>JAQPPZ010000196.1:1200000-2400000 GCA_028583015.1 Wollemia nobilis | reverse complement strand
GGTAGAATGAAACTACGTAATTAGTCTATGAGGGAAGGAATACTAGCTTGGAGTGAACCTGAGCTCTAGGCAGTTCTCACCTGATAAACTGACAAATAAATGCTACTTTGATGAATGCTTGTGCTTTATTATCAATGGAATATTACATACATCAATAATATCTAACTCTCTATGATATTATCTGATATTCTATATGATCCTATATGATGGGAAGTCTATGTGTTTATATAATACACACACAAAACTTCCTGTGATAGTTTTATTACAACCAACATCTTGGTTTAGCCTAAAATGGGATCGTTCATTTGCTATAACTGGCATACGCTAAGTAGCTCTATGTCATTTCCTTTTATTCAGATAAATATTGCCTCATCACAGTTTGGCCTCATAAGTTATGCGTCCTACCACTCCAACCGGGAAAACTCGTCCAATTGTGATTTCCCACAGATGACGTGGAACGATGGTCAACAGAGTCCTCCAATTGGTTGGTCAATGTGCATCATTCAAACATCGGCCTTCGCGAGGCACCTTCTCAGTAAGGCACCTACCTCAGTAAGGCACCTACCTCAGTAAGGCATCTATCTTAGTAAGGCACCTACCTGATTAAGGTGCCTACTTCAATAAGGTGCCTACTCGATAAGGCGCATGCTTTCTTTTACCTTTGTTTGACTTAGCATAATCGTTTTAGGTCCACGTAGGACCTCGACTGAGCAAAAGATGACAAAATCATGGAAATAGCTACACATAGCACACTTCACACACAGATTAGATAAACACATGATTTTATTAAATACATACATAATATTTCATAAAAATATACAACTCCTTATATGATGCCATGCAAAAACCGTTAGTTCATATGCAAAAATATGAGCATTTTTGGTGCTCATCATTCCCTATATATGGTCACACCATCCCTATATACTATGGCTACATATCTCTTAACCACTACTTCCATCCTCTCTAAATTCTAGGTAACCTCTCGATCTGCCATGTATACCTCCATCTACTAGAATCTCTCCCTCAAAATCTTTGCCTCATGTGTGGCCTCCATAATCTCATCAACCTCCATGGTGTCATCATCATACACCTCACAAAATGAATCCCATAATCCCTCTTAGGCTATGTCTCCTAGTTCCTGATTTAATTCACCTACTCACCCTTTGTCTAAAATCGCACTCATCCCCTAAGCAATAACTCCACCTCCATATCCTCCTCAATAGCTCCACTTCCAACCACTACCCCTAGCCCATTATTCATTGCCTCATCCTACTAGCTACCCACTCCTACCCACCAACTCTCCCTCTACCCTACTAACTATCATTGCATCCCCATCTCCACTCACATTATCCTTTGGCACCCACCCTAGTTGACATCCCTGTGTCACCCACCATGCATCAAAATCTATGGTAGTACCTATGTCATTGATGTTTGGTACCACTATATCTACATCCCTCTCCAAATCTAAAGGATCCACTTATGTTTGAGCCCCATGATCTCCCTTAACCCTCCAAATAACCATTGGTGGATCGGGTAGACCCTATTATAAACTAAACTATCATAGGATGCATGTGTATGGAAAAACTCCACTTGTATACCCTAATGAAAGATGACCCATATATTACACCTCACTCGACCTAGCTCCTTTGCATCCTCTATCAATGATGGTGCTTCCCTCCATGACCATCATCTAATGTCCTAAGACCTCAAGTTATCAAAAATCCTTTTATAATATAATGTGTCTCCCTCATGATATCTCTTCACTCATCCATGTCAGTGCACCATCTCAATGCATATGGCACATCCTACCTCATCAACCTATGCACCTCATATGATAGCCCCATAAGCCTAGCTACTGTTATATGCTCCTAAGCCTATAATTGTATCAATAGAATGCAACTAAGTCCTATCCTTGGTGTCATCCTAATACCATGCAACTCTTTATATATCAATGCTAACAACACAAGCACCCATGCATATATAACTGAGTTATCCACTAGGTCACACACAATTCTAAGTAGATTCTATGGAAACCTTACTCCTAATGAGTCTAGCAACACATAGCTTGAGATAAATATCATCACTAACATATGTCTTTGCGATAATACCTCCATACAATATTACATACCATACAGCATGCTACCACTCGGTATGTATACTACTCAATATCCATCTCCAAAGGCCCTCCACATTGTATTCCCCACTGCTATCATCATACACCCCTCCATAGATAACTGATAGATCCTATATGTATCCTCTAATGTGATCATTATTTCCCCTATAGGAAAATAAAAGGTGTTGCTATCAGGATCCCAATGCTCACACAATATCAATAGGTACGAATGGTCACAATGGATAGTTGACATATGCTTCACTCCATAGAACCCTATAGCCCTTAACCAATATTGGTTGTTTATGCTCCACACCTCCCTAATATCATCAAGTAGTGTCTTAAATCAATGCCTTGACTGCAACTCCTTGACCTGCCATCAAATACCTCCTATCACTCATCTTCCCTTGCAAAAAAAAGAATGTATTATTTTGTATGACCATATGAACATGTACAATTTTGTACAATTGTACAAACATGTACGATCTAGCAAAACAAGGTATGTTTAGATACCCATTTGTCCCTAATGACCATCCATCAATAATTTTTTTGAAAAACACAAAAAAAACACTCATACAAACAACACACACTTGCCTCATAAAACATGTAAAATAACAAATAAACATTCAAACAAGAACCCACATATCATACACATACAAACACACAAATTATTCCTTACTAACTTAGCCTATTTTTTGTGGTTTCATTTCACTCAAAATTTGACCCTAGCATTCATTTTATTCCTAAAATGTAAAAACATGGCCAGAAATCCATTCAATGGCACTACACACCCTCCTACTCTAGCTCTGGTACCATCCTTAGCTATCTCACAAGTTTGGATCTCTAATATAATAGTGTTGTACATCACAATCTCTTCCTTACCCATCTCTCTCTACTAATTCTTCCAATTTGTGCAGTGCAAATAAAATTTGTGCCCTTCAATCATGCTTATATAGTTGTGCATGTATCGACCGTATGGGTTTGTATGGTTGTGTATGACAAGACCCATTTGTATAATTTTATGACAAGACCCATTCATACAATTTTTCAAAATTTTTAAATTTTCTCATTTTAATCGTCCCTAACCACCATGCAATCATTCAATGATATTTTTGTCAAGTATTTCGTTGTTGTTTTCTACTTCTTCACTCATCAACTCATTTCTTGAGGGGGTAGACATAATACATTAATACCATATTGCACATGATCAATATTCAAACACTTGATCTTGAAATAGTGTTTATTCAAGAACTTTACCTAAGACTATCACAAGCCCTCATTTGCTAGGGCAAACAAAAGAAAAATTTATCTTCTTAATCAAACTCTAGAATTTTTTTCTCAATAAAACTCCAATCCAATCAAATTTGATACGCCTAATACCTATGAATAAATGGTTACTCATGAATTTCCTTCATTGATGTGGTAAACATAAAACCACTTATGATCAAAGCATCATGATAATACCTACCAATGGTTGGATGGATGACTCAATCGAATCAAGCTCAACAATCCATCAAAGGTAAAGTTTCAAGGATATGCATCCCTTCCAAAATTGTGGAATCTTACATTGATTATAACTCAAGATAATATTGCATCTCCTTCCTCAATAATCGTTGCACCATACCAAAAGCTGTAATCAATAATAAGTCAACCATAACCACCCATAATCAAGTCATCTTTCTCTTTAGTCAACCACCAATCTAGTGTCATAAGTTTTTGCATTGCATCTTTTTTTCACACAATATAGTTCAAAAATAGGTAAATGTAGACACCTAAAAATTTCACATTTATCCCTTATGCAGTGCTAACAATCGATAAAATTAAAAAACCCTTCAAAAATTGTGTAATTTACCAAAAAATCACTATTTATCCCACTTAAGCCCCTTCATACGCTTAGCCCTTGGTCACCATGCAACCACCCCTATAATCCTAGCTTCCACCTCACCCTAGTCTACTCTTTGACTAGCCTAGCCTCCACCTCACCTTGGTCAACCCTAAACCCAAGGTCAATCTAACGATATTCAATCTTAACTCTTGCTCCCCCACATCCCCATGTGCATTCAATTCCATAAATAATATTTAAATACTTTCTCATCCAAGTAATTTAAGGCATTAAACACATTGATGAGTCATCATCCACAATTCCATAATGGAGTGAAGACTTCCATCCCCCATGCATTTATGAGGCATGGTGCACCCATGCCTATTTACTGCATGTGGATGAGTGAGGGATTTCCTCTACACAAGCCCAGTTATGAGGTATAACACACAATTCCACCTCATAGGACACCTCAGCTCACCCACTAACCTTGGTCAAGTCTATAAATAGAAGGTTATTTTCACTATTTAGAAGAATCACACACTTGCATACCTAGACTTTGTAGAAATCACTCTAGACACCATCACACTCACAACCTTACCTGCCATCAATCATCATGGATACCTATATGTAACCCCTGACATCTCCTTTTGTATTGTAAACTACTATTAGTTACAGGTATAGAAAACCATCATATTTGGGTAGGAGCTGCAATAGAACCAAAAAAACCTTCCTCAAAATATTTTTTTTGTCTAGATAACATAGAGTTGATCGTACATATAGGTACGATCATATTGGATTGTACCCAAGGGTATGATGCCCTTCAAGAACCTATTTTAGACTGTAACACAACAAAAAGCCACCAAATCGGGTAAATAATATTATCTTTATCATTTTTTAATCATTATAGCACTTTTTCAATGCAATAGATTAGATTTCATTTATATTTGTCATTTATTACAAGGGTTCTGATTGAGATAGGCCCCCATATACTACCAATACTTTTTATTGAGTTGTGTAGGTTATGAGGACCTATACAACTAACAATGGCCCATGTATAGTTAGCCCAATCCCCTTGAGGTGCTCACAGAAGACCCTTGGTGTCATTTATTCATTCACTAAAAAGGGCTTCCACCTTGGAAGACCCATATTGTAGCCCATTGGGTATGTTGTGTAAAAGGACAAGCTTTGTAACCCTTTTTTATCATTAATGCAAATGACATGTTTTCTTTGAGTTCACAAAGAAGACAACTAAGTTGGTTGGAAACCAATCTAACTAAATTATAATTCAACCCAAAATATTCTATCTTTTTCTTTCGAGTCATCATATCTGATGATAACATCATTATATCTAGTGCTAATATCATCATATTAAGCACATGATAGGTTTGGAGCTAACTATGTGAAGTTGTGTCTAGTACCTATTCTTATGTTGTTCTAAGAGCTAGTTGTTTTATGTTATTTCAGAGTTTTCATCTAGTGTTGTCCCATGTTGTTCTATGCTTCTTCAAACCTACAAAATTTTAATCTTCCTTTCAATGCCATAATATCCATTAATTACATGTTAAATCTTGTATTTTTATCTTCAAAAGCACATAAATCCATCCCATTCAATCTACTACTATATTCCTCCTTTTACTATGCTTAATTATAATTTATATGCAAACTACAGTCTAATCCATACTTAAGTGGTATAAAATAAGAGTTAAAAACTACATTAAATGAGGCTTTTTATATCCTCGTCATTCCCAAAACCCTAACGTAATGCATGTTCTCATGCATTATTTTTCTCTAAATTTACATTGATATAAAATTCTCTTTCAAGGTACTTTCAAAATATTGTTGTCCATAGTCATGAGTGTTATGCCACTCTCTCTTTATTCTCTTTTTTAATGGTATAATATATTGCTTGGAGACCACAAAATGAGGCTTATCAAATCCCCCAAGCCTATCATAATATTTGTTCTTTTTTCATAGCCATAAAATCTTGTTTTTGGATACTAGAGAGTTCTAATGCTTAATACATAGTATCTTTTACTGTTACATACATGACTCTCTCCACTGAAGGGCCCTAGCACTATATAATTTTTATGAAAACAAACTAGATCATGAAAACAATTTATACACATGATACACAAATCCCACTTTTGTGCACTATAACCAATGGCCTAACTATAACTATGCAAAATATTCACATTAAGCCATAGTAAGAAAATAAAAATATATACCTAATTGAAATATATGATGTATGATGCTTTGAACGAGATATAAACTTAAAAGGACATCAAGGCAAGAAGGTTAAAATTACACCAAGACAAATATTTATCATTATATATAGATAGATAGATAAGGGGCCACCTTTTCTAGTTTCCAATCCTCTCCTAATTTGGTTGTGTTCACAAGGGATTTTCACAACCAAGTTTTTCCCTTTTTATTTTTTTGCACGACCAACATGTCAAACACTATTTTTTGTGTTGGCCATCATCCAATAGCACCTCAAAAGATGTTTTCACTATTGATTTTTTTTTTTCAAAACAACGATAATGGATTCCTCCATGGAAAGAGAAAACCTTACAACTCAATTGTGACTTCAAATGTGTTGTAAATTCCTTGATGGTTACTACTAGCCTTCGTAACTATCACACACATCCCTTCTTATAGACAACATAAATTATAGTCAATGTTGTTATCTATGGAAACAAACAAGATATAATAATTCAAAATTGGCTTACACTATATTTTTATCATATAGATACCAAATTAGACTGCTTGCCAAGGGTAGAACATTATAGTGCCATTTGTCTGATAATTTCACTTAACTTGTATAGCTATGAACATTTTTGGTTATAGGGCAAAAAAAATCTATTTCATGATTGGGTTCTTAAAAACAAAATGGGAATATTTCCACTACCTTAATCCAAAAGAGTTCCTACTAAAATCATAGACGAAGTGACCAATTAAATATGACCAAAAAAATATGATGAAGAAGGCAAGAAATGTGAGATTAGATGCTCAACATGTGCTTGGCCACTTTTAGGAGGTGATATGTTGGTCAAAACTGGAGGTGGTGAAAATTTTGGAGTTGAAACTCTAGCAACTAAAATTATTGGTAGTCTAGCACTATGTGATATGGTTCTAGAACCTAATAGTGAAGGAGAAAGATATGGAGAAAGGGGATGAAGGTAAATGACTATAACAAGGTCTAGCTTTTGAAGGAGAACTCTTAGGAAGAAGAGAAACTAGTGTAGATGCAACCCTTACATGGTGGTGAACATAAGGAATTTTCTAGAAGGTGAAGGAGTAGGATAACGTGATCCATGTACTCCATGAACTAAAAAATATCTTGCATAATGTGGATGTCCACATTTGGAATGAGTATAAGTATAGTGATGGTGGTAAATAACTAGCGAATGAGAATGATGTGGTTATTGTCCATGATAAGAAGAGGCTATTGTTTGACGATAGTGAGCATACAAGATATCATGTGCAAGAAGAATTGACAATTGAATTGATATTGATGAACATGTTGGCTGTAATGGTTATTGTACCAACTTGATGCAAGGGAAGGTGATGTGGGTCCTTCAGATAAGATGAAATCATAAACTAATTTACTTCACCAAAAATAATATGATTTAGTCCCAAATTCATTGCATGATTTCTAGTATATTTGTTTTGAACAAATTGCTTTAGTCTTGGGGTCCAATGAATCTAACCTCAATGACAAAATTTTACCTTTTCATTTGGAATAGCATTTTTTTCCAATATGTCTAATTCCAACTCTAAAATATTTTCACTAATGGTTTATAATGATCTCTCTAGCATGAAGGTTACCTACATTGGGGCTTGTATATTCCCTCCTTTATGGTGCCCAACATTGTTCTTTATTAGCATTAGAAATCCATAGATGCCAAAAAGTAGGATATTCCTTCTTTCTCATGTGATCTCCCTTCCAATGCATGGGCCCAAACCGTGCAACCACAACTTCACTATGGCAAGGCCTTCATTTTTTATTTTTTTTGCTTCAAATATCATCCCATCATTCCCCTATTTATATATATAATTATTTTTTTCTCATTTTCTCTCTCACTCTCTCTTTTCCATATTTTATGTAATGATGCCAAGATCAGTAAAAAATGGATTCTGAGTTGAAAATATTTTGATGCTACCCAACCACCTACAAAAATTTGTTATTTCATATATACTTGCATAAAACAAAGTAAAATCCATAAAATAATATACCATTTAATTCATTTAAAGGACAAATTTTGTGGAATGGATTGAGTGTTTTCTTGGGCATATTCAAATATTGTCATAGTCAATTGTGTTATTTGTTTAAATGATGTAGACAAGTATTACTTTTCTACGTGTATTTGGATTAGCCATGGTGATATAGGAAGAAGAAATTGTGTGGCTTATCATGGCTGAATTTTTTATGAGGTAAACCTCATGGAATTGAGGTCTATTTCTTGTGGCTCATGGGGATTTTAACTTAATGATTTTCCTCTTTTGTATAACAAACCCCTATTTTCAAAACTAAATGTAAAAATCCTAAAATCTAATTCCTCCAATACCTAATACCTCTCAATATCACTATATTTTGTTCAGTTCTAACTACTTATTCTTAATACCTACTACCTCTTAATACTCAAGAAAGTACTTAAGGCTATGGTGGTCTATTTTGATGGAAAAATATAGTTGAATAATATAAGACCTATGTAGGTTGAAAACATGTAATATTTCCAACATAACCTTATAAATTTATTTTTCTTATATTTGTTATGGGTGTCATTAAACATCACTTTAATTTTTTCAAATTTGAGGTAGTGTCCTAAAGTTGTATGTGCTAGGAACAACTCACATAGGTTTTGGTAGTGGATTTCCTAAATAATTCTTACAAAAAAATAAATTACTTTGTAGAAAGTAAAGCTTACTCAAAATAGAATCATGCTTGTAGGAAAATAAATACACACTTGTTGAAAAATAAATTAACATGCTTGAAAGAAATGAATAACACACATATGAAAATGAATAACACACATATGAAAATTAAATCTAATCTAGCAGATGAAAATTAAATCTAATCTAGCAATTGCATGGCACTATCCTAGGAAAACAAATAATTAAAATAATGTACAAAGATATTAATTACAAAAAAATAATATACAAATATGTTAAAATAAATAATATGAAAATACATTGTTTAGTCTATGAACATATCTTACAAAGATAATACTTTTTGTTGGGCTAATGGAGTGGGCCCTTATTCCTTACCCCAATGCAAAGTAAATATTAATTAAAGTAACATTAAACATATATACATGCAAAGTAAATCTTAATTCAAAATAACATTAAACATATATACAAGTGAGAAAAGGATGTAAACATCTTCTTATTAAGAAAGGGATAAAATTACTCTTTTACAATAATCTTCAACTCATACATCCATCCTCTTCCTCTTCTTCATTTTCATCTCCCATCCTTGTTCTCCAAAATTTACAATACATTATACCTCCTCTTTTATAGAGAGACCATATGAAACAAACTACTAATAACTTACTAATATAAAATATTCCTAATCTGAATTGTTTAGAAACAAATCCAACCAATTCTATCTAGAGAACATAATAACCAAGTTGGTTGGAAACAAATTCTACCAACTCTTATACAAATAAGATGACCACCAAGTTGGTTGGAAACAAAACTAAACAACTCCATACAAAGAATATGACAATAATGTTGGTTGAAAATAAATCCAACCAACTCCATACAAAGAAAATGATAACAATGTTGATTGGAAACAAATCCAACCAAATCCATACAAAGAATATGGTAACTAAGTTGGTTGGAAATAAATCTAACCAACTCTATAGAAATAAGACAACTAAGTTGGTTGAAAACAAATTTAACTAATTTATATTCAACCCAAAGTATTCTATTATTGCCATGTCACCATATTTGGTGCCAATTTTTTTTTGTGTTGACATCAACATATCGAGCATAGGATGGGTTTGGCACTAACTATGTGAAGTGGTGTTAAGTGCCTATTCTTATGTTGTTCTAAGAGCTGGCTATTTTATGTCATTTTAGAGTTATAGTTTGAAATTGTCCAATGATATTCTATGCTATTTCAAACCTATAAAATGCCAATTTTCTTTTCCATGCCATAATATCCATTAATTATATGTTAAGTATTGTATTTTTATCTTTAAAATAACATAAATGCATCCTATTCAATCTAGTACTATATTCCTCCTTTTTACTATTCTTAACTATAATATATATGCAAACTACAGTCTAATCCATAGTTAAATGGCATAAAATAAGAGTTAAAACTACATTAAATGAGGTTTTTTAGAACCTCATCATTTGTTTCTAGATAGTGTCTTACTGTTGAAGGCCAATGATTTCCCTTCTTTCATAAGCACTATACCAATTTCACTTCCAAAGGCATCACTTTCAACCATAAATAACTTGGAAAAATTAGCTCTAGATAGTATAGGAATAGAGGGCATAGGTTGTTTGAGTCAGAGAAAGGCATGTTCAGTAGGTTTTGACCATAGAAATAATTTCTTCCACAATATAGCCATCAAAGGAGATGCAATCTTTCCATAATCATGGACAATTTTTTTATAATAACTAATGAGCCCTAGGAAACCTTAAAGACTTTTTAGAGTTTTTTTTAGGCCATTCTTGTATGGTAGTAATCTTTTTAGGATCCACTTTAACCCTTTTTTGTGAAACTCTTTGGCCTAGGTATTCAACTTCCTACATCCCAAAATAACATTTGGATCACTTAGAACACAATTTATTATGATCCAAGAGTTGAAATATCTAGTCTAAATGTTGCAAATGTTCTACACATGTATGGTTATAAATTATATTATCATTTAAAAATACCAAAATAATTTTACACAAAAGGGTTGGAAGATTACATTTATGAGAATTGGAAAGGTGGATTGTGCATTGGTAAGACCAAATGGCATGATAAAAAATTCATAATGGCCTTCATGAGTTTGGAATATTGTTATCTTTGGAATATCTTCTTCCTAAAATTTTATCTAATAATAACCTAAACAAATATCCAACTTGGAGAAGAAGAAATCACCATAGAGTTCATCATAATAACTCATAAGTGATGGGTCTGGGAAAATTATCCTTGATGGTAATTTTGTTGAGTTCTCAAAAATCCACACATAACCACCAATACCTACCTTTCTTACAAACCAAAAGTACTAGGGAAGAATATGGATTGACACTTGATTGAATGAACCTAATATTCATAAATTTTGCACCATATTTTCAATTTTAGTATTTTGTACATATGGGTACTGGTAGGGATGAATTTTTAATTGTAAGCTTTCTGGCACAAGCTCAATGGAATAATCATGGGTGCATAGTGGTGGTAATCCTTATGATTCTACAAATATAATTGCATGTTTATCCATAATTTTTGGTAATTTATCTTGTTGAACAATATCATTGGTATTTAGGACCTATAGTGCAAACAATTGTGCCACCACGTCTTGAGGTAATTGCTTCAATGGTTTTTCCATTCGATGTGATCCAATGAGTTGGGTAATACCTATGGTCACTCCACCAAGATTTTGTTTCTTCCCATGTTTATTGAATTGCATTTATAGCTAAGAAATATCTCATACTATTAGGCCCATGGTATGAAGCTATTGAGTTCCCAACACAATATCACAACTCCCAAAGTAAGGGTAAAAATATTTACCCTAAGTTTGTAGTCACCCATCATCACCTTTATACTTTTGAATTTTCCTTTGCATGGTAGAGTACCCCCATTAGAAACCATGACTTCAAATTAATTGCAAGAGTAGATGTAACACACTACTTTTTTAGGTTCCTAAGGATCAATAGAATTATGGGTACTACCAAAATCAATGAGGATTATGATTCACTAGCCCTTAAAATGCCATACCACTTTCATGCTTTGGGGAGTAGAAATCCTAGCTAATGCATGTACTAAAATTTTATGTGGTTTTTCCATTGTCTATCTTAACTTGGTGAGGAATCTAGTGAAATCTTCATATTCACTACGTCCAAAACATGCGAATAATTTTATCTCAAATTTGTCCCAATTTACCTATGAATGCATATTTTCTAACCATTGGTACCATTCAATTGTTTCTTGTTCTAGGTTAAAAGATGCAATTGTGAGCCTTTGATTATGATGAGTGGCATGAAGAGAAACAGAATGTTAAGCCTAATATAACCAATTGATTGGGTCCCATCCATCAAAATTTTGAGAGTCTAGCTTAGGCATTCTCTGAATTGTATTTAGAGGTAAGGTATTTCATGTTCTACCCTTGAAACTACCATCTTGACTCCCTAGTGATTGTCCTACTAAAATGTTGTAATTTACATTTAGGCTTATCAAAAAACTCTCAAGGTTATCAGTTTTATCCAATTTGTCTAGTTTGAATAATACCTAAAGGATTTGTGATTGATGGTTTTCAATTTGTTTTACCTAGTCACTTAATCACTCTAGCTCTTGGGCAACTCTAATTCTAAAAATTTATCGAAGTTATATGTTAAAAAAATCAGCTCAAAGAGAGGATAGAAATGGACTATACCACGAAAGGATATTTTTACTTTTTCACTCATTCTTTTTACTATTAATAACTGGTTGCTTTGATTATCAAACTAGTTATTCTTTACACTATCAAAATGATAACTCATAACTAACTACTCTGATGATCAACAATTGATTACTTTTATTGTTATATTGTATATTCTTTGTATTGTTAGACAATATATATTTTCTATACTATCAAAATTTATATTCTCTACACTATCACACTCGATACTCTACACTATTATATTGTGACTAAAGTAATCTCTTCTATAGTATGCTTAAATTTAGTTGTAGTTTTTACTAGGAAAGGACTTAAAATAATGTTTTAATAGGGATAACTTAAGTCAAGGTGTGTCTACTTTTATAGGCTCTCTAATATACAATATCATTCATGATTAGTGGTTAGTCCAATATTTCAAAACTCTAACTATGGAGGGTTCCACCATACTTGTAGCCACACTATCCTTTTTTTAGGGTACTATAAGAGTAACTTCCTAGGGATAACCACTTACCTGTGTACCACAAAATTTAAATGATTGATAATATTCTATGGATGAAGGCTTCTTCTATTCCTAGGGGGTCTCCCTAAATATCAAAGGGTATGCGATATTTTGCAGTTGTATATAGGTGTTGTCTAAGGCTTGGGTATTAGAGATTGAACACTTCTCATTTCACTAGATGTTTTATATAAAATATATCTTATCCAATAATAGCTCATCCATGATATTTTAGAACCCTATACACAGGGTTTCTAACCTAATCCACTAAAAATAAAAATAAATATATAACCCTATAATACAAACCTAGAAAGAGCTTTGATACCAGTTTTTAGGACCTGCAACTAAAAATAAGTATAACTACAATAATAATGTAGGAATTAATAAAAATGGTTATAAACTAAATGACCATGAAAATGAAATAATATAAGTGCTTTATAAAATAATTTATTGAAAATACAACAAGCTTATATTAATCAAGTGAAATATATATTGCAAGACACTCAAAAGGGACAACCTTCTTGGAAGTAGAGCTCTAGTACAATTTGAGAAAAATACAAAAATCATTCTACTCCAAACCCATGTCCTTATATATAATCTTATTTACCTTAACCCTAATGCTCAAGGGTTAGACCACATGAAAAGGGGAATCAAGCTACTAATTACCACTTACAATACAATTAAAATTTGCATCATAATAGACCCATATATACTAGGCTTTCAAGTTGCAAATGTACACCAACATTAGACAAGTGTATAACAATGGTTGTGTTAGGATATGGTCCTAACATAAATACTTATAACCATCAACTCTAGGATTTGCTTAAAGTTTTTTATTTACATGAAATAAAATTATTACCAAGATATTTGAATATAAAGGTATATGATTTAGAAATGATGGCAACTTGATTTAACCCTATCAATGATATGCATGATAAACTAAAAGAATTAGAAGTTGTTTTTAGGCCAACAGTTCTAGGTAACTCCAAACATTGGTAGGTCTTCAATAATGACTAGTAGATCATATAATTCTAAACTAGGAAGAATAATGAGTATGGGGATAACATCAAGGATGAATTCATACAACTAAATTAAATCGGCTACCCAAAGGCTTGATCATCCTAGAGAGCTTATTTAACCTAGATGATAGTACAAGAAAAAATAGTCTCAAGGTGAAATATTCTTCATATCACCCAGTAAGGGTAGCTAAAGGAGAGATTATACTATTTGGGATTCATTACACTTAGTAATAAAAGTATATTTTAGAGACATTATTGCCTAGTCATATGAATATTTTAAATTTTATTATTACAACATCATAGAGCATACTATTGAATTGGAGCATGACGCTAGTCCTTTCAAATAGAAGCAAATACTAGTGAATCCAAAGATAGAAATAATAATTAAAATATAACTATTCAAGCTTCTATAAGCTTAGAGTATATTCTTGATTAAACACTCTAGTTGCATTGCCAATTTGGTCTTGTTATGTATGAAAAATGGGGACACAATGCTATGTGTCAACTTCAATAATTTGAACAAGATTTTTTAAAAGGGTCAATATCCATTTCCTACCATTGATTAGATATTTAAAAAGGTGTATATATTACAAATTTTTCACTCCTAGATGGATTCTAAGGATATAATAATATTTGGGTTAAATATGAATACCAATATAGAATAACCTTCACTAGAAAAAGAGGAACCTTTGCATAGCAATGGATGTCATTTAGTCTATCAAATGTAGGGGTAACATTCTAAAGGGCTATGAACATAGATTTTATAGGGATCATGGGTGATACTATTCTCATATATCTTCATAACTTATTATTTTCTAAGATCATGAATAAACATATTAACCATATCGAGTCAGTCTTCCAGAGGTGTAGGAAATTTGGTATTTCTCTAAACCCTAAGAAGTTAATTTTAATAGTTTAGGAAGCCAAATTTCTAGGCAGTATCAAAATAATACTTAGCCATATACCATGATATAATAAAATCCATCCAATATCTACCATTACCCATGTTATTCAAAGTGGTTAGATTATTCCTAGGTCAAATCTAGTTTGTAGCTAAGTGTATTACTATTTTTGATCAAATGGCTAAATCTAAAATCAAGATATTAAAAAATTATCCCTCCCTATTTTTGATCGAAGAAGGAAAGAAATCCTTTCAAGAGGTCAATAATGCCATCATAAGATCACTTATCCTATTTAATCTAGACTATTCCAAATATTTTAGGTTGTACATATTTGGTATTAATGAGAACATTACAACTGTACTAACCCAAAAAATGATCAAGACAAAGAGCACTCATATCCTTCATGATCCAAGCTCTACACAAATATGAATAAAGAAATACCTTGATCAACAAATAGGTATTATCTATCATGAAAGCCTTGAATAAGTTCAAGTATAACCTATCTCAATGCAAGACCAATGACTTTGTGATATATCCCAAAGTTTGATCAACTATATTAAATTGAGTATTAGGAGAAAAAAGGAATAGATGGGTCAACAAAATTTAGGAATATGATATCAATATCAAACCCACCAAAGTAATTAGGGGAATAGTTTTATGCAAAAGGGTAACAAGGGCATTTCCTAAATAACCTATATCTCTAGTTGAAGAGATATTTAAATGGTGAAACTAGATGGATGGGTGGCATGTGAAAATGCATGGATATAAGGGAGGTACTAGAATTATTGACATCCAAAAAGAGACTGATTTAGAAAAAAATATGACACACTATCATTGGATGGATGACCTTTTATTCATAAAAGGATATGATGGAATTCTACTCCACTACATAGGAGAAGAAAAGAAAGAAAAAGTGTTCAAAAAATACCATGATGAAGAAGGAAAATTCTATACATCCATGATAACTCACAAGATATTAGGAGCTAGATACTATTTACCTATCATTTTGATTAATTACTACTAGTGGTTTAAACATTGTGAATCTTGTGGCATTTTTAGGGGAAGGAAAAGGAGAGATTTTATGCCTTTGAAACTCATCATCACGAATGAACATTCCAATAGTAGGGCCTTGATTTCATAGTCAAATTAATCCGCTATCAAGTGTAGGTCTTGGATGGATCCTCACTACTATACATTACTTAACTAAATGGGTAGAAATAATCCCAACCAAGGTATATAATCAAGAGACTGTGGCTCAATTACTTAAAGATATCATCACCAAATTTGGAACTCCTAACACCATCATCACAGATAACATAACCTATCTCAAGGGAGCTAAAGTGATGAAATTTACCCTTGAGCATGGATTTTTACTTGAAAAATTATCCAATTATTATCCCTAAGGTAATGGATTATTCAAATCAACCAATAAAATATCACAAGGATCTTCATAAAGACCATTTTAAATTCACAAAGGAAGTGGCATATAAAGTTGCATAAGATATTATGAGCATACAAAGTGTCACCAAATGCATCCATTGGGTCATCTTCCTACAAGTTAGTATACAAAAAATAGGTGGTATTATTGATTAATCTTGAGGTTCTTTCCCTCCAAATATCACAACTCAAATTAGAAGATATCGATATCAAACCCATGCAAGCAAGATTGAATGCACTACCATCCCTAGAAGAAGAGATAAAATACCTTCACAAATATTGTGCAACATCAAAAATATGTCAATAGGTGGTTTGATAAAGGATCTAGAAAAATAGAATATAAGAAATAAAATCTTGTTCTCAAATGATATTGTTGTCATCTCATAATGCACATGCATATCTAGGCAAAAAAAATCAACATACCAATTGCATCCATGATTCATGTAGAGAAATACCATAGGAAGTGTTGTGTATGGAAGCATCATCTATAGGGCAACCTATGAGGTTTTTAATCAAGTTTAGATTAATTTCTTGATGCATGGAGGCCTTCACAAGCTAGGTCTAGGGGGTTTGTATGGAAAGAGAATTGCAATGAAATAAAAATATAGGAAAAGTAAACTTTGTAAAAAAATAAAACCTAATCTATGGGGATCATGTGTCAAGAATTACAATCCCTCTTTTGATTAAAATAATTTTACATAAATAAACATGAGTTACACTATATAATAGCTATAATTAACACAACTAAACCTCACATAACTAGGAATAAAAAACACATCAAAGAAGGAGGATAGAGAAAAATAATTCACAAATTTCAATAACATGCCAAAAGTGGCTTGAGGCTCAACCTCTACTTATTATAATCAAGAAGGTGGGTGAAAGGAAGAGCATAAAAGGCTAGATACTAGGCATAAATATATATAGCCCTCAATGCCTTTTCAATGGATCTATTTATAAGCTAGAATATGGAATCTTTCCCTCTAAAACTTTGTGTAGAAGGCCTACAAGTTATCCTCTACTCTACAACAAAAATCCTTCTACAACTAGAATTAGTAGCTTCAAGGTCTCTAGATCTAGGGCCATTAATGCTAGGAGCTTATGGACCTTTGGGTGATAAATCATTGTTGACTTATCTCATTGTTATTGTGTTGGGGATGGTTTCACCATTAAGTCTCCACTATATTTCTTATATAATGCCCTACTTGTTAACATAGTTGGTATGGCCTTCTTGACTAGCATATATTGGTAGGGTAGGCTCGTATGTATGATGAGTATTCACTAAATTACAATAGAGACATGTCCCACAAAATGGGGATACATGAGGACAAGCATCAATTTCAACAAGGAAGAGGAACAATGAAGCCAATACTTCATTCCTAGCAATGAGGCAATTATGATGTAAGAAGATTCTTACTGCTCATTTAGAAAGGAAGGTTGCATCAATGTTGCAGGTTTCGACAGAAATAGATGGTGTTTTCATACAACAATTGACATGTTTTTGCATAATAAGGATTGGTCTTATCCAAATAAGAGTGAGAGATGTTCTCTCTCATTGAAGCACTTGACAAAAAAAAAATAGAAGTTGGTTGAAAACCAGAAATGGCAGCCTCTTCTGATGAAAAAAATGAAAAAAAAAATAGATGAAAAAAAAGAGGAAAAAAAACAAAAAAATGATAAAAAAAATGAATAATTCAGTAGTGAAAACCTTTTTGGAGGCGCTACTGAGTTGGCTTGCATAAAAAAAAAAATTGACATGCATTGCCTTGTTGATCTACCCATCATTATTCAATCATTGTACAAATATCACATTGCACATGTGTTATTTTTATGTTTTTAGATAGCTTGCTAACAATCATCAGAAGCAGCTTGTAAGGTGCATGATTAATTTTTAGGACAGTAAGATATGTGTTTCTTGCATTTAAGTCATAGTAAGCATTTAGAATTTAATGTATGATAATCAGTATTTGGCATAAACTATTCATACAATATTGGCAAGTTGAAAATGGAACATGTTCAAGATGTCAAGAAACACCCCCTTATGCCCTTAATTGCATGGAAATTCCAAAACTGTGCAAAAACCTGATTTTGGGATAGACATGGCAGTAATTCTATTTCAATTTGTAGGGCAAGTTTCAAAAGGAGACCTACAAGTTTATATCTCTTAATTGTCTGATAAATTGAAGGAGGATAATCAGCAAAATGCACCTGAAGATTCTATTTTAGTACTACTGGAATAAAATAGCAACATACAAAACAAAGAATAGCATCTAAACAAAAGGATGAAGAAGGGATTTTTGATGTTATGGAAGGCTTATACACTCTAGATATGGGCCCACAATAGAATCTGCAGCTAAATTTTGCATAGGAGTTCATTTTTGCATTTTTTGATGCATCTTCGGAATGAACAGTCATATTTTTGGAATGAACATGCATATCTTTGGAATGAGCAAGATATCTTCGAAATGAGCAAAAATTGCACCAGAATTGCTGAAAATGCTACAGAATAGCAAAAAGAGTAGGGTACATCAAATATTGAGGTTTATAAGGCTTTACCACAAGTAAGTACATCCCTCAAGCATTTCAAAATAAAAATTTTATAAATTTTGTTGAAAAGGTGCAAACAATAGAAATAGGCATTCAGGCTGAAATGTTGTTAAGAATAGAAAATTTCACCAGTAGTAGTGCATTTGCCAAATATGGTTCCACAATAAGGCTATTGCAAGATGAATCACATGATACCAAGCCTTTAAGAGGTACCTTGCAACACTAAAATTTGTAGAAGGGCAGAAAAATAGTTAAAATTGTAGTAGTTGCAGAAATTGCAATATTGAAGGATGAAAGTGGAGAAGTTAAAAAGTTGCAAGTTGCAAATGAAAAAAAAAATATGCAAGAAAAGAAAAAAAACGAGAATAAAAAAAAAATTGATTGAAAACTTTTTTTTGCAAGGTTGTAGAAAAGTGAAATACCTGTGCTTAAATAAAAAAATGCTTGGTGTAGTGCAGCAAGGAGAAAATTCTCAGGTAGTAGGTGGCAAAGGATGTATTTCACAAGGATAAAACTAGCATATTACTATGGCCTACTAGGATGCACGAGGGCATGCATCAGTTCAAGTTGGGGGGGTGATGAGGCCTGAAAATGCCTCATATTTACACTATGTTTGACATATAAAAACTGTCATAGTATTAAGTTAAATGCCAAATAGTTTATTAGAATATATATTTGTTAAGTGTTTACATGATTTTATGTTAGGAATACTATATCTCTATTTTTGACTATTTTCAGCATTTTGTGACTGATTTTGCTTGATTAAGTAGCAAGTAAAAACATGCATTTCAATTAACCAAATGTGGTATGTTGATATCCATTAACTTCTCAATGGTTTTTGAATTTTTTCTATCCTTCAACTTATTTCAAATACACATTGAAGCCAACATTTTAGGACTGTCATAAATCTAAAAATCTGAAAAAAAACAACCATATAAAAATCAGCAAGCTATCACTTTATAGGAACACCTTGAAGTTGTCAAGCAAAGCATGATGATATGGATGGAATGAGTTTAGAAGGACTATAGAAGACATATAACCTATTTAGAAGCATTTCCACATGGTCTAAATAGGCAGCAACAGGGTATAACAAAGTAGGGAGAATTATGCAGCACTGTTACACTATTTCAGCATTGTTACTTGGTGAATGAAGTGTATAAATTTAGTAGCAACTTGATGTACTCCTTCATGTTGATATTTGAATAATTTTTCCATGTTCTAATTTTTTTTAATTTGCAATAAATTCCAATATTTTACAACTGTGCAGCAGAGTTCAAAAATGCAATAATTTACCATGTAAATTCCAACAAGCTACCAATGAATGGCAAGGCATGGAATTCACACATGGAGAAGAATGAAGGCTATTGCAATATGATACTGAGGGCTAATCCACCTAAGAAATGCAGCTAAAATCATTTGAAGAGCACACAGTTGTTCATTCTGAAGATCTTTGAAATGAACAGACATCTTCGAAATGAGAAATACAATCTCTTCGAAATGAGTGGACATCTTCAGAATGAGAAATACAGTCTCTTCGAAATGAGCCACTTATCTTTGAAATGAGAACAGAAAGTGCTTTTTGACTTTTTTACTATTTTTTGATGATGGAAAAAGGGAAAGAAGGTTGAGAAGGTTAAGGGAAAATATCTCCCATCTGATTTTTCTATCCTTGCCATCCAAAGCCACCATTCATTGAAAAGATCAATTTTGATCCTCTTCTAGGATAAACATAGAAATAACTGCAGCATAATAGGAAGTTGTTTGCAAGATAGAAATAGAATATTCTAAAGTGAAGAAAGATGTGTGAGAAATTTTTAGACTTCTCCCATGTACTCCCACCACTGAAGATGCTTTCTAAGGGCCAATGACTACTACTACAACACAAACTATCCAAATTTGCATTTATTTTAGATTCAGAATTATTGGCAAATCATTGTAAAGTAGCACATAGGCTGATTTGAGCATGGGATATGTTGTAAATATTTATATAAATAACATATCTCCCTCCTTGGTTGAGCTAGTTAGGAATTAGAATAGAGGAGAGTTTTCAATAGCAGTAATTAGGACTGTACAATAATTTTTTATAACAGTTTTTAGCATGTTTTGTCATCAATAAAAGTGCAGTTATTTTATCATTTTCTATTCTAAGTGTTAATTAGTTAAGGAGTGTTTTTCACCTCCTTCTAGATCAGAAAGTATGGGCCCACTTTTAGATCTAGGAGGGATTTTATGGTAGGTTTTAATCTGTAATTTTGCTACAGCAGAATTAATAGATTGCTTTCCAGATTTCATTTTCTTGTTTTTATTTTGTATTATGTGATTGATGTTTTCTATTATGTTTATGTACAACATTTATGTGTGTCAACTAAAAAATTAGATTAAACATTTATTTCTTGTTTCCTTTGCTTTCCATGTTCTGTTATTTTTATGTTTCAACAGCTTTTAATTTCCAGCAGATTTCATTTTGCTGTCAATTCCTATAGCAAAAGCTTGACGACCTTTTGTGGTAGGGCATTGACAGGTGTTTCATTTCCAAGTATCACTTCCATTCTGCAAGAGTAAACTAGGTTTCAATTTTGTAAGCGTAATTTGGGATTTCATTTCAGCAACATTTCAATTTAGCAATTTCAATTCTGTTATTTTAATTCTGTAAAAGTAGATTAGACTTTCAATTTATCAATTCTAATTTCTGCAATTGTAATTAGATTTCAATTCTTGCAACTTATAATTAGTTTTTAGTTCCTGCAAGTTTCCATTCTGCAGATTAGGTTTAGTGTGACACCAAAAGGCTAAACCAAATCTATCTCACCTAATAAATGCTTGAATTGTACTCTGCCCTAGCCTTCTATCGTAGACAGCCTTGGACACCACCTTGGATTGATAAGATCTTTGATATTTAATGATGTGATTAACGACAATGCATCATCTCCTCCATGCTTTGCTAGATACTAGGCTTTTATCAGATCTTTGTTGATATCATCATTTTATTTTTTCAATAGTGTTTCATGCTTAGTGAAAATTTGAGTTCGATATGAGAATCAATAGATGGACTCTTATGCCTTTGGTTGTCATATGTTAGATGCTTTCGTGCTTGTTTTTGACATCATCACCTTAGATTTTTTAAAATCCTTCTACACTTAGCAAAATTTAGCATTATGCTACTTTTCCTTCCTAACTCACCTT
The DNA here is from genome assembly GCA_028583015.1 of Wollemia nobilis. Lineage (NCBI taxonomy): Eukaryota > Viridiplantae > Streptophyta > Pinopsida > Araucariales > Araucariaceae > Wollemia > Wollemia nobilis. The sequence goes on along the minus strand of JAQPPZ010000196.1, from coordinate 2,377,890 downwards.
CTTGATCTGATGATTGTTTCAAGTGTTTGGCTAAATTTCTAAGGCTACCTTAACAAAATCACATAACATTATATTGGTAAAATTCATCTCCTTTTAAGGATATGGATGTGGGTGAGAAATTCTACCAAAATTATTGGTGCCTCATAGGGGGGTTTCTACTTGTAAAAGCATAGAATCCATATAACCTTATCCTATTGGGAAATGGAGTCTAAATGAAACAAAAAGATAATAAAATCAAAATTTGCTTATATAGGAGTTGAACTTCTACATACTTCCCATTTCTAAAGTCTCAATTGTTCCACTAGATTTTTCCTACTCTACTTTCAAAGCTACTCTAGATATTTCACCCTATTAACTGGATACTTGAGCTGCTAAAGGAACTACTAGAAATTGAAATAGCCTATACATTTTATCCCATGCCTTTTGAGAAGGTACATGTATTACTATGAATTTGTATAGGAATTTTTACAACTAAAAGTAGTGGCCATAGGAGGGGTCCTTCTATCTTCATTCTAGCTCTTTAGATATTACTAGTAGAGTAGAGAGCCTATAGAAGAATGCAATGATTTGCTCTATTGTCAAAATATTAGGCAATGCATCAATCCCACTTCCATTATTGATTTATTGGTCCAATAATTGAATGAATTGTTTTTCATTCTAAAATTATCCATTTGTGTCCCAAAATCCTAGAAAACCAAGATTCATGACCTTTTGGATTGCCAAATTTATTTTATCAATGTATATTTTGAGGGCACTAATTATTTCTCCTCCCTCTATAATTAGTTGGCTTCTAGATATGACCTGATCTACATAGAATTTGGACTTATCCAGGTATCTTTGTGAGTTCTTTACCATTTGAGGGTATTCTCCTTTATTTCTTAGCATATATTGTGTGGCCTTTTCTTGCTACACTTTACTCATCAAATCATCGTTGCTAAATTCTCCCTTGGCATCCTAGATCAATTTTGCAATGTTTGTTATCATTTTTACCAAAGAAAAATCTCTCATTGAAACACTTTTGATTTTGATCCAATATTATCCTTTGATTTGCTTTAGCATATCCTTGGATATCACATGATCCTAAGGCTTTTCTCTTTCTTTCTTTAGCTTTGATTGAATTACTGCCAAAATCTCTTCCTAGTCTTGGAGCTTTGACTTCAATTCTAATAATACTTTCTCTTGTGCTTGCATTTTTTTGATTTCTTGTTATGATTGATCTTCCAATATCTAAATCTTATCATACCTCTACTGTAGTTGTTATTTAGTGGGATATTTATCTATTATGTGTTTGATATTCTAAATTCCATTTTTGAGACTATTTTTTTTCATTTTATCTTCATTCAGCTTCTATTCTAGAGCTTCAATTTTCTTTTTAGTAGCCATAAATTTTATGTTTGTCTGGTTTCTTTGGAGGAATAACATATCTACTTCAATGTGAATGGCTCTATAACAACCCACAAACTCGATCCAAGGGAGAGAGCTATTTTTTACAAGGATTAACTCATAAAGAAGACCCAATATTTTCATCAGTATTAAGGCATAACCACTTTTGAGTTCATTGTCACTATAGATGATCTCAAGTGGATAGAAGTGGCCAATTTCTTGTATTTTTGGGGTTCACTTTTCTAAACCTCACCATTTATAAAAGACACCATCAATGGTCCCTCCATAAGGACAACTTGACTATGGCATAGGGATTATCCTCTAAGGCCCATAACACTTAAATGGAATGCCTATTCCCTAACCCTACATAAGTTCATTTATGTAGGATTAATCTGGAATGATGCCTTAGTGATTAGTTAGTTTCATCTCACTGTAATCCAACTAAGACCATTACCACTCACCTGGTAATGATCATGGTCACTCTCACATCATCGCAAGGTGCCACCACTATAATATCTTGTGAATTATTTGGTGGATTACCCCATACCATTCCACCATTAATATTCCTAAGCCTCACTTCTAGGAATATTTCCAAGTCTCACTATTAGGGCTACCCAAGCCTCATCGCTTTGGGCCACCCAAGCCTCACTGCTTAGGGTTTATCATTAAAAAAATATAGTTATTACTTCATTGCAACTCAACTAGGATGGGTACATATGGGATCAAGGGATTACTAAGATGGCTTTAAATTCATTCCCAAATTATCCCCCTTCCAACCAATGAGTCTTAACATTTAAAAATATTTCTCCAAAAAAATGGAGTGCTATATTAAATCGTAATTAAATTCAACATAACACATTGCCAAATACTATGAATTTAAATACTTAATCAAGCACTAAAAGTTAGATCTTCCTTTACCCATTGCTACTTTTCCCACATGGTGTCACATTTCACATCGCCATTTTATTCAACCTATGATTATTTCTCATCAACCGTTCCTTCTTGGAATCCCAATGTAAATCTCAGCACCATTTTTCATCATATCTTGTTCATTTTTCTTGGATAGTGTTATTTGACCCTTTCGAGAAACATCCTCCATCGGCTTACTTTCTGCTTTATTCCGAGGATATTTTTGTGGGGTTTTCCAATACTCCATGTCTCTTGTGCTAGTTCACTCTTTTGACTCTATTTTTGGGCATCCCAAAGAGTCAAAACTATCCTCGCAAATTGCACTTTCCAATCACTTGTTGCAGTTTCCAATATCAAAAAATCATCTCTGTTACCAAACCTAGCCAATCTTCTTCCAATAAGTGGGTCTTTTCCTTTTTGAGGCATTTTCATTGGTTTGCTTGCCGGTTCCAAATCTATGATCTCACCTATTTTTTATACTGTGTCATGCATAATTCTTTCATTTATCCTCCAATATCCATATGGCTGCTCCTTTCTATTGTTTCTCCTTTTTGTTCCTTTATTTCCACTTTTCTTTGGTCTTCAATTTTGAAAGAAGGAAAACCTAAGTATACTGAGCTTGAAATATTCAAAATTGAGTCTATTGTTGATGACATTTTGAAATGAAAAGGTGGCCTCATCATTTTTTTCAAAATTTTCTCTGGCATTGATTGGGAGGCGACTACCACATTTGTTGAGACTTGGGATAATGGCATCATCACCATTCATAGTGTGGAGTTCTAGATAACGTTGGAGATTTTGGTTGAGCTTACAGGACAAACCCTTGAGGGCAAGGTGATTCAGAGGAATAAACACAACTGAGAGGCTAAACTAACCCACTTTGAATAGACATATGTGATCCGCAAGCTCGACAAAAAAGGTCTATATCGCCATCACCTTTCCACCCCTTGGAAATAATTACTTAAGTCTATTATGCAATAGTTGACTATTGACCATCCTGATTCCCAGCTGTTTAGTTTTCATGTAGCATTCATCAACCATTTTTGTGAGGACAAAACAATGAACATCCATGCTGCTCTCTACTGGTCCATGGACTATGCTATAACTGCAACCCGAGGCAAAAAGGATGAGGGTTGGCCTTCTCATTAGGGGTTATTAAAAATTCTCTATAGGTTTTTAATCCTTAAGTTTCCCAAAGATAATATCCCTGACCCTGATTCTGCCAAAGAAAACTCTTCCTCTACTCCTAGCCCTAAAGGCTCTAGGTCCAAGAGAAATAACAAGAGTGATAAGTCTCAGGTTGTGTCCAACATCAAGAACAAAGTCAAAATTGAACAAATGCCTGTTCATTTTTCCCAGAGGCTTAAATTTAAGGAGATTGTTGAAACACCTACTCTTTCCTGAGCCAAGAAAGAACTTTCTTGCTCTTTTGACATTGTGGAAAAATACCTTCATAAGCTTTTTGTCCAAGCCACATCTTCTACTATCAATCACCTGGAAACTGCTCATGTTGCCATTGGGAAAGCTATCATGCAACTTAAGGAGCATCATCAAGCACTTAGCCTATTGTTCTTCTATGACTCTTTTGAGGATGTTTAGGCTACTTCTGCTATGGGGGGACTTTCTGACATAAAATACAGTGCCAAGGATGAGGAGGTTGTGGAGATCACCAAAGAAGCCTGCAAGGAGGCCCCAAAGGATACGTCAAGGATGATGTTAAGGACGTTGATCTGGAGATTGTGGTTGCATCACCAATGCAGACTGATCTTCCAAAATAGCATGTATGTTGTCTCTACTATTGAAAGCTTAGTCTTAGATTTCACTTGTTTGTAATGCTCCATTTTGTGGTGACTCGGGTCATTTTTAGTGTTACTGGTTGAATGCCTTTTTTTCCTCTGGTGTTTCCTTTTTTGCATCCTCTTTCGTTCCCTCTTTTCTGTTCTCGGTTCTGTCGATGTACAAGGTGTTAGGGTGCCTTTCAAATGCCCCCTTTTTTTAATGAATTCTTTAACTTACCAAAAAAAAAAGTTAGCATTTCGTTTATTTACAATGAAAGGACAAAAAAACATCTAAAATATTTATAACCATAATCCATGAATTAGGTTCTATCATCCTTTCAATAACACATTCTTTCTATTTTTCACATAACTAGACATTTCAAGAAATTTACATAAAAGAATAACATTTAATATTTCATTCTTGAATAATATAACAAGAGTATTTACAAGACATCAAAAGCTTTGCATAACATAATTTTCCATACAATACTTCCAAGTAATTATAATATTCAATAATATGATTAGATATTAATATAAATTATCCTTAGTTTCATCTTCTCTGTCAAGGTCTTCCACTTGATATATATTTTCCCACGAACTTTGAATAGAAGTTTAGGGATCAAGACAACTCTTGAATGCATATGCAAACCTAACATGCACTATGCAAGAAACATGCCACAAAGCAAGAGCATACAATATACCAAGCCATACCTTGCAAAAACATTGAGATAATTCCATACTTCTCTTGAATAAGGATTCCTTAGCTACTCAAGCCTCATCCTTATCTTAGAAACCATATTGTTTAATCCAAATAATAACTTTCCTTTTTTAATCATTCAATTACATTGTTCCTTATAAAATTATTCCAATCCTTATATCTTGGAACTACCTTTCTAATAAACCCAATAGAAAGAAATATCCATTTAACATTGAATAAAAACAACCCATTATTAATCAATAATAATTAAGCAAATATCTTAAATAATGAGCAGTTTTTTTATTATGATTAAAAATACAACTATTTAATAATAGAGCTGCCTTATTTACTCACTTTAATCAAGGTAAAAGTAATTTGATAGTTCCTTCCTATGATTTAATTAAACTATCATTTTAAAAATTGAAGATTAACACATATTTAATCAAAATAATATATCTTTTTCATAAATGCTTTTTATAAAATTATAGACAAATATATGTATATCTATATATATGTATATATATATATATATATGAATGTATATAAACCTATATATATATGTATATATATATGTATATGTATATATTCCTTCGAAAAATATTTAAACAAGTATTTCGTTATAAAAGCACTGCCATTGAAATACACGCCAAGTTTATACCATGACCTAAAAGTTGAATATAAACTTGCATACAACTATAAATTTAATGAACCCAAAAATTCACTTTATATGAAATTCACATAACCACCCGTCCTTCAATTAAACCTACGCTACTACTCTAGCATATACTTCTCTTTTCATAGTCCTAATGCATGACGTAAACCTGATTTAAGGTAAGGAAAAATTGTAAAGCCTTAATTTACTTTAATACTTTACAAAATGTAAGGCTAAATTCTTCTAAAAGGATAAAAATCAATATAATAGTGGCTTAAGGATTCCTCAACCAACATCAAACCAAAATGGAATTCCTTCACACTGGACTCGGTTTACTGAAATAGTTTTATTAATAAAGTGTTCCATAGGATTGCTTATAAAGAATATTTATACACTCGAAGACATGATCCTATAACCAACTTGTTCTTTCCTGGATACAAAAAACCTATAGGAAGACAAATGATTAAAAACCAACATAAATGTGTTATGGAAAAATTAAAGGCTTAAATAATACTTGCAACAAAATATTTTTTTTAAAAAACTTATTTCGAAGACAACACAATTGTCCACTTAGCTTAACAACAAAAAAGGCTATGCATAATCAAAATTAGACTACACTTATATCCTCATGCCTTAAACTAAAATTTCTAAGAGCATTGTGATAACGTTACATCTCATGCCAGCTTCAGGATAAAATAACGGTATAGATCCGTAAGGATGGTCACTAGAAATTAGAATAACTAGTACTTATGCCCTCAGACACACTGTTGGTAGAATAAAAAAGGTAACCTTATTAGCCCTTGAAGGCACACAAATATTTAAGCATAGAAATATCATCCAAGTAAAATGCTTATCAAAATTAAAAAAAAACAATATCAAACTCAAATATAATTAAAGATCTCCTTAAAATGTTTAAAGCTATGATATTGAATTCAACCAAAACAAGTGTTTAAATTCAGCATACACAATCATATAAACAGAAGGATAGTACCTCCTTTGCAATAACTCCAAGCCTTTCTCTTTCTTTCCTAAACTTCCTTCTTGCCAATCTATTTCCTCTGTTCATGATATTCCAAAACGTGGAAATCCAAAAAATAGATATCCTCAGAGGAATAAGGAAGATCAAAAGTTAGGAGTGGATCCTTCATGTATACCTATCCATCAACCCATCCTCGTGCACCAACCCATTACACCATTAGGGTAATGCTTTAACATTTTACATTGACAAGATTTCCAAGTTGCCAACTTTTCTAACGTTTCCAATTTCCAAATTTAAAAAATAACTTAATTTATTTAATAAATGCACCTCATTTTGCAAGGTTAACTTTTTAGTACTTATATTAATTTTTCTAATGCTCATAATATTAGAATTAATTTAAATCACTTAGTCACCTTATTAATTCAATTGCTTCTAATGCTAGTGTTAATTACTAATATTATGATTAAATCTTAATATTGACCATTAACGTTGATATTTAATACTTTGTTAATACTAACACTATTATTAATACCTAACTTGATAGAACTACTAACAACAATTATTTTCCATGCTTCAAACACATGCATAAATACCTCATAATGACAACTACATGTCTAAAATATAAATTAATAATATGCACAAACAATATTTTTTTCTTAAATATGAGGTTTTATGATAACTACAACATTATAATCTGCCTATTAAATATCCCCTATGCTTAGGGTAAGGGCTCATTTTGATTCTATAGCAACCTCCTTTCCTAATGATGCACTTTAATCAAACATATGCAAATGCATCTATATGAGGGTTTTTACCCTTGTGGCTATTGATGATAATTCATCCATAATTTTCCTTTTTCTCTCAACTCTAGTGGTTGTCCCATACCAATCCACCCATGAGAGTACTTGGTCCTACAACCATAAATTTCATCAATAGTACCATATTCTAAAAGTAACATAATCCAACTTTAAAATCATAAAGTGCAACTATCAATTCATATTGATGAAATAAAAAAGGATCATGCATTTGATATCCACACATTGATACATAAATCAACAATAAGAAAAAGTCCTACCAGGGTGGGCCATTATAGGCTTGGAGTGTATCAATCTTAGGGATTTTTAAAACATCTAACCTCTACACCTTGATATGGTAATCTTTTTTCTGTCATCTCTGTAATTAGATTTTTGAACTTAGGATATGCAACCATATTGATCTATTCTCTAGTAATTGGATCCACTCCATCATACATCTAGGTGGTTGCCTTCTTCATTCTATATTATAGCTCTTGTTGCTTTACCCATTTTTTAGTATCTGTCTCAATGATTTTAATCATTTAGAATACGTCCAATAATGGATGCTCAGAAGTAGGGGATGGTGTGAAGGCAAATTGGAAAGGTGAAATAATCATGGACAAGGTATCTAATGATACGATGGTGGTATTTATAGGGGTTTGCATATATACACTTTTTTTGGCTATTTGGGTCTCCTATACATGGGAGGTGAAATTTTTTTCTAAAGGTATATTATATAAGGAAGTGGCCTCATTAGCATGGGTATATGGTGGGGATGGATGCTCAAGTGGAGGATGTAGAGGAGGTGGATCAATTTCAATAAAACTGGAAGGGGAGGGAGACATACCTAATCCTCTCACTTTTAGTTACCTCCTAGACTATTGCATAAAATATTGTGATCTATGTCTTAGTCCTTAGCACTTCTTGTTCTAATTGATATCTTTGGACACTCTTGTTGTCTAATTTTTTTCAATGCTTTGATGACTTTTTTATTTTACCTTTTCACTAGTTCTCTTGTGCTCAACATGTTTCTAGGACTTGGTCTTTTTTAGTCTTGCTACAGTGGTTGCTTTTCTTGTGAATGTTACTACCTTAGCTATTTCAACTTTTGTAACCTATCCTACTAGTTCTTCTTCACTAGATAATGAGGCAATTTCAATTTCTAAAACATTTTTAGATACACCATATTTATTAGCTTGAGTTCTTCATTTTCTCTATAGATATAGGTCTTTCAAACTTATATCTTCTTCTGAATATTCATAGCCGACCAAGGAACATACTTGTGTGGCAGTCTATTAAAGGGCCTATTCTTCTGCTTCTTCTTATGTCTCTTCCTCTATATCCATTAATATCATTAAATATACTTCTCCCTTGTGATCCTTCATCCACTCTTCATATTTGGCTCAAAACTCAATTTCATAGAGCTTGTCATATGCACTAGAAAGGGATTTCTTTTATTTATCATGTTTACAATATCCACCATTCTCTAATATTGTTATGAATCTAATTTATATCATATTTAATTTTATCTATGATTTCATCACTTATCCATTGTAACTTATTTCTTATCGGTCATAAACCCACTTGAACTCATAGCATGTTCTCCATGGAGGTCGTTCTTGCATTTTATTGATATTAATTTCATGGTCTGATCTTCCTCATTATTTATGAATTGCTCAATCTCTAACCATGGTAGATGATCAAATTTTGGTGGCTTATTGTTCAATTCTTCCAACTTTACTTTGAACTTACCCTCTGGGTCATAATGCCACATGTGAGGCATGATCTACAATTGGAGGACATTGAGCTTGTCATCCAATTTGTTTGCTTGAACCATTTTTGTCATGGCTATATCTTCAAATTTTAAAGGGTAGCAATAAGTGTAAGATTTCTTGGCCTTATACCTAAAAATTGCATCTTCCTCATCCTTTAGAATTTTCCCTATATGCTTACCCGAACAAGTTTTATAAGTATATTTCTTTAAAAGCTTCTTTTTTCATCTATATCAATAGGCTTGGGTATTATGCCTAGCTATGCTCCTATCCAAAATCTCTTCTAATTCCTTCATATGTGATGGTAAATAGTTTTCTCATTTTTGTGTCATACACCTGTTGGCATTTTTGCCACATTATTTTGATTGTTGATTATTCATGCATAAGATGTTGAAGTTCTCACTCCTTTACAGGTTTTGATGCAAAAAAAGGCTAAGTCCGAAGACTGTCACGAAATCGCGACAAAAAGCAGCATGGAGAGCACAGTTTGAAAACCGTCGCGATATCGCGACATGTCGCGTTATCGCGGGTCTGTTGAGGAGAGAGAAGCAAAGTCAAAAAATGTCACGATTTCGCGACGTGTTCCAAAATCGCGGTCAACGCAGTCAATGGCAGCAAAGCAGCAAGGTTGTCACGATATCGCGACGTGTTGGAGTTTCACGGTCAAAATGGTCAACGGGGGCAGCGCAGTAAATTGTCACGAAATCGCGACATGTCACGTTTTCGCGACTTACAATGGCCATGGAGTATAGTAAGAGAAATGGTCACGAAATCGTGACATAACTAAGCAAAGGGTGTTGACAATAAACTTTGTAGCGATATCACGACAGAATAATGAGCAAGGCACAAAAGGCGAAAGACGTCGCGAAATCGCGACGTGTTGCGTGGTCGCGGTTAAAGTGGAAAGAAAAGCTTAAGGCATGAAAGTCGTCACGATTTCGTGACACTTGTGGAGATGAAGTCCAGCAACATGGAAACGTCATGATTTCATGACATATTGGGGCAGAAGGACCAAGTGCAAAAATTGTAGCGATTTCGTGACATGTCACGTTTTCGCGAAGAGGAAGCAAAGAGGCAGCCAGATTGTACGGAACGTCACGATTTCGCGACATGACAAATTTTCGCGGTTCAAAAGCAGTGAAGTCCAAGGAGATAGAACTTGTCACGATTTCGCGACATGATGGAGATTAAAGAACCACTTGAGGCAAGAGTGTCATGTTTTCGCGGGTTAGAAGCAGGACCGTACAGGGTGGATGAAAATTGTCGCGAAATCGTGACATGTCAGATTTTCGTGACTTAGAAGAGAAGATTGAGCAGCGGGGAGATAGTGTAGCGATTTCGCGACTTGTTTGGTTTTCGTGACCCAGAGATAAAACAAAGATGTCGATGGGAGAACGTAGCGAAAGCGCGACTTGTCTTGTTTTCGTGACGTATAAGTGAGACACAACCAAAAGAGAGAAAGGTGTAGCGAAATCGTGCCTTGTCACATTTTCATGGTTGGAGAAAATGGATAAAGGTGTGTTTTAGAAATAGAGCGGAGAAAGAGCATAATGGTATGGAACGTCACGATTTCGTGATGCGTCGCGTTTTCGTGAGCTAAGGTAGCGAAGGAGACAAAGGAGCCGAATACGTCACGATTTCGTGACATGGTTGATTTTCGCGGTTCCAAAGTGACAAAGTGTATGGAGCAAAAATACGTCACGATTTCGTGACATGTCACGTTTTCGCGACCTGTTACAGTTTCGTGCTAGAAAGCAGTTCAAACGGCCCGATGAAGTTTTGCGATTTCCAACGATTAAAAGCACTCCAGAATTAAATGTTTTGCTGCTTTCCAATGCGAGCAAGGTAGAAGAACGTGTCCAAGCCACCAGAATTAAATATTTCCATTATCCAAAGTTGTTGTTCATGATTTTTCTAACGGTTCAAGCATGTTTCAAGAACGACCATTTAATGAAGACGACCGACTCCTTGTTTCATTCAATTTTTGGTTTCTCCGAGGCTGGTTTAAGGGGATCATTTCCTTGTTTCCGTTGCATATTTTGTAGATCTCGAGGAAGTTCGTTGCATATTTTTAATGTTGTAAAGAAGCAAGACTTCTATATAAATCAATGTAGATCTCAGAAAGAGGGATCGAGAGTTTGAGAGACAGGTTGCATGAAAGCTTTCAAGTTCTTTGCATGAATGAAAGATATTTGGCCTCTGATTTTGCAAACGTCTTTCTGTGTGATTTCCTTCTATTTCATGTATTTCTCAGTTATGCTCGTCTTTCTAATCTGCTGTTAGATTTCAATTCTGCATCTGAGTTTGAATATCGCAAATGAGAAAGTGAGTTCTGGAATGCAATCCTGAAGGTTGTCTGCGCAAGGTCGTAAGTGGATTATGTTGTATTCTATTATTATATGTTGTTTATGCGCTTGAGGTTAGATTCTTGCTGAGTTTCTTTCCCCGATCATATAAGTTCGGCCTGTGGCCATATTTCCCGTCTCTTTCGTGTATTTCCCGTTTCTTTCTGCACATTTATAATTCCTTTCCAGTAACTTTAGTCTTAATCAAGCTTAGAAATAGTAAGGGAACCAGCCCTCTCTGGAGATTGGTCTGGGAGACATTTCTTTCTCCCAGCCTTTCAATGTTGGCCGGGTCTAGGGTGCATAGACATAGAAAATCCTTTCCTATGGCAGATTCGTGACCAACAGTTTTTGGCACGCCCAGTGGGACAGACTGTTTCTGTCTCAGAAAGATCCCATAGTATTGAGGGTTTAATGTTCGCCTTCATGCCGTATAGTTAGAACATTTGGTGACTCTGCAGTACCCAAAAATCTCTGAACGTGGATGCAGTGAAAGCTGTACTTCATGATCACGAGATCAAAGTCCAAAAAAGTTGAAGATCTTGTTGAGTTTTTTGAACTTGACAGCACAAAAAGAGGTGAACACTCTAGGTTGGTTTCCCCATCGCTTGCATCATCTGCCATATCCACACAAATCCCTGGTATTGTTACTAGTTTTCCATCTTCTCAGTTACATACACTAGTCCCAATGGCCCAGTATCCTCCACCCAGGCAGTTTTTAGCATGGAACAGCTCAGGGGCCTTGAATTTGCAGGCTCAAAATCCAGTTCCCCAGGCTGCTTTGAAAGCCTTGCCAACCTATGATGGCACGGGAAAGACTGCATACGAACATATTCATGATGTAGCTTCTCTGGCAGCCATTCATGATATAACGGACGAAGATGTGATGGTGAAGTTATTAGTGTTATCCTTGAGAGGAAAATTGTTGTACTGGTATCGATCTCTGCAACCAGGCACTATTGCATCCTGGGATCAGCTAGGAGAATTGTTAGTGAAGAATTTTCATGAACAGGCTGACCCATTTTCATTGTTGCATCAGTTTAATGCAATCCAGAGGCACCCGTAGGAGGCAATAGTAGATTTCAATGTTCGTTTCACTAGAAGCTGGCAACGAGTGCCTGAAGGACTTCGCCCTACCCCTGAGCAAGCTACGTTCTACTACCTTCGAGCGTTCAATACAGACATTGGCTTGGCGATCAGGCAGTCCAATGTGATGACCTTCCCGAAACTGTTTGAGCAAGCACAAAAGGCGAAGGCAGACTTGATTGCAATCGATAGGCTTCCCCCAAAGGTAGCAATGCCCATTTTACCTGATATTCCACAACATTTATATCCTAGTTCTTTTTTGCAATCTATGTCTTCTATGTACCCTGTTCCATCATGGAATTCCAGTGCACCTCAAATTGCACCTATCCCGGTTCCTCAACTCTCTACTTCAGCAAATCCCCAGTTGCTTGCACCCAACATTCTGCCATTCCCTGCTTCCACTTCATTCCCAGCATTACCGGCACCACCAGCACCTTTGCCCTTACCAGCACCTCCTGCGCCTGTAAATCTTGATCCTTATACGACACTCCTGCAAGAGGTAAAATCTGCCAATTCGGCAATAAGAGCAATGGGTAATAAGATCACGCTTATTGAAAGGAAGCAAGCTGAGCGAGATTTCCAGCCTAGGAGATTTCAACCCCCGTCGATTACTAGAGAACAAGCTGCTTCAACAAGCAAAGCACCCGAGAAAAACTTGACTGTTTTGGCAAATGAAGATGTAGTCTCTATGGAAAGAACATATTGGTGTTCGACATGCAATGATCCACATGGAGAAGACACTTGCATGGTTCATTTGAATTATGTGCAGACATTGGCTGCTAGTTCTTCGGGAGGGCAAGTCAATATGATCTCTGAGGCAGGCCATAGCTTAATGGTTCCATCGGAAGAGCAAGTTTCGGTTCTCACAAGGACTGGAAAGAAGCCTGTTACAGTAGATCCTGCTGAGTTAGAGCCATTAAAAGTGCCAGCTGATTTGAAAAAACTAGTGAAAACTCCTGTGCAAGCATCAAAGCTAGATGCACCTGTTTTATCGAAAGATCCTGTTCCACACAGAGTACAAGAAAAGGCCGCAACTGCACAAGCAAGATCAGAAGCAGAGGAGCAAGCTAGAGAAAAGTTGAAGTACCCTTCATTGACAAAGAGGTTGAGAGTAGAAGCCACTCAACAGTATCGGAGCAGATATGATCACCCCATTGAAAAGAAGGAATCTACTACGGTTGCATACAACATTGTCGAAGAACTGAAGAAGACCCCAGCTAAGGTTAGTCTTTACGATGCATTGCAATTGCCTGGGCAGGTAGATTTATTGCAAGAATCTTTGAAATCTGTGAAGGATAGTGAAAAGGGTCCTACCCAGACAATTTATGCTCAAGCTTTAACCACTTCTATCACTGGTAAAAATAGACCACCCCCATTTTATCTATCATTGCAAATAGAGGGTTGGATCGTGCATAACTGCATGATCGACTCTAGAGCCGCTACAACTATCATGCCAAAGGCAGTTTGCGAAGTTATGGGTATGGAATATACATGAAGTAGCCCCGGAGTCTTGCAGTTAGATGGTACTCCTATGAAAATGGTGGGTGTAATCAAGGATGTCCCGATTGTTTTACACACTATGCCTCAGATTACAGTCATTCAGGAGATAGTTGTGGTCGATCTAGAACCGTATTTCAGTATGTGCTTATCCAGAGAGTTTACTGCAAAGTTGGGAGGTTACCTTGCACTGGATTATTCCCACTTGGAGATCCCTTTCAAAGGTAAAAGACTCCGGATTCATAATGAAAAACCTTCCTCTTTTCATATTGAGAGGTTGGATGAAGCAGGAAAGACCATGCAGTCTATTAACATGCTAACCGAAGAGTTAGAGGGTTCTGATTTGATGAATGAGGTTTTAGATGAGCTTCAGTTGGAAGACGGGTTTTCCATGCTTGATTTCAATGCTATGCTGGAAACCGAAATCGGTTGTTATTCTATCACAAAGCCCGAGGATGGCGCAATGCAGGTATTCCCTAACCAAGATGATCAGAGCTCTGTCACGGATCAACTATGGAAGTTATACTTTGATGGGGCAAGATGCAAAAATGGTGCAGGAGCAGGTATTGTTTTGATTTCTCCTCTTGGTTTACAAAGAACATATTCATACCGTCTTACTTGGAATTGTACTAACAATGCTGCCGAGTACGAAGCATTATGCCTAGGCTTGAAAAAGGCAAGAAAGTTGGGAATCGAACAGTTGCAGATTTTTGGTGATTCTGAGCTGATTGTAAACCAAGTAACAAACAGGTGTATTTCCAAGCAGCATTATCTCAAAGCATACCGCAACCAAGTTTGGGACCTGTTTGAGTCTTTCACAGCTCTGAATATTCAAGCTATTTCTCGAGAGCTGAATAAGCATGCAGATCTTCTAGCATCTCTTGGAGCAAATTTTTCTCCCATTGAGCAGGTAGTCAAGAAGCCAAAGACAGTAAGGATGGTGTACAGGCCTAGTGTCCCAGACAAAGATACTTTCTGGCAAGTCTTCGAGAGTGATGAGCAAATTGTTAACTTTTTGATTCAAGAAGCTGCCACCATCAAAGGAAGAACCTTGGAGCACGAAGAAACCGAAGGTCTGATTCAGTTGCAGAATAATCATATTTCGAAAGGTCTTATCACTCTAGAAAGTTTGTTTGATCAGCATGATCGGTCTAAGAAACATCGGATTGAGATCGACAAGAAAGAGTATATGGAGATGCAATTAGAACCCAATAAGGTCATTAAGATTGGGACTGATTCTACTCCTGATGAACTGCAAGAAATCAGGCAACTGTGTCAAGAATTTTTTGATATTGTGGCCTGGAGTTATGAGGATCTGAGGGGATATGATAAACAGATTGTTCAGCATACTATTGAGTTGGAAGAAGGAGTCAGACCCTTCAGGAAAAAGCAGTGACCAGTGAATCCAAAGATTGAGACTCTCATGAGGGCCGAACTTGTGAAAATGCTACAGGCCAAGATTATATACCCGGTTAAGCACTCGACTTGGGTTGCTAATCTGGTTTCGGTTCGAAAGAAAAATGGAGACATACGACTCGTGTGTAGATTTTCGAAATCTGAACCGTGCATCTCTGAAAGATCACTATCCCTTGCCTCGCATTGATCAGATACTGCATGTTGTTGTTGGGGCTCAGCATTTTTCATCGCTGGACGGTTTCTCTGGATATAACCAGATTTGGGTTAGGGATGAGGACCAATACAAGACAACATTTACAACTAAGTGGGGCACTTTTGCTTATCAGCGAATGCCTTTCGGATTATCAAATGTTGGGGCCACATTCCAGAGAGCCATGGACATTGCATTTGAGGAGCTTTTGAACAAGATTATTGTTATTTATCTTGATGATATGACTATATTTTCACATAAATGGGAAGATCACTGTTCTCATCTGAGGCAAATCTTCAAAAAATGTAGAGAGTTTGGTATTTCTATTAATCCAAAGAAGTCAGTTTTTGCAGTGAAGGAAGGTAAACTCTTGGGGCATGTCATTTCAGAAGATGGTTTGGCGATTGATCCATCTCGAGTCGAAGCATTGAAGAAACTATCGCTCCTTGCCAATAAGAAAGAGCTGCAGTCTTTCTTTGGGCAGATTAATTTC
This sequence comes from Wollemia nobilis, assembly GCA_028583015.1. NCBI lineage: Eukaryota > Viridiplantae > Streptophyta > Pinopsida > Araucariales > Araucariaceae > Wollemia > Wollemia nobilis. The sequence continues at coordinate 2,361,899 of JAQPPZ010000196.1, read as the reverse complement.
ATCAGGAAGTTCATTTCTGATTTTGCCCAGGTTGTCAAGCCCATGACTGAGTTGTTGAAGAAGGATGCAGAATTTAAATGGACAACTCAGAGGAAGGAGGCATTCCAGGAAATTAAGGACAGAATAGTGCAGGCTCCTATATTAATTAATCCAGATTATTCAAAATATTTCATTCTGTATGCAGTGGGGGAAGATGAAAGCTATGCCGCAGTACTCACACAGAAAGGAGATGATGGGAATGAAAGGCCCATTGCTTTCCTTAGTCAAGTTATCTTACCTCATGAGGCAAAGTATAATTTCATTGAAAAATAGGTGTATGTTGTCATGAAGTCTCTTAAAAAATTCAAGCACTTCATATCTCAGAGTAGGACAATCGTCTATGTTATTCATCCCGATGTAAGGAATTTCATCATTCAGGGTGAGATGGGTGATAAACGCACAGGTTGGGTCACCAAAATTCAAGAATTTGATGTTGAGATTCATCCGGCCAAGCTAGTGCGGGGTAAGGCCTTATGCCAGCACTTAGCAAAGACTGCAGCATCTGGGATAGTTGATTATCAAGCAGATGATCTTGCTAGAGATAACAATCTGATGAATCTCCTAGTTCAAGAACAAGATTGGGCAGATGACCTCATTGACTATTTCACAACTGGTAGATGCCCTTCACAGTTAAATGCCTCACAACGGAGAAGGTTTCGTCTGCAAGCTCTCAGGTATGTGTTGCTGCCCGAAGGATTGTTTTTTAAGAACATTGATGGCGTTCTTTTAAGGTGTGTCAAGGAATCAGAGAAGGCAAGACTCCTGGAGGAGTTTCATTCTGGCATATCAGGAGGACACTATGCAGGTAGACCAATGGCTTTAAAAATTATTCGGGCTGGTTACTATTGGCCAACCTTGTTCACAGATGCTTTCAGGATTGCCCAAGCATGTGACAAATGTCAGAGGTATACAGGAAGGGTTAGAAATGCATCATTGCCCCTGCATCCAATTCAAGTTGAAGCACCTTTTCAGCAGTGGGGATTGGACTTTATTGGGATTATTGATCCGAATTCTTCAGCTGGACACAAATATATCTTGACAGCTACAGATTATTTTACGAGATGGTCTGAAGCTATTCCAACCAGGGTTGCAAATCAAGCGGTGGTGATTTCTTTCATTGAAGGGCTGATCACACGTTTTGGCATTCCTGATGCTATTATTACAGATAACGGAACTCCATTTATTGGAGCTGAGCTAGCTGAATTTGCAAATAAGTATGGTGTTTTCTTGAAGACATCCTCTAACTATTACCCTCAGGGAAATGGCTTGGCAAAGTCCACAAACAAGAATTTGCTACGGATTTTAAAGAGATCTTTGGGGGATAACAAGAGATCATGGCACCTTCTGTTGAATCAAGCTTTATGGGCAGATAGAATTTCAATCAAGAAGTCTATCAAGACTTCACCATATGCCCTGGTATATGGAAAGGAGGCAAGGTTGCCTGTTCATCTAGAGTTGCCAATATTGCAAAGAGTTGCAAGGATTTCAGGATGATGAAGCAGATGTAGATTCCATGGATATGCGGTTGGCTCAGTTGTTACAGTTGGAAGAGCAACGTTCTTTGGCCTATGAGGAGTTTGCTAAGCATACACAAGTTATTTCAAAGTGGTTCCATAAAAATTCCACTGATCGTCCGCTTAAGGTGGGTGATTTGGTCCTAAAATGGAATGAAAAGAAAGCCAAGCCTGGGAAGCACAAGAAGTTTGATGCTCTGTGGGAGGGCCCGTTCCGCATTGTCAGTGCTGGTGCAGCAAATTCGTTTCATCTGGAAGATTTGGATGGCAGCCCACTTCCTATTTCGATGAACGACTTTCATATGAAAGCCTACACTCCATGAACTGTGAGTCCAGTATCACCTTGTACATAACAAAAAAAAAAAAAAAAAGAAAACAAAAAAAGAAAAAAAAAGTATTGTTTTCCTCTATCAACTTCGGCTCTTTTTGCATGCGAGCCCGTAGGTACGTATTTCTTTCTTTTTTCTTCTTCCTTCCTAGCAGTTAGTGGCTTCCTCTTTATTTCTTCCCTTCCCCTCTTTATTCCCTTCTTCTCCTACTCCTTTTTCTTCTGCAAGTAATCAAGCCACTGCTATTGTTTCTTTTTCCCTTCCTGCTATTCCCGTTTCTTCTTTTCCTTTTCTTCTAACTTCATTGTTGTTTTAGCATTTATCCATAGTTCCATTCCACCACTTCACTCCTTTCATTCCCACCTTCCATTCCATTCACTTCCATTTCCCTTTCATAGTAGCTGGTAGCATAGAAGCACTCTGTTACTGTATCTACCGCATCACTCCCTCCATTCCATTATTCCATCATTTATCATTTCCATTCCATAGTCCTCACTCCACTTATTTCATTCATTTCCATTTTGCAACCCCTGGTGCTTTCATGGAGATTATTTTACAGCACCTGGTCAGCTAAGCCAAATACAGATTCCTTGAGTTTTCAGTAATTCAGCAAGAGTTGTTGCAGCAGTCCGCCGAGATGTACCCCATCAGCCAGCTTTCTGTTCTCAGTTTTTCTTGACTCTGTTGCCCAATGGATTCAGGCCTGGGATTCGTGCATACAGCAGAACTGTATACCCCATGAGCCACCAAGAATGTTGGCATTTTTGCCACATTATTTTGATTGTTGATTATTCATGCATAAGATGTTGAAGTTCTCACTCCTTTACAGGTTTTGATGCAAAAAAAGCTAAGTCCGAAGACTGTCATGAAATCATGACAAAAAGCAGCATGGAGGGCACAGTTTGAAAACCGTCGTGATATCGCGACATGTCGCGTTATCGCGGGTCTATTGAGGAGAGAGAAGCAAAGTCAAAAAATGTCACGATTTCGTGACGTGTTCCAAAATCACGGTCAACGTAGTCAACGGTAGCAAAGCAGAAGGTTGTCGCGATATCACGACGTGTTGGAGTTTCACGGTCAAAATGGTCAACGAGGGGCAGCGTAGTAAATTGTCATGAAATCGTGACATGTCACGTTTTCGCGACTTACAATGGCCATGGAGTATAGTAAGAGAAATGGTCATGAAATCGTGACATAACTAAGCAAAGGGTGATGACAATAAACTTTGTAGCGATATCATGATAGAATAGTGAGCAAGGCACAAAAGGTGAAAGACGTCATGAAATCGCGACGTGTTGCGTGGTCGCGGCAAGTGGAAAGAGAAAGCTTAAGGCATGAAAGACGTCATGATTTCGTGACATTTGTGGAGATGAAGTCCAACAACATGGAAACGTCATGATTTCAGACATATTGGGGCGGAAGGACCAAGTGCAAAAAATTGTAGCGATTTCGTGACATGTCACGTTTTGCGAAGAGGAAGCAAAGAGGCAGATTGTACGGAACGTCACGATTTCATGACATGACAAATTTTCATGGTTCAAAAGCAGTGAAGTCCAAGGAGATAGAACTTGTCACGATTTCGCGACATGATGGAGATTAAAGAACCACTTGAGGCAAGAGTGTCATGTTTTCGCGGGTTAGAAGCAGGACCGTAGAGGTGGATGAAAATTGTCATGAAATCGTGACATGTCGGATTTTCATGACTTAGAAGAGAAGATTGAGCAGCGGGGAGATAGTGTAGCGATTTCGTGACTTGTTTGGTTTTCGTGACCCAGAGATAAAACAAAGATGCCGATGGGAGAACGTAGCGAAAGCGCGACTTGTCTTGTTTTCGCGACGTATAAGGGAGACAAAGCCAAAAGAGAGAAAGGTGTAGCGAAATCGTGCCTTGTCACATTTTCGTAAAGAAAAATGGATAAAGGATGGTTTGGAAACAGAGCGGAGAAAGAGCATAATGGTATGGAACGTCATGATTTCGTGATGCGTCACGTTTTCGCGAGCTAAGGTAGCGAAGGAGACAAAGGAGCCGAATACGTCATGATTTCGTGACATGGTTGATTTTCGCGGTTCCAAAGTGACAAAGTGTATGGAGCAAAAATACGTCACGATTTCGTGACATGTCGCGTTTTCGCGACTTATTACAGTTTCGCACTGAAAGCAGTTCAAACGGCTCGATGAAGTTTTGCGATTTCCAACGATTAAAAGCACTCCAGAATTAAATGTTTTGCTGCTTTCCAATGCGAGCAAGGTAGAAGAACGTGTCCAAGCCACCAGAATTAAATATTTCCATTATCCAAAGCTGTTGTTCATGATTTTTCTAACGGTTCAAGCATGTTTCAAGAACGACCATTTAATGAAGACGACCGACTCCTTGTTTCATTCAATTTTTGGTTTCTCCGAGGCTGGTTTAAGGGGATCATTTCCTTGTTTTCGTTGCATATTTTGTAGATCTCGAGGAAGTTCGTTGCATATTTTTAATGTTGTAAAGAAGCAAGACTTCTATATAAATCAATGTAGATCTCAAAAAGAGGGATCGGGAGTTTGAGAGACAGGTTGCATGAAAGCTTTCAAGTTCTTTGCATGAATGAAAGATATTTGGCCTCTGATTTTGCAAACGTCTTTCTGTGTGATTTCCTTCTATTTCATGTATTTCTTAGTTATGCTCGTCTTTCTAATCTGCTGTTAGATTTCAATTCTGCATCTGAGTTTGAATATCGCAAATGAGAAAGTGAGTTCTGGAATGCAATCCTGAAGGTTGTCTGTGCAAGGTCGTAAGTGGATTATGTTGTATTCTATTATTATATGTTGTTTATGCGCTTGAGGTTAGATTCTTGCTGAGTTTCTTTCCCTGATCATATAAGTTCGGCCTGTGGCCATATTTCCCATCTCTTTCGTGTATTTCCCGTTTCTTTCTGCACATTTATAATTCCTTTCCAATAACTTTAGTCTTAATCAAGCTTAGAAATAGTAAGGGAACCAGCCCTCTCTGGAGATTGGTCTGGGAGACATTTCTTTCTCCCAGCCTTTCAATGTTGGCCGGGTCTAGGGTGCATAGACATAGAAAATCCTTTCCTGTGGCAGATTCGTGACCAACAACACCATTGTTGTATTTGGGTCATAATTTTTAGTAATTGCTTTGATGAGTTTGGGGCAAGGGTGGAAAAACCTAGGCATGCACTTGAACAAGAATGAATTCTAAGGAGTAGCCTCTAGCTTACTAGATGATATTCTCATTACTTTTATATTCGACCCTTCTCTGAAGCTCTTCAAATTTTATTTTATTGTGATAATTGGGCCATGGATATCTACCAGTCTATCTTGTAGTTCCTTAGTAGTCTTCTATAATTTTTGTCCTCTTTTAACTTGAGTTAATTTGTACCAGTAAACTCATTCTGTAGACATGGGCACAAGAAATTATATAGGTTTCCTTCTTGTGTGAAGTATTTTAGCAATTGTATAATTTTTCACTCCTTCAACTTCTAAACGCTCTAATGTATATTGCTCTTTTTTGGCCTAATCTATATAGCAAGAAGTGCCTACAAAAAACAATCATTGCTAATTTAATGTCATGGATTGCACATTCTCAACATTTGTGATGCATATCCCTTTTCAATATTATTCTTTGTAGACACTTCTTTCTTACATGAACTTGCAGTTGTGCATGCTAATTTAAAGAAGAGGATTGTACATGCTCAACATTTATGACAATTCTTTTCTTGAAATTGTAATTTTGTAGAAGAATTTATGACACATGTCCCTTTTTCAAGATTGCCATGCTTTTAGCCAATGATATTGTTGATAATTCATTGTTATCAAGTTTTATAGAATACCTTATGAATCCCTAATGTTTTGGAGTATGATATAGTGCTTTTATAAAAATATAGTTCAATTTTGGTTTATTTTGTACAAATTTTGTAAAGATAAAAAATCAACTTCTTAACACCTTATTACTCCTAATTGAACTAAGCAGTTTGCAATTTTTGAAGAGGTTTTAATGTTGGAACTCTTGTGTCCCTTTTTAGAATATTTGAGACAAGAAAAAATATAATTATCCAACCTTAGTAAAAACCCTAATAACATTTTTTTATATCCCTTGTATTATTTCTAATTTCCAATAAATTAAATTTGATGTAGTAACCCTTGTGGCTCCCAAGTTTGAAAAAATAGAAAAATAATAATATTTGCAAAATGTTAAATAATTTAATCCAAGTAGGATTCCTTATTTCTCCTAGGTTAAATTGCAAATATTAATTAAGTGAGATAAGTTATACCTTATAGCTTTTGCTTTCAAAATATAAGTTTTAACCTTAGTTTATAACCCTTATATCTCCAAATATGAAAGTAATAATAAAATGGGATTAAACCTTACATTTTTTGATGCTAAATCTCCTCATTATTTGGTGTTTTCTACGGATGGATATAACAACAATATAAGTGTCACCTTTAGCGCTAAAATCAATGGAGATACCTTGGAGTTGCTTGTCTTCAATGCTAGTATGTAAGCGCTATAAAAATAGGAAATTTTGACCTTCAATACCATAAGCCTTTAATGCTTCTTCTTCCTTCCTTTCATGCTACGCTTTAGACATCTTTGACTGTGCTTAAATCCCTACTGAAATTTATACTTCGAGTGCCTTTTATGGATGAATAATCATGGTATTTGTGACATGTATCACACCCATTACAAATGAGCACTTGTTTTCTTCTGTAACATCCCAAATTTTTGTTCAATGCTCTTTGATCAATCTGTAATGTATAGGAACTTGTATGGGCACTTTTATGAAGCTTATGGAGGATACCAAGTGTCACTGCTTCATTGTAACTTCTACGTGAGTTTTCTTGATCGTTTAGAGAGGAATGATGTCTTTTATACCAAGTGGAATTCAAACTCTCTGCATGAAGTCCTTACCTGTAACATCTTTGAAGATGGATATTATAACTCCTCAAACCTTTTCGTATACCATTCCTTTGATTTGCTATGTTTGTTGGGCAGCAAGCAAGCAATTCTTCTATAGGTGGATTAATGATGTGGTATGGAGATTTGAACACCAATTTGGAGCTTTCTTTTGTGGATGGTCTTCTCCAAGTTAAAGACCTTGAATGTAACACCTTTTCTCCTTATCTTTTATACCTCCAATCATGTTGATTCCTTTGCAAATTTTTTACATATTTTAGTAGTAGATATGCACTATTTTTTCTACGTAAAAGTAGCTCGATAATAGCTTGATATGATCTTTGATTTTGTAGGTTCTTACGTCCAAGATAAGTCCTTTGAGTGGATCTTGGTAAGAAGTGTTGACGTTCAACCTTCCTTGGCTGATTTACCCTGTAGTTAATGTGCCCTTTTGTGGTACTTTCAAATCTGCTCTTTTGTTGTAAAAACCAGATTAGAGTAGTGCAATACAGTGTATTATAAATTGCACATAATGCTTCTTTTAATGTACCTTATTTACATATATGAATTTCTGGTTTTGTGGCTGATTTTTCCTGCAATACAAGGGTTTTGAGGTTGTATTTTATGAGTAGACACACCTTTCCCTTTTTGCTTGGACACTTTGATAATAAATCTAAGCTTAGATAACATAGAATATTTTTAATTGATGCAATTTTATGCACTTTCTTTCCTTGCATCTAACCTTTTAATGCTTTGGATTTGAGACTTACCAAGTCTCAATATTTGAAGCTTCTATTACTGTTTTTGGTTAGTTAAGTTCTTCTCTAGATTTTTGAGGATTCTAACCTTACTTGGTGGCTTCACTTGGATACTATGTGTTGCAGATTTTTGTGCTTCAATAGTGTCTTTAGACACTTGATACAAATCAGATTTTGTGCCTTTCAAAAATACAAATCTATTTTCTTTTGAGAGTAGTATAATAGTGCAAAATAAATCTAATAGACTTTATTTTTAATGCACTAAAAATTTTCACCTTATCACTCCAATCAACTCTCAAGATAATGCACTTAATAAAATTTACTACAACTAATCAAGAATAATATGAAATGAAACTTCAGTAATTATTCTGCAATTTCACTACAATTTAGTATTGTAGGACTTAGTCTTATTTTTCTTTTTCCAAAGTAGATGATAGGTAGTTGATAGAAGCAATTCTGAAATCTAATCAATACCTAATGAATGTGCAAATAAATCCTTAAAAATAACCTTTTTCATTTTGCACTTTAGAAGACTGTAATCTAATTTTCTTCTTCCAACTTTAATCCAAATTCAAGTGCTCTAATAAATCTGATAAGTAATCAAATTAATGAATCTGCTTGCACCAAAATATGCTTATCTTTTCTTGTAGTTCTTCTCCCACTTTTGTAGAGGATGTAGATATTGGTGTCAAAAATCATCAAGTTGTTGCTTCGAGTAGGATCTTGCAGCTTTTTGTAGGATGTCTTGAACAACTCCTTCACCAAATTATGGTCTCAAACTTTCTTTCATGAGATTGTTCTCAAATTATGGTCTCAAACTTTCTTTCACCAAAATTTTTGTAGGATTTGGTGGCTTGTTCTCCTCTTGTGTTCTCCTCCTTCTACTATAGATTTGAAGAAGTCTTTTTCTCTAAAGTGATGCCTTCTTGTTGTGAGAGGTAATCTTCAAATCTCCAATATTTGGTGAGCTTCTTTAGTCTTCAATTCTTATTGTCAAATTTTGACTTCAAGCAAGATCTTATTTTGGGATTTGGCACTCCTTGCCAAATTTTTCTTCACTTATTTGGTACTCCTTACCAAATTCTCCTTCATAGATTTGGCACTCCTTGCCAAATTCTCCTCTTGGGCTTGTTTTCATATGACGACAATTATCCCTAGTACTTCACTATCAAGTACTTCACCTTGATAGTGGATTTCTCCAATGATTTCTCCAAAGAACTCTTTTAATGATATTCAGCAAGGCTCTCCTAGCCTTTTTTTGGATGCTCGATGAGACCTTATCAAGATCTTTGATCTTGCAGCTTTTGATGGTCTTCCTTGAGACCTTCTCTTCAACCTTCTTCTCCTAGAAGTTTTTGTGGTGAGATCTTCTCCTGTATCTTCTGATTCTGCTACTTCTAGCTTCGAGTAGGACTCTCCTAGTCCTTCTTCTTCTTATTCCAACACTGGAAGTTCTTCAATGAGGTCTTCTTATGATCTCTTCACTTTTGCTTAATGGCTAAGTTGATATTGAAGACAATACTCTTCCTAACTTTTATGTAGGAAGTTTCCCAACTCACTAAATCTTCTTTCCCTGCAACAAAGATATTAGTACTGAAATATTTAGTTCACTTCTAAATTATATATTATTTTCAAATTCTTCTTTAGTATCAAGGCTTCTGTAGCCTTTGTTTTTCGACATCAAGGCTTCCATAGCCTTTTTCAGTACCAAGGCTTCTATGGATTTTTTTTAATATCAAGGCTTCTATGGCCTTTTTTAGTATCAAGGCTTTTGTGGCCTTTTCCAATATCAAGGCTTCTGTTTCCTTTTCAATATCAAGGCTTATATGGAATTTTTAGTATCAAGACTTTTGTGGATTCTTCTTCAAGGCTTCTATGACCTTTTTGTATCAAGGCTCCTATGGCATGTTCTTCAAGGCTACTATGGCCTTTTTGTATAAATGTTTCTATGGCCTATTCTTCAAATGTGGAGTTCTTCAATCTATAAATGGAGATCTTCAGTCTCATGTCTTCACCACGATCCTTCACTAGAAGTATTCTTTCATAGTATTCTCCTCTTGCACAATGAACTAATCTCTGCACTATGAGGGCATGTTTACCTTTGGGAAATTAAGTTGTAGTATCCTATATTTCTATCATAGGAGGAGTCCCAATCCTCTGAGAATTAATTTTTTGCAACAAAAGAAACTTTAGGCACTAGTTATAAAATTCCTAATAACCTGGATGATTTTCACTAGATGATTTTTCAATCTAGTGGATTGAAAGTTGATTCCTAGTATTCACGAGTTTTGCTTGTAACTCTGTGGAAAATACTCTAGAAAAAAATGATCTCAATATTTTCTAAAACTAAGATTTCTTTCAGTCCTAACTTTGTGACTCTCCCTAATTATACCACCAAGATTCTTCTAAGATATTTTAATAGTGGTTGGTCCAGTGACGTTTCAGTTTGATAAAAAGCTCAGTCTAAATGATAATGGTGGTTACTCTATTGACCTACATAGACTAGATATACTATGGCTCTAATACCACTATTATATTTTGATGAATGAGCACTGGGAGATAAAAATCACAAGATGCAGAATAATATGAAAGAAAGTAAATCTACTAGATGATTGAAATATGCTATAAATAGAAATCATAGAAAATATTACAATGTAGCTATAGAGGAAATGAACTCCATTAATAAATCCACTTAACTACATTGTACCCATCACCAATGGATGGTGAAGTACACAAAACTATACTATCCCCTAAGCTACACTATCTGAATATATCCCCTGATTCTCCATATCTATATCTAACTACGAAATCTTTCTTATATAGGAACACAGGTTCTTTGGCCAACACTCTACCTAGTTGTACAAGGGACAACTTTCACATATACAACTTGCACATTGACACTTGTGCATTTATTACATTGCATGAAGTAACTAGAAAACTTGCACATAAAGTAATCTAAGTATATACCTTGGAAGATACATTTACATAACCCAAATGATGGAATATACTCTATTTCTAACATGGCTTAGAAAATCTATAGGCCACTCATTGTGATATTTTTATTTTTGAGTGAGCATGGCCATGTAGCTTTCTTCTATGCCAAATATAGAGAATGAGGTATTTCCTATAATTAGGGTTAGCTAATATCGGGGCTTTGCTAATAGCTTCCTTTATGATCTTGAAGGATTCCCTTATAGATTTTTTCCATGTGAAGTATGCCTACTTTCTCAGCATTTTATCATAAGATTTACTATTTGAGCAAAGTCAGACATAAATTTTTGGATAAAATTAATCTACCTAAATAATGATTGTAAGCCTTTTTTATTTTGAGGTAAAGGGAGTGCTAATATAGATTTTAATCTATCTAAATCAATAGCTAGACCTTCCTTTGATACTACATGACCCAAAAACTTCCCTTTATGGATAACAAAGATTAGATTTCTTGGGTTGAGTGATAATCCAAATTATTTACATATTTAAAAAACTAGTCTAAGATGATCAAAATGATTTTCTTTTTCATGAGAAAAAACTATCATGTCATCTAGATAGATTAGTATAAATTTATTCACAAGGTCCACCAAAATCTAGGTAGATAACCCTTGGGAAGATAGATCTGACATTAGATAAGCCAAAATGCATTCTTTGATAAGCAAACATTCCCCATTTGGTTATAAATATAGTTTATGTTGATCCTCATATTGGACCCATACTTGATTAAAACCTAAAAATCCATCCAAAAATGAAAATATTTTACCCCGGTAATAGCATATAATATCTATTTGATCTAGGAAAAAGTATAGTGATCCTTTAAGGATGCTTTATTCAGGTTCTTGAAATCCACACAAAGGTAGATATCTCCATTCTTTTTTCTAATCAGTATCATATTGGCTACCCACATGGAATGTTTGATTGGGTAAATGATTTTTGCATTTATTAGCTTCAATCATTCTTATTTCATTAGTGCCTTTATTTTTTGGATTTATTGGCATTTGCTTTTGTCAAAATGTCTTAGCGTTAGGCAATAATTCTATAATGTGTTGAATGGTCTCTTTACTGTAGACTTATAAATCATCGTAGCTCCAAGAAATGATGTCACTAAATTCTTTGCACAGACTTAAGAGCTATTGAACTTCTTCAAAGCATTGTACTCCAATATTTAAAATATTTTTGGGTTTCAACTAAATTTCTCTGAACTCCTATTCATCTAATTTTCATATTTTTTCCAATTGCTCAGTCACTCCTATCAAAAAAGGTTTTGATGTAGATAGCCTAAATGTCAGTTTATAGATCTTGAGCCTTTTATTAAATTAAAGGTTGGACAAAAATTGGCTCCATGGGAAGCCAATGCATCAGCCTACACATTTTTCTCTCTAGTAATTTCTTTTATATTTATCACGTTAAAACTTTCAAATAGATCCCAAACTCTATTTTGATAAGCTTTCAAATAATGCTTCTTGCTCTGACATCTTTTTGTATCTTGATTTACCACCAATTATGAATATCCATAAATTATTAATATCTTGAATTCCATTGTCTCTACTTCTTTGAGTCAAATGTACAATGTCTTATACCCTATTGTGTTATTAGTGCAACTCCAAGTTAGTCAATATGATAATATTTTCGTTTCTTTAGATGGCGAGGTCAACATTATCCCTACTTCAATGTCATTTTTACACCTAGATCCATAAAAGTAGAACTTGCATATCTTATATTGTTAGAGATATTTATTTATGATGGTTGGAGAATTTTTTTTTTGGATTTGAAATATAGTAAGTTTCAATCCCCATTTCAACCATAACATTGAAGTTTTTAAGCAAGAACTGATCTTCAGTCTACAACTCAACTATGATTTCTTCTATTAGATAAGTTTCTTTGCTAATTATGTTTATATTGTTGTATTATTAAACCTCTTATTCATTATTTTCTATATTGTAGGTGGATGGATTTTTAGAAAAAAAATTCACCTTCTTGCCCTTGTGAAGAATTTTCATATGTGAATAATCCAAAGACAAGTATCCACCTAGTTTGGCTGTGAATTTTCGAGAAAGGCATATACCAAAGAGGGGCTCCAAATCTACTACAATCACCTCTTGTATGGCTATTATCTAAGGAATTCTATGTTGTACCATAGGTATGTCCTTAATCACTCCAATATTTTTTACGAGAGTTATGTCCAACTATAGCACTCCAAGACTAGAACATGTGTATTGCATGCGTATTGCATCACATATAGACTTTGGCATAACTATTGTTACTACTCTAGAATCCACAATGCAATTGTGTATGACCCACCTTTCCATGTGTAGTGACATGTATAATGGGGGTAGTTTATTTTTACCTACTCCTAGAGCAGGTTTTTCCTATACCAAATTTATTTTTGGTTGAGGTTGATCTTTAGACCTGATGGACTTCAACAATGCTCAAATAAGATCAATTTATTCTAGAATTATTAAAGCATCATACATGCTTACTTTGGATGGTATTTTATTTAGCTCATCCATAATGTTAAAGATGGAATATTTTGGTTACTTCTTTTCTCCCTTTGACTCATTGAATTTATTTTGATATTCTTATATTGCTTCAATCCTTTGTTGCTTAGTGATGGAAGGGTACCCGAGTTTATTTCTAGCATGTTCTTGTGTTTTAGATTCCTTTTCTTACACAAATTTATGTTGTTCTTTCAGAATCTCAATTGTAGGTTGTTCTATTTGCTTATAGGTTGAGGTAATTCCTTTTTTGGTTGCTTACTTTGTTGGGATGGAACCTTGAATGGATTTAGCTTTTTGGTGTCTAATACAATGGTTTTTTCTTGATCGAGTCAACACTAAAATTGGTTCTTCTTCTTGGACCATAAAATTCTAGTCTTCTTACCATAGCATACAAGTACTTTCATCATGCATTACAAGTTGAGCACCAATAATATGCTTCTAATATGGAGGTCGAAGGATTTTCTTCTTGGTTATTATACAATGCATTAGATTTTCCACCAGTATTGCTAGCAAAATCTCCTTGATCTTTTACCATGTATGGAAGTCTCCTAGGATGGAAATTTCTCTCAACTTCTCTCGTTTTCATGGTAATTATCTCATTTGTTAAATTTTTTAATGATATCATGATATCATTCATGTCAATTGTTTGAGGCTTAGGAGATGGCAAGGTAGGTTTGGCAAGTGATGCTGGTAATGATAGGGTTGGTAATACTAGAGATTTGGATTTAAGGATTGGAGCTTCCTTTGGAAAATGAGTGTTTATAACTAGTGTTTGTTTTTCATGTCTGATTTATAGGCTTTCCATAAATATTGGCATTATATTTTTTGGAGGAACTCTACCTATAGGTATCAGAGTATTTTTTGCTACTACAACTGCTTGATAAAATTCCAAAAATGTCAACACATTAGATTTCCATATCAATAAGTCTAGATCTAAGTTAAAGGTATGAAATTAGTAGTAAAATACTTGGGAATCTATTGGCCTATAGCACTCTTTTCCATTTTATATTGAATCTGATGTTACAATCCATTATTACCTCCTGATTATGCCTTTATATAGAGATAAACTGGGTTAATAGAAAAAATAGATATGTTTGTTTGTTAAATTCTCATACTAGCCTTCTAGCAAGTTGTGCCCATGAATTAATGCAACCATCCTAAAGGGTTTTATAGCAATATAGTACCTTACCTTTGCATGATATTATCAACAATATTATCATGATGTCCTCATCCTCGATGTTATGTTGTGGATAATGAGGCTACATATTGGCAATGCTCATAAGTTGTTTTTACAATGCCATAATAGGATGGCAAGGCCTTTAGTGCTACTAGAGGAATAGGATTTTGCTTTACCAATTTGAGTGATCTTCTATTATTCTAATTGGAAAAAATTTGTGGGGGAAAATTTTGAGCCATTTGTTCATATTTAGTTGAGTGGACTAATGTGGAAGAAGTAAAGTGTATAGATACTTGACTTTCTATAGGGTTCAAAGAGGATGGTGGTGTAGGATATGATGAGGATCTACATATTTTAAATTCTAAAGGAGGTAATTAAACAAATAATATTGGTTTCTCATGTATCTTAGTTGTTGCTCATGTAAGCTTAAGCTTACAAGTCAAATGGCGGTTGTGTTTCTTTAAAATATTATATCATAAAAGTTGTCAAGTGATTAGGAAATGATCTATTAGAGCATAATATCACCATGCTTCTACTCAATTAGGAAGGTGATATTTGGGTCCCATCAAGCATGCCAAAAACTCTTGATCTAAAATATACCTAAGTGGATGATTTGTGCCCTCAATACCTTGGCCAAGATTGGATGACCCAAAGATATGGTTTTTGAATCAACCTCTAGAGTAGGCTAACTCCTATGATCCTAGCTAAACTAACTAAAATGGGAGTGTAGACTAGAGTAAGAGATACATAAAATTAAAAGCTAAGCTAAAAATGGTGTGAATTAGTAACATCAACAGACACAAAGTATGAGAGTCTCACACTTTGAATTGAACTAAATTGTCTAACAAATCAAATTAATTTTCTTATTACAAAGCATTTAATTATAATAAACGCTAAGCATTATCAAGCATTCCAAAAAATAGTGAATAATAAATCTAGGGAGAAATTCAAAAAGTAGAATAACTATAACAAACTAAATCATTCATATAGATTTTACAAAAATGCAATAAGTTTTGAAAGAGGTCAAACAAGAATCCAGTATTTATTCAAAAGGTATATAGCACAGTCATTATATAATTTTACAATTGTAAATGCTAAAGAGCCGACCATTCAAATGGGATACATTCAAGTATATATAGTTTTATAATGCATTCTTTTTAGATTAGAATCATTGCTCTAAGAGTGGATTACAATTTTATTGGGTTGTTTTAGCACGTGTGCATCTCTTCCAACTCATTCTATTGTAACCAACTTGGCATTATGGTGCTTATGTAACTTGCTTTTATTTCATCCAAGGGAGTGGTGGCTAAAGTGTATTCATCTAGTGCACTAGATCTTCTAACAAATTTATTCTACCTTTAGCTACCCCACTACTGCCTTAGTTATATCAACATAGGTGTCAGTTTGAACAACCATTGGTTGTTGAGATTTTTTATAGGAGATCATAACAACCAAGAGCATTATTGGGCCTTCAATTCATCCGATACCTTTAACTTTAACCTTTTTCTAGTGTTCTCAACCCTATTTTATGCTAGAGTTTTTATCTTCTCTTGATGATGTCAATATTTCCAAAATCTAACCATATTTTTTGCTGTGTTTCATCTTCATGCATGGCTCTATAGGCCGAAATTCAAACACTTATTTGTCAAGATCTACTCTTTCTCAAGTCTTTAGCTGGCACTACTCAATCTCTACCAAATTTATATGTGCTTTTTAATGATGTCAGCATTTGGGATGTCATACGTTCTTTGATACTTAGCTAAATGAAGTGCTTTACCAAAAGCTAGATGTCGAGAAAACCTTATATTTTTTATTGTTGGTTTCCATGCCCTAGAATATTCTTATTCAAGATTTTTGTCACTACAATGGGTTTTTATGTTGATTCTATAGACTTTAACACTCAAAATTATTTGGCACTCTTTTTCATGTAGTCTAAACTCTATTGTATCTAACAGGATTTTCTTCAATGCTACACATCGGGATTATATCTATACTTAACTAAAAACTATTTTCTAATGTGTTGGATTCTCCTCCATGCTTTGTTGGATGTTGGGATTTTATCAGGCCTTTGCTAACATCAATATTTTGTTTTTCTATAAGTGTTTCATACTTAATAAAAATTTGATTTTGATATGAGAATTAATAAACTAACTCCTCTACCTTCATTTTTTGGATGTTAGACGCTTTCATGTTTATTTTTGACATCATCACCTCTAATTTTTTGACAACCTTCTACACTTAGCAAAATTTGGCATTATACTACTATTCCTATATGACTTACCTTCTTGATCCGATGAATATTTTACGTGTTCTGTTGAATTTTTGAGGTTGTCTTAATTAGCAAAATGGCAGAATATTATATTGGTAAAATTCATATCCTTATAAGAATATGGATGTGGGTGAGGAATTCTACCCATAGGTATAATTTCAAATAGTAGAATTATCCTAATTTTCAACAACTTTTCTATTTTTTCTAGAGTTTCTTTAATTATTGGGTAAAATAAGCATGCTTTTGATGGAAAGGTTTTTTGAACCTCCTTTAACTGATAGGCATTCAAATATTCATTAAGAATAAATATCTTTTTATTTCTCATGCATGGCTATCATTTTAGCCTTATCCATAGGAGTACAATATTTTCCAATATAGATTTTCTTTGAAATATCATGGGTACCAATGTTTACCTACTCATACTAATAAACAATTGCCCTTTATTTTAAAGCTTTTGTTCAAACATATTGCTCATGGCAATTGAATAAATTCTCAATATGAATTAGACCTTTTGGTATTTTTTCTTTAGTTGTAATATAGGTTCCTATAAAGTTCTCTTCATATTCCCATTTGAGAACTATAATGACTTGCTTTCTTTAAAGCAAATATTAATATTATTTTAGAGAGATGCAAAAAAAAATTAAGTTGACTATCATATTTAAAAACTTATCACTAATTTATGTTAGCTAACACTTTATGCCCATATACAATTTTTATTAAGCATCTAAGGATAAAAAATAGAGTATTTAGTAAGAATATTGGTGTTGATATGATAAGAACATTTGTTGATGTATTTCATTTGCTCTCCTATAATATGCAATCTTTGTTTTAATATTTATTATATTTTATATATCTTTTTTGATATATATTTATTTTGTTATATATATATATATATATATATATATATATATATATATATATATATATATATATATACTAATATTTGCTCTCCAAAATATTGGAGTTAGTTAATTTTATATATTGTTGTAACCAAACAACATCGTTGATCTTGATTGGTGGTTGGTTTTGAAATCCAACTTCATCAATGTGTGTAATACATGTGAGTGTGTGGTATTGATTTACTTTTTAGAAAAGAAAAGTGCAAAAAAAAACTATATTACAAAAGCAAGGAAAAATGTTTTTGCTAGTTGGAAAGTAAAGTCCCTTTTTAGAAACAAGTCTATACTAAGCAAGCAAGGAAAGTTGCATTTTGTAAGCAAAAATCCATGCTAAGAGGATGAAAGTGAAAGAGTGCTTAACTTGAGCAATCCCTATGCTAATATTTTCTTGATTACAAATCTATCTATACTGGTCAAGATCTATCTTTTATTGTTATGACCAAATATCTTTTTAGAGCCTTATACATAAGATAAATCAAAATTTATCTCAACTCACAAAGACAAAGAAATTAGGGGTTTTCTTTACACCTTGTGCAAATTCTTGTATCCTATGCCAGGAGAAAGATAAATACAAAATCCTACAAACTAATGCTTATGAAAGAAATTTTAAAATCCATTTTGATAGTTGACCAAAGCAATTTGATGCATTTTGAAAGGTATAAAAGAAAATTGAAAGCCTTCTGTAAAGTGCCCAAAGCAATTTGGGGTTGTTTTGTAAATTAAACAAGCAAATTTGGGAAATGACCGAGTGATTTGGTGCTTTTAAAATAAAATTGGTAATGAGCTTTTGATTTTGAAGTAGAAAGGGCAATATAACTAAAATCCAGGTTATTTGAAGTGCTTACCTATGGTCCTAAGCTTTTGGAGTGTTGTCTAAAATGTGTGTATAGTCTCTGGACTGTGTCTAAATTTGATTGGATGGGTCCTTATGGTAATATTTGACCATAGCTATCCATAAAATCAAAATTAGGCATGATTTTTGGAAGTTTTTGTTGTTTCTAGTGGTCTATCCACCATATAAATTGATGTTTGTGAAGTTTCCTACAATAACAAAAGATAAAAAGTTAGATTTCGTTAAATATGCTTATGAAAAGGAAATGAATGTAAGATACTGAATGAAAATTACAAGATGGTAAGCAATCACATTTTCAAAACGTAAAAATGGTTGAAAGATGAACTATTACACCTTGGAACACCATTTTATAAGGTGATTTATGGCCTAAGGAGGCAATGTGACAAGTGAGATAACAATCTCAATGGGAAAAATCTATCCTCAACTTACCTGCAACTGTTGGGTTGTTGTGGTGGTTGTGTAGAAATTGATACCTACCTAGAGTGGGCTCATTTTTGGAGCACTTTGTCTAACTATACCTAATTGTATGACTAAATTTGATCGTACCCCTCCATATAGTCTTGGCTTGTACACAAGAAAGGCTTCTACTTTGAACTGAGTTGGTGTATCAATGTTTTGAAGGGTCTGTGTTGGTTTTGTGGCACCTATAACACATAAAATGATAACAATGTCAATTACATAGAAAAACTACTAAAAAAACATAAAAAGTAAGAGGTTGTGGGTTTGAGTCCCACCATGATCACCAAAATGAACTCAAAGAAAATGTGCCATTTGCATTAATGATAAAGAAGGGTTATAGAATCTATCCTTTTACACAATATGTACCATGGGCTACAATACGGGTCTTCCAAGATGGAATCCCTCTTTCAAAGAACATATAAATGACACCAAGGGTCTTCTGTGAGCACCTTAAGGATAGTGGTCTTATTGCACACAAACCACTATTAGCTATATAGGTCCTCTAAACTTGCATAACCCAATAAAAATAATTAGTAGTATATGGGAGCTTGTCTCAATCATATCCCTTGTAATAAAAGACAAATACAAATGAAATATAATTTATTGCATTGTAAAAGTGTTGTAACAATTACAAAATTGATAAATATAGTGTTATTTAGTTGATTTGGTGGATTTTTGTATGTTATAATTTGAAATAGGTCCCTGAAGGGAACCATACCCCTAGGTATGGTCCAAGCTAACTGTACTTGTCCATATGGTCGATTTTTTTTTATCCATATAACTTTTTGATGAGGGTTTTATTGGTTATACTAGAACTCTTGCTTGATTTGGTGGTCTTTTGTACCTATAAATAAGAGTAGTTTACAATACAAAAGGAGATATCAAGGGGCATATAGAGTCATCCATGGTGATTGATGGTAAGTGAGGGTATGAGTGTGATGGTTTCTAGAGTGATATCTAAAAATTATAGGTATGCAAGTGTGTGAAAATGGCCTTCTATTTATAGACTTTGCCAAGGTTAGGGGAGCTGAGGTGTCCCCTAAGGTGGAATGTTGTGCCATCCCTCATAAATATTTTTGGGTGGAGGAAATTCCTTACCCATCCATATGTAATAAATAGTCATGGGTGCACCATGCCTCAAAAATTCATGGGGGATGAAAGTATTCACTCTATTATGGCATGGTGGATGATGAATCATCAATGTGTTTAATGCATTGAATGCCTTGAATAGGAAACTTTTCAAATATCATTTATGTTATTGAATGCACATGGGTATGTAGGGGAGCAAAATTTAAAGTTGACTAGGGTTAGGTTGACCTTGGGTTTAGGGTTGACCAAAGTGAGGTGGAGGCTAGACTAGTCAAAGAGTAGACTAGGGTGAGGTGGAAGCTAGGCTTATAGGGATGGTTGCATGGTGACCAGGGGCTAAGTTTAGGAAAGGGTTTAAGTGGCCAAAGGGGCTTAAGTGGTATGAATAATGATTTTTGGTAAATTATGCAAATTTTGAAGGATTTTACAAATTGATTGACCGTTAGCACTGCACGAGGGATATGTGATATTTTTAGGTGTCTACACTTTGTATAAGGTTGGTTGGATTTGTTTCCAACCAACCTATTTGTCATATTATTTGTATGGAGTTGGTTGGATTTATTTCCAACCAACATTGTTGTTATTTTCTTTGTATGGAGTTGGTTGGATTTATTTCCAACCTACATTGTTGTCATCTTCTTTATATGGAGTTGGTTGAATTTGTGTCCAACCAACTTGGTTGTCATATTATTTGTATAAGAGTTGATTGGATTTGTTTCCAACCAATTTAGATTGGGAATATTTTATATTACTAAGTTATTGGTAGTTTGTTTCATATGGTCTCTCTATAAAAGAGGAGGCATAATGTATTGTAAATGTTAGAGAACAAGGATGGGAGCTAAAAATGAATAAGAGTAAGAGAATGGATATATGAGTTAAATATTATTGTAAAAGAGTAATTTTATCCTTTTCCTAAATAAGAAGATGTTTACATTATTTTCTCACTTGTATATATGTTTAATGTTATTTTAAATTAAGGTTTACTTTACATGTATATATGTTTAATGTTACTTTAAATTAATATTTACTTTCCATTGGAGTAAGGAGTAAGGGCCCACTCCATTAGCCCAATGGAAAGTATTATCTTTGTAAGATATGTTCATATACTAATAAATGGATTTTTATTTTATTTATTTTAATTTATTTTGTATATTGTTTTAATTTGTAGTTAATATATTTGTACACTACTTTAATTATTTATTTTCCTAGAATAGTTCCATGTAGTTGTTAGATTAAATTTCATTTTCACATGTGTGTTATTATTTTATTTCAAGCATGTTAATTTACTTTTCAAAAAGTGTGACTTTGTTTTCCCACTAGCATAATTCTATTTTTAGTAAGCTTTACTTTCTGTGAAGAGTAATTTAATTTTATGTAAAAATGATTTAGGAACATCATTTCCAAAACCTACATGAGTTGTTCCTAGTATTACAATCTTAGGATGGTGCCTTTGATTTGACTGACCTATCCAAAAGGCATGTGCCTATATAATACATCAATTGAAATCAACATAAAAAGCATAAAATGATAAACAAGATTGCATATAACAATAAAATGGATGTTTCTTTTATTAATATTGAAAACGAATCTCGGTTACAATCATGCCCCTCTTAGGGTCACCCAAATTTTGATATAATTGATACAATTCCAAAGCCCCCAATGGGGTAGTCACAATAGTAAGGCTCTCTAAATAGTCACAAACTGCCCTAGGGTGGAGTTGATCCTCTTCTTCGCATTGAGGAAGGAATTAGATTATTGAATATCCTTCAAATTTGTTTCTTGTTGTCAAGAAACAACATACAACTTGTTAAAAGCAAAGGTAGCCTCTCTTTATGAGGCCTTAAACAGATATTTGCATAAAAGATGATATGATTAGCAATAATCAAGAAAACGCAAGGAAGATGCTAAAGCTATGCAAAACATATAAATATAGCTATAAAACAAATAAACTGAAGCATATATAACTATTTAATGGCTTGATTGCAAAATTAGAAGCATGGAAGCATGGAAAATATGCATTATATCTAAACTACAACAATGAAAGGAACTTGCAATTAACACCTAATACATCTACTAAATGTCTCTAGAATGCTAATTAAATCAATAGAAAGGCTAATCTATCCTAACTAAATAAACTACAAAAGGAATAACAAGGAGATTCATATTCATTTCCTCACAACGGGTCTGAGATATGGTCAACACTGTAGACTACGACTAACAACCACGATGGAGCTTTGAGTAGTCTTGCCCTCAAAATTAGGGCTTCCTCTCTGATCCTCCTTGAAATATTGATGGTCAAGGGTTGTATTTATGTCCTCTAATAGGTTTGGTGGTTGAATTGTTCGAATTATGCACCAATTGCATGAATTTGTGTTTCTTGGCTCTCTTAGGCTCCTAGGGATTCCATATCGATTTGATCTTCAATTGGATAGCAAAGTTATCCCTCTCAATGTATACAAGTGAGTATGCAATTTGATAGGGCTTCACTGCTCAATTGATAAAAATGTTCTCTCTATCCCCAATTTGGAGGTGGATCTTATAGAAATTGCCCAGGGCTAGGGGTGGCTTCCTCATGAAGCCAAGATCAAGATTGGGCAGTTGAGTCAATTGGATGGAAGGTTCTAGATCCTTCCTCACTCAAACCGCTCCAATCTATAACCAATTGGCCATTGCAACCAAATTTTGGGGTCATATGAAGGCCAATTGAACTTCAGTCCTAATCGCGGGTGTCATCTACGACCAGCACTGCTAACCATAGGTGGCAACCATGGTCCCCAATTGGCATATTGGGGGCCACAGTTGTTAGTCGTGGCTAGAACTGATTAGGTAAAGATGCCCAATTGAGTGGTAATAACCACTTCTAGACCTTGGATCTGTCCAAAGGTCTTTCATATGGTCTTCCAGCATGTCCCATATGAATATTCACCTCGACATGACGTGTTTTAGGTGTCTACAGATGCCCATTTTGATATGTGTTGTGATATCGAACAACACTAAGAAAAAATAGACCTCCTAAAATTATGTCGTAGGTTGCATGATGATTATTTGTCTGATCAACATTAGATTCCCTAGGTCTAGCAAAAGGACCTGTTGGACATTTTGAGTTCCTAAGCTAAGAGTTGTCATTGATGTCAAAAGAATCTATGTAGGCAAACACTATGTTTGTATAGAAACAAATGTTTTGATCAAAGTTTCAAGAATGTATGCATGGCATTTGGTTCTAAAAGGAGCTTCAAGGGAAGCTTAGCAAAAGGTTTTTATTTAAAACCATGGATGGCAGATTTGAAATGGGTTTTTCTTAAAACCCAAGTTGGATTTTTGTTTCATTGAAAAAGGTGCTTTGGTGATGAATAAATTTAATTTCAAAGGTTTTATTTAAAACCATGGATGGCAAATTTGAAATGGGTTTTTTCTAAAACCCAAGTTGGCTTTTCGTTTCATCGAAAAATGTGCCCCGATGATGGAGATATTTAATTTTAAATATTTAGTTTAAATTTTAATTTATTTAAAATTTTAATTTTAATTTTAAAATTAAACTAAAAGAATATTCGCCAACGTCATAAAGGAAGGTTCAAAAGCACCAATTTTTCCAAGCTAAGGGAAGGCATATATGCCATTAAATTTTTTGAAATAAATCATCCTTGCTCGATTGAGATTTACGATTTGCTTTTACAAAGGAAGAGCTTCTGTTATTTTCGTTTTGTAAAGCAGCAAATATTGAAAGTGAACTGCATCCATTTTCCAAAGTGTGTTGGGTAGTATGGCCTAGTGGTAGCTTGTTTTGTGCAAAGGTATTGGTGGCAGGAAGGTTAAGCGTTTGATTCTTGCAAGCATCATTTTGGATTTGTTGAGGTGCTCAAGGCGCATTTCTTTTTCGCTTGGCAAAAGGAGTGAAGAACAAGAAGCGAGTGGCACTTCTTTCTTCATAACAAGCCTGTAGCTTGTGCGACAGCTTGATC
Organism: Wollemia nobilis; assembly: GCA_028583015.1. NCBI lineage: Eukaryota > Viridiplantae > Streptophyta > Pinopsida > Araucariales > Araucariaceae > Wollemia > Wollemia nobilis. Next base: position 2,338,171 of record JAQPPZ010000196.1, on the reverse strand, counting down.
GTAGCTAGGATGTTTGTCTTGGACAAGATGGGGGTTTGATTCCCCTTGAGGCAGGTATTGAGGTTTTTATTAATTTTGTTATTGCCTAAGATGGAGTGGTAAGGGGTAAAGGTGATTTGATAGTTGATGTATTGAATAACCTTAGGAATAAGGTTATAGGGGCTATTTGAGTTGTGGAGTTAAATTTTTAATTGTGATTTTTGAAATTATAAGGATTAATAAGGGTTTTTGATAAAGTTTTTTTAGTGAAATTTATTTTTGAAGTAAAGGTTTTCTTTAAAAAGAACTTTGGTGGATATTAAAATAAAGTAGGAGTAATAAGGTGTTATTTGGACATTATTTTATTGTTGTGTTATTACTCAAGATCTCTAACCCTTATTGATATTAAAAAAATGAAAGTGTTGAGTGTGGCAAATTCAGTGGACAACTCATAAGGCATCAAAAAGGTATCAGTAACATTATCCATTGATTTTATTTGGGTGGTTGATTTCTGAAATATCATTGGAGTGAAAAGGGTTGATTGTGGTTTCCTATTCAAAAATGGTTGGTTTAATGCTTCAAGGTTTTCTGGTTTGAAAGTTGTGATTAAAACCTTGTTTTATAAGCATTGTTGTTGGAGTGAAGTTGTTGTGCAAAGAACTTGAACTTGAGCTGAAAATAACATGAGTATCATTGTTATGAAGAGTTGTTGTTGAGTATTGTTGGAAATATTTGAGTTGGTTGATACATGCTTGGACTAGGGTTTGTGAGAAAGAGTTATTCCTTGTGGTGATTGGTTGAGTAGAGTTTTTTGAGCCTAGTCAAGTGATTGTGTGAAGTGGTTGTTCAAGTTCCATAAAACAAACTATTCTATATTCTGATTTGAGTTGAGATTGGGATTTGAGTATAGAATATATTGAGTCTCTAACAATTATCTTTATGCTTCTATGAGATTGTTGAGTTGAGATTGATTTGAGTTGAGATTGGGATTTGATTATAGAACATATTGAGTCTCTAACAATTATCTTTATGCTTCTATGAGATTGCTGAGTTGAGATTGGGATTTGAGTATAGAACATATTGATTCTCTAACAATTCTCTTTATGGTTCTATGAGATTGAGTTGAGATTTTGTTGAGCTGATTTGAGGTAAGTCTTTGAGAAGGCTTGTGGACTGATTTTGAGTAAGTTTTTGTGAAATCTTGCTATGCAGATTTGAGCAAGTCCTAGAGAGGACTTATTGAGCATATTTGGACAAGTTCTAAGTGAGTTTGTTGAGAAGATTTGGACAAGTTATGAGTGAGCTTGTTGTGCAAATTTGAGAAAGTAATAGAGAGGACTTATTGAGCAGATTTAGACAAGTTCTGAGTGAGTTTGTTGAGCAAATTTGGACAAGTTTTGAGTGAGCATGTTGAGCATATTTGAGCAGGTTCTGAGTGAGCCTATTGAGCATATTTGAAGAGGTTTTGAGTGAACCTATTGATAGAGCTTTGGAGGTGACACAGTATAGAGGACAGAGTCTCAATGGATAGAGATCTAGCAACCAGGACAATTGAAGATAGATCTGAGTGAGGAGTCTTCAAGTGGAGAGAGATCCACAAGTCAATGCAACAAAGAGGCGAAGTCTTATAGAAGATCACTAGCCATAGTAGAATGGGAAAGTGTTCTCCTATGGAAGAGATCCATGAAATTGAGATTTAGGGATCAGCATCTCCTTTGGATAGAGGTCCATAAACATTGTAATTGGAAATGATTCCCAAGAAATTGATTGAGAAATTTTTAGCAATGTATTTTCTTCGTGGAGTAACTTGCATTGGGTGAACCACGTAAATTGTTGTGTCACTTTTGTGGATGGTGTTTTGTGCATTGCTTTGATTATTGCTATGGATACTGCTATCTATACACTACATAATATTGAATTGAAAAAAAAAATAAAAAGTGGTCTTATACTGTTCACCCCCCTCTTAGTATAAGCTTATGTTCTTTAGGACTCATATCCTAGAATCATTGCTTCCAACTGGGTGAAAGGCTTTAATTTGAAAGAGTTTGCACTCATCATCAGACATTCGGGTAGCTTTGGCGCTACAATAGGAGTTAGGACTATATAATCGAAAGGAGGAGAGCTACAAATAAACTGTCATATATGCTATTTACCCCAAGCAAATGGGTAAGCTTATGATAGTCTTTGGAAATGATTTGTAAGATGAACATAATTTTGACAAGATCTCAGGATCTACAATCAAGGGATATTTTGTTGACTTTGATTATGATTTAATATTATGACTACCTCCTCAAGCGACAAGTTGATGAGGGTAATGCCAATAAATGAAGCGACAAGGTTCCTTGACCATTATGAATGATCTTGAACACATTTAGATTTAGCATTTGAAATTCTTGGCAAGGCCTAATCAGCTATGATTACAACTATTAATAGTAATTACTTATTTCTATCCCATGGAGCGATCCAACCACAAGGACCTTCTTAGGGAATCAAAATGAAAGCAATTCCAATTAGGCATAAGTTGCATCATATTGTCGATGATATACTAAAAATATCATAGGAGAATTGCGATGAATATCTCATTCTCGTGATATTGCGACACGTTTTCTCTTCGGCCGCGATGATGCAACATGTCACGATATCGTGAGACTTTTTCTCTTTGGCCGCGATGATGCAACTTGTCGCAATATTGTGACACTTTTTCTCCTTGGCCGCAATGATGCAACATGTCGCGATATCGCGACACTTTTTCTCTTTGGCCGCGATGACACAACTTATCGTGATATCGCGACACCTTTTCTCTTCGGCCATGATAATGCAACTTGTCACAATATCGCAACACCTTTTCTCTTTGGCCGCGATAATGCAACATGTCACGATATCGCGACACCTTTTTTCCTTTGGCCGCGACAATGCAACATGTCGTGATATCGCGACATATTTTCTTCTTTGGCCTCGACGATGCAACATGTCATGATTTCGTGACACCTTTCCTCCTCAAGCCACGACGACGCAACTTGTTGCAATTTCACAACACTTCTCTTCTGGCAGCGACCTTGCAACATGTCACAATATCGCGACACTTTCTCTCCTTCAGCCGCGATGCTGCTTCTTGTCACGATTTTGTGACATATTTTCCTCTTTTGGCTGCGATGGTGCAACATGTCGCAATATCACAACATCTTTTCCTCCTTGCTTTTTCCCTATGCTTTGGGCCGCAAAAATGCAACTAGTCGCGATATCGTGACACCTTTCTTCTTGTGGTGCTTTGCTTTTTCTTTAATATTTAGCTCTTGGGCCTCCTCGGTAGGTTTGGAAAACATGTAAAAAACTCTTGTACAAGGTTTAGGGATCTTTCAACACCCTTTCAACAAATCAAAAAAAAAATATCTCATTCTCGTCGAGCAGTCCGACTATGTAGGCCTTCTTAGAGATTGAAATGAAGCATAGCAATTCTATAATGATGAATTTACCCCAAATTTCCTTATGGATCTCAGCCGATTATTTTATTTTTACCTTATGATGACATTTTCTGGTGTCATTGAGCCATGTTCACTTATTTGGAGTGTTTAAATTAAGGTAATTATATGCAATTTTTTGACCACGGCTTTGAAATGCAGGTATTTTTTGCTTGTCGTGGCTAGGACATGTGGTCACAAAACCCTAACTCGAGGACCGTGGGTGTCATCCGTGGCCCAACCTAAATAATAAAAACTATAAAAAGGGTCTGCTATTTGTAAAATTTTCATTTTCACCTGACTTCAATAGTTAACCTGAGCTCTAGATGTAAAACATAAAACTTAACCCGAAATGCTGCTAAAATCGAACCAGACTATCTAGACTTCACACCTATGGCTGACCCAAGAGAGGCATCGACGAGCAGGAGAGCCGGGGGCTCAAAGGTAACTCGTAAATCGAGATCTCGCTTGTGATTATCGGGTTTAAAATTAAGCTCATTAATTAATAGGTAATTAAACCACATTAAACCGTATGCAATGAACCTCACCTTAGATTAGGATTTACTACAAGTTAATTAGTTGGGGGGTTTAATTTTGGGTTTCAGGGTGCTTTAGGGTTTTTCTCACTAGCTGTGGGTGGTAGTTGCAGTCCCCGATTGGCATATTGGAGGTCGCGACTATCAGCTGTGATAGGGTTAAAATCCCAACGGTCAGATTTTTGACCATTGGGTCGACTGTGGTTTCGAACTGCGATGCCCAAACTTAAAAAAAAAACAATTTATTTTGTGTTTTTTGAGTTTTTATGGGCAATTAATGCCACATTTTGTTGATTTGAAGCATTTTTTTGATATTAATTGAAAAATTTTCTCATATGTGTGCATATTATTGTGTTTTTAGGATATTTTATAATTTTTTTGTCGATTTTAGAGTGATTTTAATTGTTTTTTTTTGCTTTCTTTTTATTTTATTTATTCAGTCTTTGACTAATAGGGAGAGGGAGACCTATCTCCTTCACACTCTATGCCCCCTACTGACTAATGTAGAGCGGGTGTGGTTTACCATTTTTGGATTCAAACGCATCCTGGATCTCCCTCCCATCCAAGTAGACCAGGCCTATCTGACTACTTTGGCCCATCGTTGGGATGCACAGACCAACACGTTTCACCTACCTACGGGTGATATGACAGTCACACTAGGTGATGTGTATCACATATTCTAGCTACCTATTAATAGTGAGCCTATCACCACCTCCCTATTTACAACTAGGAGAGTTGTCTTTGATGTTTTATTTAGAGATCAAAGCATGGAGGCATAGGACCACATCGACCATGGCGACGTTCATGTTAGTGAGTGGTATGAGGTCGACATCTTCTCAGAGTAGGAGGTTGTATTCATGCATCTAGCTATTCAAATATCCCTACCCGATTCTTCATGTGTGAGGTTCCCCTAGAATCTCTTAGCTTGTATTTGATCTATCCTAGATAGCTCTACTGAGGAGCCTATTATCCTATTCTAGGGAAGCACTCTGCTAGCACAATTATATCATGAGTTGTATTAGATAACCCGTCAGAGCAGAGTGGGCATTGGTTGCAGCCTCCTATTGTAGATATGGGGATGGTAGCACATCTGAATAGAGCATCCTATCGAGTTACCCCTAGAGATCACCATTATTATAGATGCTCACCAATGTTATACCTCTTACTAGTCCTAGGATCAGGAGGGATTTAGGAGCCGGTCTCACGTAGGAGACTTGACTCACTACAATGATCGGTTTGCCCAGCTTTGCTCTAGGGACATTGAGTGGCACCCCTACTTGGACTACCCAGCATAGAATGAGGTAGATAGATACCTACATAGGGCACGTAGGGATAGATATGTCATCAATTGCAAGGTCGAGTTGCATGAGTACTACTACTTTTCTTACGTCCTGGAGAAGTTTGAGATTCGGTAGGACATACCAGACATTTCTACTATTTATAGACACCTGATCCTGGAGAAGGACCTCACCTGGCCTTAGGTTATTCCTCTGGGAGAGGAGGATGATGATTTCTAAGAGTCAATCTAGAGGGATGCAGGTACTACTCTTGATTATGACAGATGGTGGACCGACATCGAGTGGCATAGGAGGAGATATCTCGATCGTCCAGTCAGTGGATTCATTGTAGAGGGTGCTAATGGTGCAGAGGTGGATCCCCATGGGCATCGTACTTGATAGAGGATATAGGATGAATGGGGTACAATAGAGGATGCCCCCTAGGTGGATTCTCAGGAGGAGGGTCTCGAGGAGGGCAAGGCAATGCCAGATAGTGAGATTGGGTAGTTGTGGGTGTAGGTAGCTAACTTGTAGAGTCATGTGGGTAGGCTACACACCTATATTTTGCATTGGGATAAATCTATCACCACTTTAGAGGTAAAGTTATCTCATAGCGATAGGCAGCTACAGTAGGCTTAGGAGGAGAGCATAGCTCTCCAGGTACATGTAGACTCAATAGATACGAGGATCACACAGCTCACAGGTGAGTGAGATGTGGCACAGGCATAGTTGACTATTATTACTACTAAGAGGGACCTATTTAGAATAGAAATGGGGGGCCCCTCTGCTACATAGGCTATGATTCTACCTCTGGTAGCACCATCTTATTTACTGCCAGCAGGTCATGACCATATGGTAGAGATCAGGAGGCTTCATTCCCTCATGGAGGAGGGAAATGAGTGAGATATAGATCATGTAGCTCGTATCTCTTAGTTGGAGGGCTACATAAGGTTGATTGATGGGGAGGTTCCAATAGATACATAGACTACAGGGACCCACTGGACCGATCCCAGACTAGAGAGACAAGGCAGTCCACTTCCAGCTCCAACCGTAGGACTCATAGGACCAAGAGGGCACTCAGGTCTTCTAGTACTCATGAAGCCAACTCATAGAGGATCCACAGGGATGGCAGGGGTGATGGTAGTGACTCACAAGTTGGGGGCACAGGCCCTTAGTATAGATTTTAGATAAACTCTATGGTATTATTTTTTAGTGTAAGTTCAAGGACCTACATAGTGGTAGCCTACGGGCATTTTGATGTACCTCTATGTATCTAAGACACATATTTATATATATGACATATTGATTATTTTGGCTCATTATGTGTACTTGTATATTTTTTCTTTTATTTTTATGTTATGCACATGGATGCAGATGTTCATATTGATGCTATGCTAATATGATGTGATGTATGGATGACATGCACTAGATAGTTATTTGATTTTATGATGATGATGATATGCAGTGATCTATATGTTTATATGTGCTATTTATGATGGATGCATATGGATGTGATGTTTACTTTTACATGCATATTTAATTTTACTTTATTGTATACATTTAATTTATGACGATGTCACGATATGTTGGTGCCTTGAATGTAATGCATTATTTACATGATGGTAATCTAATATAAATGAACCTGTATGCTTTAATCACTTAAAGCATAAGGAATGAATGTGATATGTGTTTAACAATCTAATGGATGACACCACAAAATGTGTAAAAATCATGAATGTAATTAAAAATCCACATTACAAGAATTTAATCAATTAATCACCCATATATGAAATGCAATTATATGAAGCGGTAGGATGTGAATGCTATAGTATGTCACTCTATATTCCTTTTTGTAATTTTGAAAGATATGCACAATATACTTAGTTGCCATCTAAATATCATTTTTGATATCCATCCGGTATCTATCCTATATCTTGATTGTGCTTAATGTAATGGTGTATCACAGATTCGATACTTTGCATTTTGATGATTGGATGACTTTTATTTTTGATGGTTTGTGATCTTTGGTATTTTTTGCTATTAGAGAATTTTTTGAGGTTTTCCATGAGACTCAAACACCCTAGGAGACTTATCAAAAGTTGCATACTGACCAACTAGACTTCTGAAATGTGAGGCTTTTGCTAGGATAGGCCCTAACTATTCATTATCCCTGTGTGTACAAATTAATATATTAATATAAGGCATAAACATACCCTGATGTCAAGCGGGATTGTTTTATCCCATTGCTAAGATTGGGAGTCGGTAAATGTTTATCCAATCCTAGGTTTAGATTTTAGTTGAACTATACCACTAGGCAATACAGTACACCTGAAGCTATCTATTCCACATTCAAACATAGGTCTATACATAAGTGAGATGCTAATGCATCAGACATATCGTCATGCGTAAGGTACAGTAGTGCTGGAAATTCCATGGATTCAAGTTCACTCTCTTCTTTTCTTCAATTTTTTGGGATACTTGCTCATATAAAGTGATAAAATCACTTTTGATTTTGTACTTTCTTTTCTTTTTCTTGAGCAAGGGATTTGATACTGATTTTTCTTCCTTTTGTACAATTTGTCTTCATTTGACTTGACTTTCTAGAATTTATATTTTATAATTTTCTTCAAAAACTTCCTTTGGGATTTTACTTTAGGAAATTATTTCTGGGATATCGATTTTAGGATATCGATCTATGATATCAATATAGGATATCAATATGGGAAGTCGATCTATGATATCGATCTAGGGTATCAATATTGAGGATTGATGTGGGATATCACTCTAGGATATTGCTCATTTTATCATAAGAAAGGGATTCTAGGTAGGGAATAAACTTGTCCTTTTTCAATTACCAACATTTTCCATACCATCTACACAAGGGGATAAGCAAGAATAACTCTTTTCACCTCAGGATACCTGGTCTTGCTTTTTGGCTTTCATCTTCCCCTAGTCCTTATTAGGATTGTTTAATTTGTTGACTAGTGATAGGATTCTGATATGCTAAGGGCTATACTAAATAGACCTCAACTACAAAAGCAAAGCAAGCTTTCTACCAACTCTTGAGAAGACCCCTAGGTATGGTTGAGTGACTGGAAAACCCTAGTGTATTCTTCATAACAACAAGATGGGTTGTGTTGAAAAACACAATTACTCACATGAATGATGGATTATGATAAATGTAGAGGTGCATGATTAAAACACAAATGTGGTATTGTTTGCAAACTGACAAACACAGTCCATTCTACTATGGAATGCAACTGATGAGAAATGTCTATATGCAATGCAATGATGAAATGAATGCATGTGTAAATGAAAATGCCTAATGCAAATGCAAATATTTTTGGATTTTATTGATTTTTTTAATTTTTATTGATTTTAAGCCTTTATATTTGACCAAACAGCAATTACATGCCTTTGGAGCCTTTTGTATTTGACCAAGCAATTTTAAGAACTCTTGGAGCCTTTTTAGATTGGCCAAAGAGCTAACAAACACCTTTGGAGCCTTTAAATTGACCAAGCGATTTTTCAAAAAATCCTTGGGGCTTTTAAGTTGACCAAAGGGATTATGAGCACCTTTGGAGGTTTTAGGGATGACCAAGCGATTCTCAAGAATCCTTGGAGCCTTTTTTGGTGACCAAGTGGTTTTAAGAAAACCCTTGGGGATTTTTGGTATGATCAAGTGGTTTTAAGCAAACCCTCAAGGCTTTTTAGGATGACCACGTAGTTTTAAGCAAACCCTCAGAGCTTTTAACTGACATGACCAAGCAGTTTTAGGAACCCTCAGAGCCTTTTTCTATGCTCTTAAGCATATAACGCCTTAAGGTGGATAATGTTGAGAGGTTCGGGCTCCTCAACACCCCCTAGAGACATTAGGCGATAAGTACCTAGACCAATTTTTTCAGATATTAGATAGGTTCCTAGCCAATTAGCCACGAATTTGTCTCGCATATTAGAAAGCAAATTAGAGTTTTTTTGGTTCTCTTTTAAGATAAAATTCCCAACTTCAAAGTCTCTCCGATGGACTTTGTTATTATAAGCTCATTTTAATCACTCCTGATAAACACGGAGATGATCCAGGGTATTCATACGACATTCATCAAGCAGTGTCAATTGATCTAGGTAAGCTTATTGTGCGGTGTCATCATTAATGAACTCTTTCAATGTGATGCACAGCATTGGAATTTCCAACTCTAAGGGCATAATGGCCTCAATGCCATATACTAGTGAAAACGGTGTTGCCCCAGTGGGCATCTAAATGCAAGTCCTATAAGCCCATAATGCAAGGAGCAACTGGATATGCCAGTCTTTGTGGTTTTCATGGACCATATTTTTTAAGATTGCCACCACTGTCTTGTTTGAGGCCTCAGATTTCCCATTTGCCTGTGGACAATATGGAGTCGTAAAACTGTGTTTTATTTTATACTTAGACGTCAAAGATCTCATAGTTTTGTTCTTAAATGACGTTCCATTATCCAAAATTATCTTGGATGGAATTCCAAAAAAACATATGATATGCTTGAGTATAAACTCTATTATGCAAGCTCTAGTCATTGTTGTTAAGGGTATTGCTTCCACACATTTGGTAAAGTACTTAGTAGCCATAATAATAAAAGTATGTCAACCCGATGTCGGAGGAGATATCTTATCGATATTATCTAATCCCCATTGAGCAAATGGCCAAGCTGCTTGAATGGGTTGTAAGTACTATGATGGCAAGTTCATAAGATTAGCATGATGCTGACATTTGATGCATTTCTTGACATACATATTGCAATCCTTCTCCATAGTGTGCCAATAGTAACCCATTTGAAGGATGTGCTTGACGATGGCCATGCCACTGAAATGGCCACCACACGTACCATCATGAGCTTGTGAAATTGTCCAAGATACCTCTTGGGGCTCTAGACAATTGAGGAGAACTCCATCATAGCCTTATAAGTACAAAATGTCTCCTAGAAAGATATATTTAGTTGTTTTCTGCTTGAATGTGTGTTTTGCAACATACAATAATCCCTTTGGGATTAGACCAAGTTTTAAGAAGTCTTGGATTTGTGACATCCAGCTTTGGTAAGCCTCAGTTTCAACTGCCAAGATGACTTGCTCCCCCTACATATCTACATGTGCAAATGCATATTGGGAAATAACCTTGTGGTGAATGGTAGTACCACTCCTCATCAGACGTTGAGAGGTTAATGACCCCTAGGGTGCCTTCTTCATAAATTCTTCATCTCTACAAAACCATTCTGCTTTTGGTTCAATGCTATCCATGTTTATTGAATTTTTATTATCAAAGGATTCACGCTCTGCTATAGGGTGCGAGAGCGTTTTAACATAAATGGTAGTAAAATAAACAGACAAATTTTAAGGGATTAATTATCACAAATATTCCATGATGTTTGTGAACCTTATTGATGAACGAGGGATTGCCTCAATGTCATACCATTCCAATTTAGCAAAATATGTAACAACAAGATCTTTATAAGCTTTTAACATGGGACATCGACATTGAAAGATCGCCTTAACTTGGTTGACTATGAGCAAGGAGTCACCAAAGATGTTTAATATTTTAATTTTCATGGCAATGGTTGTATGGAGGCCTAGCAGTAGGACATCGTATTTAGCATTGTTATTGGTGCAAGGAAATTCTAATTTGAACGACAAAGGCATTGGAGCTCCTTGCAGCATGACAAAAACTATTCCTGCACCACCCCCTTTCTCGCACTTTGAACCGTCGAATAACATGGTCATATCAACATTATTCTTTGGTTATTTTGATTCGGGAGCCTCAAATACAATGAAGACCACATCATCTGAAAGCTCAATGGTCAGAGGCCTACTGTTTGATAGTTGTGCCTCAGCTAGTTGATCAACTATGACTTATCCCTTAATGGACTTTTGGCTTATGAATTTTGAATCAAATTCCATCAGTAGCATGATCCACTTTGTAGTACGTGTATTATGATATGTCTTGCTCATCATATATTGCAAAGGATTTTGTTTTGATATTACATATGTCGTATGACTTAGAATATAGTGTCACAATTGCTTTATAGCAAACACTACTGCTAAACATATATTCTCCACATATGCATATCCTAGCTCATAACTTACCAAGGTTTGACTAATATAATATATGGCCTGCCCTTTCCCTTGCATGTTATTTTGGGCTAACATGGTCCCTAATGCAAAGTTGGTAGTCAATATATATAGCTATTTGGCACATCTGGCCTTGGTGGGCTAGCACTGGCAATGTCACCAGATATTACTTAATTTCAGCAAAGTTTGCTTGACAGTCTTCATCCCAATTGAGTGGGGCCCCCTTGTGTAGCAGTCAATTCATGGGTCGACATTTATTCAAAATTTGAGTGATAAATCACTTTATGGATGCTACTTTTCCCTGTAGGATTCTTAATTCTTTAATGTCTGAGGGAGGACACATCTCTATAATATCCTTGACCTTTTTTGGGTTGACTTCGATGCCTCACTTTGAAATGATGAATACTAAGAGCTTTCCTGAAGTTACGCAAAATACGCACTTCATAGGGTTCAACCTGACATTGTGCTCTATTAGGCGATCGAACACCTTCCTTAAGACCTCTACATGCTTAGAACGTAGTAATGACTTAGACAACAAGTCATAAATATAATATTCTAATATCTTCTACATATAGTCATGAACGATGTATGTTATAGCCCATTGATATGTGGCACCAACATTTTTAAGACCAAATGGCATACCTTTATAGCAGAATGTCCCCCATGGTGTTATAAATACGGTTTTATGTTGGTCTTCAGGCTTAATATAAATTTGATTGTATCCATAAAAATAGTCCATCAGGGAGAGCATCTCATGACCTGCAATTGCATCTACAAGAGCATAAATATTCGGCAACGGAAATGAATCCTTTGGTGTTGCCTTATTTAGGTCTCTAAAATCCGTACAAATACAGATCATTCCATCAGGTTTACCTACAGGCACCATATTGGATACCCATTCCAAATAGTCGATGGAGATTACAAAATCTACGTCCAACAATTTTTATAATTTGTCTTTCACCATTAAGGCTACTGTTGGATGCATATTTCTAAGCTTCTACTTGATTGGATTATTTGAAAGATGTAGCGAAAGGTTATGGGTAACCATTTTTGGCTCTAGACCCGGCATATCTTTGTAAGTCCAAGAAAAAAGATTAGGTCTCTCTTTCAGTAGAGGGCTGAGGGTGGCATGCTCATCTGGAGTGAGACTCTCTCCAAATTTAATCTTCCTTGGATTGGTGGGATCATTACTGGTATCCACATCAAAGGTTTCCTCTACTGATATGTGTGATCCCTCCTTAATATGATGATATGTAGAGATCAAATGGATATCATTGGCTGGGTTTATAGGTTCCACATTGGAAGCATCCTCAGTATTATAGACATCATAAGCACAACATGGTGCAAAATAAAATGGTTGCAACATTTCTTCATTAGAGAAGAAATCTTCAGGCTCAACAAGTGAGTTAGCACGATCCCGTTTGATAGCATCTACATTTAAATGCAATGATTTGGAAGGATTGACTATATTGTGGAGTGGGGTGTTCAAATCAATGGAGACCATACTGATGGAATGTAATTGATCTCCAAGACCACATAGATAAACATCTACATCATCTATGCAGCTCCCATACCCGAGATCTGGATCTATCAGCATAGGCACAAATGGGTCCTCTCTATGCACTGATTGCAATATTGGATCATTCGACTCAACGAGCTCTATGTACATAGGTGGATCAGGAAACACCATGTGATAAATCACATCAAAGTTTGGTGGTCTTCCCCTAAGGAGAGGATTGATATTGACCTCTATGTGCATGTCTTCAACTATATAAGGTGCATTATAGTGATGTAGGTGGGGAGGTCCTAGATAGGCTCTCTTCGTCTCATCTTCTTCATCACTATCATAATACAATCCTTAATTTACCCCTAATATAATGGGATGTTTTGGAAAATGTGGCCTCATATAGGCTATTTCCTTATCACTATCATCGTTGTCTGGTAAAATTGGATATAAGCACCGTAAATACAATACTACCTCATAAACCAACTTAGCTTCATTCCCTGACTAATTTTTAGGTGGGGACTCATTATCTACCAAGATCTTCTCATGATACATCATGGGTGGCACTATGGTGATGTAATATACCATCCGACTATCCCTTTGGAACGTAGAAGGATTAGGGTTATATGGGTTAAAATCCACATCATCCCCCAGACTAAGGTACAGGTGATCTAAGGATGTTGCAAGCAAATCATCATGTCCTCGTATTTGCAACCCTAGACCAAACCTATCAATTGCCAATTGATAATGCAGCTCACATGAAGTCCTACATCCTTTCTCAAAAATACCAAGTTCATACCCATGCAAATCATATAATTGAAAAATGCACATGGAATATTTTGGGTTGGATAGGCAACGAACATTCACTACGAATGGTTCATCATCATCTTCATCCATGGGCATTCGAGTAGGAAGTTGATCCAACCCAGTGTAGATAAAGTTTGTTTTATTGGGTGGCTCTCCCAATGGCACTATTTATCCAACCAAAAATCAATGAGCATGCGATCAGCCCATTGCTTGTGCAGTATCTAGGATTGGTCCAAAGGTGACGTTTTGCACAACATATTCACCTAACCCTATGTTGTCCAGATGAACAGTCACCCGCAGTGTGGATGACCCTACTAATGATGCAGGTGAGGTATGCTGAGGTACCTCCTCGACTTTGTCCTGGGATTCTTCCACTTCCATGGGAGTGGGAGCCTCATTGGAGACTGGTTTGGGTACATGCTTCTTTTCCTTTTCACCCATTTTTACCTTTAGATTTCTTTCATCTTGAAGCATTAATGATACAGTAAGTTTCAAATAAGTTGATGTAGTGTGCTCGGATCTGTGTGATACAGTTGTTGATGGTTGAGCATAGACTTTTTGTTTACCTCCTAGATTCTTAATCGACAATGCAAGCTGGACGTCCACATGCATTGATGGGAGTATGAAACCCCCTGGAAAATTAGCTAGGTTCACAAATTTGAAGGGCTCTTCGTCTGACGGCACCACATGAACCCGTCCCTCATGAATATATTTTACACACTGATGTAGTATAAAGGGAACGTAATGCATTTCTTGAATCCAAGGTCTTCCAAGAAGGATGTTATATTGCATGGTGCCTTTGATCATGTGATACATCATGAGGATGGTCTTTAGGCCCACCTAAATAAGTAGGATGATTGTGCCAATCATCAAGCATAGTGTGTCATTAAATGCTCTCAATTTAAATGTGATGGGTACAATATGTGACTTGAGTAGCTTTAAAGGACTTAACGCCTTAGTCGTTATAATATTGATTGACGAACCAGTGTCGACCAAGACCTTCTTGAATGGCATGTGACTAACACACATGATGATATGTAATGGTGGGTCAATCGTATTTGCAGGAACCATCTTGATTTCATGATCGTAGAATTGGATCATAGGTTCCTCGTATTGTTGTACGTATCCCAAAAAATTGGTGAATGCTTGAGCATCCTTGTACTATACCTCGATGGACCTCAAAATATCTATGAGAGTCTCCCTGTGCTTAGGGGACTACTGTATCAGGTCACAAATAGACAACTTCATAGGATTTGTCTATAGAATTTGAACCAACCTGCTTCATATGGTCACCACTGGTCTAGGTGGTGGGCCTAGAATATTTTGAACTGGCTGCCGATTTGGCATAGCTTGTATCCTAATGGGAGCATGAGGTTGATTTGGCTGGTCATACCTCCCATGTCTAGTAATATTATTAACCATTCCTACGAACCCTTGGGTAGGTGGTTTGATGTGCACTTGGTTGACCTGGCCAATTTTGTTACACGGTGCCTCATGGTTTGGCAATGGATTTTTATAAATACCTATGTTTTAGTTGTTGGATGCCAGTGGATTATTCGCAACTATAATCTCACCTTTATCGATCATATTCTACACAATATGTTTGAAGTACCAACACACTTTGATGTCGTGGCCCTTCGTGTGATGGAATATGCAAAATAGATCATCTTGATACCCCTTTGACTTGGGTTGGTTAGGATCGACTAGCTTAATCTCAGGAAACCTGATTACCTTAGCCTCGCACAACTATTGGAATATTGAGATCAATGATTTCGTCAAAGGTGTGAACTAGCAAGGTAGGCGTTGCTCCTTATTTTTGCCCTTGTAATTATTCTTGCGATGCTTGTATTGTGCAAGAGGAGGTTGGGCCTGATAATTTTTTTTTTTTTGCCCCTTATCCTCTCTTTGGAGGTTTAACCTCACCTGATTAATGTGGGCCTAGTTGCCTTAATATTTCATGGAGTTTTTCTTGTGCCTCTCCTTCCTATTTTTGAGCTTCAAGTTGTCTTCTTCCAGCTTGATATCCTCAAATACTTTGGTTTGTACCAAAGCTTCCTCGAATTTTAGGTACTACTATAGTTGCAACAGCAATGAGATGTGCTTAGCATAACTCTTTGTGAACATCCGGGTCAGTTCTATAACAAGAATAGGGAATGGAAAATTTTCCATTAATCTCCTCCACATCTTTTCATATTCTAATATTGTCTCATCATCATGCTGAGCTAGCACAGCCATATTAGATAGGTTAGCTTGCTTCTTAATGCCAAAAGAAAAGTGGTCGAGAAAGGCGTCAGCCAGTTGCTCAAAATTGGTGATACTATGCTTCTTCAACTGATTAAACCACTCCTGGGCTAGGCCTAAGAGGGTTGTTATGAATGTGTGTAAAAGCAAGGCATTATTTCTTGCAATCTGGAAGCATACGTCCAAAAATCTTATGACATTCTCTTGCGCATCTTTGTCACCTTTGAATTTATCTATCCTGGGCATGACAAAATCCTCAGGATATGTCAGAGTAGGCACCGAGGGGTCTAAAGGCTCATTATGAATCTTGCTCAATATCGACTTTTAAAAAGTTACACCTTGCCTCTCGATTGCTTTCACTTTCTCTGCTAAGGCCTTATAGTCCTGCAAGGATAGAAATTCCTCCTCCCTAAACTGACATGGGGGCGGTCTTGGAGGTACATTCTTCCTCTATCAAGGTGGATGACATTTCTCTTCCTCCTCCTCAACCTGGGAGCTTTCCAAATATCCTTTATCAGCTCCATCTCCCTCTTCTTCCTCATATTGTCTTTGCCTCTAATCTTCAAATGATGGTGGATGTTCTCTTTGTTGGGCACTGACATGAGTGTGAGTATCTCTATGCTCCTGATGAACGTCAGCTTGTAAAAAAACCCTCCTATGAACGCACTCTCTATGCTCAGCATGAGTGAATAAACTAGCCCTGGCTAGCCTATCCTCTTGTTCCACACACTCATTTTGGGTAAGGATACGTTCCTCACACATATATTGCTCATATAATATTTTTCTAATGAGACTTTGCGACTGAAGATTCTCATCTTCAATGTGTTGCCTCTCTACATGGGCATCCTCCAATTGATCTTGGAGTAGTTGTCATCTTTGCTCGAATATAGTTCTATGTAATATATTAATGTGATTGACCGTAAGAGGCCTCTATTATGTGTGCTTCATGTGAGTGACCTTATGGGTTCTATACCCATCTAGCGGATTCACCATGCTTTTGCCTTTATCTATGAAAATAACATTGGCATCATTCTGAGTCTTGTGTTGTGTGCCACCATGCATGGATGGTGGATGCAAACCATCAGGGCACTTGGAAGCCTCTCCATGTTCTTTGGTAGTCCTGATAATGCTCTCGCCATGCTCACTCAGGGCATGACTGGACAAATCTGAAGGCTTATAGCCTAACTGCTCGAGGATGCTACCCAAACCATCCAACTATCTAGATCACCATGACTCATGTGACAGCGTACCATTGGCTCCCACCTTGGATATGTCAATAGTGATCTTGCGAGGTTCACTATGTGTGGGAGTGTGAATAGACCTATGCTCAAAATTTGACCTATTTGCATGCTCCTAAATGGGTGAATATCGATATCTTATATACTCTGAATTTAGAGGTATGGAACCTCCTATAGATCTAGTACATAGGGGTACCAACTTGGCTCCCTGTATGACATACTCATTGGCCAATTATGTGGATGCACGTGCACTGCGATCTCAATAATGGATTCCAAGTGGAGCATCCTCATGCTGAAAGGCTCTATGCTCTATCCTATGTCTAGAAGAGTGTACATAAACTCCTATATTAGGGGTGCACACAATGGTGTCCCATCATATCAAATTGTCTCCTCTGATGCTCGTCGAACGACATTCGAGAAGAGCATGTGGGTGAGGGTTCGACACATTTTGTTGTGAATTTGGTAGGGCTTGGTCATTGACATCATAATTAAGCCTCTACCGACCTTCACGTGTCTCCACCATGGTGCACCTGGTGTCTAGATTTATCTTTTATTATGCAAACAAGGTATACAATGGTGATTATATTGTATTAACTTTTAAATATGAGCCCTAAACTATTTGATGTTATTTTATGATTTTTTGTGTCAGTATTAGAAACTCTTATCATGTTTGAAAGCTTTTTGGATGATAATCTCAGTTTAATTGGCTTTCACCTATATACTCACAGCTCAAAAACTTGGCTATGAACTCCAAGTCGCATAATCCAATCTATAATGTGTGGTAATGAAGCCCACACATGGTCAGGGAGCACAGGTCCTCCCAGATCCTCACCTATTTTCCCCCAGTCAGCGTTATACCCTCTTAAGATAATACATGCAAATTTTCTATGGTACGAAAGGTTCTTGGATCCGGTATTGGTCTAGAACAAAGGTACATGGGATTTGGGCCAATGTATGGAAATCACCTCCACCATCATTAAAACCCTACTAGTGGTTGGATGTCACTTCCAACTCACTAGCATTTAATTAAAACGTGGTGTGTGTGGTTCATTTTAATTTTTGCATGAAAATAAAATGCATCATATAGCAATCATGCTCATTTCTTACATGCTATGCAGCAAAAGAACTTTTCAAATTTAGAAAATGCAAGCTACATACTACATGCTCTTTTCGACAATGCAAGTTATGATGATGAACGGCCTTTGATTAGACCTCAAGCATGCAAAACCACCACATGAAATATTCTAGCATACTAGAGTCTAGGGCATACTGCACTCAATGGTACATTGTTCCTATCAACGCGTAGCTAAAACTTAACAAAAATGAAATCCTAGGACCTAATTCATTTTCCTTCTTTATTTAAGGTGACCTAATTAATTTCCATTTTATGCGTTCTGGAAAAACATAGAAGCAAAATAAAAAATAGAGATTGTCAGAAGGGCCTACCTCAGGTCCTTGACTGATCTAGCTTTGAAAACCTGATGTTTGTTGTGTTAGTTGCTAACCGCAGATCTGATGCGAGGTGGCCACTGTAGACCGCGACTATCAATCACGGGCCAAATTTTGGACCGTGACTGTCAACCACGATGAGAACCTATCATGAAAAACTGAACCATAGTCAGTAAAACATGGCAAAATTTATGGGGATCCATCGTGATCGCCTTCTGACCTATCCAAAAAGCATGCACCTATCTAATACATCAATAAAAATCAACATAAAAAGCATAAAATGATAAACAAGATTGCATATGATAGTAAAATGGATGTTTCTTTTATTAATATTGAAAATTAATCTCGGTTACAATCATTCCCCTCTTAGGGTCACCCAAATTTTGATACAATTTATTAAATTCCAAAGCCTCCAATGGGGTAGGCATAATACTAAGGCTCTCTAAATAGTCACAAACTGACCTAGGGTGGAGTTGACCCTCTTCTTCACATTGATGAAGGAATTAGATGATTGAATATCCTTCAAATATATTTCCTATGGTCAAGAAACAACATACAACTTGTTAAAATCAAAGGTAGCCTCTCTTGATGAGGCCTTAAAAGGATATTTACACAAAAGATGACATGATTAGCAATAATCAAGAAAATGCAAGAAATATGCTAAAGCTATGCAAAACATATAAATATGGCTATAAAACAAAAAACTAAAGCATATCTAACTATTTAATGGCTTGATTGCGAAATTAGAAGCATGGAAGCATGGAAAAGATGCATTATATCTAAACTACAACAATGAAAGGAACTTTCAATTAACACCTAATCCATCTACTAAATGTCTCTAGAATGCTAATTAAATCAACAAAAAGGCTAATCTATCATAACTAAAAAAAAATTAAAATGAAGAACAAGGAGATTTATAGCCATTTGCTCATTGCGGGTCTAAGATGTGGTTAGCACTGTAGATTGTGGTTGACAGCTGTGATGGAGCTTTGAGTAGTCTTACCCTCAGAATTAGGGCTTCCTCTTCAATCCTCCTTGACAAATTGATAGTCAAGGGTCGCCTATGTGTCCTCTGATAGGTTTGGTGGTTGAATTGTCTAAATTATGCATCGATTGCATGAATTTGCATTTCTTGGCTCTCCTAGGCTCCTAGGGCTTCCATATCGATTTGATCTTCAATTGGGTACCAAATTTATCCCTCTCAATATATGCAAGTGAGTATGCAATTCGACAGGGCTTAACTACTCAATTGATAAAAATGTTCTCTCTATCCCCAATTTAGAGGGGGATCTTATAGTAATTTCCCAAGGCTAGGGGTGTCTTCCTCATGAATCCAAGATCAAGATTGGGCAGTTGAGCCAATTATATGGAAGGTTATGGATCCTTCCTCACTCAAACCACTCCAATATGCAACCAATTGGTTTTTGCAATCAACTTTTGGGGTCGTATGAAGGTCAACTGAACTTCAGTCCTGACCGCGGGTGTCATCCGCAGCCAGCACTACTAACCACGGGTGGCAACTGTGGCCCATAATTGGTAGATTGGGGGCCACGACTTATAGTGGTAAGAACCATTGCTATACCTTGGATTTGTCCAAAGGTCTTCCATATGGTCTTCGAGCATGTCCCATATGAGTAGTCACCTCGACATGACACGTTTTAGGTATCTACATTGACAAAACTAAAGTGAGGTTTAATAACACCCATAAAAAATGTAGGAAAATCAACTTATGAGAAGGAGACAATGGAAATCTTACATTTTTTGAACCAACAAAGGTCTTATCTTATTCAACGATATTATTCCATCAAAAAAACCATTGTAGAATTAAGTATTTTCTTGAGTAGGGTGTATCTATGTCTGAAAAATAAAAATGGGTTACCAAATTGTTGGGGTATGACTATAAAATAATTTATAATAAGAGAAAGGAAAATGTAGTTGTTGATGCACTATCCCACCAATATAAAAATCAAGGTATGCTATGTATAATCTCTACTCCACTTCCTCATTGGACCCTCTAGCTTTAAGCAAAAGTGACCCAATATTCCACCTTATAATTATTAATTTATCAATTTCAAACTAATCCTAATTCTCACCCAAGATATACATGGAATGGACAACATCAACAATATTAAGTTTGCCTTGTTATCCCTAAAAATTTACCACTTTGTGAGTTTATACTATATGAAATGCATGCTTCTTTAACTATAGATATTTAGGATTCTTAAAGACATGAATTGGTTAAATATATATTTTTTAGGCAAGGATAAAAAAAATATCAAGATCTTTGTTGCAGAATGTGACACTTGTCAGCATGTTAAGGGTGAAACTATTCACACACCCAGCACATTCCAACCCCTTCCTATTCTAGAGACTATTTAGATGAATATTTATATGGATTTTATTGAAGAGATCCCAAATTATGGAGGTAAAATAATCACTCTCTATAAGTATGCTCATTTTTTCCTCTAGCCCATCCTTACAATGCTTCAACTATTGCCCAAATATTCCTTGATGTCATTCTACCTTTATAGCATGCCTGAGTCCATCATATCTAATTGTGACACCACAATCACTAGTTATTTTTGGTAGGAACTACTCAAGTTGCATGGTACACAAGTCAATATTAGCTCAACATATCATTTCTAGATTGATTGGTAAACTAAAATTATCATTAACAACTGACTCATTAGATCAAATGACTTTCTTTGACTAAGTGGTGGTATAATACTTTCAATAATTACTCTACCAAGATGAAACCATATAAATTAGTTTATGTATGTCTTCCACCATCACTTTTATCATACATTCTAGCTAGTTCCAAGGTTCAAGTAGTGGATTCCACTCTCATGGAGCATGTATGTTAGGATCCTATCCTAACATTAATTAATAATCTTAATAATAATAATATATTATATCCTATGGTCATAATAATAAAATAATATAATAATTAATTATATTATTTATTATATTATTATAAGATTAGGGTTATGAAGCATTGCAACCTTTCACCTATAACCCTAGAGGGCTATAAAACATTGTAAGAACTTATCATTCAATCATCCATGAATATGAAATATAATACAATTTATTGAAGGGACTTCCCGACAATACAAAAGGCGATTCTCTTAGTTTTAGGTCTATTTATTATTTATTTATTATTTTATGTGCTAGGAACCCTAGGTTTCTACCATCTGGTATCAGAGCCGTATGGATCCAACCATATGGGACATAAATATCAAAGGAATAAAAAATGACATTGCAGACATTAGAATAATGATTGAACAAAAACAAAATAAACAAATGGAACGTTCGATTGTATTATACAATATTTAATGGAAATGCAAGAGGAGACCCTAGCCATGGAATCCCAGGAAGAAGAGGAGCCCATAGCCATGGAATATGAGGTGGAGGAGAAGCCCATTGCCATGGAATCCCAGAGGGTACTCATTGCACTTCCCAAAAATATTCCAAACCCTAAATTAATTTTTTTTAAAAAGCCCAAAGCCATAGACTTTCAAATAATTTGGAATACATTCCCGAAAATTTTTAATGAAATCCCTAAAATTACAAATATTTTTATGAAAAAATTGCATAAAGATAAAGTCTTCCAAAAGTATTGTTTTACAAATCTGCATTCGGTCAACCATCAAGGCGAGAAATAAATTTAAAATCACCCTAATTCAGCAAACAAATTTGTTCAAAGGTATCTCCAAGGATGTTTACAATGTTTTTTTGAAAAATCTCATTAAAACAGAGGAAGATACAAAAGTTTCTGTAAATTTCAAAAATAAAACCACCATGATGGAAATACAAAATGTTGATTATCTGTTGGTTTTATGGGGCAGTGCATTGCTCTCATCTATATGCCCTCCACCATGGCCACCTCCTCTTCTCTCCTAACATAAAAATATAGTGGTGGTCTCCTCTCCAATCATGGATTAAAACTTGCAACACAACATAATTACGATTTTACTGTAAACTGGCTCTGCAAAAAAAATCAAAATGTACAACCAGTTTACATCTGGAAAGAAGGAGCTTTTTCATACAATTTATTTTGGATATGTCACTCATGAATTGTGTTTAATATCACAGTCATTTCTAGACTATATGAGGATGCAGACATTGATATATGATATCAAAAACATGTTCCACTCCATGGGGAAGGGGAACATAAAGCCCATATGCATATGATACTGCCTGGGTTGCACGAATACCTGCCATTCACAATTCTTCCCAACTGTAGTTTCCACAAACACTACAATGGGTTATCTCCAATCAGTTAACTGATGGTTCCTGGGGGGAAGAATATTTTTATTTACTATATGATAGACTTCTTTGTACTCTTGCATCTGTCATTACCCTCAAAATATGGAGATTTCAGGGAACCCAAGTGTAGAAAGGCATAGACTTTGTTAACAACCAGACTCAACAGTTCAATGAAGCAAAGGATTGCAATATGCCACTTGGATTTGTCATTTTATTTGCTTCTATGTTGAAAGAGGCTCATAGTTTAAGTCTGGGTATTTCCCACGAACCATTTTTTATCAAGAGAATATTTGCAATGAGGAAGGATCAACTAAAAGGGATTAACATTTCGGCCTTACACAGTCTACCTACATCGTTTCTTTTTTACTTGGAGGGTCTGTATGAATTTATCGATTGGGAAAAAATTATGGATCTTCTCTCTAAATATGGATCTATAGCAGGCTCACCAGCATCCACGGCTTGTGCATTTATGCACACATGAGACGAAAGATGCCTGGATTTTATAGCATCTATCGTTAGAATCTTTGGAGACCATGTACCTAGCTTTTATCCTTGTGATCTTCGTGAACGTCTTTGTGCCATTGACATCGTTGAACACCTAGGAATCGGTCACCATTTCGAAATGGAAACCAAGGATGCATTGGAATATATATATAGACATTGGATGCCAGAAGGAATAGGAAGGGGAAGACATGATACTATTGCGAATATCAATGACCCAACTTTGGGATTTTGGATATTGAGACTGCATGAATATGATGTATCTTCAGAGGTTATTTCAAATTTTATGGATGAGAATGGAGAGTTCTTTAGTTTTTTTGATAAAACACATAGAGACCTCGAAGGCATGCTGAGCCTCTACAAATGCTCACAAGTAGCATTTTCAAAAAAAAAAATAATAATAATAATAATGAAAGAAGCACAAGCCTTTGTCGTAGTTTACTTGCAGCAAAATCTAAAGCAGCTAAACCATTTCCAAAAATTTCTCATTGAAGAGGTAAAGTATTAACTAAAATTTGGGTTTCACCAAAGTTTGCCCATAATGGAGGCAAGAACTTATATCGATATCTGTGAATGGGCTAGCAGATGAAGCTGGTGACCTTCAAGGACTCGACATGCTCCAGTACTTTAGAAACTTGTGGAAGATCCAGCTTGATGCTTTCAGCAAAGAAGTAGAGTGGTGTAAGTAGAAATGTGTGCCGAGTTGGCATGAATACCTAGATGTCTCCAAAATATCAGTTGGATTTGCTACGGAGATTCTCACATTAATCCATTTAATAGGAGGAGTCGTCACTGATAACATTCTTTGCCAGATTTATGAGAGATCCAAATCTCTCCATCTTGTGTGCTTGATTGCGAGATTGATCAACAATACCAAAACATATAAGGTGGAAGAAATTGTTCTAATTTACACAATCTATGAGGTGGTGCTCGAACTCATTAAAGGAGATAATTTTTTATTAAGGTTCAAAAGGAGCTAAAGGTGAATTGTATAAATTTTACTACTCCATTGGAGTCAAATTAACCTACTCCCTTAGTAAACCATAGAGCAAGTACTATTCCAAGGTGGAATATTTGAAGATCATATACTTACACACTACAATTCCAAGCTTTGAGGACAAATCTTGTTTTAAGGAGGGTGGAATGTTAGGGACAAATCTTGTTTTAAGGAGGGTGGAATGTTAGGATCCTATCCTAACATTAATTAATAATCTTAATAATAATAATATATTATATCCTATGGTCATAATAATAAAATAATATAATAATTAATTATATTATTATAAGATTAGGGTTAGGAAGCATTGCAACCTTTCACCTATAACCCTAGAGGGGTATAAAACATTGTAAGAACTTATCATTCAATCATCCATGAATATGAAATATAATACAATTTATTGAAGGGAATTCCTGACAATACAAAAGGCGATTCTCTTAGTTTTAGGTCTATTTATTATTTATTTATTATTTTATGTGCTAGGAACCCTAGGTTCCTACCAATGTACAACTACTCCAATATCTCAAATATAATTTAGCCATGACATAGAACTGTATGTGAAAACAAGTAGATCAACATTATTTTGAACACATATTTAACATCAAGGACATGTTTTTCCTATGCTTGTAGCCCTATAAAAAATTATCATTGAAAATCTATGGCAGTGAAAAGAAAACACCAAAGTTCTATGGGTCATATAAAGTACTCTAGTAGATTGGCCTCATGGCCTATAAGCTATATTTATTACCTTCTTCTATGATGCATCTATTTTTCCATGTATTATATTTAAATAACGTCCATGGAAACCATATATAGGTCTAATTCATACCACCCTAGTTGGATGAGAAAGGATTAGTCATCTTAGATACCGTAAGCATTTTGGGTTGTCATGCAATCACGCTCTGCAACCATACTCTCATGAATTTTCTACTACAATGGCATGGACTATAGTAATATGATGCCATATGGGAGCTACTCTATCAACTATAGCAGTAGTTTCCTCACCTCAAGCATTGAGTAAAAAATTCTTAAAGGGGAAGGGCATGTTAGGACCCTATCCTAACACAATCATTGTTATGTACTTATCTATTTTTAGTGTGTATTTGCATCTTGGGAACCTAGCATATATGGGCCCATTATGATGTAACCTTCATTTTTATTAGAATTAAAAATTAGTATCTTGGGTTACCTCTTTCATGTGGTTTGACCCTTGAGAATTTGGGTTAGGGTAAATAATATTCTACATAAGGACATGGGTTTGAAGTAGAATGCATCTTCTATTTTTCTTAATTTGTATTAGATCTTTGCTTCCAAGAAGGTTGCCTCCTCAAAGAGGCCTACAATCTCTTTTTCTTGATTAATATAAGCTTTTTGTATTTCCAATTAGTTGTTTTCTTAAGCTTTTTGTGTGTCCTCTTCGATTTTCTCAACCACCAAACTTAGGGACCAAATGGCCTGGAATATTATGATTCACATAGAGTGACACAATAGGACAACTTTGAGAGCATGGGGTTTGGCTCAATCTGGTGCCTCCAAGGTTTTTTACAATGAGAGCTCCATTTAGGATGTGATTTTTAGTGATCTTCCTACTCTAATCAGCTTCAAGGGGAAAAGGGAAATAGATAATAGAAAATAAAGATAGAGAAAATAAAAATATCATAAGCTAACCTAAGTTAACAAGGGGTTGATGTGCTAAAATCAAAATAAGATTCCTTTGCATAACAATAAAATACACGAATGCATAAATGTAATGTGTTAACAGATTAAATGTGAACACTTCCTCCTCTCAGCACATTAAGCACATATTACATATAAAAGAAATAAGATAAAAATTAGTTAGTCACAACTTCTATTATATGCACATTAACACACATACATACAAGAAATGAGATAAAAATAACCAAATAGTCACATCCTAGAGCATATATATGAATATGAAAAGTTATATATGATTCTAGAATTGGGGCCTCAAAAGCTTACCCACAAGACTACTCAAGGTCCAAGCACTTCTATACAAAAGAAAATGAAGGTAAATTTTATAAAACTTGTTGATCCCTAATAGCTCTAATATAACTACTATTTATAGATCTTATTAAGGAGAACATTCCCTCCAAAACTAGTGTAGGCATTTATGACCATGTCCTTGAAGTCCTTTAAGGTTTTTGGATTTGAGGTCATCAATTCTTAGGTTATGGTTGCTCAACTATTATTGACACCCCTCTAACATCCTTGGGATCTTAGAATTTTGATATAAAATTCCCTTCATAAGTACTTTTGTCAAATTTGGGATTGTTGTTTCTATAGGAACAATACTTTTATATTTAATAGGTATCCCACTTTTCTTTGATTAGCAATCCTCATTGGTGTTAGTAGGTGGCCTTCCATCTTCTAAGCTAGCCATAACCTTATTTAATTCTTGGAGTGCTCAGATGCTTGTTAGAATTTTCTCCTCACTCTTCCATGTTAAAACTTTAGAACTTGTCCTCAATGGTGGCCCCTAGTTCTTTGATAGGAGATGTCTATTTCTCCACAAATGGGGGATGAACTTTAATCTAAACTCATAATATTAACAACGCTCCTATTTGGGTTAATATTCCTATCCTCCCTTTTCATTTGTGGCATGAGAATATCTTAAGAGGCATCACTAAAATTTTGGGGAAGTTGGTCATGATTGACACTGCTACTTAGGCTAAATCCATATTAATATTTTCTAGGATGTGCATAATTGTATATTTGGAAGTAAAACTCCCTGATTCCATTGAGCTTATTTTTTATGTTGGCACTTGGATTTAGCCTATTGAATATGAAAATAGACCATATTTTTACTTTGATTGTAAAATATCTGGGTATGCATTGGTTTGATTTCCATTCAAGAAGAATTCCTCCAAAACAATATGGACCCATAAGGAAGCAATGGGTCCCCAGGTTCTTGTGAACTCTAGTGCCCTAAAAAAAACGTCACCTCCTAAGATATGTTTTGGTGAGCAGCTTGTGGTTGAAGGACATATAGTTGAAGAAGTTGGAGCTCTCATGGATATTTTTGTTCAAGTATGCTTTATGGATCCTTCCTTTGGTTTTCCTTTTTGAACCCCATTCAAGGTAATTCTTTTGAATTTTTAGCCTCAAGGGCAGATTCAGTTATTGTAGAAAAAATCTTGCTAGATTTAGATGTTTTAGAAATAGAAGCTTTAGAATCTAAGGTTACTCTTCCTTCGGGTTTTGGCAAGGAAGCCTTGGTTTCAAAAAGCTATCAAGGTTCTCCTTCTAAAGGAATATTCAAATTAGGAAAAGGGTCTATGTCACCAAGTCCTATAACAAGAACCCAAAAAAAAAGGAGAGTGGATGTTGGTGTGGAGTGAAAAGTGGGAAGACCCTCTAACAAATATTTTAGGAAGTGTGAGGCTAAAAAATACAATGCTAATGGATCCCAAGGAATCTTGAATTTAGGAGGAAAAGACCCTTGGAAAATTCCAATGAGTGTAGCTGCCTCCAGATCTCAACTCTCGACCATGGTATGTGGAGGAAAGAAACTTAATTCTAAACAACACAAATGAAGACTATTTTATAGAATGTTAGAGGCCTAAATGGCTATTCCAAGAAAAGACTTCTAGCTTCAGTTAGGAAATATTTATCTCCATAAATCCTCTTACTCCAAGAAACAAAATTGGAATGAGATGAATATGAGTGAGTGGAAGACCTTATTCAAAATATGGTTAGAGTTGGGATGCGCATGTCCAGGTTGCAGATTAGAGATGCGAAGAAGCAAGAAAATATTAGATTAAAATTTTTGAAATAAAAATGAGGGAGAATCTGGATGAAAGTAGGAAGATCTTTGGAAGCAAGAATGATGCTAGAGTTTTTCTACCTATTGGGAATCTGCAACCCCCTAGTAGCTTATACATCAAGACTCTTCTATTAGAAGATTGTGATCTAACTAGTTACGGGCTTACACCTAGAAATGATTGGACTAGTGAGACGGAGTCCTCTTGAGATTGTGTAGATCCATAGTCCTCTATTTTATATGTAAAATATTTGGTGACCCTATTAGGGCTTGATTTTTTTTTGTGGTAGACTAGTTTGGATCTTGGGGATCTCACTTTTTCTCTAGTGATTGTGTTCTATTTTCTCTACTTATAGGATCCTACTCTTGTTATTGGATCCTATATTTCTTTGCTCTATTGTTCTTTTGTGGTTCTTTTGTAGCCCTTATTTTTGAGGTTGTATTTTAGATGTAAAAGGTTTGAGGGCCCTTTCTTCCACCTAATTAAAAATTACTATAGAAATTTTGAGATCAAGCTAGATGTTTTTGTCAATCATATTTTGACCTTTTTGATGTTTTTCTTTTTGAAAGTTTTTGTATGGCATAGTCTTCTTGTCAAAAAATTTCTTCATTCTCTTCCTTTAGAACTTTAAAAACCTTTGACCATTATAAGTCTTCTCTATATTTTGTTCTTCTGGTCTTCTTTTCTACTTTTAATTTTTTGGGTACTAGGTTACGTGAGCACTCAAAAATTTTGCTTTTGGTTCTTAGTTGAAACTTTTGAAAAGTGGTGGTCACATTTGGTTGAAACTAATTTGCCCACATTTATTTCATATGTCTTTCTTTACCTTCTACCATATTCCCATAACTTCATTCTTATTTTTAAATCTACCTAAGAAAAATTTTGGCTAGTAATGAAGAAATCACTATAGTTCTGGTGACTCACAAGGGCCTTCTTGCTTGCATGAAGGACATAGAATTGTTGCCTTCATCCTTGGGTGCAGAGTAAAAATTGAAAAAACTTGCAAGAGAAAACATAAAAGAAAATAAAATAATAAGATCATAAATTTGGAAACGTGTCCAATGCTTTCTTTATTTATGCTCACTCATCTAATGTACACTAGATTATTTTATAGTACTCATAGCTACCTCAATCTCAATGTAGTTAGTGTGATATAATTTATTTATTTGATTCATGACTTCATGTATGTAGATTCTTAATTTTTCTAGTGGCCCTATTGCCCAATCCATGTCCACTATAGAATGAATATCTGATCAATTTTCAAAATGGGAGAGATATTTCTTAAAATTCTTAATCAACTATAAATATTATGGCTTTGAATAGATCTTTCAAGCTTCTTTCCAAGGAGAAGAAAGTCTTCCTTTTACTAGAGAGTCAATCTATCCTTTGAGACTTCTAATGATAAAATACAAGGTGTTCACTTGGCTCACAAACTATTGTGTCATCTATTCCTTTTGAAGGTGATTGACCACATTCTACATTATTGCCTTTCTATATTGAATCCTGATAGACATAACTTTAGAATCCAATATCATGGCCAAATTTTCCTGATATATCTTAGCCTCGTCTGTTCCCACTGAGATTTTTTTAGGCTTTGCTCAATATCACTACTTATCTATAGACCCTGATCAATGGCTAAATCAATGAATTTAAATAATTAAAATAACCCCATTGTGGTATCATTCATGTCATCCTAGTATGCATTATTAGACTCCTTGACAAGGGTCGTGATCCCTTGATGTTATTCCATCTCTCTTTTGCTTAAATTCTTTCAACTCTTTTTGTAGAGGATCTCTTTTATGAGTAAAATCAACCTATTGATTGGTAAACCTATCTGAGAGGCTTTTTATTTACTCTTCTTTTTCTTTAGGATAGATTCAATCATTTGTTCTCTTAAGTGCTTAACCAGCATGTTTATTTGATTTTGGAGCACCTTGACCTCTACTTACATATTGCTCAAAGTACTTTTTGTGTGCTCCATATTCCTTTCCTTGACCAACCTATGGTGCAATGATTGATATTCATGCATAAGTATCTTTTTAGTTTCTTGCATGAGTTGCAAAGTATCTCAAGGTCATGCATATTTTAGATCAAGCCCAACTATCTCTAGTCACTAGTCCTATGTGGTCATTTATCCCTCTGGCTTGATGACCAGAGGGTCTCTTGTTGAGAATAACAATGCTTTTTTAAGGGGATAAAAATGAGTAATTATCTTAGTAGTGGCCAACTATTACACTTTCTAGGCCTACTTCTAGTTAAGTCATTTATTGTTGAATATTTTAAATGTTTTTCCATGGGCTTAGGTCTAACAAGGCTTCTTGTGACTTTCCTGGTTTCCTCAATGGTGATAAAAATATTGAAAATGGATTGGACAATTTAAGTGCTAAAGTAGGGGGAGGTAAAGAGGTAGTAGTAGATGCAAGTAGATTAACTTGAGAGGAATGCATCACTTGTAGCATCTCTTCTCTAGAAAATTTTGTTAGGATAGTAGGAGAGGGTATCATTTCCATGGCAAGAATATCATGAGTTTGGGTTGTTGGGGCCACTACTAATTCTAGGGCCAATGATTTACCTATAGGACGGAATGATGAGAGTGGCATAGGAGTCTGACCAAAGTTGAGCTCTATTTTGGCAATGTCCTTTTTATTTTTTTTGCCTTAATATGGTTTGTTGTTGAATTTACTTTCTATTTTTCTTTTTTTAGGGATTCTTGGTGTGGGAGATCCTATCAAGACATAGATTATGTTGGGGTAGATGATGTTGTAGTCCTTGTTAGAGTGGTAATAGCTAAAATTTCTCAAAGAACTTCAGATGGGGGTTCCTAAGTTCCTTCTTTCACTAGTCTTATTTTTATCTTGTTTAGTATATGCAAACATATCTCTTCTTTACTCATTGATCTGAACTTGAGTTTTTTCCATCTAGGTGTTCATCACTATATAGTTTTTTGAATTTTCTATATTCAAGTATTGTACTAGGATCCTCTTCTTTCTTGTCAATTTGTTGCCTCATTTTCCACTAGGCCTTGATCTTGTGCATTTTCTAATGCATATTATTTAGGTCATGTTTATTCTTCTTGCTAATTTTGCATTGTGGGTCAACTTTACCTATTGTTGTGTAGAAGGATTAATATGTTATGATTTTTGGTGGAGGGTTAATGAGCATGCTAAGAGAGCATGATTGAGACTCATCTAATGGATTCCTTAGAATCTCAACCATATTCCTATGTTCATGATCAAACTTTGGTCCTTTGACGTTATTTAGATATGATGTAAAGTTTCCTTGAGGATCATAATTTTATCTATCCTCTATTTAGGATAAGTTTTCTTTGATGTTGTAGCTTTTGATGAGTGTTTTTAATGCTCTTCATTTTAATTAATTTATCAAATCCAAGGTGATGTCCTAAGATTGTATGCAATAGAGGTTGTTGGAATGGCAGCTTAGAATCAGGGCACTAGACTACCTAAAGAAAATAGAGAATCACAATGTCTTTGCAAAATGGAGGAAACTACACTAATTTGCACACTCTATTCTAAAAGAAACACTATCTAATTTGTAAAATTTAAACATATTGAAATTGAAATATGCTATGCTACTTTGACTAAATTGATATATAGAAATCAAGAACTAATTACTAAAATTGAAACTACTATAACAAAATGGAAAATGATGAAAATGAATTATTTAATTAAAAGATGCTAAAATAGAATTTAAAGCATAAAATTTTAAATTTAAATGTTGAAACAAAAATGAAAAATACAAGGTTTAACTAAGACCAGCTAGTTGTAATTAAATAGAACATAACCTACTTGAAAATAGGGGAAAATAGGGGAAAAATACAACTAAAAATAGAGGAAAATAAAAGATTTAATGCTAAAACCAACCTACTGAAATTGAATGCAAAAAAAATAGCAAGAACCTATAATTACAGCTATAGTCCTTCCACTAGTACTAAGAGTGGCTCCTTGCTCTAAGGTCTAGCAGAAGGTCAGAAGATACTAAACTAACTTACGAAGTTAAAAATTCATGCAAGAATTTAAAATAATCAAATATGAAATTACTACACTTTTTATTGAATGCTTCAAACTTGTACAATGGCTCCTTTACTAATTCTACTTTGTTTATTTTCTACTAAATTTGTCAAAGGGACACACAAGGAGTATTTATAGCTAAATTTATGATGAGGATTGATGTTTGATCCCTCATATGACCCCTCTAGTAGTTCCTAGCTAGGTTTGCATAGTTTATTTCTTGCAAATTAATAATTGTAAGTGAGTCTCCTTCTCACATGCACTTGTGGGCACTAGTTATCTTCTAGTTGTCATTTAGAGTGTTAGTTAGTAAGTGTGAACTCAAAGTAGGAAGTGTGTACTTCAAGATAGCTAAAATGGATCTTATAGTTAGCATTATTCCTTTCCTCTTAACTTAGAAG
Organism: Wollemia nobilis; assembly: GCA_028583015.1. NCBI lineage: Eukaryota > Viridiplantae > Streptophyta > Pinopsida > Araucariales > Araucariaceae > Wollemia > Wollemia nobilis. The sequence continues at coordinate 2,305,608 of JAQPPZ010000196.1, read as the reverse complement.
TTACGTGCATTCTCCCTTGCACTTTTGTAGCTTATGGTTAAGCATATTGGATCAAATCCATGATTTGATGGGTTTGGTTATGTATTTTGGGCCATTAGTGCCTATATAATGAGTTTGTAAATAATATGAAGTTAGTTGGATTTTCAAACCTTTTCATTGGTATAGTTCAAGTTTACACTAGGGCTTGTGAGGTGAGAGGATAGGAGATAGATTAGTTTTTCTTATGAGAAACTTGTTTTCATTGAGGACTCGGTTCAAGCTCAAGGGGAGCTTGAAAACCATACGTAGAAGGAAGTTCCTTAGGCGTCAAAATCCTCGTTCCAACTTTCTCCGTATGCTCAAGAAGTATAGGAGAAGTTTACCCCGATTTCTTTCCTACAAAAATCCCTTGGCAGGGTTGGATTTCTCCTACGGTGAAATGCGAATTAGGGAGCTTGTTGTTCCTGAAGTTCCTGCCATTTCGGAGTCTTGAAGATCGAGCATCATCAAACTAGGTCGTGTGTCGACTTAGATCTGGTTGCCTTTCAAATGTTGGTCGTGTGTCGACTGGATCTTGAAAGGAGAGCTACTGAAGGACTCTTGGTGATATGCAAGAGAAATTAGCAATTTTTAAGAAATTTGAAGGTAATTTGCCTTCAAATAATTGCTAATAATTGTAATAGTTCAATTTTTCTATTTTTTTAAATTAACCCACCTGGTTAATTTTTAAAAATTTCTTAGTTTTTGTTAGAAAGCTTAAGTTTTAATTAATATATAATATTCTTATATATTAATTAATTTTGCATTGTAAAAAAATATATATATATATATATATATATTGAATTTTTTTTGTTTTCAAGTCCCTCGGATAGGCTGAGTCAGCATCGCCGCTTGTCGACGTCGGCCATCGGACGTCCGTCGGCCGACAGACCTTGCCTGTCGGCTGTCGACGGACGTCGATCGACGTCCAACACAGCCGACGGAAGGTCGGTTGTGTGACGTCGCGGCTGCCAGCGGTCGATAGACCCTGTGGTCTGCCAGGCTTGCAGCGGCTGACAGACCCTATGGTTTGTCTAGCCTGTCATGGCTGACAGTCCTGCAGTGGCCTGTCGTAGCTGACAGGCCTGCAGCGGCCTATCGCGACTGACAGATTGTTAGCCCGCTGCGGTTGTCAGGCCTGTTGCAGCTGACAGGCTGCCAGGCTTTGTCAGACCCACCCAGGATGACTGGGGGGTCGGATGGTCCGTCTGCCTGCACAAACTACAGGCATGGATGTCCACGCATTTTATAGCCGACGAAACTTCGGTTGTGCTGCGTCCGCTGTCGACAATCGATAGCCTGCACGCAGCTCAAGGCTGCCACAGGCCAGGCACAGACTTTTATGCAGATCTGGCACTAAAATTTTTGTACCGGGCACCTCCATTTTTGCATGAAGGCATGATTGGCTGCCTCGGGAAACATGCCAGTGCGTTCAGCAAGACAGACACGACCAGTGGAGTTCAGTTTATCGCGGGTAAACTTGTAATTTTTTTTTTTCCTATTCTAAGGTTGCATGTCATTATTTTTATTTTTATTAATTTAATTTTTAATAATTTAATTAAATTAATTAATCTTTGATTAATTATATTTAATTTTTACTTAAGTTATTTTTAAATTAATAAAATATAAATTGTCAACCTTAGGTTAGTTTAAATTTTTAGCCTTAGGGGTAATTTTCGGGGCACAACATTGTAACAAGGAACCTTCAATTTTTCCTTGATTTTTAAGTGCTTTTCCCTTTTACTTTTGGCTTATACTCGGTCTCACATGGCTTCGACTTGGCTGCCCAAGTGGCATAACTTGCACATGTTGTAAATGCTTTAGCAGATAAGGCTAATGATACTACCATGGCAGAAGTTCTTGGTAACCTTGCAATGAAGGTAAATGATATTTCTCTCCATAATGCTTCAACTTCTGCTCATGATTCTCACCTGAGAGTTCGTTGTGAAGTGCCACTTTATGATGGATCCCGAAACCCTGAAGTCTTGAATAGTTGGATTCTTGACATGAGTTCTTGGTTTTCTTACACTCAACTTTCAGATGATGATCTGGTTCCATATGCTAAACTCAAACTTTCTGGTTTAGCTAAAGTACTTGTTGAAAGAAAAAGAGGTCATGATGAACTCACCTCATGGGATGAGCTTGTAGATTGTCTTAAGACCAATTTTTATCCTTCCAATTATTCTAAGGAATTGGTCATTAAGTGGTTTCGATTTCGGCAAGGTACTAATATGACTGTGCAGGAATATATCTTTCAATTCAACAGGTACAGGATACTTTTGAATGTGGAGGAAGATATTAAAGCTTTGATTCTCAAATTTCAAAGTGGTTTGTTGGAACATTTGTACAGGGAAATTATGTTTGTTTCTATGGACACATTGGATTCAATTTTCAACCAAGCGCAACTTGCGGAGGACAAGTTTAAGGCGCATTCGCAGGCATTCCGCGCACCTGCTACTCAAGTGGTTGCAAACTCATCAAAAGGGAATAATTCTTTCTCACAAAAGAAGAATTTTGCTCAAAAGAAGAATGTTTCTTCTCCATCTCCTTCTTCTCCTTCCCCTTCCGCTTCTACTCCCTCTTCTTCTTCTTCTTCCAAACCTTCTTCTTCTTCTTCTAAAAAGTTTTGTAACTATTGTAAGAAGAAAGGTCATGAAAAAGCTGATTGTTTTAAGCTTAAAAAGAAGAGTTTAGTCATTACTACTCAAGAGGAGGATGCTTCCAAAGGTCCCCTTGAGTCAGTAGGAGAAAGTAGAGTATACACGAAATTACGAGGTAAGCTCAATGAAGTTACCTTGGTAAATGTAAGTTCATCAGAGGGCGCTCGTGATGCTTTGTTCATCACTCGAGCTCATTTGCTCCATAATTTTGCAACAGATTGTATAGTGGATAATGGCTCGCAGAAAAATCTAATTGCGAGGTCCATTGTCGAGCGTTTGAAGTTACCTATGGAGCCTCATCCTCAACCTTATTCTTTGGGTTGGAAGGATAGTGGAAGAGGCTCAGAAATCACTCACACTTGCACATTAAAATTTGCACTTGGCCCACATTTCATAGATCAAGTCACTTGTGATGTGACTCCTATGGATTGTTGTGGGATTTTGCTTGGACAACCTTTTCTAGTATGATAGGAGAGTTGTTTATGATGCTTTCAAAAGAACCTACACACTTCAAAAATATGGTCAGGTTTTTCTCATTAAAAGCACCAACACTCCTAACATCATTCTAAGTTCCAAGCAAACAAAAAGAGTAATTAAAAAAGGTGGTGATGTTGCTCTAATTTTCATTCGCTCTCAAAACACTCCTACATCCACATCCATTCCAAAGCAACACTCTTCAATGGATAAAATATTGCAAAGTTACTCACACATATTTCGGGAGCCAAAGTCTCTTCCTCCAATTCGCACAATTAATCACAACATTGAAATCATTCCTGGTTCTTCACTACCTAATGCTCCCATGTATAGACAATCTATTTTGCAAAATGAAGAAATAAAAAGGCAAATAGAAGATTTGTTGTCTAAGGGTTTCATTAAGGAAAGTACTTCTGCTTGTGCCTCACCTATTTTGTTGGTTCTTAAAAAATATGGCACTTGGAGATTGTGCATTGATTTTCGTGCTTTGAACAAAATTTCTATAAAGAATAGATATCCACTCCCACGCATTGATGATTTATTAGATCAGCTCCAAGGAGCTAAGTTCTTTTCAAAAATAGATCTCAAAAGTGGATATCATCAAGTGCGTATCCAAGCTGAGGATACATGGAAGACAACTTTTAAGACGAAGATGGGCCTCTTTGAATGGTTGGTCATGCCCTTCGGTCTTACTAATGCTCCTGCAACCTTCATGAGGTTGATGAATGATGTATTTCGTGATGTACTTGACAAATTTGTAATAATATATCTTGATGATATATTGATCTTCTCAAAAACTTGGGAGGAACACCTTAGGCATATCCATCATACCCTTGATCTTCTTGCGAAGAATCAATTATATGCCAATTCTTCCAAGTGTTCTTTTGGCAATACTTCAGTTTCTTACCTTGGTTATGTGATTAGTGAAAGTGGAATTCAGGTAGATCCCACCAAAGTTGATGTTTTACTTAAGTGGTCCCCTCCTACAACTCTCACTGAGTTAAGGAGTTTCCTAGGACTTGCGAATTTTTATCGCAAGTTCATTCCTCAATATTCCACCCTTGCAGCTCCATTGCATTATCTCACTAAGTCTAAAGTTCCATTTCATTGGGAGAAAAGCCAAGAGATTGCCTTTGAGAAACTCAAAAAGAAACTTTGTACAGCACCTGTGTTAACTTTACCCGACCTCTCTCAACCTTTTGAGATTGAAACGGATGCCTCTAAAGTTGCCTTAGGAGTTGTGCTCAAACAGAATGGTCATCCAGTTGCTTATCATTCAGAAACTTTTTCTGCTGCTAAGTTGAACTATTCTACATATGACAAGGAGTTGTATGCATTAGTTCAAGCTATCAAGTACTGGAGACATTATCTTTTGGGAAAAGATACAGTAGTACACACTGATCATATGCCTCTCAAGTTTTTACAATCTCAAAGTAAAATTGAAGAATCAAGACATATGAAGTGGGCCTCTTACCTCCAACAATTTCACTTGGTGATCAAGTACAAAAAGGGGAAGAGTAATACTATTGCTGATTGTTTGAGTAGGCCTCCTGCCGCTCTTGCCTTAACAGTTATGTCCACTTCACACTTGGGATTTCAGACTTGGCCTAATCAGTATTCACAGGATCCTGATTTTGGGAAAATATTTGAGCAAGTGAGTAAGCCTTCTTCTTCCAATTTGCGTCCTTTCCAAGATTTCTACATCAAAGAAGGACTTCTTTACAAATTGGACAAGGTTTGTGTTCCTTGTGAGCCTAGAGTGTCACTTCTTAAGGAAGCTCATTCTACACTTTATGGTGGTCACTTTGGGAAGCACAAAACACTTCATCACTTGCAAAGATTTTTCTATTGGCCTAAAATGCGAGAGGGATGTGTTGAGATTTCTCAAACAGTGTGCGGTTTGTTGTCGCTCAAAACCATCTAACGGGAAGTTTGGCTTAGGCATGCCTTTGCCCATTCCTTCCCGTCCTTGGGAAAGCATTTCCATGGATTTGGTTAGTGGTTTTCCTATGACAGTGCGACAACATGATTGTGTGTTCGTGGTGGTTGACAGATTCAGTAAGATGGCTAAGTTTATTCCATGCCGCAAGACAAGTTCTGCAATAGACTTAGCCCAATTTTTCTTTGACAACATTTGGCGTTCCTTTGGTCTACCTACCAGCATTATATCGGATCGTGATTCACGCTTTGTGGGTCACTTTTGGCATTCTTTGTGGAAAATTTTGGGAGTTTCCCTTAACTTTTCCATCGCCTATCATCCGCGATCCGATGGGCGGATCGAAGTGGTAAACCGTACCCTTGTGCAAAGTTTACGAATCTATCATCACGCTTCACCAGACAAAGTGGGACTTGAGTCTCACTCATATTGAACATGCCTACAATAGGGCCCTACATTCTTCTACAGGTCATTCACCCTTTGAGGTTTGTATGGGATTTCAGCCCTTGGCACCTTATGAGTTACCTTTGTCTTTGCCTTCTCCTGTCACTTCACATCTTCAGAAGGAGCAAGACAAGGCACACTCATTTATTCAGCATTTGCACAATCTACAATCAAAGGTGGTTGAGATTTTGCAAAAGACACAACAACAACAGAAAAAGGCCATGGATCGACATCGAATTCCTCATCCATTTCAGGTTGGTGACAAAGTTTGGTTGCATCTTGACAAGCGGCGTTTCATTGATAAGACTCATAGTAAAATCAAACCGATTCGCTATGGGCCTTATACTATTCTTCAATAGGTGTCCGAGAATGCTTTCCGCCTTGATCTTCCCGCACACTTGGGAATTCATGACGTCATCAATGTAGATCTTTTGAAGTTGTACTTTGACTCTACATTGGAGACAAGCACCGACTATCAGTCATCCTGTGGACGTGGTTCCTGATTCTTAGTTACCATTGGATTCCGATCAGGTCTATGACACAAAGACTCGACAGACTCACCAGGGGTCTACCACCTCATATCTTGTGGCTCGGCGAGGACAGATGCCGCATCAGGCTCGTTGGATTTCTTTTCATCAGATGTCCCGTGACTTTCCTACTCTTCTGAAAGCATTGGAGGCCAATGCTTCTATTGTGGGGAGGCATGATGAGGATTGATGTTTGATCCCTCATATGACCCCTCTAGTAGTTCCTAGCTAGGTTTGCATAGTTTATTTCTTGCAAATTAATAATTGTAAGTGAGTCTCCTTCTCACATGCACTTGTGGGCACTAGTTATCTTCTAGTTGTCATTTAGAGTGTTAGTTAGTAAGTGTGAACTCAAAGTAGGAAGTGTGTACTTCAAGATAGCTAAAATGGATCTTATAGTTAGCATTATTCCTTTCCTCTTAACTTAGAAGTTACGTGCATTCTCCCTTGCACTTTTGTAGCTTATGGTTAAGCATATTGGATCAAATCCATGATTTGATGGGTTTGGTTATGTATTTTGGGCCATTAGTGCCTATATAATGAGTTTGTAAATAATATGAAGTTAGTTGGATTTTCAATCCTTTTCAATTTTTTAACTTGACTACCTACAAACAAGGGCTAAAATAGGAAACAATTTGTTATTTCATTGATTATAAACTCCTACAGTCAAATATATTTTTTCTAGATTTAGGATAACATATTATATCAGATAGATTTCCCTATCCTTGCACCTCCATTTGTTGTGGATTAACTTGAAATAGTCTTAGGTAAGATCTATGTAAAATCCTGACCCTCCAGCTCATCATCTTCACCTTAAAATTGACCAAAATTAGTTTTGATTTTAATGTAGGAAAAATCTATAGTGCTCCAAAACATGCATCTGAGTGTTCAATCTCCATGAATATTTCGTTTGATATCTGAATGACCAATTCTAGACGAAATTTCATGATTCTCTCATATATCCCATGCATTTAAAATGCATGTTTACTGTCTTTTTGAAGCATTACTCCCATTTTTAGAAATCTATAGTTGTTTGCCCTATTGTTCCAGAGCAAAGCCTACCATTTTTGTTATAATAGGCCTACACTTTTCTAGCACATGTGCAGTACACACAGTTTGGCCTAGATTGCCATAAAAATAGTTTAAACATGTGAGTGCAATAGTGTTTCAAACCCTATGACAAAGTCTTCTACTTATGATGTTTTTTATTTCACTTTATTACATGCCTAATTAATGTTGAAATCATGCAAAATAACCACAAAAAGTGCACAAAAATCTATCCTAATAGTAACATATCATTTCCTATAATTTACCATATTAACATCAACATTAACATAACAATAATCAAAGTACTTGGCATAAAGTATAGTAGTTAGGCAAAAATTAAGCAAAATTGTATGAAATGTCTTTGAAATAATGAGACCTTTTTTGGTCTCATCACTCCCCCTTACATATTTTTATGCATGCCCTCATGCATTTTGGAGGGCCATAACAACATTTAGGTCCAACTCCCTATGCAAACTACCCCAAAATTTGTGAGCTAGTGAGTGTACCTATTTTCCTCCTTAGTTCTTCCAACCAAATCTGAAATTTTTGATCTAGTTGTGGATCCGAGTCAAAGTAGTAAGGAGTAGGTGTAAGTATGGTGGGCAGCCTAAACTGTAGGTCTATCCACTCATGTTTCATAGCTAATATCACTTTCACTAGTTTCATTACCCTTCTACACGACCAAATCAAATTATTCAGTGAGATGGGCTCCCTCTTCCTTAAAGAAGTAGATAATTCATCCCATTTGTGTTTGCATGTAAACCTTACATTATCAAAGTTATCCCTGTAAAAACTTTGAAAACTAGCTATGCTATCTTTGAGATTTTCAAGATAGGTTGCCTTGATATTTGGATTTCCCACCATAGAAAAGTGTATGTGAGCTAGTGTTTTTGGATTAGGTTGGTCATGCCTAAGCAAAAGTCCAGGCCTTGCTTCTCTTGTCTTGTATTTCCATAATTTCTATTGTCATAATAACTAATTATTCAAGGTGAAAGTAAAAGCTTTGAGTTGTACATATCTAGTATAAATATGTGGTAAAAATTGAACGTTCTCACATAATGTAAACTTGTGCAAATAAAATTCACACAAAAAGTTTTTCTTCTCTTTTGGACTTTGTAAAAATGTATCAATAAATTCTTGTTCAAAAGACAGTTCATAAGGGATTTTAAAGAAAATCCTCATTACCTACCACTTGTAGTATCACTCTTTTAGGAATAGGCTATAAGTTCTGGTAGATACCTTGCATTCCACTACTTATTATGTTGTGGCATAAGTCCCTTACTTTGGTTTTTAGAACTATTATGTATTCATTATGCCTTCTATTCTACTCTTCGAAAGGATGATGTGTTGCAAGACACTCTTCTAGATAATTGCAACAAACCATCCACCTTGCCACTATTGCATTATGATTTACCAAGGAAATCATACCCTGTTAATTATAACAATTGACTGGGGAGCAAGCATCTATGGAAAATCATTTTGTACTTATTTGATTTCTTCTTCCACTACTAATTCAGATTATCTTGCCTCAATCTACCATTTTTGAACTCTGTATACTGGGGCCTCTTATCATGGAGCTCTCCTTTGTTCAACTTGTTCTAGATTTTCTTCATGTTTGTATTGTTCCAAAGTAATATTTGGTTGTTCTTGCTTTAGATCATTTTTTGCTTGTTTGGAGCTCTCCCCAATCTCCATGGGCTCTTTTCCTACCCACCGCATAAATACTTCTTCATTTTTTGGCCCCCTTTCCTTTGCAGAAGTAGTATCCACAACAAGATTAGGTAGGACTGGATTCTATTCTACAATAGTAATCTCTTTCAAGCCAAGGCCGGATAGAGTTATCTCTTATTCACTATTTTTTTGAAATTAACTAGTAAATTTAAGAAAAAATTCTACTACTTCCTCCCCAGAGATATATTTAGGGGGTGATTTTTCTTTTTCTCCTATTCTATCCTTTAGTTCATATAATTCTTGCAAAATTTGGTAGATATACTTGTCTTTTTCTTTGATTTTTTATTTTACATCCTCTAACCACTTTTGTTGTGTCTTGATAATAACCTTAGTAGCTTTCTCATGATCTTCAAATTCCATTTCTAAAATATTTTTCTGTTCTTCTAGAGTATCTAATTCTGATGAGTATGTAGGCATAGGCATATCAGGTGGAGAATTTACCTTATACTGGTTCCCTTATTTTTTCAAGAATTCCAAAATCTTGCTCATCCTCATCATTTTTAAGGACAAAATTTCTTCTCCTTCATTTTTGGGGCTTAGGATGTGTTGGTTGTTTCACCTGATCAGCTGCATTTTGCTTCTACCTTAAAATTCTTCTAAGAGGAGGTGGCTTTGATGAGTTTTTGTGCTCATCCTACTCTTTTATTGTCTCTTCTTCTTCTTCTTCACTAGATATAGCTTCAAATGACCTAGCCACATTTTTAGTTTTTTATCTATTTCTTGGGTTGTTCTATTTCCTTTTCTAGTGTGCTAGTTTGACCTAGAGATTTCTCAATTTTTCTTTTGATGGTAGATTTGGTTCTGCCTACCCTAAATGGCTGCTCTAGCTAGTATTCTTCCTCTATGGAAGAAGGTTCTACTTGAGCAGAGTCTTTCTCTATTGAAGATAGTTATACCTATCTTCCTGAGCAGACACCTCTATATCCCCAATCCTAAAAACAACTATTTTAGTCATTTTCTGCTCTACAGGGTCTGTTTCAAGTTTTTTGCTCCCTTTTAGTGTTTTTCTAATGGATGAAGACCTACTAGTTGAGGAAGGATCCCCTAAAAATTTTGGTTGTTTATCCTTGGATTTGATGGTTGCTCTATTTCTAGATTTTCTAACAAGGGTCTTTGTTGCACTATCAAAACCTTCTCCTTTCTCCTTTTGAGAACTCTTACAAATAGAGTTTTATATACAAGGCTAAATAAATCTCTTAAATGATTAGGGATTCCTCCTAAAATGATGCTTGCATATTAATTTTATCAGATATCTGATAACCCAAATTACAACCTCATCCTAGGGTTTTTCAGGCTTGTTCTCTTTAATCCTTTGTAGATACATTTAGTAACATGCAACTGAGGCTCAAAGTCATTTTACGCTCTAAATACATTTACTAATTCTAGAAAAGTGGCCCTAAATTTCTTGGTTAATTCTAATATTTCACAAGGGATTTTAAATGCACTGAGAATTGTAGGGATTACCTAAATTTGTATATCACTAATGCTTGCCTTATCATTTCATATAGTCCATGCAAATTTTTCAACTAGTCCTTTTGAATGCCCATCGAACTTTTGTAAAAATGACATCCATCTTGCACGTCAAAAAATTACGATAACCTTAGAGTGGCATTGCAACTCATCAGTATTGTCTAGTTCATCTTTTATTTTCTATCCTCCCATATCATCTGTTGTGCATGTTGTATTTTCTATTTAGTTCTATAATTATTTTTTGTTTTATTTTTCTCTATATTTTTTTACTATGGAACAAGGACGAGGGTTTCTAGTTCATGAAGTTGGTGATTATACAGTGATGATTACTATGTAATCATTCCTAAGCAACACTATATGCTATGAAATATGGTAAATTCTTGTTCAAAATTGCACACATGAGTTTTGTGTACTTTCCATGCATGAGCTAAGACATGTGGCAAGTTGTGATTTTAACACAACACAATTTAAACCAAGCATAGATAGTGATGATAGTTGGAAACCATGGTGAGTAAATCATACATGCATCACTAAAAAATAGTTTCCATGTATTCCAATGTGGATGGTTGATCTGTTAATCAATGGCCCAAATTTTTTTGACTCAGCCTAGGTCTCTTGGAAGTCATAGCATCGTCATCCACCCTTTTTGCTGCCACGTTTGCTTTAAAATCATGCAATCATGTTTTATCAAGGCATTATCTTAGTTCATGTCCCAATGACACCCGATCTAAAAAGCACACCTTGGATCATGATGCCATGATAGGTTCTAAATAACTGCCACCTGGTGCGGCATCAAGCATTCATTTTGTTTTTTGTTTTTTTGAATGAAGTACCTTTGTGCACACAAAAATGGTTTTGAATTTTGGCATGATTTGACTTACCCTATTCTTAGAACTATTATACCAAAGCATCCGAATCAGCTATTTTTTTCATTTTCAAATCTTTCGAAGATGAATCCCTTATAACCAAAGGCATTCCAAAATATCTTCTAGGGCTATTTAGTAGGGTTTAAAAGTTTTCCATTTATATACATAGATATGCCAAGCATATAATTTATTTGTTTAGTGTTAAGGCTAATTAATAGTAAGATTAAATAAAATGTGTACCTTATTGTTGAAGAGATTTCATACACCTCTTAGATTACTTGTTTGATCACATACATAGGATTTTTGAAATCTAAAAATGCATAGATGCAATAATTAGAATTTGTATAAATGGTAAAACTTTCACAAGGCAAACAAGCCAAAAACTGGTTTTCATGTAAGCCTTAACTCAATAGCACCTCATGGAGGTTTTCACTACTAAATTATTATTATTATTATTATTATTATTATTATTATTAGAAGAAGAAGAAGAAGAAGAGGTTACCATTTCTAGTTTTCAACCATCTCCTATCTCAATTATGTCCATGAAGGATCTTCACAATAAAGATTATTTCTATTTTTTTTTAAGATCCAAAGATGTCATCATTTAGAATTTGTGTCAGAAGAGGAAGCCTCTTCTATCAAATGTAATTTATACTGTAAAAAATGTTGAGCAAATTCCACCTTGGTCAATGGCTTATGTTATAATCATAAATGATGTTCATTGACCACCAATTTCCTCCTTGAATCATCAATAGGATAAAGTCAAACAACTCCATTCTCAAACACTTCTTAAATTTGTATGGTCCAAGCCATCGAGTAGCTTGCCAAGAAAAATAGCATAGCATGATTCAAATAATAAGGTATAATCACTAGATTTATACTTGTTGCTCCCGATGTATATTTTTCTATTGTTAAATGATCATCATTTGGTGAAGTACCTCTAATCGAAGTTCATCCAATGCATTCAATTGCAAAATTATCTCTTGTTGTATCTACGACAACTCAATGTTAACTTTCAAAGATTTACGAAGTGTTAGTAATTCAAATTCAATTAGAAATAGAGGTTTCTTACCATAGACTAATTCATAAGGTGTAAATCCTATAGTGGATTTCCATGTAACATTGTATGCCCAAACAACTTCTCGTAACCTGTTCATCCAATATTTCTTGTGAGAAGCCATTATTTTTGTTAAAACATTCTTTAGTTCCCTATTTGTGACTTCTACCTAACCATTTTCTTGGGAGTGATATGGTGATGACTTCTTATGTTTGATTTCATACATTTTAGTAAATGCTTCTATAACCTTAGATGCAAATTGGGGACCATGATCTATAATATTAGATCGTGGAGAGTTGAATCTTTGAAATATTTGGGTATATAGAAAATCAACTAGCTTCTCTTCTCGAGCATATTTATAAGCACGTACTTTGGACCACTTGGTCACATAATTAGTGCACACAAGAATGTGTTGATTTCCTTGAGAAGGTGGGTCAATAGGTCCAATAAAATCCAACCTCCATCTCTCAAGTGGTTCTAAAACCACTTGAGGTTGTAGACGTATTTTATTTGTTGTATTTTGCTTACCCATTCATTGACATGAACCGTAATGTTGTACATACTTCTTTACATCCCTATGAAGTGATTGCCAGTAATAACCTACTCCTAAAAAAATTTGAATGGTGTGTTGTACTGAATATTGTTATATCACTATAAATAACATGTCTCTATCAGATGGGCATTATATACTTTAAATTTTGTATGACTACCAACTTGAATGATACATAGGAGTTCCTATCAAGAATTTCGTTATGATCGTCCAAAGAGAATTAATATGTTTTAAATATATTAGTGAAGTGTTATATTGAAACTTGGCTAAGTCTAAAGAAAATGATGACCATTCCTTTTGATTAATAATAGCTCTTGTAGATAGTCTTCTATAATTTATTTAATTGAAGAAAAATAATACCAACAAAGGTAGGAAATTATTTGGTTTCATTATTCCGTGATAGATAAGAATAAGTTACATAATGGTGATAATTCATTTAATGTGTAAATGAATTAATTTAGTATTTGGAATTTAATCTATTGAAGATTAATGGAAGGCAACCTTTGAATTAAAAAAATTACTTACTTTAGGAAAGGATGAGTTATTCTGAAAAGAATGAATAATCACTTTTAGATTATATAAATTGTTCTTATTTTAGAATATAATCTTCTATGGAGATATTTCTTAGAGTAATGGTTGTTTAGTTTTTTAAACAAGTTTTCAAATATGAATGTTTTAAAGTAGATAAATGAAATAACCATTTGGGTTCATGCCTTTTTAAAGAAAAATAGAAAGAATAGTGGAATCCTTTGAAAATTATTTATATTTACCTTTTTGTTGAACTAGAATGAAATTCGTGAATTACATTACTAAGATACTCCTATGGTATAATAAACCTTAGATGGGTAAGAGATGTAGCTATCCTTTATAAGATGAAGTTAAAGTTCTTATGAAATTTTAGTGAAGAATTTGTAGAATTTGTAAAGAGGACTAACCCATTACTAGAATTTGAATAGTTAAGTGGTTTTGTTGGATGAAAGTGTGATTCATTGGAATTGTGAATATTTATATATGTTGAAAATGTTATTTATTTTTATGAAAAGAGAAATTTATTGTTCTATGTAAATGAATGAGGGATTGGGTATGGGGCCCAATAAATGATAAGGAACTTATGGGGGTTCCACAAATAACTCTTTGTAATTAAGTTACTCAAAAGAGAATTCTTGAGTAACGGTAGTTTGATAAATGGATGGGATTAATGAGAGGGAATTATGGGGTTCCCTTGTTAGCATATATGTCATATATGTCATTGTATTACATCTTGGCAAAATGGTAGCGCTCGTAGGCGCTCTCTAGGTTGGTTGATTAACCACCAGGTTGGTTAGATAAACCAACTAATAACTGCATGCATTGTAACCTTTATATGGATATCAATCAATATGATCAAACTGCTTCGTCGTTTTCTTCATGGCATCAGAGCTACGGACGCAGACAGACTACGGATCCTGACGGACGCGAGCCGGACGCAGACAAGACTACCAGCCAACGAGACTGGAGGACCCTGACGGATGAGAGATTAATCGAACGCAGACAAGACTACCAGCCAACGAGACTGGAGGACCCTGACGGACGGAAGACTGACGAACACAGACAGAGGATGGACTAACCCCGCCAACAGGACACGTGAGGCACACAGAGGCTGACGAACGTAGACAGAGGACGACACACAGAGGCACGCAAACAGACAGAGGCACGCAACGCAAATCGAGGACACGTGAGGCAAAGACAGGGCGGATCGGGCACGTGGGTCGACGGTGCACGGTTACGGAGGCAAAAGGGCGGGGTGGTTGCCCGAAGGCAACCGAAAGCTATAGTTGCTTTCTGCCCCTTTAAAGATCCCCACAGTGGCAGCACAGGCCATGTGGGATTATTTTTTTTCCTCTTCTCCGGCCCCGATGTTGTTAACACTGGCCTAGTTCCTCCTTGTTCACATCGGGCCCTCTGGCTCCCATGGTAAGTGCGGTGGTTGTTTGGCGGTAGGTCACGGTTTCCATTCCCTCTACGTGCGCTGTGACGGTGGGTGCATTTTTTTTGATGCCCTGCGGTTTTTTGATGGCGGATCGCTTGTTTTTGATGGCGGGTCGCTTATTTGATGCCCGAAATGCCCGATTGATGCCCAGACATGGTTTTTTGATGCCTGTGCAGTCAAAATGATGCCTTGACGGCTCCAAAAAAAATTTTGGGTGTTCAGGTACCATTTTTTTTCCACTCCTTTTCTATTTTGCAAATTGACGGGGGAGAGATCTCAGGTCTTCACATGTTTCATTTGCAAAATTGTAAGATAAAGGGGGGAAAACCAATCATTTGGCAGAATAATTGCTAAATTTGTAATAGGTGTTTAAATTTGTGGGCATTTGTGATTGTTTCTTTTGCATTTAAATATCTTTTTTTTCTTGCATTAACAATCATAAATTACAAAAAATATAAGACCCCAAATTTATACCCTATTTGTGCAATTTATTGCACAAGCAGCGTTCGGTATTTGAGATACCTCTGGTCCACACTTACAGGTAATGTTGTCGTGCTTTGGACTACTGTATTCGTCGCCTAATATAGCTGAAACAACGACGTCCGAGCTTGTTCTCTATTAATCGTCGGGGAGAAATAAGGCAAACCAGTTTTTTTTCCCATTTCATACCCACATCGTGATTGTTGTTAGGCGTAAATCTCGACGAAAGTTTTTTCCAAAGTGTTTAGGGGAAGTTACGCCCCACGCATGAGGAATAAAATTTTCTATGGTAGGTGTCATTAACAACACGATGCCCTTTCAGTATCGCCTATGTTCGATATATTGTGCTTCTCATATGTACTTATAGTCTCCCTCACGTAAGGGCGGGTACATATTGAGTAGTATATTGTTCCTATATACCTATAGTCTCCCTCACGTAAGGGCAGGTATATATTGAATGGTTACGATATAAAGATCTAACAGGTATAAAGAAAGGGAGACCAATCGGTGATATAAGGAACCTTCATAATGGCCACAATTCATAAGTATCTTTCAGATTCACAATTGTTGAAAGGTCCTAATTTTGTTCCATGGAAGACAAAGATGAAAGCTATTCTTCAGTTGGAAGATCTATGGGATGTAGTGACTGGCACTGCAAAACGCCCTCAGACAACAAGAACAGATCAAGATGCTTGGGATAAGAAAGATAAGAAGAGCCTTGTGTTTATCTTGCTTGCTACTACAGATGAGGTGCAACCTCATATTTGTGATGCAAAAACTAGTAAGATAGCTTGGGATGCCTTGATCACAGTATATGAAGGAAAGAATCAATCCACTATTCTTCATCTTCAAACTCAACTACATAATCTCAGTATGAATTCTGGGGAAACAGTTGATATATTCCTTTGCCGAGTGGCTGACTTGAAAGCCAAATTGAATGCTATGGGAAAACCTGTGGATGATGATGTCTTGAACTCTGTTATCTTGAGAGCATTACCAAATTCCTACAAGATGTTGATCACTTCTCTCAATGTTTCTGGTAGACAAGTATCATTTGTGGAGCTGGTAAATTTGCTTCAGACTGAGGAGGCAACTCAGATCCAGAAAGATGATGTACCAGATAATGCTCTTTCCACACAACAAAGTGGTAGAAAACAAGGACAGTTTCAAAAAGGGGGTCCTTCTTCCAAAGGCAAAGGGAAGCAAAATCAACAGAAGGATACAAAATATTGCAAGATTTGTGATATGAATAACCATGACACCAACAGGTGTTGGTTCAAAAACAAGCAACAAAATGATAGAGGTCCTCAGAAGAAGGGCAAAAACAAACAGAAATACAACAAACATAAGCAATCTAAAGGCCATGTTGCTTATGCTGACTCCAATTCAGACTCCGATTCTCCTGGGTCCGATTCACATTCTGACTCTGAAAGAGCACACAAGGTGCTCATGACCCATACTTCGTCTTCCCATATCGATGTTGTATGGTATATTGATTCAGGAGCCAGCAAACACATGACTGGAGACAAATCATGGTTTGATACTTTTGTGGAGAAAGAGGGTAAGCCAGTCACCATTGCTGACAATCAAGTCTATCAAGTAAAGGGAGAAGGGGATATTTCTGTGTCTCTTCCTGATGGTGATTGTAAAATTGAGAAAGTACTCTATGTTCCAGGTTTAGCCAATAATCTACTTTCAGTCACACAAATGTTGGATAGAAATATGGCTGTCATGTTTCGAGTTATCAAAGGCAAGAAGAGATGTTTTATCACCCACTATGGTAAACATGTTGCAACCGGATCCTACAAACATGGTTTGTTCATTCTCGATGCCCTTTCAACTCCTCATGTTGCTCTGGCTGCAACTACAAAAGAGGCCACCTCTCTCTGGCATAGACGTTATGGGCACCTCAGTTCTGGATATTTGCTTGAATTATACAAATATGGGATGGTGATCGGTCTACCCCCACTCTCGTCTATCTTACCAGTTTGCTCGGATTGCTTAGCAGGGAAGCAACACCGAGTACCTTTTGAAGCAAGCTCCTCTCGAGCTACACAACCTTTAGAGCTGGTACATACCGATCTGTGTGGTCCTATGCCATCCAGCTATGGTGGGAAGAAGTATTTTCAACTATTTGTTGATGATTACTCACGAAAGATGTGGGTTTTCTTTCTTCAGTTGAAATCAGAAGCATTCCTCTACTTTCAACAGTTCAAGAGACTTGTCGAGAAAGAGTCAGGTTGTTTGATAAAAACTCTCCGCTCAGATCGGGGGGGAATACACCTCTGAAGAGTTTTCAGAATTTCTTAAGAAGCATGGGATCAAAAGACAACTGACTACAGCCTATACACCTCAGCAGAATGGAGTTGCAGAAAGGAGAAATCGTTCCATTATGGAAATGGTTCGATGTATGCTAAAGGGAGCACATCTTGAGGATCAATATTGGGCAGAAGCAGTAAACACAACATTATACCTCCTAAATAGAGCACCCACTAAAGCTCTACAAGGGAAAACACCACAAGAAGCTTGGAGTGGTAAGAAACCTTCCATTTCTCATCTAAGGGTGTTTGGATGTAAAGCATTCATGCACATTCCAAAACAGAAAAGGAGGAAATTGGATGAGAAAACCCTATAGTGTATCTTTCTTGGCTATGATGAGTATTCAAAAGGGTATCGATTGATTGATACTAAGACCAAGAAGACACACGTGAGTAGAGATGTTATATTTGATGAAGCTTTCACATCAAAAGACACATCCACAACTGTATATCTAGATGAAGAAGAACCTAAGAAGGAGGATCAACTTCCACAACAACAACAGAAAGTTCCAAAATGGTACACTAGCACTTTGAGAGATGCTAAGTTGAACTCTCTTCCAGATCTATCTCTAGATAGGCCATGTACTCGCAGTATGACTCAGCAAATGAGAGCAGAGGAATCTACTTCAGAGGTTGACGAACTTTGTCAACACTTTGATGATTTGTCAGTGGGTACAGAAAATGCTAGAGAAGAAGATGAGGATGACGAAAAGATTTATATGTCTACATTGAATGAAAATGAACCCACAACGGTTCAATCTGCACTTGATAAACCACAATGGAAAAAGGCCATGGATGTAGAACATAATTCTCTCATAAAAAATAAAACTTGGAAGTTAGTCGATCTGCCAACAGGAAAGAAACCCATAGGCTGCAAATGGGTGTTCAAAGTAAAGTATAAGGCAGATGGATCTCTTGATAAGCATAAAGCCCGACTTGTTGCAAAGGGTTATGCTCAGAAAGAAGGTATAGACTATGAAGAGACTTTTGCCCCTACTACAAAAATGACTACCATTCGAGTACTTTGTGCCATGGGAGCTCAGTTTGGGTGGAAGTTGCATCAGATGGATGTTAAAAGTGCCTTCTTGAATGGTGACTTACAGGAAGAAGTATACATGACTCAACCAGAAGGATTCATAGTCGAGGGGCAAGAACAAAAAGTATGCAAGTTGATCAAATCCTTGTATGGGCTCAAACAAGCTCCTCGAGCTTGGTATATCAAGATAGACAATCACCTTGTGCAGCATGGATTCAAAAGAAGTCCTTCTGATGCAAATCTCTATATTAAGAAAAATGGTTCTGATATAGTGATCCTTGTACTTTATGTAGACGATCTGATCATAACAGGAAGCTCGAAAAGAATGATTGACTTAGTAAAAAATGATTTGAAGCACTCATTTGAAATGACAGATCTAGGACTTCTGCACTATTGTCTTGGTTTAGAAGTTACTCAGCAAAGATTTCATATCAGAGTAACACAAAAGAAATATGCCAAGACTTTAGTAGAAAAATATCGGATGACTAACCGTAAGTCAAAAGCAACTCCAATGGAGCAAGGACTTAAGTTATCCCGATATGATGAATCACCTCAGGTAGATGGTACTCTCTATCGCTAGTTGATTGGGAGTCTCCTATATCTGACAAATACCAGGCCAGATCTCAGTTTTGTTGTGGGATATCTTTCAAGATTCATGCAAGAGCCTAAGATGAGTCACTAGAAAGCAGCAAAAAGAGTTCTTCATTATGTTCATGGCAGTACAAATTATGGTCTGGAATACAAAAAGAATAATAAGTTTTTCCTACTAGGTTACACGGACTCAGATTATGCTGGATCCCTTGATGATCGTAAATCCACTTCTGGATATGTTTTTCATCTTGGATCTGGACCTGTTTCCTGGCACAGTAAGAAGCAGCAAGTGGTTGCTTTATCTTCTACAGAAGCAGAATATCATGCAGCAAGTGAAGCAGTCTACGAGATAATGTGGTTAAGTCGCATTCTTACAAACATGGGTCTCCCAAAGAATCTTCCTCTTCATTTGTTTTGCGACAATCAAGGTGTTTTGAATCTTGTCAAAAATCCAATTTTTCATGAACGTACCAAACATGTTGATACCAGATGTCATTTCATTCGAGATGCAGTTCCCAAGCACCATATACAACTTCAATACATTCCTACTGATGCGCAAGTTGCAGATATTTTTACCAAAGCCCTTGGGCGTATCAAATATGAAAAGTTTCGAGATACTATTGGAATTTGCCAATAATGTAATAAGGGGGGATGTTAGCATATATGTCATATATGTCATTGTATTACATCTTGGCAAAATGGTAGCGCTCGTAGGCGCTCTCTAGGTTGGTTGATTAACCACCAGGTTGGTTAGATAAACCAACTAATAACTGCATGCATTGTAACCTTTATATGGATATCAATCAATATGATCAAATTGCTTCGTCATTTTCTTCATACCTCACTTGTAAAAAACAAAAAGAGAATCTATAAAATTTTTGAAATGAAAATACATGAGAATTACGAAGATTCTTATGCACATATTGAAATAATGATGGAAAGTAGTAATGGATTCCTTGTATATACGTTAATAAAATTGCAATGAGAAATAAAGATGGATATTTTTGAGGCTAGGTTTTCTCCCAAAAAGGGTTCCTAGGATACATGATGTGTCAAATGATTTATCTTTTGTGGTACTTGTTATGGAATTGTTATTTACAATTAATGCTTTATTGCTATGAGTTATGAATGAAAAAGAAATGTTTATTATGCTTTGATGATGAGTACTTAGTAAAGAAAGTTAGATGGTTAGTATCTCTTTATTTCCTACAATAGAATATGGAATAGACAATGATGGTACTTATATATGAATGATATAGAAAGGATAATATTATTTCATGATTTTACCTTGGGGTTTGGAGGATCTTCTTGGAGAGATCTTGTCAATAGAATATTAATCTAAATTAGATCCCTAAGGTTAGGACTGGAACTAAGGGATATGTAATGGGACAATCCCTGAGGGTTACAATGGGCACTTTAGAAATAGACTACTAAAGTGTGCTTTGAGAGATAGCAAGCTTAGAATTCCATTGTAGCTAAATCCTTGTGCTGGATTCTCCAAAATAGTGATATATACCCATGTGAGGTAGATATGTCATGCAATGACATTCATAGGAACCCAATCGAATGTGGGTGAATTCCTATGGAGGATATCATTGGTGTGGTGGTTAATGGAAACCTTGATTTATTGATGGGTAACCACAAAGGGAGCTACCACATAAGTGATAGTCACCTCCATTAAACTAACTAGAAATATAGTTTAATGATGCATAGTAGTTTTATACTAAACAAGATGCATAAAATTACAAGAAGCTTACACCTAAATACTAGTATATAATAACAGACAATAGTCATGGAATTGGTGTCCCTTTTTCCAAGTGAGTGATATAGGATTATCCCTTGCACCATGGTCAAAAATTCCTTCAAAAGAGAAAGAAAAAATGGGGTGACCACATAAAGGTATCCTTTAATTTGTATGGGTAGTGTACAAGGTAAACCCCATAACTGATACGGGAGATTGGCCACTCCTGTCTACTCAAGGGGTGTTGCAACATCTAAAAAACTCAGAATGTGAAGTAAGCTTCTATGGACTTTATCTGGATTGAATAACTATGATCCCTTATTTAAAAAAAAAAATTGATTTGTTTTTTAGGGTTGTTACATTTATAGCATGCCCTAACGCTCTTTCGTATTTCTTTAATAAGTTATTCCATGCTCTAGCCTCATTTATCCTTGCCCTCCCAAAAAGGTTGTATTATCTACAAACTATTGACAGATGATGTTTTCAATGTTATTACTAGCCTTAAGTCAACTTATTAGTCCATATTTATTAGCTTTCTTCAAGTTCCTACCCAATACTTATACCATAATAATGAACAAATATGGTGATAGAGGATCTCCCTATCTAAGACCTCTCTTGGATTTAAAACATTTTATTACTAACCCATTGACCAACATTGAATATGAAACTGTAGAGACACAAGATTTAATCCATCTAACCCATTTCTTCCCAAATATAAACTTTTCTAATACTACAAAAAAAATCCCATTTAACCCTATCATAGGATTTACTCATATCAAATTTTAAGATCATTGCTCTATATTTTCTTGAATTTTTTGAATGCATAACTTCATGAGCTACTATGATCCCATCTAGAATTTGTCTCCCTTTCATAAATCCTCCTTGCTCTCCTGAAATAATTTTTTCTAACATTTGTCTTAACCAATTTTCCATCACTATGGAGATAATCTTATATGTCATATTACATAGCCTTATGGTCATAAATGAATCAAACAATTTTGCATCCTAAGTTTTTGGAATTAGGGTAAGATATGTTGCATTTATTTTATAAGGTATGTATTATTTTACCCTAGACTGTTCTACTACCACCAATAAATAATCCTTTACTATATCCCAATTATGTTGATAGAATGTTGCAAAGAGCCCATCCATACTTGGGGATTTATCCTTATCAAAATATAAAAGAGTTATATGAACTTATTCCAAAGTAATAGGCTCCATATGTTTCCTATTGTCTTCATTTGTTATAATTGAAGGTACTTCTTGTAGTAGTTTATCATTAAGAACTTCGAAGTCCTCCCATCCTAGAATATTTTGGTAAAATAACCTTGTCTCCTTTCTAATTTCTTTTTTTTGCAATCCAAACCCCTTGTACTAATTTAATTCTACTAATTATGGATGTTTGTCTCTGTACTATAGTCATCCTATAAAAAATGGTGATATTTATCTCGTTTTAACCAATTATGTCTTGATTTTAATCTCCAAAAATTCTCTTCCTTACATGATATTCACTAAATAGCTCCCTTTCCTCTAATCTTCGATTATTATGATCACCGTTTTAGAATTTTAAAATTTTATCTTTTAGTTCTTCTCAAAAATGTTTCCAAAAGTGTTATTTTTCCATTCTTTTAATTCAAATGTCATAAGATTTAATTTATTTTGAAAGTGCATATAGTCCATCATTTTCTAAAGAATTCTAAACTCATGTTATCATATCACCAAATTGAGAATGGTCTTCCCATATATGGTCATATTTAAAATATGATCATTTTTTAATTCACTTACCACATTTTAACTCTTATTGGCCAGTGATCTAAACCAATCCTTGTCGAGGCATTAAATTTAACACAAGTCCCTTCATCTAGCCAATTATTTGAGAGAATGCACCTATCTAATTTTTTTACTAGTAGGTTCTAGCCTCTCCTATTTTTTGTCCATGTATATTTATCTTCTTTAAACTCAGCATCCCATAGATTATTGTCTTTTAAAAAAGCTAATAAATCTCTCATACTTTGGGTTAATTTCCTAATTCCCCAAAATTTTTTAATCCAGCTTGGTTATGGCATTAAAATCTCCTATAATCATGAATCAAGTTTCTTAGTCTTTACTTATCATAAAGACTTAAATCCCACTCCATACTTCTAATCTTGTTGACAGATTTGTAGGTCCATAGACATTGATAAGGATGAAAGTAATATTTGCAAAGTAGCATGTGACTAAAGAGGCTATCCAATACCTAGTTTTATGAATGGCTACATAGTAGGTTCTAATAGGATTCCAACATGTTAGAATTATCCCTACCACTCCTTCAGAATCCATAGAATCCCATTCACATCTTTCCCATATTGCTTTCATAGTTTTGGAAACTTCTTCCTTTGTCATTTTAGTTTCATGGATACAAAGAATATCAAGCTTATTACTTAAATAGAGGTCCCTAATACACCTTTGCTTTGAGGGGACATTAGCACCCCTTATATTCAATATGGGATGTATATTAATAATATATGTATTTGACCTTAAATTAAAAAGTAAAGGTTTTGTATTATTCTAAATGAGATATTATTAGTATAATTAATTACCTTGTACATGTTTTAATGATGGAAGGTAGATTGAGTATTGTAAATTTTATGTTATGTTTGCATGGTGATCAATTATGATATTTCCTTATTGATGTGCTTAAAAAATCATTGTTTTAATGTGAACCTTGGAATTTAGATGTTTAATATATGGGCTAAATTGGTTAGCTTATGATCATTATTTAAACATTAATAAACTTACCATCAATGATTTACTTAAAATAGTAATTTTATATTAATTTAGAATTAGGGTTTTATAGGTGAAGGAAGTTACTCTCCCCCTTTCTAAAAGAAGTTCTAAAGGGACATGTCAAGTCCCTATTGGAGGACTATGTTTTAGTTATATAAAACCTATATAAAAGTTATAATTCAAGGAGAAGGGGATCATTCTTACTGATTCAACAAAGGAGAAGAGAAGTTGGAAAATAAAATGAGGACCTTATTATTTTAAGAAGCATTATAAGAGATTAAGAGGTAATATCTTGACCCATGTACTTGTGCATGTCTATATCTAAGTCCATTGTTGGAAATAAAAAAAAATCCAATATAATATATTATTTCAGCCTTTCTTACTTATCCATATATTCCTATTGGATATAGTTCTACGTTTAACTAGTGGTGTGGGGACATTATTAAGGATTGAGATCATTTATACTTTGTATTTTTTCATGTGCAAATCTAAGATTATATTAGGTAAAAACAATATTTTAAAATATAGAAATTATACATTTTGTAGTAATTTTAGTTGTGTAAGAAAATGAACACTTGCATATATTTGTACTTAATGTAAAAAGGATATAAAATAAAGTGAAAACATATTTTTAATATTATGAATTTAGAGTTGCAAGCTTATTGTGGTGGTAAGGTCTTTGGCCTCTCTTTGAGAGGTCCAACGTTCAAACACCACTTAGTATGAGGAGACTAGGACCCCTCATTAAAAACCTGTGTAAACTCATTGAAAAAATAGTATGAGTTTATGTTTTTATTTATAGATTTTGCTATAATATTATATTTATTATTAACAAAAATAACAAGTAAAATGTGTCTTGTGAGAATCCTTTGTTGTACATAAACGGATGCATGACATTGATTATATGTCATTTTCTAATTATTTTTATTGTTGTGATTACAAATTTTTAAAAAATAGTTGTATTAAATAATAGTATGTGTTGGAGATATATGTCTTTATGTTATATTTGAAGGAATGAACTCCCTCCAAATTTAGTAGGAAATGCCATAGATTTAGTAAAAAAGGGAAGGATCCCTTTCCAAGGCCAAAAACATTTATAGGTTATCCTATTTTTCCATTAGGACATATGAAACTAAGGTTGAGTAGCACATGACTATAGCTAGCCACTCCAATTCAACCTAGAGGGATGGGACTATGAGTCACTTTCCATTTTTATTAAGATGGGATTGCACTCTAGCTTTTGATAGGGTTAGGTCATAAGGAGATTCCATTTTTGAGGCATGTGGGTACTTATCATATTTATATTATTTCATTTAATATCACTAGCTATGAGTATGTAAATGTTAAAGATAGTTTTTTATACTTTTGAGTTCATAAGTGAAGATCTTTAGGTACACCCAGTATGGAGAAATAAAGGTTGGATGAAATGGATTTTTGACCTTATATAGTACACAAGAAAATGGTGGGTTATGGCCTCGTGATCGATTGGAACAATATTAGCCACTTTAAGAGTCCATTATGTATTACAAAATATGAAATTATACTCTATGTTTCTTATATGTGTTGAACAATTATTTAATATTTTATTTTGTATCTTCTATGTAATAAAAAAGTGTATTGTAGTATTATTTTATTTTTATTGTATGTGTAGGAGTGATAATGCCTAAAGGGGAATTAAATTTTCCAAATCAATCTTCCTCTAGGTTTTTCTTTATCTTTGTTCTTACCTTTAGTATTCCCCCACTTTTTCCATTACCAGCAATCTTTCCATCATTATTAATCTCTTTTTACTTTTCTAGATTGTTTATAATATAACTTATCATTTCTATGTTTATATTTTTCTAAATAACTTGTAATGCAAAGTATAGCCTCCAAAATACTTCCTTCCTTATGCTTCCATGAAAATCCTAAAGTGCAAGGTACAACCTCTATATTACCTTTTATTTTATGCTATCATAGAAACCCTAAAAATATAATAGAAAATATCCATAATACTTCCTTTAGTATGTTGCCTTAGAAACCTTAAAGTATAAGGGGCAACCTCCACACCACTTTCATTTTCATTATAAGGAGATAATTTTCTATTACCTAAATAAAATAGAGATGATTAACCTAGATCAACATAATTTTTTCCACATTCTCCACTTTAAAAATTAACTCTAAATATTCCCTCACCAGTTTAATTCCTTATTAATTTGAACTTGCACATTACATTTCTTCCAAATATGTATCCTTCTTAATTTCTTCATATGTTTGCTTCAAATAAATTTTTATGATGTTTGTCATCTAATGAAGAAAAGGGGATTTCTATGTCACTTTTGGGAGGGAAAAATTCTTTATCGTGTTCTAATACAACCTATTCCCCTTGTTTTAACTTTGGGATTATATCATCACCAAGACTTCTCACTTCTTTCTCATTCATTTTTATTTTCCAGTGTCTTGCCATTTGTTCAATCTTATGACACACACGATGGCAAAATGTAATGTATTCATAGTTCACTTTTTGAACTCGTTATCTTAATTCTAATTTAATAATAATAGATTTATTTGAAATATCCATAAAGACACATAAAAAACTAGGTTTATCTCCATAAAACTTATCAATAAGTTGATATTAAAGTCCAAAAATCATAACCCACACTAGAATCCTCTACATAAATTTTTTAATCCATGAATACAAACAAGACCTCATAAAAACCATGGGTCACCATTTGTTATTTTCTCCCTAACTTCTAAACTAGATAAGAAAAAATACTTTCAAAAACTTCATTGAGTAATATGAATTAAATTCCATCTTTCTTTTAATCCTCTTTTGAATCTTTTAAAAGTGTGATTAATATTCATTGAATTTTTTTTTTGAAAAAACGTATTAGAGCAATATTATTTACAAGATAGGATGAGACTTCTCCTAGCCTTAGCCAGCAAGAGCACTCATTTCCTATTTTTAACTTTCCAAAAAAATCCATGACTCTAAAGCCCAAATTCCTAAGAACTAACCACTTTTGGTTACAACACTAAAAGGAGATATGCATTGGCTTTCCATGTCAGCCAAATTTTGGATTTTATCTCCAACCTGCCCAATCCTCTCATCCTCAATAGCCATACCACTATGTCATTGAACCCCTACCTCCTTATCGATACCCATCTTAGCCAAGAAGTACACCACTCTATTCAAATCTCTACCCACATAAATTGAGATCACATAATCCAATTTCCTCAACTCCTTAATTTGGTTGATGAATCCTCAACCTCAAATTATCTAAATCAAAGTTCCTCATACAATCCAGAGCTTCTACCAAGATTTAATAATTTGATTCTATGATTATATTCCTATGACCTTGTCTTACCATCCAAATAGAAGCATATTTTATAGCTAGGGCTTCCAATTCATTATTTGTGGCCTTTTCCAGGCCCTATTGTTCCCAATAGAGCACTATCCTAACATGATTTCTATAGACCAATCCAATTCTAGCTTTTCTTAGGTTTCCTTTTGCAACTCCATCAATATAAATCAATATTAATTTTAATCCATCCTTTTGGGGTTGCCTTCCAACTAGCTCTATCCTACCTCCCCTGTACTTCAACTTCCTTCTCCATTAGCATGAGTTTCCTGAGAGATGTTACCTTAATCATTTTTGTTTCCCTAAGGTTTGTCCACTCCCATAAATCCTATGTCATCCACAAATTGTAGGTAAGTCAAAACTCCTCATGCACCTTGATACCTATGAGTAAACCCTATTGTCTTCTCCTAAATATAATTTTAAGAAAGGTATGGTTTCATCTCCCTTATCCAATGGTATCCAAGGAGTTCATTGTAGGCCATGGACCCCTCCAAGATATGGAACATAGTGTGCAATGTCTTCACCCCACTTCTAAGGGTAAGACCATAGTGCCAATTATATAACATAGAGCATCATTGAATTCTTGCAAGGTGAATGTGGATTTGGTGATGTGTGAAGGTGGAAGATTAAGATGTGGAGTGTTGAGGTGGTAATGATTTTTATGGATGGGTCAGTGTCAATCAGTACTCATTTGAAGGGCTTCCTATCAACTTGAGCCATGATGTGTAATGGAGGATCTAATGATTCTAATGATATTGATTTGATCTCAAAATCATAGAATACGATAGAAGGCTCCATACATGTTCAACTTCTCCCCATGAAATTGTTAAAGGCATTAGAGTCTTGAGATTGAAGTTAAATGGATTTCAAGACCTCTATTAATACCTCATGGTGTGAAGGAGATTTTTGCATAAGCTTGTAGATCGATAATTTTGCTGAAGTCATTTTGAGACTAGTTGTTAACCAAATGCTTAGCATGATGATAGGTCTTTGTGGATGACTTAGGAGATGAATATGTTGGGATGGCCAACTTGAAAGGTGAATTGGTTGAGATGGATTGGCAAAAAAAATGGTGATGTGTTTGGTTTGTTTGATTGGTACCATGATCACCATTTTTTAAAGAAAAAATGATCAATACCAATAACAGTAATGAAACAAAGCAAACAAGTTATGTGGAATAAAAGAAATATCTCATATATTATTAAAATGATGGATCGTTGATCTCCACTTTATACATATACCTCGAATACAAATTCATGTTTGCTTTGATGCATTTATTACAATAAGAGGGGTAAAAACCCTCAATCAAACAATGGTGGTGTCTTCGGATCTTCTTTGCTCCAAATAAGGGGTGAGTGGGCTTGTGTATCCCTACGGGACTACTCCAAGCTACAACAGTCATTAATAGAAGTATCTCCTGCACCTGCATATAAATCATAATATAAAACAGATCAAAAGTACATGTGAGGGCTCCCCTATGTGAGGCCCTCTATAAAATAGATTTACAAAACCCTAAGTGTAGTATTGATGAAATGTAAATTGAATGCAAGAAAACATAAGTGATAACAAATAACAACCTTGTAAATACCAGAGTCGTTGGATCTACACTTTTGCTGGTTTGATCTAGTGATGCGTGAACGCATGTAAGCATCTGAGGATTTGGTGAATGCAATACAACAAGAAACGAATGCCCCATAATATTTAGGGATGGCTATGGATACCCTCTAGCATTATATAAATCTTTTAGAGCATTCATGGAGTGTCTTGGAGCATTTTTGGGCTATGGGAGACACTTTGCAGAATCCAGATCTAGTTCACATGTCATGGAGGTCGAACGACTGATATGGCAATGGTTGGGGTTCATGTGAATGTAAGGAGGGAATGTGGTAACATAATTCTAAGGCTCACAAGATTATGGATGATCAACCCTCATTCATGATAAGTGAATTATCTTTTATGATTCCCCTTTATTCATGCTAGGGTTTCGACAACAGCAATAGGCGACCGAGATAAAAAATGATGAAGGGTTGTGATTGTGATTTGACAAGTGACATGGATCATGTTAAATGAGTGGCTAGGATTAATATGTGATGGGCGACTGAGATTTATTCATATATATATAATATTTATATTTATATTTAAATATACATATATATAAATAAATGATGAATGGATTTGATAATGAGTGGATGATAAGTGGCTAGGATTTGGTGTCTACAAATCCTAAAGTGCAAGGTACAACCTCTATATTACCTTTTATTTTATGCTATCATAGAAACCCTAAAAAATAATAGAAAATATCCATACTAGTTTCTTTAGTATGTTTCCTTAGAAACCTTAAAGTATAAGGAACAACCTCCACACCACTTTCATTTTCATTACAAGGAGATAATTTTCTATTACCTAAAGAAAATAGAGATGATTCACCTAGATCAACATAATATTTTCCACATTCTCCACTTCAAAAATTAACTCTAAATCTTCCTTCACTAGTTTAATTCCTTATTAATTTGAACTTGCACATTACATCTCTTCCACCCATGTATCCTTCTTAATGTCTTCATATGTTTGCTTCAAATAATTTTTATGACATTTTTCTATCTAATGAAGCAAAGGGGGTTTCTATGCCACTTTTGGGAGGGAAATATCCTTGATTGTGTTCTAATACCTATTCCCCTTGTTTCAACTTTGGGATTATATCACCACCAAGACTTCTCACTTCTTTCTCTTTCATTTTTATTTTCTAGTGTCTTGTCATTTTTTCAATCTTATGGCACACACAATGTCAAAATGTAATGTATTCATAGTTCATTTTTTGAACCCATTGTCCTAATTCTACTTTAATCATAATATATTTATTTGAAATATCCATAAAGACACATACATCTAGGTTTATCTCCATAAAACTTTGTTAGGATATTACTATTAAAATAAATCACACTCACAGAATACTGAAAAATAACTCAAATACATCAAATAACTCAATAACACTGCATAAATTAAATGCATAAATGGAACAATCTTACAATAACATAGAATCATAGGCCTCTTCAAGGGGGAAACCTCCTTAAATATTTCATTAGCTTTTAAAAAGATAAATTCATACATGGCTTCATATATTTTAAAGGAAAAACTTCATACAACCCTACCTAAAGGTTCAAGAGTTGGCTTACATGCAAAATGCCACTCGAGCTAGAATCTCCTACCAAACATCGGTTACAATCTTGATAAAAATGGTTACATGAGATGGCACCACTTGGCTAGGCACCTTACTTGCCACATACATTACAAAGTATTACAAAATAACATTATAATGGGATCCCCCATGTTGGGAGTGGGTCATTACATAAGTAAATGAGATTTACAAAATAACGTTAGGATAGGATCCTGGCATGTCCTTTCCCTTTGAAAATCTTTGTCCTCAAAGCTAAAAATGAGGGAACTGGTGTTGGATCTGATGGAGAGACTCCCATGTAGCATCTTGTAGTTGGAGCCCATGCCACTGAACAAGGACTTTTGTGATGGTACAGTTGTGAAGAGTGCAGGTCCGATGATCTAACAATTATTCAAGTTTGAGTAATATGGACCCTTCTTCATCCAGTTATGGCAATGCTGATTGAACCTGTACCTGTATGCCCACAACTTTTTTTAGAGAGGAAACATGTAAAATAGGATGGAGCTTGGAGGTGGGCGGAAGAGCCAATTTGTAAGCTATGGTACCAATCCATTGTAGAACTTGGTAGGGTCCATAGTATTTTTTAGCAATTTTATGGCACCTACGAAGTTGAAGAGATGATTTTTTGTACGGTTGAAAGTGAAGGAATACCATATCACACACATCAAATCTATGCTCAGAATGATGTTGGTCATCCTATTGTTGTATATGATTCTGAGCCATATCCAAATTTTGCTTCAACTAGCGAAGAACATCAGTATGTTGGCTGAGAGTAGTGTCGACTGCTTGGACTTTGGAGCTGCATGGTATGTATGAAGAGGGCATGAGTGGAGGGTGTCCATAAACGGCCTCAAAATGGATGAGTGTGGTTGTTATATGATAGGAAGTGTTTTACCACCATTCGGTCAAAGGAAGCCACTTTGCCCATTGAGTGGGATGATCTAATGCAAAGCAACAAACATAGGTCTCCAAACATTTATTAACAATCTCAGTTTAACCATTTGTTTGTTAATAATAGGTTAAACTCATTTTGAGTTGAATTCCCTACAACTTAAACAATTCTTTCTAGAAATGACTAGTGAAGGTTGGGTCTTGATCGGACACAATGGAGGTGGGCATACCATGAAGGCAAAAAATAGAATCGAGGAAGATTTGGGTAATGGTAGAGGTTGTGTAAGGATGGCCAAGGGAATAAAAATGAGCATACTTTGAAAGGTGATCCACTACAATGAGAATAACAGACTTACCGCCAGATTTAGGTAACCCTTCTATAAAATCCATGGAAATATCAGTCCAAACATGATTTGGAATGGGCAAGGGTTGAAGAGTACCCATAGAACATACCATTTCACCTTTCATCCATTTATAGGTATCACAAGCTATGAGAAAATCATGGTTATCCTATTTCATACCTTTATAGAAGAATGTAGGCTTAAGGCATTTATATGTTTTGAGAAATCTGGAATGGCATGTAGAGGGAGCAATATGTAGTTCCTTCATGAAAATATCATGGAGTGGGGACGTGCGAGGAAGAACAAGGCATTGGCAATAAGGCAAGTTGTGGCCATACCAATGGTAGCCTAGGTATGAAGTAGGATTATCATGGAGCAAGGCCACCAAAGCTTGCAAGTCTGCATCCTGAAGTACCTCCTATCCTAAGGAACCTATCCATTGAGTAACAGGTGAGGAAATTGCACATAACATACTGAGGGCCTCAAATTGGTGAGAGAGAGAATCAGCCACAAGATTCTCTTTGCCCTTCTAATAGGTGATATCATAATCATATCCCATGAGTTTGGAAACCCATTTTTGTTGTTCTTGGGTAGCAACCCATTGTTCCAAGAAGTATTTGAGACTCTGACAGTCTATTTTAATGGGAAAATGGTGCCAAATGATATATGGTCATCAATGGGTTACGGTATGTAAGATTACCAATATCTCCTTGGCATATATAGATTTTCCCAAGTTACAATTAGAGAGTGCCTTACTAGTGAAAGTCAAGGGTCTCCCTTCTTGCATCAACACTACCCCGATGCCATGACCAAAAGCATGACTTTCAATGATGAAAGGCTTAGAAAAATTTGGCATGGCTAAACCTGGTGTGGTGGTCATCGTCTGCTTCAATTCAAAAAATGCTTGGTTAGCGGGACTCGTCCAAGTAAAAGAGTCCTTCTTTAACATGGATATGATGGGGGCTGCTATTTTACCATAATTACAAATAAATTTGTGGTAATAACTTGTAAGCCATACGAATCCTTGAATTCCCTTGAGAGTGTGAGGTTTTGGCCAGTTATGAATTACCTGAATCTTCTTAGGATCAACCTTGATGTTGTCTTTGAAGATAATGTATCCTAGATACTCCACTTTAGTCAGACCAAAGGAACACTTGGACCACTTAGATATTATCAAAGAAAACCAAGATGAACTTCCACAGGAGAGGGAAAAATATGTTGTTCATAAGGCTTTGAAATTTGGAAGGAGCATTTTTTAGACCAAATGGCATTACCAAGAACTCATAGTGACCTTCATGAGTATGAAAAGCAATTTTGGGAATATCCTCATCTTTGATCCTAATTTGATGGTATCCAGAACGAAGGTCTAACTTGGAGAAGTACATAGCTCCATGTAATTCATCCAAAAATTCATCCACTATCGAAATGGAGAATTTATCCTTTATTGTAATTTTATTTAGCTCACGGTAGTCTATACACAATCGCCATGAGCCATATTTCTTGATAACTAGTAAAACTAGAGAAGAGTAAGGGCTAGTACTGTGTCGAATGACACCAGCTTTGAGCAATTCTTGTACCATCTTCTTGATTTTGGACTTGAGAGCATGAGGATACCAATATGGTCTAATATTGGGTGGTGCATTACCTGGTAGCAGTGGAATAGCATGGTCATTTGAGCAACAAGGCAATAGGGTAGTTGGTTCTGAAAAAATTCCATTTTGCTTTGTTAGAACAAGTTGCAAATTTGCTGGAATTTGATCCACTGTGGAAGTGGTTGGTTGAATTTAAAATATTTGTGCAATGACCCTACGGGATGAATTTTTCAAAAACTTCTCCATACGATTGAACCTGATAATTTGGGAAGGGTCTGGTTTGATACCATGGAGAGTGTGTGTTTGCCCATGTTGTAAAAAAATTCATCCATAGTTCTACAAAGTTCCAGGATATAGTGCCCAAGGTGCCCAACCATTGAGCTCCTAACACAATGTCACATCCTCCCAATTGGAGGGTAAACATGTCCTACTTGAATTCATAATCCTCCATATTTATTTTGACATTGCGACATTTACCTTTACAAGGTAAAGTGCCTCCATTTGCCACCATGACTTCAAATAATTGCATGTGTATATAGCAATTGGCCTGCTTAGCAACTTGAGTATCTTGGGTTTCCTCTTCTTGTTGATTTGGTGCTTCAATTGTGTCACTCTCCTAATCACTATGGTCATTGCTATTGGGTTCCTCTGCATCTATTAAGAATAATCTCTTATTTGCACATCTATGCCCCTTCACAAATTTTTCATCACAATTATAACATAGCCCTTGGATGCGATGCGCATCCATTTCACCTATAGTCAATGGCTTGGGAGTAAGAGGTCTATTATCAGTATTATTTTGGAACCGAGGAGGAAAGAGAGGTCGAGCTTGAGAAAATTGCAGTGTCTGCCTTTGAGATGAGAGTTTAGATTCAGCCAATCGGGCTAAAATGATAGCCTGCATCATGGTTTGGGGTTTAAACATCTTGACTTCATCTTGAAGATCATATTTCAACCTACTAACAAAACAACTCATAAAAAACCCTTCATTCAAGCCCTTAGTTTTATTGGCCAATTTATCAAATTGTCTGGTAATCGTAAACTATGGTGGTTTATTTCAACTTTGTCAACGCTCCTGTAAAGTCTTCATAGTCACTAGGGCCAAATCACGTGAGTAGTTGGGACTCAAAGTCCTCCCAAGAGAGATTAGGTTTAGTGGCTCGTAGCCATTGGAACCAATGTAACACCTCAGATTCTAAGTTGAAGGAAGCCATCTGAACCCGATGATATACAAGGACATTATGGAGTCTAAATAATTGATCAACTCGACATAACCACCCATCAACATCCTTTCCACTGAACTTAAGAAAATCAAATTTAGGTATTTTGAGGGTCAGATCATGATCATAGTGAGTGTCTTCTATTTCCCTTCTTCGGTCTTTTGTTTTATTTTTGCTTTTAGAGTTTTCAACCTAGTGTTCAAATGTGAGAGTACCCTGCAATTGGGTCTCCACCTCTGCAAGTTGTTTTTCTAAGAGGATTCTAGTGGTATCATGATTCGTTCGAAGCTCTCGAATATCTTCTCTGATATTGTGGTTTGTAGTGGTCAATTAGTCAAGGGATTTTTGCATTTTAGCCAGTATTATGACAAGTTCTAACTCCTTTTGTCCATGAGTACCTCTCATCATTGTGGGTCCTCTTTTACTAAGCTACTAAAAATAGACATGGGGTTTCAGGGGTTACTATTTTTTGTAAGGTGTCCAGAAAAGTGCTTGGGTGTGGTATATCAAAATGATCAGCTTGAAAAAATAGTCGCAATGAGCTACATCCCACAATACTGAATTTGAGCACCCCAGACTTTTTTTATTGTTGTGTTTACGAGTCTACAAGTGTTCTCGGTTTCTAATTTGGAGTTACGATACAAAAGTTGGGTTTCGGGATCAACTGTATCTGACCTATGTAGTTTACCCCCTGACCAAACTATCACTATCCTATCTTTGCCCTGTCACCTGTATTGCAGTTTCTAACATGGTTCCTATCACTGACCCTGGGGATTCTCTAACACTAATAGTTCTATTTTTGACATTGGAAGCCTGTAATTCTTGACTGTTACAGAGGGCTATTACTATCGACCTGACTAGATTGTTACTATCACTATCTTGACTGTTCTATCTCTGACCATGGACTATTACAAACACTTGCAATATTTGTCATGACTGTTGGTGCATGTAAGTTTATTTTCTATGATGAGGAATGCCTTATTTGTATGCTCACTTTTGGGGTTGTGAATGCATGTTAGCAGAATAGGGATGGTGTTGATTTGTAGGTGGAAGCTATTTTTAGAACTAGGGTAGGCTAAGTAAAGAAGTATGTAATACCCATAGGCTCTCTATTATATCGCAGTGATGAACAATAGTGCTCAAACCAATATTTCAGGCCACTACCCAAGGAGGATTCCACACATACCCTTGAGCACACTATCTGCCTCTTTGAAAATATGGGAGGGCGATCATCTAGGATGTTGTATCTCATGGACTATGGATAATACAAGGCCAACAAACTTCCTAATGGATAAAATTTTGTTGAAGCCTAGATTGTCTCCCGATACACCCAAAGATGTGTGGGAGCTCAAGTCCATGCGATAGTGTTGTCTAAGGCCTGGGTATTGGAGATTGATCGCCCCTCACTTCACTAGATGCTTTATGGGCTATCTATCTTAGCCAATAATGATAGCTCCTTCACGATATTTTAAAACCCCTCGCACAGGATTTCTAACCTACACAACTACTAAAAAAGAGACTAGTTTTTTTGTGTTTTCTAGTTTTTGGGCTGAAAAAAAATAGACTGTATTTTTTTGGATTTTTTTTTAATAAAGGGAAAAACATAAACAAAAAACACACAAAAAATTATACCTAACAGGAAAAATGGATGGCAAGAATCATCTTAATTGCAGTAGAACTCGGCCCTAGAAAGCGCTCTGATACCACTTGTTCGGATCTTACTATTAAAATAAAGGACACAAAATACTGAAAAATAACTCAAATACATCAAATAACTCAATAACACTATGCAAAAATTAAATGAAAAAATGGAACAATCTCATAATAACATAGAATCACGGGCCTCTTCGAGGGGGCAACCTCCTTCAATATTTCATTAGCTTGCAAAAAGATAAATTCATACATGGCTTCATATCTTTTAAAGAAAAATCTTCATGCAACCCTACCTAAAGGCTCAAGAGTTGTCTTACATGCAAAATGCCACTCGAGCTAGAATCTCCTACCAAACATCGATTATAATCTTGATAAAAATGGTTACATGAGATGGCACCACTTGGCTAGGCACCTTACTTACCACATACATTACAAAGTATTACAAAATAACATTATAATGGGACCTCCCATGTTGGGAGTGGGTCATTACATAAGTAAATAAGAAATACAAAATGGTGTTAGGATAGGATCCTAAAAAAAATATCAATAAGTTGATATGAAAGTCCAAAAATTATAACCCACACTAGAATCCTCTCTACATTAAATTTTCAATCCATGGTCTTAAATACAAACAAAACCTCATAAAAACCATGGGCCACCATTTGTTATTTTGTCCCTAACTTCTAAACTAGATAAGAAAAAATCCTTTCAAAAAATTCATTGAGTAATATGAATTCAATTCCAACTTTATTTTAATCCTCTTTTGAATATCTTGAAAGTGTGATTAATATTCATTGAACTTGTATTTTTTTTTTAAGTATTAGAGCAAGATTATTTACAAGATAGGATGAGACTTCTCCTAGCCTTAGCCAGGAAGAGCACTCATTTCCTCTTTTTAACTTTCCAAAAAAATCCATGACTCTAAAGCCCAAAATCCTAAGAAGTAATCACTTTTTGTTACAACACTAAAAGGAGATCTCCATTGGCTTTCCAAATCAGCCAAATTCTAGATTTGCTCTCCAACCTACCCAATCCTCTCATCCTCAATATCCATGCCACTATGTCATTGAACCCCTACCTCCTTCTTTATACCCATATTAGCCAATAAGTATACCACTCTATTCAAATATCTACCCACATAAATTGAGATCACATAATATAATTTCCTCAACTCCTTAATTTGGTTAATGAATCCTCAACCTCCACATATCCAAATCAAATTTTCTCATGTAATACAGAGCTCCTAGCAAGATTTGATCATTTTATTCTATGATTGTCCTGATATGGCCTTGTCTTACCATCCAAATAGAAGCATATTTGATAGCTAGGGCTTCCACTTCATTTTCTGTGCCCTTTTCCAAGCCCTATAGTTCCTAATAGAGCACTATCCTAACATGATTTTTATAGACCAGTCTAATTATAGCTTTTATTGGATTACCTTTTGCAACTCCAATATTAATTTTAATCCATCCTTTTGGGGGTGCCTTCCAACTAGCTCTATACTAACTCTCCTGTACTTCAACTTCCTTCTCCATTGTCCCTATATTAGCATGAGTTTCTTAAGTGATGTTGCATTAATCATTCTTGTTTCCCTAATGTTGTCCACTCCCATCAATCTTGTGTCATCCAAAAAGTGTAGGTAAATAAAAACTCCTCACCCACCTTCATACTTATGAGCAAACCATATTTTCTACTCAATATAATTTTACCCAAGCCTTCAGAAAATATGAGAAAAATATGAGAAGAGCAACAATATTCCTTATGAATACCTCTAGTGGTTCTAAATGGTTGCAAGGAAAGACCATTGATTATCACTATGTATGGAAAAGGAAAGATGCAGCTCATGACCCACTCTATCCAATCATGAGAGAAGTCAAAGGCTACCATCATCCTTGAAAAGAAGCTCTACTCCATCCTATCATAAGCCTTTGACATGTCCAGTTTTATGAATATTCCTCTATTATTCTATGTGTGCATTGAATGGATTTCCTCCTAAGCTAGAACCACACCATCCAAGATCTTCCTACCCTCTAAAAAAATCCCTTGTTCCATGGAGATAATATTCTCCATGAGAGGTTTTAGTCACTAAACCATTAACTTCATGATTATTTTGTATATGGTGTTACATAAGATGATAGGTCTATAATTTGAAATATGCACCCCATCCTCCCCTTTCAAAATTAAGGCAACGAAGATCTAATTTAATTCTTGAAGTATTCTTTTACTACCCTTAGACTCCTTTATGACAACCATTACATCATCCTCCAATTTGTCCCAGAAGGTCTAAAAAAACTCAATTGTAAAGCCATTTGGACTTGGAATTTTCCCATACTCAATCTAAAAACTACTTCCTTTAGTTCATCTCTACCAATGATTTTAAGGAATATCTGGTTTTGTTCTTCAAAGATTGATGGAATGACAGCAAGAACTTATTTCTAAGCCTCTTCATCATGCATCGTACCTTAAACAATTTGGAAAAATAATCCATTGAATGGGAATGCATACCTGGGATTGTATCAAAGGAGAGCTCATTCTTATCCTGAAGAGCTTCCATCTTGTTCATCTATCTCCTAGTGCAAGTGGCCCTACGAAAAAAATCTAGTATTTATATCCCCTTCCAATAACCAAGTGGTTCTTTCTCTCTAATTCCAGTAGATCTCCTGGTTGTCAATATCCTCCATTGCTTTATGCAACTCAACATCCTCTTCTTTGAGCTATTTTTTAATTGTTTCCTTCCTGAAGAGTTCTTGCACCTCCTCCCATCTAGCCAATGGATCTCTTTGGACCTGGAAGTTCGACTTGTTAGATCGCCTCCACCATTTTAGTTGATTTTTGACATAGTGAAGTTGCTTATGGAAGTTAAACATTTTTGTCCCATATTCTAGGCATCCCTCTTCCCACCATTGTGGGATTTTCTTCCAATGTTTCTCCTTTTGTAACCAAAAGTTTTTAAATATAAACAATTTTTTGTGCTATATCCCCATCCAATATAATGGGGAAGTGATCGAAGACCCCTCCTAAATCTTAAATTTTAGATTCCATTTCACAAATGTCTCCTCAAAAACCAAAAAATGATCTAACTTCACAAGGTATAGCTAGTTATAGGGTATTCCATATCCACCAAGTGCAATGCATAAATTTGGGTAATCATGAGTCGATCCCTTGAGTCCAAAATTGATGTTCCACCTTCTTGATCTTTGGATGATAGTTTAGCTTTAAAATACCCAACAACAATCCAATCTAGCTCTTCCCTTAAGAATCATATTACGCTCCTCTCCCCTTTGACAAATTTGTCCATCTAGGTTTTGAGCCCCATAGAAATTTAATATTAAAACTTGCTTTGTTGTCATCTTGTTCCTAAAATGTGATGCGAGGACACCATTCCAAGTTATATTCTCTATTTTCATCCATTCAAGAGAATTCCAAAATGTAATTATCCCCCTTTAGGTCCCTTGGGTAACCATTTTCATATGACCAGCACCCCTCCAAAGTCTATTTCTTGTTTTGTACATGAGATATAATGACATTTTGGTCTCCAGGATAAGCAAAAAAAATGTGTTGCTTTTCTCTAAGAGTATTCTTATAGAAAATTGATGGGTTCTACTATTTAAACCCCTAATATTCTATGATTGTATATTCATTGGTTACCTTGAGACCAATAAGAGTCTAGTGTCCTCATAGATCCCTTAGTGACAAGTTTGTCTCATTAAGATGTTATTAATTCCTTGTTTCATTTTCTACCCGCCCCCTAAGAGTTGTTATTCTTTGATCTCCTCTCCATTTGGCTGATCCTTATATTTGGCTTATCTTTGTTCTTTTCTACCACACCCATGATGATGTTCTTTACTATCGATTGATCTTGGTTATGCACTATTAATGACCTTGCTATCTTTAGTTGTGGTAATTCACTGCACTCTATTACCTGCTCTAAGATAGGAGCTGAAAGAATGGCCTAAACATGAGTGTTACTATTTTTTTTATTTCCATCCACTCCTTCCATAAGTTATTCTTCTTCCTACTCCACTAGTGTCTTGAAGATCTCATACCTTTTTGAGGGCTTGTGTTGGCTTTGCTCCTTGATATTTTTTTTATTATGCCTCATTTTTTGGGTTGTTCAAAACCATCTCCCTTTTGCTTCTCCTACCTAAGAAATGTGGGTTTCTCCTTTAGTGATGATAGACTTACTCTCCTTAAGAGGATCCGACTTTCCTAGAGGGACCTCTATTTTCATGATCATAGTGTTTGGGCAAGACCAGGCCAAATGCCTATTAGAAAATGGACCCAATGATATCATAGGATAAACTCCACAATATCATACAATAATACTCACAATAATGCACACATAAAAGCACTGTAATTATTATTAATAAAGTCTACCATAGCATGCATAAATGCATTGCTAGTTCAATGCATAATATAGAGCTTTGTCATCAATATATAATTACATGTGAGTCTTCATATGCATTTCTCTTGACCTTTCCTCTTCTTTCATATATGACAAAGTCTCTCATAATTGTGTAACTCTCACACACAACACTTCACACAACTCTTCACCTACTCACATGACACCTAACATTCATGACCCTTCACTTGCCTACTTGACACCTCACACACTTCACACCTTGACACATACTATAGACCTAAATATTAAACACACACTCAAATATTAAATACTTCCTAAACTAATACATGACCAAATAATGTAATATCACCAACACCCCCATATTAGATTATTTGGTACATTTTAATTCTAAATTAAAAATAAAAACTCTTAACTCAAATTTTGGATTCTAGTAAAGTCCAATTTTGCATCGGTATTTATCCCTTCCAAACACACTACAACAAGGACCTTTAGTTGAACCTATTTTTTTGCATTTGCTATCACATTATAATCTCGCCAAAAATATTAACAAGATTTGCATCAGACGTAAAAAATTTAAATGCCTCGTTTAAACCATTATCTTCTTATTTAAACAAACCATGTGGCTTCTCATCAATAATAAATACTAGATCAACTAGTATTACTTCAATTCGTTGATTTTATCTCTTATGAAAGGTGATTTTTATGCCTTTCTTCCATACACATCCTGTGAATAGTTGAAATGGTCGAGTAGATATATCCTATCCAAAAGTTGCCACACCAACAATCACTAATATCCCCCATACCTTATGACAACACTCAAGAACATATCACACTATATTAATATTTCCAATACACTAAAGCTATAGTCAACACCTTTATCAATTTCTTCTTCATCATTATATTCATCATATACCTTACGTCAATCTTGGGAATCAACTTCCCGAGCAAAGGAATCAAGTTGATCCCTTTTAGTATATTTCTTAATCTTCTTACCTGCTATGGCATGCCGAATTTATTCCTTATCCTTATTCCAGTTAAGGAAAGCATATCCAAAAATATTTTCGAAAGGAACCTCATCTTTTGAAGAATCACTCTCTTTAAATCCATTAAGCGTTTCATCATCGTTATCTTCTTTTTCATCTTTCATAAGATGGTTATGATTATCATGTGGAAGGATTTGATCATCTGACTGAGTACTCAAGGCATGCATGTAATCTAACATAATATTGTCAATCTCACGAGTCTATTGCTCTCCAATCACATTATCCTTCATTATGTTATCATAGTTAGAACTTACAATAGGATCATTATCTAAAGATGTATAATCTCCTTGGTTGGTGTTTGTATCTTGTTCTTCATCTGAACTATATATGCTATCAAAAGATGGTTGTTCCTCTGTTGAATCATCTAGGATTAATTTTCTTTTCTGCTTCATCTTCATTATTGCAGTCGCCTACTTTGTTTTATAAATAATATTCTCTTCCAATAATTATTAATCAATAAGCTCCACGTAATGTATACTTCGAGTAACATCCAATTGTTAAATAAATTCTCCTTTTATAATTATTATTATCACTTCACATGTTACACTATTGGTATATTTTGTCAATCTGATATTCAAGTGTTTCACTATAGCCTTAGTTTCCAGGCATGCTCTATTCTAAGTTTCGTAGTTTTCCTATCCTTAGTTTATTTTCTCTTTGGAAATCTCAATTCTAGTAGTATCTCCTTCAACTCCTTTCAATTTTTCCTTCAATTTTTTTCTTCTTTATTCTTCTTTCTTCAAAAACTTTTCAATTCTTCTTATCACTCTCGTGATTATTCTTCCTTCAAAATTGTCTTCTCTTCAATAAAATAACTTTAATCAAAACACTTTCTTCAAATTAAAGTTGCCTTACCTGGGAATTCTTCTCTTCTACAATTTGGGCAACCTCAACACTTTTCTTCAATATTTGAGTGACCTCAACCTGACTTCTTTCTTCTTTCTTCTCTGCTTTCTTTTCTTCTTCAATCTCCAATCTTCTCGTTCTCAATAGAGTATCTTCCTTCAATTCTGGACGTAAGAAAAATTCCTAGTAACCACCAAGTCTCTTTGTTCAAACGTAAGAAAAATGCCTATTAACCACAAATTCTCTTCTTGAATAGGATTCACTTTCAATCACTGAAATCTCTCTATTTTGTAGCTCTGATAACATGTTAGAAAATATACCAATGATATCACAAGATAAATTCCACAGGATCATACAATAATGCACACATAAAAACACTGAAATTATTATTAATAAATTCTACTATAGCATACATAAATGCATTGCTAGTTTGATATATAATAGAGATCTTTGACATCAATATATAATTACATGTGACTCTTTATAAGCATCTCTTAACCTCCCCTCTTCTCTCACATAATGAAAAAGTCTCTCATAATTACATAACTCTCATACATGACACTTCACACAACTCTTCACCTACTCACATGACACCTAATACTCATGACTCTTCACTTGCTTACTTGACACCTCGCACACTTGACACCTTGACAAATACTATAGACTTAGATATTAAACACACTCAAATATTAAATACGTCTTGAGCTAATATTCACACTTTCTAAACTACTACATGATCAAATAATGTAAATATTTCCAACA
Organism: Wollemia nobilis; assembly: GCA_028583015.1. Lineage (NCBI taxonomy): Eukaryota > Viridiplantae > Streptophyta > Pinopsida > Araucariales > Araucariaceae > Wollemia > Wollemia nobilis. The sequence goes on along the minus strand of JAQPPZ010000196.1, from coordinate 2,262,700 downwards.
CCCCCCATATTTGTAGCAAACTCTACAACCGAAGGCCAACACCTCATAATCTAGTTGAATTCAAGATAGTCCTACAAGTTCAAGTTCCACCTTTGTTGGAAGAGGCTAGTTGAGATCCATTTCAATGCATAATCTAGCATAGATGGTTGTGTTTCCTTCCATTGTGTCTCTAGAGACACCCAAATACCTTCCAAGGAAGTTACCTATGGTTTTCAATACTTTCTCATTCTAGAACTCCATTGGGAGTGCATACAATTAGACCCAAACTAGGACCATAGGGATATCAATTTGGGGATCAAATCCCACTATCAAATGCTAGACAAATAATCTTGTTGGGCCATGGTTCCTATTTTTTTATTTGAATGCCCTATTTTTATCAACGAGTGAGAAAAAAATAACAATGAAATATCCATTACTAATAACCCACAAGGAATACTTAACAAGAGGCTCCCGGTTCTATCGAACCCATGAACGCAATAAGTTCAAGGTAGGGCAAATACCCATGAATTTGCAGATCAAGTCATGATTGGCTCTATATAAGATTGTTTCTTCTACTATACTCTGCTCAATGACGATCTTTGGTCTTGATTTAGACTGTGGAAAACATCCATTTACTCTTTGAGGTGCCTCCTTGCTCATTGATCTTTTTCTAGTAGCTACAAAGAGCATATTTCGCATTGGCTTTTATGCTTCTTCAATCTATGTTTGAGGTTTATCCTTCAACAAATCTACAAACAAACTATATATCTAATAGAGGATCTGGAGGTGCCCTTATTGGCCCCTCCTAGGGCAACATTCTTGTCTAGGGTTTTCTTGTGTGCTATGTGTTTTTCTTCTAAAAATAATATTTCTACTTAACCTGTCTTCAATGAATTAAATATTTGAATGCAAAATTTTCACTGAATTTGTATATTAACCCTCTAGTTTTAAAAATCAAATGTTAGAATATATAATATTCATTGAATTTGTACATTAACCCTCTACTTTTAAAAACCATTATATCATGCTCCTTCATCATATTCTTAATAATTACTTATAGTGTATCATATACTACCTAGATAGATATTAGGGATTGACATAGACTCATTCTTCTCATATATCTCTTGCAAAAATAAGCATTACATAGATTTGTTTTTCTAAATCTCTTATTCTTTATTAGTTGAAAAAATGTACTTTTATTTTTCTTAAATAACTTTTCTTTATTACTACCCAAGTTTGGCTTATGAGAATTCCTTAATCTCAAACTTTCTTCAAATATCTAGACCAAAAACTCTCAAAGTAAGACCTAAGACCTACTCATTGGTGGCACTCACTCTCCACTTTAATTCAATATTTTTATCAATTCAACTAGTTTTATTATTTTTCAAATTAAAAAAATAAATTTAAAAAATTGTTAAAAACAACATAAACCCTTGCACCTAAATAATAAGATAAGGACAACACACTGGTTGGGGCTTTGGCCTCTCTTTGGGGAGGTTCAAGGTTCAAACCATGGCATACCCAAAAGAGGTAGGTTGGATGGTAACCGTCAAGTGTTTGTCGACTAATTATCATAGTTTGATGTCGTAAAGGGTCGGAGGTCCCATTGACTTCATCTAGCTTAATAGGCTAGGTTTTATAATGACAGAGCACCCAAGGGTGTTACCAATTCCCCTATGTATTAAAAATAATAATAATTAAGATTGAAAACAAACATAATTGAATTACATTATTTTTATATAGTTAGAAAAATAAACAATATTTTAATTTTTTTTTTCAATTGATTATATGGGATTGAAACGAGTCCCACCCATATTACATTGTCACGTCATAATATGACGTGGTATTACAACAAAGCTTGATATTATCTATGTATCATTGGGCAAGATTTGAACCTTGCTCCTAGTGAAGAATCTAACCGGTTGAGCTAATGCCACTTGATCATTTTAATTTAATTTGAAAAACCAAAAAAACAAAGGTTTTATTTAATTTTTTATTTTAAATTGTGTTTAGTTGATATTATTCTATAATCAATTTAATAAAAAAATTAAAAGTTAAGTAAGTTTTAAAGTTCACGAGCATTCCATATATAATACCATCCTATATTTATTTAGGTCTACTATACGTGGTCGTATTTGAACCTTAGACCTCTTGTTTGGAGTTATCCTACTCTATTTTCTTTTTCTTTTTTAATAGAAAAAACTAGATTATATTAATTCATTAACCAGAACATTAGAATATTATGGTGCTCATGGAGTCTACCAACTACAAAACAAAACCAGGTATATAATGAGTAAAGCATCCATAAGTGAATATACATAAGAATATAGAAGCCAATAGCAACAAAAATATTACTGAATATACAAGAGTAAAGCATCCATAACTGAATATTCATAAGAATAGAAACTAATAAAGACTATAACTATATCTTGTTGCAATACTCCAAATAAAAGGTCTAAGGTTTTGAAGTTAAAAAAAAGTAAGGAACAAAAAGATACATCCATAACTGAATATACACAAGAATAGAAGCTAATAAAAACTATAACTATATCTTGTTGCAATACTCCAAATAAAAGGTCTAAGATTTTGAAGTTAAAAGAAAGTAGGAAAGTGCCCACCCTACTCTTTTAAACTTCAAAACCTTAGACCTTTTATTTGAAGTATTTAAGCCTTTACATTCATTCATTTTCACTTATACTATTTCTAATTTTAAAAAACAACCAAGTTCAAATCTTTTAAAATAGTATGTATTTATATATTTAAATTATATTGTTTTCTTTTAAAATAGTATGTATTTATATATTTAAATTATATTGTTTTGTGAATTTTATATAGCGATTAAAAAACAAATTTTAATATAATTAATAACAAAGGTTTTCTTATGACAATGCTAACTCGTCTTATAAATGAACAAATGATTTTTAAGGTTTTCCCATCTTTTAAGGCCAAAACATGAGTATCAAATTATTTTTATAATTAGAAATAATAATAATCATCATATACTTTAAAGAGCTTAACTAATTAAATATATTCAAGATTCCAAGCAATAATGAGAATCTTGGTTCAAATGGTTGTCTCAAATCATTATCATTCTGCAACTTTCACTGGACAGTATCTGTGTATAGATTATAATGTAACAATCTTTAGTTCAACTCACTTATCAAATCATTCTCATTCTGCCACTTCCACTGGACAGTAACTTTGTATAGATTATAATGTAACAATCTTTGGTTCAGCACACTTATACACCCACCATACGATGGGTTTTGAACTGAGTCTATTTAATAAGAACTCAAAACAGTATCTTTTTTAAAATTTAATAATTTGTAAACTTCTATAAGTTCCCTATGGTTCCATTTGTCCAACCGCCAAGTTAACTTGGCAGATCAAAAAATATTGCTCTTTATGAAGAAAAATGCTCTTGAATGAGAGTAAATTTACAGTATATTTTTGACGAGAAATCTTGTAACACTTAACGGATCTGGTTGACCAATCTTAGAGAAGGTGAAAACTTGAATGAGAGTAAATTTACAGTATATTTTTGACGAGAAATCTTGTAACACTAACGGATCTGGTTGACCAATCTTAGAGAAGGTGAAAATGCATACCAAAATTTCTTATTGCAAATGTATAGGGGTAAAATATGTTCTATTTCCAGTTTTGGAAGATTTTCAAGTTAGACCCTAGTGTCCAGGAAGTTCGATTATAAAGATTTAACATTGAAGATCTCATCCTTAAATGGGCATTGTGAAAAGGTCAAAGTGCTAAATATATCCTTTTCAGAAGCCTAAAAATAAGGCTGTTCCCCGGTCAACTGTTATGACTTCCACTGGCTATAGAGAATATCTAATTCAATGTTCCATAAGACTCCACAAAAAACTTTTCAAAGATTGGCACCACCGTCTTTCCCGTAATAATACTTTTCCCATGATTGCCTACCTGACGGCCAGATTCCATCATTAGCGTTGAGGAGTTATCTTGGTTTCTAGCATTGCATCGAGATAACATTTTTTCTTTAGATGATATGTTTGGCTTCTTTCAAATTATTTATTCTATGATTAAGTGATGAGAGTCATCTTTATGCAATCTAAAAATATCCACTTCCGAACCCCTTTCTGTAATCATTTATTATCCATTAAATATATTTTAACTTTGTCTTATGAGAGGTCAATCCTCAATGCTAATTTTAAGCCATGATGCTAGGACTGATAAGTTTGGTTGCATGGGAGCTCAGCTCCTGATCTTTAGTAGTGGCCTCCTCAGGCCTTCATGGGTACAAGCTGCATTTTGAATAAGATTTGCATACTTTCAATATAATTAAGTCTTTTCTTACCAAGAGAAAAAAAAAGATTGGCTGCTCTTCCCTTTAAGGAGCAGAATTAATGAAAAATAATAATAATTTCAAGAGAAATAGGGCCAGTCTTCTACAAAATTATAGTGAGTTATCCAATTCATGCTGCATCACTTGTACAGCTAAAACAAAATTCCCTCCTGGAGAATGGGGGAAAGTTTTCTCTACTGGTGGGAGGTTTGACCTTCCTGACTATAGCTGGTGGGAAAGGCTTGAGTGGCAAAAAAATAAATTGCTAATATTAAGTTTCCATGGTTTAAAAATTTGAAGAGTGGTTCTCATCCTGCAGGTATCAGCCTGTAACTGCTACATAAAAATGTTTCATGAGATCACAGTTGACATAGAAGTGACATAAAAAACTCAGACAACAAGTGGCTGAGAAAATATAGAACCAGCATAAGAATGCTCCCTGAACAAGGCATAGCTTTATTAGCTTTATTAGCTTTATTGCTGAAGCTAGGATACTCAGAAATAAAATATAATCCAATATGGTATACACCGGAGTAAAGATGAGTTCCCATAGAGTGGTCTAAGCTACACAGTTTTGAGACTTACTCCCACAACAATTGAAGGAGGTGATATAACTCTGGAAACCGAGACACTTTCATTTTAGACAGTTTTTACTGGCTATTTCTCCATAGGCAAATATATTTAGTAAATAGCAAAATCTACCAATACTTGGAATTCTTCGAAGCTTATTGCCACAGTGATTTCTACAAGTTTTCTTAGAAGTCAAATAGATGTAAGACATGGGACCATATGAGCGCATACTATGTTGAAATTATAATCTGCTTAATTGTGTAATGCATTTATGATTTTTTAGTATTTTATTATGTAAGTTTAATAGGCCTTGGTTAATTTGGTTATGGTCAAACTTTATTATTTGCAATTAATTTAAAGCTCCATTTATTATGACGGTTTAGATTAATTTAAAGCCCCATTTATTTGCAATTAATTTAAAGCCCATTTATTATTGCTATAAATACCCCCATACGACTCCTATTTTTTTTTAGGAAGTGTTGTGCAATGGACTTTAGTTAAACTCTAAATTTTGATTATGATTATAGTACGGCTATAAATACACCCATCACGCTCTATAAATACCTTCATCTACTCAATCACACTCGTCATTTCTTATAAAAGTGCTTACCAATATAAAAGTGTTTACCAAAAGTAATTATTTATGATGTCTAAAGTTAGACCAATTCTCTTTTATCCTTTATGCTTTGTGTACAAGATTTTCTTTCCTGCTTTCTGTATAAGATTATCTTTCATCCTTTATAATTTCTATATAAGATTTAGATAAATTATTTGTTTCAATTTATTTCTGTAAAATATTAAATTTGAATGAAATTATGAATTCCGACATACTCTTCTCAAAAAGATCGATAATCCTTCAATAACTTTGTTTCCATAGGAACCCCAGATTATATTATAAAAAAATACAATGAAGCCTAAATTAAACATATTATACCTGCGAAGGGTTTGGGCATGTGAGGCTTCTCAAAGGGTTATCTCTTTAAGATTTGTGACAAGCAACAGCACTGCTATAAATACTCTCATCACATTTTTTTCTCATCACATTCATAACATTTTTTTTAAGTTTTGTGTAATAGGTTTAGGCTAAACTCTAAAATGTAATTAAGTTTTTTATTGGTATAAATATTTCTAAGTTTTGTGTTAAACTCTAAAATATAATTAAGTTTTTTTATTGGTATAAACATTTTTATTTTTATTTTTTTAAATGTTATATAATGGATTTAGGTTAAACTTTAAAATATAATCGAGATTTTTATACTGTTATGAATACCATGACACTTCTCATTTCTTATGAAAATGTTGTACAATAAACTTATGTTAATCTAATATGTGATTGAGGTTTTCATACTGTTACTGCTATAAATATCTTCATCACACTCCTCACTTCTTATGAAAGTATTATGCAATATTATTTACTATAAATGATTATTTATGGTATTTTGTACCTACAGCTGTCCTAATTGTCTTTCATCCTTTATGCTCTCTGTATAAGAGTTGGATGAATTATTTGAGGTTACTGTATAAGATTTGGATGAACTATTTGCTTCAGTTTGTTTCTGGAAAATATTGAATTTCAACACAATTGTGAAGTACCGTACTCTTCTCAAAAACATCAATAATCCTCCAATAACTTAGAAGATCTTGCAAAGGGAAATATGGAACTTTGTTTCGTAAGGAACCCCAGATTATATTATAAAAAAATACAATAAAGCCTTTATTAAACATGTTATACCTACTAAGGGTTTGGACATGTGGGGCTTCTCAAAGTATCATCTATTTAAGATTTGTGTTCAAAGGACACAGACAGCATGAGTATATACTCTCCTGCTACAGATCCTGGGATCTAAAAATAAACATATCAATATTTTGCTCATTTTGACACTAATGATAGACATATACATCAAGATTTCTATGACCAGAAATATAATTTAAGATATCCAAAAACAAGTTAATTCCAGCCTCCGACTTGCAAACGCTCAAAACTATATTAACCCTCACATTGGCCTCAGAATGATTTTCAGATAATTTTGAAATGCCAAACGAAATTTGGAGGAAAAGTTAAACCTAACTCTTAACTTAAACCAAGAACCGATTCTTGAATTCAGGAATATTGACAAGCATCTATAATATATATGGTGAGCAGAAATCCATCCCAAGAAAAGATTGGATGGTAATTTGAGCATCATATGTACTACAATGTAGAAATCTTCTCTGGTAAGATACAGATCCCTGTTAGCATAAAAAATTGTAAACCTCTGTTAAAGTACAGATCCCTGTTAACATACAAAATTGTAACTATTGTGTGTAAAATTGATCAATTCACTTTAATGAGCATGTCTCCACGAGTTTATGATGATGTTACACACGTAATAAGCAAATCAATGTAAAAAAACCAAGAAGCTAATGGATTTCCACTCTAGAGCATTGCAAAAATAAACGAATCTTGCATTATGTACAGTTATACAAGAGGAAACTCCATATCCATTAGTTACTAACAGCATCAAGCTTGAGTTATTCAGAAAGACAATAGCATCATATGCTCTTTGAATAATGCATTCCTCTTGTATCATTGCTTCAACTAAGACATGAATGAAATCTACTGGTAAACTTGCCAACCGAAACTTATTCAATTTTCTAGCTCCATACAATGTTAAAACAAAAACTATTAATAATTAAGCAACTCATGAATACTAAACTAAACAGATTAGGAGGAACAACAGCACAAATGAAAGTTAAGAATAGGTTACAGTGCTTCATTTCCGGCATTCTAGCATAAATATGATTGCTTGCTCTGCATTCCACCCTTGCAAGAGAATCGGATTCAAAATGAACAGGCGAGAAACCTTATAGAAAATACCCCGTAGTTCCAGAAAAAAGACTCCAAACATTCTGGAACCTCAGGATTCTTCAAGCGGAGCAGGTACCCGCTCCATCTTTGCAATCCTTGGTAAGATCCCCAAACGTCTCAATCTGCTTCTTCCCTCTATAGAAGACCTCCGTGTCCACCTCAACCCTCATATACCCATCAAAATCCACAGGATTATTCCCGCTAATAGACATGGTCTCATTATACCACTCACTATTCTCAGCCCACAGATCACTATAATCATTCAGAAAATGCAGCTTATAAGTGCCCCGAAGCGGATCAAAGAAACCGGTGTTCGCCTCATTAGTGGCAATGTAAACATCTCTGCCCTCATCAATTTTGGATCTGAACTTCTCCAAAAGGGCCTCGGGCGAGGTATCACGGTCCAGATTAGGCCACAGCTCCTTGTTCTGGGTCTTCTCTCCCCTGACGACATGAACGGAATCAAAATCCCAGTTCAGCCTAGCACTAATTGCAGACACGATCTCCATAAGCCGCCGGGATTTCCAGATCAGATGCCAGGGCCTCTGTATCACATTCTCGGTCTCCCCCTCACAGACCCGGTACCAATAGTTATCAGGCTCGGTTTCCCCAAATCTCCTCCAGATCAGGGTGCTCTGGTCCTCCTTCAGCTGCATTGGGGTAGTCTTGAAGTCATCCACCATATTCAGAGTGAGCCCGTCCCTCTTCTGCCACTGGTTCCAGTCCTGCCAAAACTGGCCCTGCTCTATCACGCTAGCAGCCTCCTTTAAGTGCTCAAAATCATAATAATATCTAAAATCCTTCCCTTCCTCGTCCCCGTGTCCGGGATTGTTGGACCAGGAGAGGCACACGCTCAAATCCATAACAAATGTCCGATTCAAGTATTGCGCCTCCCCTAACGCACACAGAAAGCTCCACAGATACTGGCTCATGCGTTTGCAGTAATCCCCGCCCCTCGAATACATCAAATACTTACCTTTGCTAAAGCTGGATTCCGACTTCACCTCCGGAAGCGAATCGTTCACCGCTTCCCCCACGACGGAAACCGATTCCGGCAGAGTTTTCAGCCTCTCGGGAACAAATCCGGCCTCCTGCTGCTGCTGTTGCTGCTGCTGATGCTTGTGCTTCCTCCTTTTGACGTTCTTGCCGGAATGCCACTCGCCGACGCCGGCGACCGTGAAATTGCAGCCGGGATCCGTACGGGAAAGATAAAACCGCCTATAATCCTTGTAAAACACATTGGCCTTTTTCCCCTCTTTGGGCTTGAACCGCCACGACACATCGCAGGAGCTGTCGTTGGATCCGCGGACCGGTTTTCCGAACCGGTAAAATTTAATGTCGGAGAAATTCTCCAAACAATACTTCATGATGACCGCCAGCACTTCCCGGTCGGCGCAGTCGATCATCTCTCCGGCTTCGCACTTCTCCCCCGCCATCAGCGTTTCCTTCACGGCCTCCTTCTCCACCTGCAAAACCTCTGTGGTGGTGATGGATCTTTCCACCAAGTCCGGCGATTTTTGGGTGAAATCCTCGCCGGTACGGACGACGGAATCGTCCGCCGTGAACGTGGCGTTCGACGTGGCTGTCAGGTATTTCCCCATGGCCTTGGACGGCAGCAGAGACGGGTCCGCCTGCTGGTATGTGGCGGTCAGGATTGTGAAAACCAGAACTCCAATCACGAACACGGCGAAGCACATGTTTCCGACCAAGCTCATCATGTGCTGCCCTAGCGACTCCGGTTTCAGCAGGCCTGTGTTGAGGGACCCCGATCTGCCCATGATGTTGTTCGCCATTGCGGCCGCTCTTCACTGAGCGAGAGTTGGTTCCAAAGCTCTGAGATGAGCAGGACTACCTACCCCGGAGCAGGGAGCCGTTATATATATATGGGGAGGCTCGGATAAAGCTGAGCGTTTCAGTACGATTTAACTGCAATTCTGTGTGGGTTAATTCCGTGATGGGGGTTATCGAATCTAGTTTCCAGATCGGTGTCTCGTTTAACGTGGTGTTGTTTACATCTTACCGTCGTAAATTCAAGATGACGGGCTGTACCAAGCTGTATGCTGGTTGGCGTGCATAAGCTTTAATACGTTGCATATCGTGAAGATTTTTTTTTTTTTTTCAGCCTGACCTTAGGGTATTAAAAATAAAATCTATTTAATATTATCGAAAAGAATAGGTTGATTGATGTGAATACTTGTTAATGGATTTTTTAAGTTTCCATATCTAAGAGTCACTATCAAAGTCCCTACATAAACTAAAAAGTGTTACTATTCCTCTATAAAACAATATACATTTATATAAATATTTTTATTAAATGAGGGTGACAATTTTATTATTTGTTTTTACATTAAAAAAAAATGGTTACATCTACATTCCTTCACGACTCTTTTTTACTATTAAATAAATTTAAATCAAATAAAAACTATTTAATATTATCAAAAAGGTTAGACTTGCTTGACGTAGGAGAGTGCTTGTTTGAGGGTTAATATGCCATTCACTTCATCCGGTCTAAAGTCATGCCTTACAAAGGGCAAAAGGTGCTACTATTTCTCTATCGAAAAAATGTTTTAATATTAATTTTTTTTTAATTTGGTTATATTGAATAAGGGTGATAATTTTATTATTATTATTTTATATAAGAAAATTAGTTACATTTAAAAAGAAATTTACGAATCTTGTAGTTGTCCTAAATCTATATCACTTTGAATTATGTTACTTTATTGTTAACCCAACATAAAATGTTATGTACATCGAAATTGAAAATAGGAAGTGTATTTTTAAGCGGTAAGAAGAGTTAAATCTTTATGGGTTTTTTTTATGGGAAACACATGTACCCATGCACCTACTATTTAGTCAACACCTCTTATGTTATTATAAATTGTATTGTTTTAAATAATGTTTGTTTTCATGACTTTATAATTTAATAGTTTAGCTATCATGTGATTCCATCGTGTGGGTACCTCACCAACTTTAATGGGGTTGGACAAAGGAAATAAAAGGGCACCTCGTCAACTTGTACGGGGTTGGAAAAAGGAAATAAAAGGGCATCCTTTAGTAAAAAACCCAAATTTAAAAGAGTAATAAATTAGTTGAGTATAAAGTTAAATATAATTTTTTATAGAATATTAAAAAATAATAAATATGTTACTGAAAGGGTATGATTTTAATGGGGTTAAGTATTTTGATTTTTAAAGATGAAATTCACTTTTAATATTACTTATTATTAATATATGTATAATTGTTAAGTTGTTTATACAAAATCGAGGTATTGTAGGTGAGTTGTAGAGGAGAGGAGAGGGTAATCCTCCAAGGGAGGTCCCAAGTTCGAATCTCTACCCTACCAAAAAGTTTAATTAGGTACCCAAAAATCCAATTGATAATGTTGGTGCGGGCAGGGCTGGGCGCAACTCCCGAGTGACTTTGACGGTGTAGAACCCCCTAATCGTGGTCTCTCAGATCAAGGCGGCTTTGCAAAGGGTTTTTTGCTTAAAAAAAAAATGTTTACACAACTTATGGAGTGGGTTGTAAAATCTTATAAAATCAAGACATAGTGATGTTAATATTTATTTTTTATAATTGGAGTCTATTAAAGGTGAGAATCAAAGTAGTCTTAGGTAAGATTTTTAAAAAGTTCAAGAAGTCTTAGGTAAGGAGATCTCATTTCCCTTTGTAAAATTCGTGAAAAGGGTTTAAAGCATGTTTAGTCAAAAGGACGAATCTTGAGACTCAAGATAAATAGTAAGTATCACTCAATTACTCACTTTTTATTTGTAGACGACACCTTCTTAGTTATAAACTAATCCTAAAGGAGATCAATAGAGTCAAAGATCTACTTAGTGTTTATGAGATTGTCTTTGAACTAAAGATCAATAAGATAAAATCTAAATTGTATGGAATTAATAGAGAAGAGAGACACATTAGATTATATGCTCGTTAAACTAGGATGGGGATTGGTGCCCTTGCTTGTATTTATCTGGTATACCCCTATTTAGTGGAGGTAACATTAGAGAGTTTTGGGAGCAAATCATATCTAAATTCCATAAAAAGATGGTCTCGTGGAAAGCAAAATAGCTATCTATGGAAGGCAAATTGGTTAAGACGAAAAAAAACTTTAGAGCTCTACTTATCTTCTAGATGTTGTGTTTTGGCTTCTCGATGAGATCATTCAAAGAATGGAAAATATCATGAGAAAATCCCTATGGAGAGAAAATACTAAAGATAAGAAAATTCATTTAGTAGTCTAGGGTAATATTTGTAACAAGGACTAGGACCCCTTATAAAAACCTGTGTAAACTCATTGAAAAAATAATAAATTATAACAACAAAGAGTCAAGAAGCTTAGGAATCACAAATCTTCACACATTCAATAAGCCAATGCTAAGAAAATTAATTTGGAGAATCTACGTAGATCATGGCTCCCTCTAGAGCAAGGTCTTTAGACAAAAATATGAGATGTTAAAACATGCTCAAAGGTTAACTTCTGAAAAGATGTCTGGCTAGAAAATCAGACTCTTGCTTTCAGGGAAGACTTAAAAAACATTCAATCTTTGCAAGACCTGGGGAGAATATGTAGAGAATTGTTGGAATTGGAAAGAAAAAAAATGGAAGAGTTATTCAAAGGTGAAAGAGCCTTGCAACTATCCCACCTGAGTTTAGTCAGGAAAGGATAGCTCTCGAATCTCTCTTGCTCAATCATAGAGTAATGACTTCTAGGGGTGAGGATAAACTAAGATGGAGTCTCACACCTTTAGGGGACTACACTATCAAATTGGCTTACTCTGCCTTCACAATCGTAAAAATTAATAGTGCTCCTTCAATAGTGTGAAAAAGGGTTTGGTATTCTAAAACTTATCCAAAAGTTATTTTTTCCTCTGATTAGTTGTATATAACAAATTTCTATCTTATGAACAAATGAAAACTAAGGAATTGCCTAAAATATTTAAATATGCTATGTATGGTGATGTAGACAAAACTAGTCCTCATCTTCTCCTCCATTGCTCCTATGCCTATAAGATATGGGGAAATGAATAGAGAAATTCAAAATCTCCTAGGTTATACCTATGTCTTTTGAGTTATTGTTAGTTGAATGGAAAAACCCTTTAAGGGTAAGGCTCTCCTATTCCCATGGAACATGATTCCAGCCATGCTTACCTAGTGCATATGGCTTGAAAGGGATGCGAAGATTTTTAAGAAAATCATATCTAATGAAAAGAAAGTCTAAAATAGGTTTGAAGCTCGTCTATCAAAATTGTGTGAAGTGTACTATCCTTATATTTAACCATCAACATAAGAGATAAGAATTTTAATTTATTGGGTGGTCATTTATAAATGAATTAAAAATATAAAATTTTAAAGTGGAAACTTGCATTTAAATCTTTTCAAACTATATAACAAGTAAATTCATTCAATCCTATATAAACAATTAATCTATAAAATCCTAAAAAAAAAAAAAACATATATTTTTTATCCATTCAATTGAATAATTTTTTAATAAAACCTTTATTTTATGCATAAAAAATAAATAAATAACTAAAAAAATCAATGATATAATAATTAAATCAAATTGTAAAAATTTTCAATCTTTAAGAGGAGGTTTAGGTTTAAATTTTGACAAACTACACATAAATTATATTCAAGTTATTGTAACATCACTAAGTAACAATGATGTCATTAGGTAAAACCTTTTTAATCTTATATGAATTAAATATAATCATTAAAACTATATATTTAAATATTTCGCATAAAAATATAGATAAAAAAGGTCCACAAGGACAGCATAGTGGTTTGGGCTTTGGGTTTTTTTAGGAGATCCAAGTTCAAACCACGATGTACTTAGATGGAGATAGATTGTATATAGTGATCGAGAATTTATCTGTTAGTTATCCTAGTTTAATTCCTTGGCAGGTCAAATCTCGTTGACTTTGTTTTATCCATCAAGCTAAAGTTTATAGTGACAACGCTTGAACCCAATCAAGTATTGACAAAAATATTATTATATCCTATGCATCAAAAACAAATATATAATGCCAATTTTAAAAAATATCAATTAAAAGGAGAATTTTAGGACCATAACAAATACAAGGAAGAAAAGAGCATCCAAACAAAAAAAAAGTGATTGAGAATATGTTTTTTTCCATTAAATTGAATAATTATTTAATGAACATACATGTAAAATAACTCATAGGTCAAAGGATCAAATTGAGTGATCCCTCCTAAAAACTCATGTAATCTTGTTGGAAGGGTGGAGGTAGAGGTAGAGGTAGTAGACCATCTGCACGTCAGCGGTTCCAATCCCAAACCTTAAAAAAAATCATCAAATTGAATAATTATTGAATGAACACATGTACAACATAGTTCACAAATAGAAGGCAAAATCATTATAATATACTATATTATAGAACTAAATTAATGGTGGAATTCTTGTTGAGACACTCTAACGTTATGTCATTGGTGTTTCATCTAATTGTTTGTTCGAATCATGAATTATGGGAAGGGAGGGAGGGCCCTACTGCTATACCCCTTGGCATTTCATCTCAGTTACCTTGGTTTGAATCATGGGGAGAGAGAGATACCCCTATTGTTATACTCCTAGAGGGTGTGACCTCAGTTGTTCCACTCGTTGTACTTTGCCTTACTTTAACAACAACAAAATTTAACCATGAAGACTTTCAAATTTTGAATAAAGATTTAAGCTTCAAATTTAGCAATTGAAGTATGGCATATTAATCATATATAAAGTAAACAAATATCTAGGTTTGAATCTTATAAAATGTAAGGTTGTATACCATATTTTGTTAATCTAAGTATAATTAGATAATCATATATTAAACAAAAAAACATCCTTCATATAAATTTTTTCATATAATTTTTACGCTCTTTAATCATTCAATTAATAAATTAGATAAAAGTGCAGTTATTCAAAATGCTTCAATGTTTATAAGAAAACATGTTATTTTTATTTACATTCAATTCATAACAATTTACATGTTTAAAAATCATAATCTAATCATGGGTCAACTTCAATGGAAGAAAACATTTTATTTTTATTTACATTCAATTCATAACAATTTACATGTTTTAAAATCATAATAAAATCATGGGTCAACCTTTACCAACAACACCAAGAACATATTTTAAAAATCATAATCAAATCAACTTAAAAAAAAACTTAAATTCAAATCTTGTTTAGAGATACATACATAATTATCAAATTATTTATAATACCATAAAAAATAATTTTGTCATTGCTTCTACAAAACTTCATGTCTCAATATCAACCTCATTCCTTACCATAAATCTTCTCATAAGTTATACTTAATCTTATATCTTACCATAAATCTTCTTTGGTCTCAAAATCAAACCACCTTTCTTAGCAAAATACTTTAAGAATTTAAATCTAGCAATCAACCTCATCCCTTATATTAGATACGATTAAGAATTGGAATTTTCATTTAACTTTATCCATTTACAAAAAAAAATCATCTTCAAAATTGCAATTATCGGTTTCTTTTATATTTTATTCTTGACCATATATTTCAATGAAAATTAATGCTTATAATAAATATTATTCTTTTTACTCAATCATATTAACTTATTATATATTCTCTTGGGACTTGGGGTTTGTAGCATTGAACTTCATCTTTTATTATGAATAATCTTTTTTCCTTTTTTTTATTTGGTTAGTGTGAGAAACCCTTATGACCAACGCACAGGGTTGAGTAGTCTCCTTCCAACCATGACTCCTTGTAAAACAAGAGCTATGCTTATCAATAGGGAATTTAACATATACCCACCACACACCCACCCCGTCACACACTCGGCCAAGTCATGGTTTAAACCTTGGACCTCCCAAAGAAGAGCCAAAGCCTGAACCATTGCGTTGTTCTAGCACTCAACCTCCCGATTATTTAAAATTTGCCTTCCCATATTCCTTCACACCTTTAACTCTTGTATTTGAACTTGCATATTATACTTCACCTCTTGTGTCATTTTTTCTTCTAATGATTGATTCGAGTGAACTATAACGACCTTTACTATTTGATGATGCATAGGGATTTTTCTTGCTACTTTCTCAAAAGTGTTACCAAGAAGACATCTAGGTTCAAACCTCGGGGCAGCCTGTTTGCAAAGGTAGTAGTCTGATCCGAATCTTTTGAGTGTGCGCCAGATCGACGATGACAGTACGAATCTCGAGCGACCACCGATGGTCCCCTTCACACTGGATCAACAATAACAAAAATGAAGAGGAATAGGTTTGGTGGAGCAACCCCTATGGTTTGAACCTTGCGCTTGTCAGTCACTAAAAATAGTGTGGTTGTGACCAACTTTCCTATGTAACCGAAAAAGAAAAAAAAAATCTTTGATCTAACCTAGCTTCTCCTATGATATAATCTTCTTATTCCATATTGAAGTTTCCATATAATCTCCTTATGATATAATCTCTTTATTTTATTTATTAACACAACTTATTTTATAATTTCCTTTTATATTTTTTTACATATTATTTAAAAAATTTGATATTATTTTTTTGATACATAGGAGAATTGGCAACTGCCTTTCCTTTTTTGAGCAACTGGTCACAGGATCAAATCACATTGCCTCTGGTCGTAACGTCAAATCATGGAGCTACCACTATAACATATTATTAATAACTCGTCGAAAGGTTGAAGATATGAATTAGTACCTAAAAAACTAGAAGAAACAACTTAATAAAAAATATAAGGTAATACTATTATTTAGTGCAAGATAAAAAAATTATAGTCTTAAAAATTTGAATTTATTATTAATAACTTTTAAATTAACTTTGTAACTTTATATGTGAACCTTTTCAAGAACTTATACCTCAACTTAAAGGCCTATTGTATTAATATGTATTTTATCTTCATGTTAATTTTAAGTTGAGAATTTTTCTTTACCCTTTATATTATTTCATCAAATCTTCATTTTATTTTTTGAATATGAAAATATTTGTATTTATTTATATATTAAAATAATTCATATAGAGAGTCTTAGCATATTGTTTTATATAATTCATATTTATGATATATAAAATAATGTAGTTTCAAGGGTTAGATGGATTGGTAAGTGCTAATCTGGTAAGTGCTAATTTGGTTAGGCACTTACCAGGAAGAGACCTAAGTTCAAACTTTGGTGGAGACCTAAGTTCAAAATTTGGTGGTGTCAGTTAGTAAAGGCAGTAGTCTGTTCTAAATCCTCTGAGTACATACTAGATTGACAATGATGATATGAACTTCGAGTGATCGGCGGTCCCCATCTCACACTAAGTCAACAAGAACGAGACGGATAGGTTTGTTGGGAGCAGTCCCTATGGTTTGAACCTTGCGTGGCCAATTACTAAAAATAGTGGTTGTAACCAACTCTCCTATGTAACCAAAAAGATATATAAAATAATGTGATTTAAAACATTGATAAATTTTAAATTCTTAGATATGTTACTTTTTTAAAAGGTTATAGTCTATGAAAACTTTGAAAAATGGACATCGAAATCATATGGCTTTGAACTATCATCTAGGAGACCTAGGTTTAAATCACGACGAAGGGTGTGTGAGTTTGTACTAAAACAATAACTTATTTTTCTCATCCCTTAAATATTTCACCTAAATTGCTCCTTGAGTATGTCAAAGGTGGTAGGCTAGGTGCGAGCCTTGGGCGATTTTTGCGGAAGAGATACCCCTGCCTCCTTGGGTCTTACTCGAAAGTGGCATCTCTTCTAGGACATTTTCCAAAAAAAAAAAAAAAAAAATATATATATATATATATATATATATATATATATATATATATATATATATATATTTCACCTAAATTATCCTATGACTTAACAATACAATTCACCCTTCAACTCTTTCCTAAAATTGTTAAAAAAATTATGAAACCTTTTCACTCTTTAAAATACTTTCACCATTACTTCTTATAAAACTTTATGTGGCAATAATCAACCTCATTGCTTACCATAAATCTTCTCATAAATTATACATAATCTAATATCTTACCATAAATCCTCTTTGGCCTCAAAGATCAAACCACTTCCATAGCCTAAATGCTTTAAGAATTTAAATCTTGCATTTGACCTCATCTATTATCTTAGATACTCTTAAAAAATGAGAATTATCCATTAATAAAAATCATCTTCAATATTTTAAGTATTGGTTCTTTTATATTTGGCACTTCCATACATCTCAATGAAAATTGGATCTAACAAAAGAATTAGATAAAGTAAATTGTTTATATATTAGGTTGAGCCTAATTCAAATTGGATGTAGTATTCCCTTTGTGAATTGGGTGATGAGATATATCAATTCAGCCTCTTTTGTTGTACTTGTTAATGGTAAAACTTCTATTTTTTCAAGGCTTCTAGAGGTTTGCGACAAGGGTATTATATGTCTTATCTCCTTTTTATTTTGGTAGCAGAAGGTTTGAGTAGACTGATCAAGGAACATAAAAAACAAAAAATAATCAAGGGTGTCATAACTGGTAACTCTTTGAAGGTAACCCATTTGCTCTTTGCAAATGATGTTTTACTTTTTGGAAATGGGACATTGAAGGAATCCTTAAAGTATAAAGAAGTTTTGGACCTATATTGTATGGCTACAGGAGTAGAAATAAATCTACAAAAAAACAAAAATAGCCTTTAATAGGTTTCAACTAGGGCAAATAAAAGAAGTGATGAATTTTTTTGGTTTCAAGCAAGTAGACTATGATAAAGGGATAATTATTTAGGCTTCCATATAAAACCTTATGACTATAGGTACTAGGATTGGATATGGTTATACACAAAAATAAAGAAGAGGATCAACACTTGGTGTATTATGTGGTTATCATTGGGGGGTTGTCTTTCATTGGTGAAATCAATTTTGGAAACCACCCTAGTCTACCGACACTCCCTAGCTTACATTCCTATCACAATAGTAGAGAAAATAAGGAAGAAGTGTTTTCAATTTATTTGGTCAGGAAACAAACAAATGGATGCAATGGTACTAGTTTAATAGAAAAAAAATAGCTAAACCAAAATTAGACGAAGAATGGGGTCTCAAGAATATACATAATTTTGGAAAATATTTAGTATTAAAATTTTTATGGAGATTGATAATCGACAAAGGATTATGGCAAGAAGTAATTCAAGATAAATATTTAGGCACCTTGTCCTTTGTAGATTGGATTAGACTACATAATAAATCAGTTTCAAAAGCCACAATCATTTGGAAAGCACTAGCAAGAGATTTTCTATTAGTTGAGAACTTCTTGGCTTGGAAAATAGGGCATGGAAAGAAAGTAAGGATAGGCAAAGATCCTTGGCTAGGAATCAAAGGAGATTGTTAGCTTCCTCAAAACATAATAGATCATCTCCATAGATAAGTAAATATGGTATTGGCATAGGTGGTATCAACAAAGAGTACCAATTTATGGAAACAAGAATGGCTCACAATAGAAGAGCTAACACTAGGAGGAAAGATGCACATATTTGGCATGACTACACAAAGGAACTGGAAAAATAAAATATAAGACTAAATCAATAAAGAGATTGTCTAATCTAGTCCAAGAATTCAACAAGTGGGTAGTACACATTTAGATAAGGGTATAAGGTAAGCTTTGACAACAACAATGAGGAAAATATTTGGTGGTGGATTAGAATATAGAAGGTAAAAGCTCCCCTAAAAACTAGAATATTTGGATCGTTAGCTCTAGCCAAAAAAACACTCATATGAGATGTTCTTTAAAGGAGGTCTTAGTAAGTACCAAGTCAGTGTGTCATGTGTAGAAATGAAGAAGAAATAATGGACCATCTTCTGGTCCATTGCCCTTTTGCAAGAGAAGTGTGGACTTTAATTTTGCCTGACTTAAGGGAAAGGACAATGGCCTACTAGGAATATTTTGGATAACATGCAACAATGGTTCAAAGAAAGAGGATTAAAGGAGTATAGATGTGTCCCTTTGATAGTGGGATGGGACTTATGGTTGGCTAGAAATGCCAAGTTGTTTGAAGGTAAGAAAATTCTAGCATTTCAAGTACAAATGCAGATTAAAGCTATTTTTGAAAGTCTAAAAATCTTCACAAAACTAAAATTGAGCAGGCATATAGGAACACTAATAATGGATCCTATGAAGTCATGGTTATTCTTTAATGGAGCTTGCAAGGGAAACCTAGGTAGGTGTGGGGTAGAGGGTGCACTTTACTTAAATAAAAATCATAAGATCACTTTCAAGGCAGTCTTAGGTAAAGGAACAAATAATATGGCAAACTGGAAAACATTGAAATTTGATCCTCTTGATGAGAATAGCAGTGGAGCAAAGAATTACAACTTTATAAATTTATGGAGATTCAAAATTAATGATAAGTTGGGTTGAAAATCATGTTGAGATGAAAAACTTGCTCCTCAATTCTTTCTATGATGAACTTAATAGAATCTTCTATAACAAATTTCATATAAGCACATCTATAGGGAACTAAATATAGAAGTAGATGGTATTTCAAAAGATGGTTTGAACCTTCCAATAGACACTTAGTAGAGGGAAAAAGTGGTTATAGGACTCGAGGTTTTCTTACAGTCCTCTTATTAAAGATCATATCAGAGATCTATTATTAGAAAAATAAGTTTTGAAAGGAGTCCTTACCTTTATTTTATAGAAAGACAAGCTTCATAGTAGAGTTTATCTTCAAAATTGAAACCTAATTCCTCTTCAGTTTTGATACTCAAGTAAGAGTCATTCAAGAACTGTGATTGATCAGGAAGTTATTCTTGCTTTCCACCTGTTAGTCCTATTATTAGGGTTTTGTTTCTAGATTGTAAGCCGATTGTAACATATTACAACAAGGAGACTAATACTCCTCTTAGTTCAATTTAGACCAACTCCTAGATAGGATGTAACTAAAATTCTTGAGGGTACTTCATACCCATAACATCATAATTTTTTTCAAACTCAAAAATAAAAATTACAGATTTTTTCAAGGAAAAAACATCTCAATGAAAATTAATGCTTACAATAAATGTTATTATTTGTACTCAACCTCATTACTTTATCATAGATTCTTGGAACTTGGGGATTATAGCATTACATTTTATCCTTTATTATAAATCATCTTCACTTTAAGCTCATATCAAATCCTCTTATAATTTAACCTCTTAAACATTCAATAAAAATGTTTGGACTTTATTCATTAACCATTGAGAATTTGGAGTTAATATCAACCTTATCCCTTTTAATATATTTCTACTCAAATTTAACTACAACTTGCATGCACATTCATCTCTTACTATTTGCATGTCTTTTTTTAATGGGTTTTAAGGGATTGAAACATGCTCCACTCATTTTGTATCATGAACACATAGTGATATTACTTCAACTTGTTAATTATCCTCGTATCACTTGGTAAGATTCAAATCTTCATCTCCTCCTTGAAAGTCGACTGATTAAGCTAATGCCATTTGATACAATTTGTATTTCATTACTCTACCTTCATATCTTAATTCTTCTATTAACTAAATTACCTCAAACTTGTACTTATAGTCATTTCTTATTGTCCCTTGCCATTTGTATCCATTAAGTCTTTTAGTATAATTCATCTAAAATTACATCCATCTCAAAACTCATGCTTGCATATCAAGGTTATAATCCATTTAATAGGAATAAAATCTTAATACATTCTACAAGAACTAAATACCTTTACTAGTAGTACACAACCCAATTAGATATGGTTTAGTATATATGGATAAATAGGAACATGCTTTTATGATATTTTAGATACTTCCAAGCCAACTTTATAATGAACTTATTAAAGAGTAATTATGCAAAATAATTATTTGATTATGTATATTTATAAGAAGAGCAACCAAAACTTTACAATCTTAAAAATTTGATTTCTTTTTGTTGGAATATTTTAAAGCAAATTGTTAAGCATGAGGTAATGAAGTCAATACTTTTGTGCAAGGTTAGAAGAATTACCCTAGCTTGGATGTAGGTTCCCTTACATCATACTAAATATAAGGTAATGATAATATATATTAGTCTGAGTAAAAACCTCTCTTATGAACCATAAGGAATTTAAATGTTTTAATTAATGTGTTGGTTAAATTGTGAACTATAAAAAATTCCTTCTTATTTACCTTATAGAAAGGGAACTTAATACACATGCATATACAAATAAGCATACTAAGTTATTTGTCGAAAGAACACATGAAATAGTTCTATAAACTTTTATCTCTTTGCTAAGTATGAGGACCCGTTACATGGTGTAATCATTTGCTTGTAGTTAACACCATATTCAATACAATAACAATATATGAGAAGGGTTGAAATCAAGGCAAACCATATTTGAAATTGACCTTGATAGCCAAGTACAACCAACATCATAAATTACTTATCTTGTTTAAGTGATGTGTCCAACCATTTGTTGGCTTATATTTGAGATACAACCATATTGTATAAGCAAGTATGGGTGTAGGACAACTTCCTTACATGCGATATACACTTAATATGAGATGATGTTTCTATGATGTGCCTTATTCATTAACCCATATTAGGATATGCATTAAAGTTAAATCTTGTAATTACGAAAAAATCAAAGAGAAGAAAAAGAGAAAGAAAAACCTACAATTACTCATATTTCTCATTAAAGAACTTAACTTATAATATTGCTCAAAACCTCTATGCTTGTGTACTAGACTCAGCTAACTATTCTAATACGTATTTTGATAATTTTGTGGTTTAATTTTATTACAACATACCTAAATTTTTGGGTAGTACTTGTCTAAAAACACACCTTCACACCTTATATATCCTTACATCCTCATATTTGTGCACCATAGTTTTGAGGGTTCACATTAGATTCTCCATGCCCAAACCTTGCATACCTACATTTCCATACAACCTTGCTAATCGCCCATACACAAATTGATGACTTAGGAGGGAAAATTAGTTCCTCTATTGTTATGTGTAATTTCTTATCAAATGAAGGTTGATAAGAAATATGTAGTTATTTAGGTCTCAATTAATTTTGTAAGGTAAAGTTGCCTGATTGCAAGATGTGCCTTAGTACTGGCACTTTGGTAAGGAAATTTGAGGTGATAATTGATTGGATATAATTAGAATCAAATAACAAATTATCAATCCTCCCATGTATAGTTAGTGTGCCTTAATATATTTTGAGTTGTCATTTTTATGGGTAATCTTAGGTATCGCTTCAATAGTCGTTTCCTCTATTTTAAATTGTGTATACAAATGGTAATCAAGGAATATTATTAAAAATTAGTTTGCAATAAATTATAATAACAAAGAGAAATAATTAAGACATATAATCAAAATTGTAAAAAGCAAACAAAATATAGGATATATATATATATATATATATATATATTTTTTTTTTTTTGTTTTAATGCTAAGAAGAGAAAATAACACAACAAAAGTATAAGCATTAGTCTCTACCAATTAAAACAGTTAGCTAAGCATAAGTTTAGTCCCCCATTATAGAAAAAAGTTGACAATCAACTAACACATATAGGAAATAATTTAAGGACCCCCACCTAGGAATGGATTGATCCAAACATAAAGAATATAATACATCATATATTATTATAAAACATAAAGAACATATTGCCTTACATAGACATAACCATCATCAAACATTTTTTCTATCTTCCACCATCGAAGTACACAATATACCCAACTTCATCTTCTTTAAGATGTTAGATACTACTTCATAATGAATATAGATGCAAGCCAATGTTTCTCCCTCAATTTATCCATAGGATTACATAAACCGTTATATGAAAGCTATCATAGAGAGATTCTATTTTTCTTTGACATGTTTTTTTATATCAATTATTTAGCTCCTAATTAAGCTCTATAGTTTGTTGTGTCAATGTGAAAATCTTGAAGCTCAACTTTCATGAAATTGTTTAGTGATCTTAACCATTTGTAAAATAACTAAGCAGAATTGTTGCATGCAAATATTAAATGGTGTATAATTGTTTTTAAAGAAAAATAATGATAGTTTTTTCTAAACATATTTATGATGCAGGAGCATCCGGAAACAGTAGGGCAATCCTGCATCATCCAAAAAATTTTCAGTTCTTTTTAAGTTCTTTGCACTTTGATCTTTTTATTTTCGGCATTGGAGAAGGTTTTGTAAAGCAATGTTTGGGTTTGGAGAAGTTTTAAGGCAAAGGGAGGAGAGGTCGCGAAATCGCGACCTCGAAAGCTGCTGTGAAGCTTTGGCGGGTTCCGTCGCAATATCGCGACGTCGCGATATCGCGACGGTCACCAATGCAAAGTGAAGGAGGTCGTAATATCG
Source organism: Wollemia nobilis (assembly GCA_028583015.1). Lineage (NCBI taxonomy): Eukaryota > Viridiplantae > Streptophyta > Pinopsida > Araucariales > Araucariaceae > Wollemia > Wollemia nobilis. Next base: position 2,238,673 of record JAQPPZ010000196.1, on the reverse strand, counting down.
CGGCCGGTTAGAAACCGCCACGTGGCATTTTCACAAGACAACGCAAGGCGGAGAAATTTACGAGGAGCTTCAGCAAAGGGAAGGTTGAGAGAGAGAGGGGAGGGGTCGCGAGATTGCGACATGTCGCGATTTCGCGACCCCAAAGAGTTGAGGCTTGAGGAAGCGTTTTTGGTCGCGATATCGCGACCAAGTAAAATCATGACCAAAGAAAATGAACCGAAGACCGGACAAGGCAGGATTTGACACGTGGGCGACCACGTGTATCAAAACTATGGAGAGGGGCACGTGTTTTAGAAAAGTTGTGGACAGAGGTGGGTAAAGCCAAGTATGTATGCGGACAACTAGGGGAGGTCAGATTTAACACGTGGACAGCTACGTGTATTGAATCGAGATGAGAGCCACGACCGCGTTTCTTTTCTTTTATTGACAAAGTAACAGGTACAGGCAATGGAACAGGCGCAAGTAATGGCCATTATGGAGGAGACCATGGTACAGGAGATCGATCTGATGAAGACGGTGGTTGCAGGTCGAGGAAAACCATTAATACAAGCTCCATGGTGGTTCGGGCGATGGCCCATTTATGGCAAAATTTGAATTCTCGTCCTGGGGGGGGATTTGAATTTGAAATTTGTTTGGTGGAGGCATTGATTGTCTAGAGGATTGAGGCCTCGTTAAAAACTCGAGGAAAATCTTTGTAAAGTGATGGTGAAGTTCGGGATTGGGGAAGAAGTGGTATACTGGAGAGACTACTGTAAACTGTATTAAGCTATTTTTAATGAAATTATCGTGAAATTACTATGAATGTGTTTGTGTGAATCCCGACTTGCCATCAAGTGGTATCAGAGCAGGAGCTCCTGAGCGTGTAACAGATCGCCGGAGAGAGAGGCAGTTACACCAGGATCTGTGGAAAGATTTTTTTTTTTTTTTTTAAATATAATGCCTCCACGGAGAAACCGAGGCGGAGGAGGAGATGTGGTGCCGGCCGAAGACTTCCGAGCCTTGCAAAGGCAAGTTCAAGCCCTGCAAGCAGAGTTACGTAGAAGGCGCGAACCCGGAGGGGATGAGGAAAGTGAAGACGAAGTTGAAGAAGAAGACCAGTCTGAGGAAGAAGAAGAAGCTGTGGATCCTGCTCAAGCCCAGTTGTATAAGACCATCTCTCAGATTAGAAAACAACCTAAAATGGAGGTTTCTACATACTCGAGAAACCTAAATCCAGAAGAAGTGATTGACTGGATAAATGATTTAGAGGAATATTTCGAGTACGAGGAGGTTGAAGACCCTAACCGGGTCAGATTTGCTAAGACCAAGTTGAAGGGTCATGCCAGCATTTGGTGGAGGGGAATACAGTTGGAGAGGAACAGAAGAGGGAAGGAGAGAATAACAAGATGGGATAGAATGGTGGAGAAGCTGAAAATACAGTTCATCCCGACAGATTACTGTAGACACCAAAACAGCACCAATCTGATTATGTGACTACAAACACTGATCACATTAACACACACAGCCCCCAGGGTAGCCCTCAGAGGTTAAACAGTGGTTCTAACCACTTACACAATAGTTTTGCAAGTCAAAAATCAATTTGGCACCTTTTAGACACTTTATTTCTTATTCGTCCCACCCAGGGACGAGTGCGAATTTGTACTCGTCCTACCCAGGGACGAGTATGGATTTATACTCGTTTCACCCAGGGACGATTACTAGCGCTCGCTCCGGGTGGGACGAATGCCGAGGTTTGACCAGAAAAAGTCGGACCTCGACGCATGACAACTCGTAACTACCACTCGGCTTTTCATGCATGACATAGGAGTGCGAGTGAGTTCTTTTAACAACACACATCTGCCAATTGACTTTCCCTTCACTGCATGGGAAGGAGAGTAAGCTTTTTAAGACAACTCAGATTTGCCACTTAGCTATCCCTTCATTGCATGGGAGTGCAAGTGAGCTTTTCTAAAACATACAAAGACATGCACAGAGGCAGTTAAGAAGCCCTTGATCAAGAAGAAGTCTTCTCTTCACAAACAAAAGCATTCATGCAAAGAAACACTTTTGCATGTTAATTCAAAGAGACCCCTTGGGTCTATAAAATCGGTGAGTTTCCTCACCCAAAAAGGATATAAGAGAGAAGGAGCATTTTGAGCGACGAAGTGCTGCTAGTTCACTTATTGGCGATTTGTGCTTTCATAATCGTGGTATTTCTTTTAGTTTCATGTTTATGCTTTTGTCAAGTCTTTCATTTCATTTAGATTCATTTCAACCATCGTTAGATTCATCTTTTATTTTTCATACACAGGTGCTACTGACTTTCTTGTTTGTTTCTTTGAGTGCAGAGTTGCAGCATTAGAGGAGCGGCGAGGAGTCTACCTTACCAACGCAAGCGGCGGCAACATTTGGCCCGCCCATTCCAAACGTGGGCATGCGGAAGGAGGAAGACTAAGTCACAAATTGTAACAAAGACCAATTTAACGCTCCTAGCCCCTAAAAAGGGAGGAGACGTCTATGTAACCGAGGATAAGAAATTTGAATAAAGAGGTCTGTGATTTCCTTACATCTTTTCTTTCGTCTCCAATTTATCTCCTTTCCTTGTTTTTGTGCATAGGATTAAAGCGTTATATTTCGTCTTATATTGCATAATTATAGTTTTCCTTTTGTTTCCGAAATCTCGTGCTTTCAATGGCGATCACGGTGGGACGACTGTCCTCTATTTTTTTTAGGTTAATTTACTGATCTAAAATTGCTTGTTTTTACAGGTACCTATTTTTTTAACCTCGGACTGTTATTCGTCTCTGCACGTGACGATTACATAATTGGTACTCGTCTCACCCCGGGACGAATAAACTATTCGTTCCACCCTGGGACGATTACGGTCTGTTATTCGCTCCACCCAGGGACGATTATAATTTTGTGCAATTTTCAGAGCAAATCAGAGACATCCTGTTAGGCAGAGAAGAGGTAGGGGTTTTTACAGCTTTTGTCAAATTTCTGTTTTTCTGTTTTCTGGTTTTCAGTTTGTATGGCTTAGGGAAAGATTTCTTTTCGTTTGCCTGTTTCAATTTTGCACAATTAAAACGAACCCCACACATCACGAGGCATTTTAAACCAAGGCGTTGGTCGTAAAACCCCAACCCTTGAACAAGACCAAAGGTGGATTCCATTATCACTTTGGCTTGATATATTGCATCCATTACCTCGATCGCGATCGTTGCTAGACGTAAATCCCGATGAAAGCCGACCGAGTGTAGCTTGGGGTGATTCCCAAGCACGCGAGGATAAGTCTTCTATGGTAGGTGTCATAAACAGAGCGATTCCCCTTCCGTGTCGCCTATGTTCCACGTATCATCCGCTCTCACGTACCTATAGTCTCCCTCACGTAAGGGCGGGTATATAGAGAGGTTGGTATATCGGTCCGGCAATGGTATATTGAAGGGGCGACCATATTGGGAGTCATAAGAGCCTTCATACTTGCATTTAAACGTTTCACAAAAATCTTCAAAAACAAAACAAAACAACAAAAACACACTAAACCAGATTTAGGGCACACTATTAATCTTTAAAAGAGATAATCATTGCTTGTGTGTGTATGCTATTTTCTGTTTAGACAAAAAAAAATCAAAAATCAAAAAAAAAAAAATCATAAACAAAGATAAAAATCTATGCATTTTGTCACTCGCTCCAAAAGCTCCAAGGATTCCTGCAATCGCTTGGTCACCCCAAAATGCTCCAAAGGTGTCCATGAACCCTTTGGTCAACCCAAAAGCGCCCTAAGGTTCCCATAAGTGATGCAGGACCATCCAACAAAATATGGGAAATTTTATATTTTTCTCTAAATTTTAGTGCATCTTGTCGGGGCCATAACTTCTCAACCGTAGCTCCGATTGACTTGAAATTTTACAGGGAGTTAGGTGGGATAATTTTAAACAAATATAATTCCCTAGAATTCTATTTTCCCAGAAAATTCAGTTTTCGGGGCCAAATTCCATCATCTAGTGCCCCGAAATTAGGTTTTAAAATTGGGCACGCAATTTTATGCACTTTTTGAGCTGTTCGGATGTCAATATCTCCTAATGTATTTAGAGTTAGGACTTGAGACTTCATTTTTGTCTTATCTACTATAAGAGGGATGCACACACCAATTTTGGGCCCCATCTGAATCATTTCAATTTTTAGGGTTTTTAGAGAGACATCGCCATGGTATTCACCCGTAGTCAAGCCCACTCATGGGCAGACGCTGTGGCGAATGTCCAAAGAAACACGAGTCACATCCGTTATAGTCCCCAGGATTTGGTCATACCACCTTGGCGACCTAACACACAAGGCAGTCCCCTCCACACCTTAACGGAAAGGGACTATAGGGGCACCTCTTCTAGGGGCACTCCTGTTCAGCATAGCACCCAACACGCATCCTCCCATGAGGGGTACATCCGTAGGAGAGCTCCCTTAGATGCTCGCTATGAGTGGTCACCACGCAATGAAGCACTAGGTCAACATAGGGTTCGATGGGAGGAACCACATGATTACACTATCCCTCCTTCACCCCCTCTAGTTGTCAGGACTACAAGGACAAATTCAGAGCACAAGGCTCCTCAGGTGGGGCGAGCCAACTCTGCCCATTCCTCTTTCACTTACAAAAGAGATCACGAGGAAAAACTTTACCTTCCTCAAGAGCAACATACATCGCAAGAACAATACGCCTCCGCAATTGCTAGCTTTCAGGATTACCTATTGAGGCCAAAGCCTCGGGGAATGCCGCTACCCCCAATAGAGGGAGGCGACCTATAGAGATCTCGGATCACCATGACCGAGATAGATATCTAGGAGAGGCATCTAGGCCTTCTAGACATGAGACGACAGGACCAACTATCTTAGAATCTGCCAAGCATATTGCACGTCGGATGCAACTCACGATACTTGAGCTGGAACAACAACAGTTAGAGCAACAATATCTTTTAAATCAAGAGTGCCTTCAATGCCAGGAGGATGAGTTGTTACAACACACTATGCAGGCGAAGACTCCAACCCCTCGCATGCATAAGACAAAACATTATGAGAAACACAATCGGGTGCAAGACAGGTCTCTACGACCTTATCAAACATTGCCCTCGATGCCTCCTAGACTTGAGCGGGAGGCCAATCCTAAGACCAATGACGGGTGCCTTCTTCAGGCGCCCACCCGGGTTCATGGACCACCCCCAAAATTCTTCAAGAAGCCTCTGAGGAACTCTGAGCTAGAAGAAGAGTGGAATGAAATGAAATACCAAAGCATGGGGGGTGCTATCCTATCACCCCTCTCATAGGCATCAAGTTTCCCACAACCTGCAATGGGAACAAATCAAAGAGGAGGAGCTCAAATCCCCCGATACAAGCAATGCACTACCAGAGCACTTAGAGTCGGTAGAGACCAAGATTTTGGGGCCCCAAAAGCCCAACTCACGTGAAACTCCTCTCAAAGAGGATCAACCCCTAGTTGTAGAGCTACCTGATGACGAGGTCTTCCATATCTCAGAATCACCAGATTTTGATGAGCCTGACTCTCTCGCCAAAGACGAGTCAGCATATGCAATAGTGCCATGGGACCCGTTCGAGTCTGACAACACTAATTCACAGGTGGTCCCCATGGATGAGCATCACAAAATTCTCCTAACATTATTCCCTTTGGAGGCTCCCATCGAGCCTGTGCCATTACAGGAAAATTCGGTCCCCCCACAAAGCGCGAAACAACCCCATCAAGACCATGTCAATTTGCTCGAGTCGAACGAGCTTAGCATGTCGCAGATAGCTATCGAGGCCAACGAGGGCCTTTGGATCATCAACAATGATTACAAAGATGAAACTGAGATGGCATATCTCAATCATGCACGACGACACAATCACCCTGTCACCCATGACGAACTAATGGCCCAACTAGGCATAAGACTAGGGCATGAGTGGCGCATAGACCCAACCCACTGGCATCACATGTTGATCCCACTCCTTTGGGAAGATCGCGAGCACCTTCCACCCAGAGATATCATAGCACCATCAGTGCCGAAGGCAGACCTTGCCCTCCTATCCGTGCATAAGGCCGATCCATTCGTGCCAATTCCTACAGAGCCAGATCCGGTGCACAAAGATCATCACGTTGGGGGTACCTCTATTCCCTGAAGAGCCAGTGGGTTACACCAAACGCTCCAAAGGTGTCCATAAACCCTTTGGTCAAACCAAACGCTCCAAAGGTGTCCATAAACCCTTTGGTCAAACCAAAAACTCCAAAGATGTCCATAAACCCTTTGGTCAAACCAAAAGCTCCAAGGATTATCGCAATCTCTTGGTCATCCCAAAAGCTCCAAGGATTATCGCAATCTCTTGGTCATCCCCAAAAGCTCCAAGGATTATCGCAATCGCTTGGTCATCCCAAAAGCTCCAAGGATTATCGCAATCGCTTGGTCATCCCAAAAGCTCCAAGGATTATCGCAATCTCTTGGTCATCCCCAAAAGCTCCAAGGATTATCGCAATCTCTTGGTCATCCCAAAAGCTCCAAGGATTATCGTAATCGCTTGGTCATCCCAAAAAGCTCCAAGGATTATCGCAATCCTTGGTCATCCCAAAAGCTCCAAGGATTATCGCAATCTCTTGGTCATCCCCAAAAGCTCCAAGGATTATCGTAATCGCTTGGTCATCCCAAAATCTCCAAGGATTATCGTAATCGCTTGGTCATCCCAAAAAGCTCCAAGGATTATCGTAATCTCTTGGTCATCCCAAAAAGCTCCAAGGATTATCGCAATCTCTTGGTCATCCCAAAAAGCTCCAAGGATTATCGTAATCGCTTGGTCATCCCAAAAGCTCCAAGGATTATCGCAATCTCTTGGTCATCCCAAAAGCTCCAAGGATTATCGCAATCGCTTGGTCATCCCAAAAAGCTCCAAGGATTATCACAATCACTTGGTCACCCTAAAAGCTCCAGGGATTTTCATAATCGCTTGGTCAAACCCTAAATGCCCCAAAGGTATCTATAAACCCTTTGGTCAAGACAAAAGCTCCAAGGATTACCACAATCGCTTGGTCATCCCAAAAGCTCCAAGGATTACCACAATCGCTTGGTCAACCCAAAAGCTCCAAGAGTTACCATAACTGCTTGGTCAACATAAGTATTCAAAAATCAACAAAAACAACACAAAAATCAAAATCACAAAAACATTTGCATTTCAATTCCATGCATTCTCATAACACATCAAAATTACAAAAACAATTGCATTTTCCATACATTCTCAAAAAAAAACAAAAATCAAAATCACAAAAACAATTGCATTTCAATTCCATGCATTCTCATAAAAAAACAAAATCACAAAAACAATTGCATTTTCCATACATTCTCATAAATAAATAAAAAACGAAATCACCAAAACATTTGCATGCATTTTCATAAAAATCAAAATACAAAAATATAGGTTGCATTAAACATTGCATCCATCCCTTGCATACTTCGATAGGTCATACAAGTCAAAAGCACCATAGGCTGTCATTACTTGGCCATTCCATCATTTTCACCGCAAATCCATTTTCATAAACACCTACATCCAGCATATTATCCTTTTATTTTAGCATCGTCAGTGTCGCCTAATGTATATAGGGTTTTCGTTATTCAGATGTCTTTAAATTTCTAGCCACGAACTTGCACACGCTAAGCAGATTTTACATGGGAAAGTTTTACTTGGATCACACCTTGTTACGTAGCATCCCAACACATATTAACACACATAAAATAATTCCTAAGTTGTGTGAACAAAAGATGAAACCTGCACCGTCATCCTGGTTACCATAGGCGAAACGGCTATCTTGCTTATCCCCCTGTGCAATTGACCTTAGAAATGCTGAGAGTTGGCAAAAGGACAAGCTTCCTCCCTACCCAATTCCCCATGAATCCCAAGTTCTCAAAAGTTGCAAAAACATCAAAAATTTGCAAAACGTCAAAACATTCAAAATTGACATCCTACAGTGCACACATCAAAAGGCACATACAATAGTGATTCTCGTCACTCCCTATTCAAATCCCTTGCTCAAAAAAAAAAAAAAAAAAACATCAATAAAACAAAATAAACAGTGATCTTATCACTATAAAGAGCAAGTATCCCAATACAATTGAAGAAAAGCAAGGAGTCGAACTTGAATCCCTGGAATTCTCAGCATTTCGACAGGTCATGAGGCAAGCTTCAATACCGGTTTGGTTGATAGCCTATCAGTCACTGATAGTAAACCTCCCGCATGACGATATATCTGTCACATTAACTTGTGTATAGATCAATGTTTGCATGTGGATGAGCTAGCTTATGGTATCCTAGATAGCATCGCAGATTAATCTAACCAAACACAATCAAGGAGTTAGTGGAGCTAATTAGGTGATCCTCAGTACAGGTTCGGTTGAAAGCCCATCTGGCACTGGCGGTATCCTGATGAATAACACATAAACGAACTCAATTGCACACACAGGGATGTGAAATAACTTGGTTAAATTCAAGTCGAATTTATACCTTGTTCAAAAGTCTTGCGAGATAAATGTACAGTCTTGGCTAGTTAGTTAAAATATCTGCATCTCAGAAAAGCTTAACTACATTTTAAAACAACTGGTACATTTCATTCCGTACATCACCATCAAAATATATGCAAAATACAAAAACACACAGTTATCACATGCCAAGTCATTCCACAAAGTCATCCCATTAGTATAGCAAGTCAGTCAAATCTTGTACAGTCTATGGTGCATCGACACATCATCAACAACTCATTTCATTCATTCCATATCTATACATCATACAAATTAGAAACATCACATTCATAATCACCTCTGCATACATCAAACACATACATACAAAACACGCCACAAAAAAAAAAAAAAAAACAACAAACACAACAAAACAACCAAAATATAAAAATGACAAATGCCAACAAAACCACTAAAAATTGCCGGACAAAAGTGCTCTTGCACTTAACCTCTTGGCATAAGAAAATCGATGTCGGGGTCTACCTTGTCGTTATCCTACTCCCCAAGAAGGCTACCATAGCCAGACCGCTCCACGGGAAGACGGATTTTCGCCAATGTTACCCCCAAATGGCATCCCAAAATGGGTTCACACCCACCAAAAATAGGTCAAAAGAATCGAGAAACTGCTCGAGCATTCAACGGACAACATCTAAAGGCACCCTCACTTAAGTCATCTTGGGTCAAGCGACTCGTCGCTTTTCTCATGTCAGTCCTTCCTTCATCGATTCGTCGCTTGAGGGGGTAGTCACACTTAAGTCACCAATCAACAAACACACACCCAATCAAGGCAATGGCATGCATTCAAAGAATCATTGACAAAGACAATCACGCTCCTGCTTGGGGCAGCAAACAAGCAATTATCACAAACTGATTAAACACTTGGCATTCCCGAAGCATGAACACAAGGTTCCCCCGTGGATAAAAGGTTGCGCCCTTTGCCTATTCATGACTGATCAATGTCCAAGCTCAAGTCACACCTCACCAAAACAGGTTAATACTTGAAATCAAATTCCTTAGCTCGTCAGAAGCAAGGATTCAAGAATGCATGCCCTTTTCATACTTGGGGCATCAAGAGTTGGTTAGGTTACTAAGAAACCCTAATCATTAGTGCTTTGGTTATCTATTTTTGCTCAGCGCTGCGCCTTGCACAACGCTTCCCAAAAAGGGGCATCTGTAGACACCAAAACAACACCAATCCGATTATGTGACTACAAACACTGATCACATTAACACACACAGCCCCCAGGGTAGCTCCTCGGAGGTTAAACAAGTGGTTCTAACCACTTACACAGCTAGTTTTGCAAGTCAAAAATCAATTTGGCACCTTTTAGACACTTTATTTCTTATTCGTCCCACCCAGGGACGAGTGCGAATTTGTACTCGTCCTACCCAGGGACGAGTATGGATTTATACTCGTTTCACCCAGGGACGATTATTAGCGCTCGCTCCGAGGTGGGACGAATGCCAGGTTTGACCAAAGAAAAGTCAGACCTCAGCGCATGACAACTCAGAACTACCACTCAACTTTTCATGCATGACATAGGAGTGCGAGTGAGTTCTTTTAACAACACACATCCGCCAATTGACTTTCCCTTCACCGCATGGGAAGGAGAGTAAGCTTTTTAAGACAACTCGGATTTGCCACTTAGCTATCCCTTCATTGCATGGGAGTGCAAGTGAGCTTTTCTAAAACATACAAAGACATGCACAGAGGCAGTTAAGAAGCCCTTGATCAAGAAGAAGTCTTCTCTTCACAAACAAAAGCATTCATGCAAAGAAACACTTTTGCATGTTAATTCAAAGAGACCCCTTGGGTCTATAAAATGGTGAGTTTCCTCACCCAAAAAGGATATACAGAGAAGGAGCATTTTGAGCGACGAAGTGCTGCTAGTTCACTTACTGGCGATTTGTGCTTTCATAATCGTGGTATTTCTTTTAGTTTCATGTTTATGCTTTTGTCAAGTCTTTCATTTCATTTAGATTCATTTCAACCATCGTTAGATTCATCTTTTATTTTTCATACACAGGTGCTACTGACTTTCTTGTTTGTTTCTTTGAGTGCAGAGTTGCAGCATTAGAGGAGCGACGAGGAGTCTACCTTACCAACGCAAGCGACGGCAACATTTGGCCCGCCCATTCCAAACGTGGGCATGCGGAAGGAGGAAGACTAAGTCACAAATTGTAACAAAGACCAATTTAACGCTCCTAGCCCCTAAAAAGGGAGGAGACGTCTATGTAACCGAGGATAAGAAATTTGAATAAAGAGGGTTGTGATTTCCTTACATCTTTTCTTTCGTCTCCAATTTATCTCCTTTCCTTGTTTTTGTGCATAGGATTAAAGCGTTATATTTCGTCTTATATTGCATAATTATAGTTTTCCTTTTGTTTCCGGAATCTCGTGCTTTCAATTACGAGTTGGATCTGCTAAGAAGAATGCAGAGCTTGAGACAGACAAACAAAACTGTCCAAGAATACACTGAAGAGTTTTACAAGATTTCTATTAGAACAGGGCATTTAGAGGCAAACAAAGAAAAGGTAGCCCGGTATATCAATGGGTTGAGACTTGGTATCCAGGAAGAACTGAGCCTGGTTCGGGTAAGCACCATTGAGGATGCTTACCAATTTGCCTTAAAGGTGGAAGAAAAGCTGAATAGGCGGTTTGAAGGCAAGCAAAGAGGAAGGGGCCACGGTGGAAGAACTGGTGGGAGAACCAGTGGAGAAAAGTACAAGGACCCGAAGAAGACTGGTGAAGCCAGTAGTAACCAGGACCAAAAGGAAGAAGATGTTTATCAACCCCGAGATCAGAACAGCTACCCAAGAGGACGGGGTGGATCTGGACGAGGATTTGGAAGAGGAGTATTTCGTGGAACATGTTTCCACTGTGGTGAAGAAGGACATCGGGCATTTGAGTGTCCACAACACCGAGAAAGAACGAACAAGAGGCCTGAGGGTCCAGCCAGAGCTGTTGTGGCAGAGGAAGATGTTGAGTCTGAGCATTCCAAAGAAGCGGAGAGAGGAGAAACAATGATTGTAAGAAGAGTCCTGTTGAATGAGGAGAAGGACACAGACCAGAGAAAAAGTTTATTCTGCACCAGATGTAAATGTGCGGGCAAGGTTTGCAATATCATTATTGATAATGGTAGCACGGATAACTCCGGTTTCGAGGAAATGGTTACAAAGCTACAGCTTAGAAAGGAAGAAGCACCCACACCCATACCGGGTCGCATGGTTACGTAAGGACCATAGAGCTTTGGTCAATGAACAGTGCTCCGTTAAATTTAACATTGGAAATTATTGTGATGAGGTCCTGTGTGACATCCTGCCCATGGATGCTTGCCACATGTTGCTGGGGAGGCCCTGGCAGTTTGATCGGAGTGCAGTGCATGATGGTCGTGCCAACACCTACTCATTGACAAAGAATGGTGTACGCCATAAACTAAAGCCCTTAAAGGATGCGGATGAAAAGGTATGTAACAATTCCAGAGTCTGTTTAGTTGAGGGGAGGAAGTTCCTGAACGGATTGAAGCATGAACAATTATGTTATGCAATAATCCCTAGAGTTAGGGGGAAAGAATGCCAGGATACCCCAGTCGAAGTCCTAAATCTGCTGGAGGAATTTCCAGATATTGTGTCTGACAATGTGCCTGAGGGTTTACCCCCAGTAAGGAAAATTAGCCATCATATAGACTTAGTACCGGGATCAAGCTTGCCAAATAAAGCTGCACATAGGATGACGCCTGTAGAGACTGAGGAGTTAAATAGACAGGTCCAAGAATTGTTAGAAAAGGGATTGATTCGGGAAAGCTTGAGCCCATGCGAAGTACCTGCAGTGCTGGCGCCAAAGAAGGATGGGGAATGGAGGATGTGTACAGATTCACGGGCCATCAACAAAATCACTATTAAATACAGATTCCCGTTGCCAAGAATGGATGATATCATGGACTATTTAAGTGGAGCTGAATACTTCACAAAGATTGATTTAAAAAGCGGCTATCATCAGATCCGTATCCGGGAGGGAGATGAGTGGAAGACAGCCTTCAAGACAAGAGAGGGCTTGTATGAGTGGTTGGTCATGCCATTTGGGCTGTCCAATGCACCAAGTACTTTCATGCGGCTGATGAATGAAGTACTGAAGGAGTTCCTGGGAAAATTTGTTATTGTTTATTTAGATGATATATTGATATTCAACAGGACCCTGGAGGAACACCTGATGCATATCAGGAGGGTCTTTGAAAAACTGCGAGAAGAGCAGTTATTAATAAATCTGAAAAAGTGTAATTTTGTCAAGAAAGAATTAGTTTACCTGGGGTTTGTAATCTCAGCAAAAGGACTGAAAATGGACCCCGAGAAGGTGAGAGCCATCATTGAATGGCCTACCCCAAGAAGCACAACAGAAGTAAGATCTTTTCATGGTTTGGCCAGCTTTTACAGGAAGTTCATAAAGAACTTCAGCAGCATTTGTGCACCTCTCACAGAAACAATGAGGGGAGATAAAAAGGAGTTCAAATGGACATCTGGGGCTGAAAGGAGCTTTGATACATTAAAGAGAAAGGTGACAGAACAGCCTGTTTTGGCACTTCCAGACTTTGGCAAGGTCTTTCAGGTGGACTGTGATGCCAGTGGCAGTGCAATAGGGGCTGTACTGAGTCAAGGAGGCAAGCCAGTTGCTTATTTCAGTGAGAAGTTGAATGATGCTCGAAAAAAATATTCAGTTTATGACCAAGAATTTTATGCTATAGTTCAGGCTCTGAAGAAGTGGAGACACTATTTGCTGCCAAAGGAGTTTGTTCTATTTATCGATCATCGAGCTTTACAAGACATTAACAATGTACAAAATTGAACCAAAGACACATGAAGTGGGTAGAATTCCTTCAAAGTTATACCTTTGTGCTGAAGCATAGGAGTGGGAAATCAAACAAGGTTGCAGATGCCTTGAGAAGAATGCAGACTTTACTGATGAAATTGACAGTGGAAGTAGTGGGATTTGAAGAACTGAAGGGTTTGTACCCTACAGATCCGGATTTTGCAGAAGCTTGGAAGGCTTGCTTAACACCTGTTACGATGGACCGGACAAAATGGTTGGATTTCTTAATCCAAGATGGAATGTTGTTCAAGGGGAGCAAATTATGCATTCCAAGGAGCTCCATGCGGGAGAACTTGATCAAGGAAAAGCACAGCGGAGGATTGGCTGGACACTTTGGAAGGGATAAGACTATTGCCCTAGTGGATGAAAATTATTATTGGCCACAACTTCAGCAAGATGTGAGAAAGTTTGTGCAAGGATGCAGAATATGTCAAATGGCAAAGGGCATAAGGCAAAACACAGGATTATACCAGCCATTACCCGTACCTGAGAGGCCATGGGAGGACATAAGCATGGATTTTATTCTTGGATTGCCGAGAACACAGAGGGGAAATGACTCAGTGTTTGTGGTGGTTGACCGATTCTCCAAAATGGCACATTTTATTCCCTGTCAGAAGACAAGTGATGCATTTCACATTGTTGGGTTATTCTTCAAGGAAGTGGTACGACTTCACGGTCTGCCAAGAAGCATAGTTTCTGATAGAGATACCAAGTTTGTTGGGTACTTTTGGAGAACTCTGTGGAAGAAGATGAAAACAGACCTGAAATTCAGTTTTGCATACCACCCACAGATCGACGGACAGACAGAGGTGGTGAACAGAAGCCTGGGTAATCTATTGAGATGTTTGATATCAGATCAGCCTAAAGGATGGGATTTAGTTTTACCACAGGCAGAATTTGCTTATAACAGTTCAGTTAATAAGAGCACCAACAAGTCTCCATTCCAGATAATATACGGGAACAACCCAAGAAATGTGTCTGAACTGAGGAAGTTGGACAAAAGAGAAAAGTGCAAAGCCGAGCCAGAAGAATTTGCGGAGCATATGAAAAGTCTGCATGAAGAAGTAAGAAAACAAATTATAAAAATGAATACTCAATACAAGACAAGGGCAGACCAGAAGCGGCGGTTCAAGGAGTTCAAAGTGGGAGATGAGGTCATGGTGCATCTCAGGAAGGAGAGATTCCCTACCAAGACTTATAACAAATTGAAGATGAAGAAGTTTGGACCATGCAAAATACTGGGAAGGCGGGAGTCAGGAAATGCATATGAAGTGGAGTTGCCCAATTGGCTTGATATTTCACCTATTTTTAATGTTTCAGATTTAGTGGAATATCATGAGGGGGAGGGTACAGAAATAGCAAGTGCAGAATTATGGCCAATTCCAGCCTCTACTCCAACCACAGACGAGGTCGAGGAAATATTGGACACCCGTGAAGGCAGAAGCACCAGAAACAAGCAATATTCTGAGTATTTAATTAAGTGGAAGGGCAAACCTGTTGAGGACGCAACTTGGCTGTCGAAGACGGAGGTTGACCGCCTGGGTCTTCCCCAAACAAAACAAAAGTGAGGATCACTTTTAATTTACCCCGGGTGTCTGATGCAGGAGCATCCGAAAACAGTAGGGCAATCCTGCGTCATCCAAAAAAAATTTAGTTCTTTTTAAGTTCTTTGCACTTTGATCTTTTTATTTTCGGCATTGGAGAAGGTTTTGTAAAGCAATGTTTGGGTTTGGAGAAGTTTTAAGGCAAAGGGAGGAGAGGTCGCGAAATCGCGACCTCGAAAGCTGCTGTGAAGCTTTGGCGGGTTCCGTCGCGATATCGCGACGTCGCGATATCGCGATGGTCACCAATGCAAAGTGAAGGAGAAAGGGTCCTGTCGCGATATCGCGACCTGTCGCGATATCGCGGCCGGTTAGAAACCGCCACGTGGCATTTTCACAAGACAACGCAAGGCGGAGAAATTTACGAGGAGCTTCAGCAAAGAGAAGGTTGAGAGAGAGAGGGGAGGGGTCGCGAAATCGCGACATGTCACGATTTCGTGACCCCAAAGAGTTGAGGCTTGAGGAAGCATTTTTGGTCACGATATCGCGACATGTCGCGATTTCGCGACCTGTCGCGATATCGCGACCAAGTAAAATCATGACCAAAGAAAATGAACCGAAGACCGGACAAGGCAGGATTTGACACGTGGGCAGCCACGTGTATCAAAACTATGGAGAGGGGCACGTGTTTTAGAAAAGTTGTGGACAGAGGTGGGTAAATCCAAGTATGTATGCGGACAACCAGGGGAGGTCAGATTTAACACGTGGACAGCTACGTGTATTGAATCAAGATGAGAGCCACGACCGCGTTTCTTTTCTTTTATTGACAAAGTAACAGGTACAGGCAATGGAACAGATGCAAGTAATGGCCATTATGGAGGAGACCACGGTACAGGAGATCGATCTGACGAAGACGGCGGTTGCAGGTCGAGGAAAACCATTAATGCAAGCTCCATGGTGGTTCGAGCGGTGGCCCATTTATGGCAAAATTTGAATTCTCGTCCTGGGGGGGAATTTGAATTTGAAATTTGTTTGGTGGAGGCATTGATTTCCTGGAGGATTGAGGCCTCGTTAAAAACTCGAGGAAAATCTTTGTAAAGGGGATGGTGAAGTTCGGGATTGGGGAAGAAGTGGTATACTGGAGAGACTACTGTAAACTGTATTAAGCTATTTTTAATGAAATTACCGTGAAATTACTGTGAATGTGTTTGTGTGAATCCCGGCTTGCCATCAATTTAAGAACAAGTTGTAAAGAAAAAACTAAAATCATTGCAATTGTGAGCAATCTAGCCTATAAAGCATATTTTTTATAGATGTGATTGAGAAACAAATTTTATAAGGTACACTTGACTATATTCCAAACTAAATTTCATAGTTCTACAAATCCATAACAAATGTTTAAGAGACTCTAGTTTATCACAAAATGTACAATACTTATCAATGATTCTAACTTAGAAAGATGAATCTCGTAAATGATATACAATGGAGAAGTTGTCAAACAATCAATTAAATAAAAGAGTCAATCTTAGTTTATTAATTCACATGAGTATATCTATACTAGCCTTACTCCTTACATTTGCATTCACTTGTCATTGAGCCTAAAAGATATAGAGATCTCAAAAAAACATTCCACACACAAATTTGAATGAAAATATAGTTCAATCTACCCCTTAGGCCTTTTCTAATCCTTCAAAATACCACACATTTAAGTTGTAAATAACCTTATAATCAAATGATACTTAATAAATTTTTACATAAACTTTGGCTATTTTATCTTTAGTAGATACGTGTTAAGTTGCAATCTAAGATTAATAAATAGATTTTAGGTTTGGGTTAAGATGTTCCACATATGTATGAACCAAATCCGTTTCTTGAACAAGATCTTGAGATACAATCATTCAAAAAAAGGCTTGAGACTCAACTTCATTATAAAGCTAAGATGATTATTATAAATAGATAAGTATTATTATAAAAGATGCTTATGTGGTGAACCATGCTTGTGTCAGTTAATTATAAAATCTATGAATACAAAACCATTAAGATAAGGCTAAAGACTCAACTTTATTATAAAGCTAAGATGATTGTTATAAGTTTATGTGGTGAACCATGCTTGTGTCGACTAATTATAAAATAAACATGAAAAGTAAATAAAAACAAATAAATTTTCAAATCCAATATATTAAATTCTTTTGAGGTCTTAATACTTTAAAATATCAATATTGTTTTACATGTTTCACTATAAAATTTAAAATAAATCGTTTAAAAAAAACTTAAAATAAAATAATATATTTCTACAAATTTATTAAATATATTTTAACATATTTTTATTATTGGCCTTTATTTTTATAATATTCACGGTACTTCTAATGCCTTTAACCCGTGTATGGGAACTTTATATGAATATGTTTGCTATTCCTCGTAATGCTAACAACCTTTCGAATTAATAGACCGGGCCCACCGTCTTTTAGTAAGCCACAAATCTGTAATCCATGTGCGGCGTCAGGTACGTACACTCCGGTTTTTATGGAGATCTTTACTCGTGACGTGTCGTCTGGCCAGTCAGATGTGATACAATGTTCCTACCAGCTCTCTTTTTGCACCGACAAATGCATATTTTTTCCTTTGGACAAGTGAAAATTAAAGCATGAGATGTTAGCGGTACATTGTTGGAATGTTATTCATGTTACTCAACTTTAAACTATGAAGAGAGGCCTTCATTGTATTTTTGAGGCCACATTTCAAGGAGTGCGGTTCCTGTTGTGTCATTCATTGTACTTCATTTTTTTCAATAAAAATAAATAAATAAGTCATTGTCAATTTTTTGAATAAGTCACCTAAAAAACATTGACAAATCACAAAACCCTTCTTCATTATACACTAGTTTCCTCTTTTTAACTTAAAAAAAAAAAAAATTATAATTCTAAAGCTCAAGATCCTAAGAACTAATCACTTTTGGTTACAGCACTAAAAGAAGATTTGTATTGGATCCAAATCTTTTAAATCATATGTTTGCATTGACTGTTCAAATTAGTCAAATGTTGGATTTGCTTATCAACCTGTCCAATCCTCTTGTCCTCAATAACCATGTCATCATTCCACTAAACCCCTATCTCCTTCTTGATACCCGTCTAAGCCAAGAAGTCCGTCAAATGTTGGATTTGCTCACTAACTTGTCCAATCCTCTTGTCCTCAATAGCCATGACATCGTTCCACTAAACCCCTACCTCCTTCTCAATACCCGTCTAAGCCAAGAAGTTCGCCACTGTATTCAGAGCTCCACCCACATAAATTGGGATCACATCATCCAATTCCTTCCGCAACTCCTTAATTTGGGTGACAAGAATCCTCAATCTCCACGTCTTCAAAGCAAAGTTTCTCATGCAATCTAAAGCTCCTACTAATATTTGAGAATTTGATTCTATGATTATCCTCATATAACCTTGTTTTACCGCTCAAAGAAGCAAATTTGATAGCTAATGCTTATGCTTCATTGTTTGTGGCCTTACTCAGGCCTTGCAGTTCCCAATAGAGCATTGTCCCAACATGATTCTTGCATAACACTCCAATTCCAGCTCTACTCCAATTGCCTTTTGTAGCTCCATCAGTATTAATTTCAAATGAAGCCTTTCAAGTGTGTTTTCCAACTAGTTTTGTCTTGCTCCTCTTGCACTATAGCTTCCTTCTCCATCATCCCTATATCAACCTAAGTTTAAGTTTCTCATGCAATCTAAAGCTCTTACCAAGATTTGAGAATTTGATTCTATGGTTATCCTCATATAACCTTGTTTTACCGCTGAAATAAGCAAATCTGATAGCTAAGGCTTTTGTTTCATTTTTTGTGGCCTTACTCAGGCCTTGCAGTTCCCAATAGAGTATCGTCCCAACATGATTCTTGCATAACACTCCAATTCCAACTCTACTCCAATTGCATTTTGCAGCTCCATCAATATTAATTTCAAATGAAGCCTTTCAAGTGTGTTTTCCAACTAGCTTTGTCTTGCTCCTCTTGCACTATAGCTTCCTTCTCTATCATCCCTATATCAACCTAAGTTTTCTCTTTAGCATAAACTACCACAGTTTCCATGACTTTGCTCCAAATGACCTTCCAGACACCATCCAAGGATGAAAATGTTTCTCTCAAATTTTTGCCATTTCTCTCCAACCATAATTGCCACGAAATAAAGTTTAATTCAAGCTTTCACCTGATATGAAGAGCTTCAAACTTATATCTACTCTTCCATATTTTCCAAATATTAATTTAGTTCATATTACCGTTGGCTTAGGTTTTATAAGCTAAAAAACATCTCTCCCAAAATTGACGCATGAACAAGCACTCAAACATCATGTGGTTAGATGTTTCTTCACTTTTGTGGCATAAAACACATCAAGATGGGCCAATAATTCCCCTTCGTCTTAGATTATCAAAGGTAAGAATTCCATTGTGCATGAACTACCAAGCAAAGAAGTTTACTTTTGGCTAACCCTTGAACTACCATATCTTTCTCCAATACTCAATCTGATATGCATGAGGAGGAGGTTCTGGAAGAATATTTTCATATCCATCCTTCACCGTGTAGACTCCAAGGCTCTCATAGCCCCAAGCTAATTCATCCTCCTCATCTCTACCTATGAGAAATATTTTTGTCAGGATTTTAGTCATGATAGGTGCCAATTTCGAAGGGATTGAAATTGATCACTCATCCAACTTCTTAAGCTACTTAAACGTATAATCCCCTGGTTGGTTGGTGTTGAAATAACTTTCAATATTTATCCAACCCCTGCTTTCCATGGTTGTTTTTATTGGTTGCAGTTTTGAGAATTCAACAAACATAGGTGGATATTGATATCATGAATTTATCCAAAATCATGTGTTTTCCCCTCTCCCCACTTTTCAAAATAATCCATATTTCACTACTTGAGGTCTTAGCTTTAGTGCTTGCCACACTAGGGACCCATTACCATCCAAAGAGAAATGACTCACCTCATTTGGGTTCACCTGTCCCAAATATTTACTGGTTAAAACTTTGTTGAAAAAAGTTGGTTTGGAGATCCATCTCTAGTAAATATTTCTAGCCAAAGCTTTATTATTTAGCTTTGATCTCCTCAAGCCCAAGCCTCCCTTCTCTTGGGATGGCTTTCTCCTAGCCTACTAACGCCCATTTCCTCTCTTGTTTTGCTCCTTCCCATAATTATTTTGGCCATCTTGTCCAACTCTTTCCATATGGTATGTGGGTTAGCAATGATAGAAAATCTGTAGATAGGCATGACCTAAATGATTGATTGTAAAACAGTCAATCTACCCCAAAGGTTAATCATTTGTGAGACAAATGGTTAATTCTTTCTTTGATATGGTCTAAAAGATTCCTCCCGACAACTATCTTCAGCTTTTTAAAATATAGTGGGATCCCAAATAAACCACTAGGAGAGAAGTCTCTATGAATCCTAAGATCTCTAAAATTTTGTTGTGAAGCCTTCAGTCAAGATGAAAGAAAACCACTTTGGATTCCTTATTGTTGATGACTTGGTTTGTGGGCTTAAGATAAACATTAAGAGTATCTTTGATCATTCTTACTTCCACGAGGTTGGCCACTCCCATCAATTCTGTGTCATCTACAAATTGTAGGTGAGTGACAACTTCCTCACCCACCTTGATACTTGTGAGCAAACCTTGTTGTCTTCTCCTCAAGATAAGTCTACCCAAGACTTCAACCAATATGAAAAAAATATTAGGGGAACAAAGATATTCCTAGTGAAGGCCTCTAGTGGCTCCAAATGGTTGTAAGGAAAGACCATTGATTCACATTGAGTATGTTGGAGTAGAGACACAACTCATGACCCACTCTATCCAATCCTGAGAGAAGCCGAAAGCTGCCATTATCTTTCACAAGAAGCTTCACTCCTCCCTATTATAAGCCTTTGACATATCTAATTTTATGAGCATTCCTCTATTGCCATATTTTTGCATCGAGTCAATTGCTTCTTGAGTTAGAACCACACCATCCAAGATCGACCTGCCCTCTACAAAACTCCCTTGTTCAAAGAGATAATGTTGTCTAGCAAAGGTTTTAGTCACTCAACCATTATCTTCATGATTATTTTATATATGACATTGTATAAGACAATAGGTCAATAATCTAAAATATGCACCCTTTCTCCCTTTCGAAATTTAGATAATAAACGTATAGTTTAATGCTTTAAATATTCTTTCCTCCTCTTTGACAACTATTATATCATCTTCCAAGTTGTTCCAAAAGGTCTTAAAAAACTTAATTGAAAAGTCGTCTGGACCTCACGACTTCTCAATAGAGGAGCAAGATTCTCTTCTTTTTTCAATTGGCCTTTTTAATAGCCATAGCCCGCCTCTTTATTTTAAAAGGGCCCATCAGTGGATTATACTAAAGGGGGTCCGGTCCGGTAGCGAAGAGTATTAATTTAGCCATAGGATTTCTGATGCTTCGGTTAACTAACGGAAAATGATAAGAAACAAAACAAGGGTTGAGAATGAAAAGATTGAAGAATTTTAATCATGAAGGTGGGCACGCGAGTCCAGGGTTCGAGACAAATAAAGATGGCGGGACCGCAACGGAAGCATCTAACGCCATGTGATCCACGGCCATTTCAAAAGGCGTTCATCGATCATGACAAAATCACCTTCAAATAAAAACCAAGGGCATATATCATGGTTAGGGTTTTGTTTTTTTTAAGATTTTTAGTATGTGTAAATTTTTTTTGGAGTTATATAGGCAGATACATAGATAACTAAAGCTTTTAGCTTTTCAAAAACTTTTTAATAGTTTAAGTTTTTTTTAAAGTTTTATAAAAAAATAATATTAAGAAAAAAATTCGATATTTATAAAAAGATTTATCAAACGATAATTAAATTTTTATAAAATATAGGTTACAAACAAATATATAAATATGATTATCAAATTATTATTTTAAAATTTTTAAATAAGTTATTTGTGGTTTTTTTGGGATTATCAAAAATATTATATTTGCATATATTTTTATCACAAATTTTTATTTCTTTTTTCTCTTAAATATAATTTTCAACTTCCTTTGAAGTACTATTTTTTCACAATCAACTCTTTGACATCATTTTGATTAAGACAAAATCTCACTTGGCCTGTTGCCTTCTAAAATTTGAATTTCATTAGGATGAATGAAGATGAACACCATAATTTTCCTTCTCTATAAATATGCTCACATTACCAAGAGATTGCCTCTACTAATAGTAATAGATGATGAACATCAACAATAATATTATTTTTTATTAGTCTCCACATCCATTTTTGTTAATAGCATTGATGATAATTTGTGAGTCCCCCTTAATTGAAATAAATTTCCATTCTTTTTTGCTACAATTTTAATCCCTATAAGAAGTGCCTTAGCCTCCGCATAGTTGTTAGTTGAAGTTCCATATGATTCTCAATACGTGAGGAGAATTTTGCCTTCACTATTTCTAAAATCACCACCTCCATCAACTTTTCCTAGATTTTCTTTAGAATCACTATCAAAATTAATTTTGATAAACCCAATTAATGGATATTTTTATTTTACCATAGATTGAAGTAGATCCTTTGTTTTAATTTCGTTGTCATAAATGACTCTTCCATGTATGTTCAAATCTTGTAGCCAAGTTATTAGCACCTCTTTTTCTACAATTGAGACTTCCCATGATGAGCACCATATTTGTAGATATTATGCAAAAGAGGCACTTATACAAGTTTAAACTTGGGCATGATTTTGATATTTCTTTTAAAAAATTCTATTATTCCTTTAAGCCATAAATTCCAACAAATAATGGTAAGGCCAATCCTCCAAAGAATACATAATGCATTAGCTTTGAAATAATTTATCCAATATTTTATCAACTCTTTCAATGTTGATGGAACTACCCAATATAATTTCATATTTATATAAAATAACCCCAAATGGTGTGAGCAAATGGATAATGAAGAAGTAAATGGTCCGATGTTTTTAAATCCTTCTCACACAAGGCACATCTAAAGGGTCCATAATATCCTCTTCTTTGTAGACTCTCTCCTGTAAGAATCTTACTTTGAACTACTAACCAAAGAAATGTTGAGGCCTTAGGGAGAGCCTCTAATGACCAAATGTTCTTCCAAGAAAAATATTTGGGAGAAGAAAATTTTGATTGTTCTAAATCCTCATATCCCAACTTGATCGAGTATCCACTATCCTTTGATAAATTACAAACCAACTCATCCTTTCGTGTAAAAATTGATAAATAAAACTCTCGAAGCATCTTTTGAAATTCATTTACACTTTTTTGAGTTCCTCTCCTTCAACCAGGTTACTAAAAGAAATCCATGATCTGGAGTTTTTGCTCATAATAATATAATCTTTGACCTTTGGACCTTTACATGCTAGGCACACTTGAGCCAACAGAATCCATTTTGAGTTAGATATAATAGGATAAGGCTTCAACCAAGCATCAAACCAAAAATTTGCATAACTCCCCTCATTAACTAACCATCTAATATGTTTCTTTATCAATTGCAAACTCTCTGATATGAAGTTCCATGTCGATGATCCTTTGGGTAGAGTTATTTTCCTAAATAATTCCATTGCATCAAGAGAACCTATATATTTTTGATGTAATATTTTTACTCAATTCTTTCCTTGATCTCTAAATAATCTTCACCCAAACTTTGCTCCTAATGCCAAATTCATAATTCTACAATCTGCAAGCCTGCTCCTCCAATATTCTTTCCTTTGCAAACCCTATTCCACTTACAAAGAGGAAATCTAAATTTTTCCTCACAACCTTTCCATAGAAAGTCTCTTTGAATTTTATCAATTTTTGATGCAATACCTATTGGAAGTCTTGAAAGTGCATCATATAAATTTGAAAGGATTGCAAAGTAGTCTTTATGAGTTGTAGCCTTCCTGCCATGGTTAAGAACTTACCTTTCCAACCTACCAAGCAAGCTTTAATTCTATCCAAAAAAGAGATCCAAAGCTCATTTTTATTTCCTTTATCAGACAAAGGAATACCCAAGTAGGTTGATGAAATTTTTTCAATTTTAAACCCTAAAATATTCACAATAATTTGTTGTAAATCTATGGCAGTATTAATGAAAAAATCTTGGATTTTGAAGTATTTACCAACTGTCCAGTAGCCTTCTCATAACAAGATAATATTGATTTAAACTCCATGGCCTCAATGACTAAGGGATGGTCCAAAAGAAGAGTATCATCAACAAATTGGAGATGAGATTCAAAGGGACCATTTTTTCTTCCATTATTGCCTTTGAAAAGGCTCTCCCTAATGCTTCCACAAGAATAATGAATAGATAAGGAGAAATAGGATCACCTTGACGAAGTCCACAAGATGACTTGAAGTACCCAGCAGGAGAACCATTGATCAAAATAGAAAATTTTGCAGTGCTATAACAACATTTAATCCACTCACACCAACTATGTTACACACCCCAATTAATATAGTCGTCGACTATATTATTACATTTAAATATTACTTGTATATATCCATGTGTAGATTTTTATTTTTAATCATCTATCTAATTTCAATTTATCATCTATGATTTCACAATTTGTGCCCACTACGACGGGGATCTGCCCTCCTCAAGGGGCCTTAGTTATTATAAATTTTATTATCGCATACTTCATTAATTATTGAGTGATTATACTTCTCTGTTGTTTATCTGTGAGTGTAATATTATTAAGGATTATATCTTCAGATATTAGGAGCCAAGGGTAAGTTGAACCCTTGCAAACTATAGTCAAAGCCAAACTTTATGAGAATGGAGACTCAAAATATTTGGCCAACAAGCCAACAGACTACTTGGCTACCTTGGTCCTTGACAATAGATTTCGAGTAGACCAAATTATCCTTAGATATGAGATCAAGCAAAGAAATAACTTGAGAAAATTACAAGAGCCAATTCAAAATAATATGGCTTAGTTCATCATGTAGTGTATGTAAGAATGACGAATGGGAAACATGTGGCATATATGATTTGCTTGATTTGGCACTTATAGTACTTAGTAGAGTTGTATAATCTGCATTTTTTAGCGTGAATTAAAAGTTTTTAAATTCCCAAAAAAATGTACTTTTTATACAAATTATTTATAACAAAATTTATTAAATTTAATAATTTGTATTAATGTGTGTTAAAGTATATCTTAAGTTGTTACTAAGTATCTAGGATATTTAGGATATTTATTGAGATATCTAGATCTATTTAGATCTATTTTTATGGCTGAGATTTATTCAGTTTGTTATGATCCGATGGATCATATTGTACACCTTTGCTATTTATGCAAGGTCCCTCTCATGGAATAATAAGTCGGTTCTTGAGCTTGAATATTGCTTTTCAATATTATCTACATGGTATTAGAGTGGGCTTTCCCTTCCCTGTGATTTGAGTTTAAGGGAGGATTCCCCTTATGGAAATCCCCCCTCATTTTGTCCCTCATCCATTATTTTTTTATTCAAACGAGGGATGATGCTCTCCATCATTGATGGATCAGAAACCAGAAGTTTAAGAAAGATTATTGGTTGTCATTTTTTAGAGTGATTTATTGGGAGGCTAAAATTCTTGTATCTGTCAACGAAAGTAATTTTTCCACAGAGAAACAAAAAACGGGATACATACAACATGTGTTGGTTAAAAATTTTGTTTCAATCTATTGAAATGGAGTTGGCTAGGGTTTGTTGTTATTTTTTTGCAAGTCCACCTGCACAGTAGATCTGTGTCGGTTTGTATATTGGTGGTCTAGCTGTTTCTGCTGATAGGAAAAATTTATGTTTTCATTTGAAGAGCTTCGAGGATGATTTACTTTGAGAAACGTGGCAAGGTGTCTCCAACAGTGGTAGAGTTTCTATAGGGCACATGTTCGATTTTTGGCACTTGTAGTGCGTAGTTGATTGCATGAAATATATTTTTAAATTTCTTCAGATCCCTTAATATCTCCTCCTATTCGATATTGGCTACCGACCATAATTTCATCAACGATATGAGCCTCCCAAGTGTGCTGTAGCATTTTTTTGTGTGGAGAAATATATTTTATTCCCACATCGTGGCCCATCCGTGCAATTTCTACCCTAGAAAGAATCTAAAAAATGGAGATCCCCATAAAAACTAAAACTACAGATGGCTTATTTGCGATATCTTAGCTTTACTTCTTTTAAAAAATCGTCCATGTGGTAGTTGTTTATGATCAATTTTCATACTGTTCATAATCATACTGGCTTATTTAACAACCCCTAAACTTAGTGTCATTTCCAAAAATTGAAGAGAGCATAGAGAACATACATTGGGCACCTTCAGCTCGTCCACCCATTCCCACCTGCATCTACCCTAGATGATGAATGCTTGAAATTGGTAGCCCAATATGACTTCGATATCCACAACACTCGTCGTTTGTGCGGTGTTTGATTTTGTTTTGTAGGTGCAACAGTTAAAATAAAGTTTCATGTGTAGACATCCACACTGTGGATGCACATAGAGAACTTGAAGCACTCTATGAACTGGAGATGGAAGAGATCAATTATCTAATTTTGCACTACTAGTGGCCCTCTATCACAAAATGTGGTACACTAAAGTCTTGTTGTTTTTTAATCCTGAGTGATGTGGGGGAGATCACCAAAGGGTAATGATGAATCTTTCATGTACGACGGGGGTTTGCAGTCTTTACTGCAAATTTGGGTTTGCAACGCAGTTTTTGTAGGACCCAAACGTGAGTGCTTTGATGCGGAGCTGGTTCGCACAAGGTGGAGTCCACAATTTTTTTTAAAATGGTGAATCAAAACCACTATAATTGCACTTATGCCCATCCCGTAGTTAAGCCGTTGTTTCAAGTATACAATAAATTATGCAGTTGAAATATTGAGCATGGTATTGAAGTTATTGACGTTATCGTTTAGACTTTTTTATCGATGATGAGTGGGAACACGTTAGTTTTAAAAATATATATTTGGAGCTGTGTCAATTTTTTCCTATTATTCGCCTATGATGTCGAACCCTTTGATGTAAGGATGGATTCACAGAGTTTTTTGGGAAGAGATCTGCCCATTTCGATAGAAAGGAATTTGGCATCAGAAATGGAATTGATTAAGGGGCACTTGTAGCACCATAACCATGCAGAAGGTACAAATTTCATAGAGTTAAAAAATAAGTAATGACTTTGACTATTTTTCATCGAGCGCTTTCATCTCCTCACACCACGATCGGATCGAGGTGATGCACTCCAGATCAGATTTTGTAAATATTGGTACTTGTGCAGAAGAATCTTTGCTTTGGCTTGTTAATAGAGCATCCACTACAGTTGCTAGTTCATTGGGTGTAGATATTGAGCAGTAATTCTCGTATTTGATGCAATCATTTTGACGAGTTTGCATGTGGTGGACCTGTATGTAGATTTTTACAAATTTAGAAAGATGCTGCGATGCAGTTTTCAACGGGAGGCTCATCTCGTGTGAATCTGGTCTGAGAAATTATTTTTTTCAACTCGTGGGCTGAGTTTTTGTTGGGAGATTTTTTTTGATACTAGGTAGGGATATGTGATTCAAAATTTTCAGAATTTTTTTTATCATTGTGGTGTAAAATTGTTGATCCCATCAATTTCACCAGTTTGGCTATGAAAATACCACCCGTTATTTTGATCCCGTCAATTTCCTTCTGAGACTCGCAGTGGTACCCCATAGAAGCAGATCCATGCCCTACCAGTTTTAGGGTGCTTCAATTTTTTTTCTAGAAATAATTTAAGTTTTTTGTGGCCTATATGCCAGCATTAGTTTGTGAAGCCATCACTCCTCATTCGTTCAAAAGTGAAAAAGATATCATGTTGATTTCTTATCCATGATATTTTGGTAACAGTTCCACTAGTCGCGCTATCCTACCAAATTATATCAGTCTTTACCTGGTGGAAGAGCTTTGGCTATTCATCCAATCAAAGTGTAGCTTCTTCATTCACGCATCGTTGGAGGTGGAGCGCATAGTTTAATAAATTTTTGAGCTGGATGTGCAATTTTTGAGCTAGATGACACCTTCATATTCATTTGTTAGTTGAGTCGACAATGGAGCGTAGCACCAAATTTGTTGATTGATACGGAGTTGTATGTTTTGAAGAAGCAAGAATGAAGCTACGAACTACATTTATAAAGTCCCTTTTACCCCTATTTGGCTATTTATCCACATAGTTTGGACCTTGTTATCAACCCATTGTGTTCGTATAGGTGGAAACCATATATTTGTGCTTGTGGAGTCATTTTGGACTACCCTTGCGATTGTGGTGCTTTTTTCTCCATCCTATCTTCTCACTCTCCTTTTGTGAGACACTTTGGTTTAAGGGAGTTTTCTATGGTGATTTTTTCATAGTTTGTAGCTTTGTTCATTGTCACAAGCACCAGATTTCATGCTGTTCCCTCCTCATGTATGTCTCCTGGCTTTTTTCTTCCTTATGGAAGACATTCAGTTCGGCGATGAGGCATCTATATATTTTAGGGACATCACATGGATCCTTTGCAGGACCTTCTTGATGGAAGTTGTCCTAAGAGAGTGTTAAAGAGGATATCTTCCTCTCCATCCTCCTTTCACATCTTCCTTCTTCTTCTTTCTCTTCTGGTAGATGGTTTTTTCCATGTGGTTTTGTTGTTTCCACTACCTTCTAGTACCACTTAAGGGGGGTGTTAGAGTATATCTTAAGTTGTTACTAGGTATATAGGATATTTAGGATATTTATTAAGATATCTAGATCTATTCAGATCTATTTTTATGGCTGAGATATATTTAGTTTGTTATGATCCGATGGATCATATTGTACACCTTTGCTATTTATGTAAGGTCCCTCTCATGGAATAATAAGTTGGTTCTTGAGTTTGAATATTGCTTTTCAATATTCTCTGCAATGTGATGATTGTATGATTTATTTTTTCAATTAATTATATGATATTGAAACCCTTAACGCATATTACATCATCATCATGTAATGAAATTACAATAGCTTATATATATATATATATATTATTAGTTGAAAGAAGGGGTTTTGAAAGGATCCCAAACCTTATTACAAAAGGAACAAATAACACCCTATCACGAAGAAGGATGTTGGCAAGCTAAACATAGATCAACATCCAAAATGCACACGGGGGAAACTAGCACAACCACCACCAAGACTGACTAAAAAGAAACAAACAGGTTGAAGTAAGACCAGAAAACCTACAACCAACCCCCATAACCCATACAGATCAACCCACATAGGGACACATAAGAACAAATAACAACTGAAACAAAAACAAAAAAAACTTAAGAAAGACCCATCAAAAAATAGGCCTCCGACCATTACTGTTCACTAATGTTTCGGTTGTCCTTGCTGGGACCCTCCAAAAGATGACCCACCTATCCCTAGCTCAACATAGTAGTCGGGAGAAGAGTCTTCTTATTGCACTAGTTGTCATAAAACCTAGTGAATCTCACTAGCACCCAAAACAACTTATACCACCCATGAGACAAGGGCCCCACCAAAACAATGACAGTACAAGTGAAGAATTTTAAAATATTTGAAAGATTGAACTTGGGGGAAATTGATGGTCTATCAACAAAATCCCTAGTATCAACACAAAAACAGGTCAAACAAAACCTCCCTAGCCTGAGGGAATTACATATGGGTCTAAATAAATAAATCTCTAGTTTCTTAATCATTGATACTCGATGGAAAATCCTCTCTCCAAGTAGTTAGTCCATCTTGACTCAACCTTGAATTTACTAGAAATTCAACCGATTTATTACCTTCCCTGTACACATGCTTAACAACCACATTATTAAAGACCTGAAGGATTATTTTTGCCTCAAAAATCATATTAGCTACAGAAGGACTAGGAGTTTGAGAGCCTTTCACTAGATTAATGATTTTAAGGGAATCACCCTCAATGATGACCTTACTCTGATTGAAGCCACTCAATAGATAAATCCCTTAGAAGAGAGCTCGAGCTTTAGTAAAATGACTCGATTGAAGTCCCAACTTCTCCGTAAATGTGAGGAGTTCACCACTACTGTTTCGGATTAAACCACCCGTACCTACCTCTCTTAGGTTAACCTTGGAAGCCCCATCGAAATTGAGTTTAATCCAGCCTATAGGGGGTGGATCCTAGGAAATTTATCTTCTCCCACTTGAATCCAAATGGACAATAGACCTCAAAAAAGTTTTAAACCCTAGAGTACACTCCAAAGCTAATTTCCTACCAGAGCAACTTGAGTCCAAAGAGATGATAGAGACACCCTCCACTATTTCCATAATGCTCTTGGCACAGATAGAGAGGGTTGAATTGGTTTCATTTTTAAAAGCCCTTAAATTCCATTTCTTCTAGATACATCACATAATGTGAGTCAAGCTAAATATCCAGAACAAATGAAGTTAATAAGAGAAGAAGGGAGGGTCCCATTAGTATAAAATATTAGACATTTGAAAGGGGCATACCCAATAGACACCAACCAAATTGAAAAAGGAGGAGAAAATATCCTTAGAGAATGGGCACAAAATAAAGACATGTTGTACCAACTCAACATCCAAGCCACATAGGTAACACTGGTTTGGAATAATCAT
This sequence comes from Wollemia nobilis, assembly GCA_028583015.1. Lineage (NCBI taxonomy): Eukaryota > Viridiplantae > Streptophyta > Pinopsida > Araucariales > Araucariaceae > Wollemia > Wollemia nobilis. The sequence goes on along the minus strand of JAQPPZ010000196.1, from coordinate 2,208,164 downwards.
ACCTCGGGATTGCAAATTATCTATGGTCAAGATTTTATTCTGTATAGCAAGCCATAGAAAAACATTAACCTTAGGGGTTAATCCCTTTCACCAAACCAGTCTGATCGAAAACCAAGGCGGGTTAGGGTCCTCCAAAAGGAAATATACCAATTTCACAGAAAATACTCCTAAAATTTTTGCCTTCCAGAAAATATTATCAACTTCATTAGTAGATTTGATGACTTGGAACTTCAAGAGGTCCGAGATCTTCTTAAGGGTCATTTTCTTGGCTAGAGATAAGTTAGGACTGAATAAAACTCTCCATATCTTCCTATGATTTATAGTTTTGATATAATCTTCAACCTTAGAACTAAAGGTACGTCTGCAAAACTCTTTAGCCGCTACTAATTCTGGGAGCAATGTCAACGGTTGGTCCATCATCTAGGGATTTGACCAAAAATCAATTAGATGGTTAATACCAACATTCCATCTTCCTCCATTTCTAATATTGCTCTTGGAATTATGCAGACTAAGCCAAAAATCCAATCCAACATTTGGGATGTCACCTGATAGGAAGTCCTCCCCATTATTTAGATATTTTACTTTTAAAATATTAACCCAATAAACCTATTTATTTTGGGTCAGGCTCCAACCTTGTTTAACAACCAAGGCCTTATTCATTTGGTCCATCCTTCTCAGGCCCAGGTCTCCAAACTTCCTTCTACTGTATATCTGGTCCCATGCTATTAAGTGGAATATTTTCTTCTCCTCTAATACAAACCATAGGAAGAATTTTTGAGCTTGCTCGATCTTCTACACTATTTTACCTAACATCTTGAACAAGGACATAAAGTAAACCGGTATACTTTGAAGTGTATATTTCACCAAAACAACCTTACCTGCTTGGTTTAACAAAGCTCCTTTCCAACTAGTAAGTTTACATTGCACCCTTTCCACCATTGGCTCCCATAAATATTTCTTGCACCTCCCTTTAAAAAGAGGAAGCCCAAGGTAAGTCTATGGAAACTTTGTTATCTCATAGTCCATATCCATCGCTATTCTTCCTTGCCCGAGAATAGAAGAATTCAAGAAGAATATTTTACTCTTCAAAAAATTAACCTTATGCCCCACTACTTATTTATACCAAACAAGGATATCTTTGATTGCCTAGGCCTGAGGAATTGAGGTGAGGAATGAGAGAAGAGTATTGTTTATGAATTGATGATGGGAGATCGGTTCTATGCTCAAGATCAATTTAATACCAACCATAGAGGAGGAGGCCTTAAGGGACCTACCCAAGGCTTTTGCCATGAGGATAAATAGATAAGGGGAGAGCAGGTCTCCCTGATGAATGCCATGACAACTACGAAAGTATCCAACAGGCGAGCCATTGACAAGCACTAAAAATATGGTTGATGAAATGTAGGTTTTAATAATAAAGATCCATCTCCTATCAAAGCTAAAATTTTGGAGGACCCTATGGAGAAAATCCCACAAGACCCTATCGTAGGCCTTGTTCATGTCCACTTTTAGAAAATCTCATGCTCGACCACTTTTTTCCATTGAATGTATGAGTTCATGAACCGAAATAACTCCATTCAGGATCTAATGACCTAAAATAAAACTACTTTGAGCATATTGAATTAGATGAGACAAGAGAGCTTTAAACCTGTTAGCCAAAGCTTTAGTACTAAAATTTTTGAAAGTATTGTAGAGATTAATCGGGAAAAAGTATTTGAACTTAATAACACCTGTTGATTTTGGAATTAGAGCCAAGAAAGTGGTGTTTATAACCTTAAGGAAGACTCCAGTGGTTTGAATTTCATGTAGTGTTAGGGTACCTAGGAATAGATATTTGAGGATATGTTATTATATAGTATAAGGGTTGGCATGAGCCACACATAACCCAAGGTTGACTGTATTATAATATAATATGAAACATTTGTAAGGAGGGTGGCATGTTAGGGTACCTAAGAATAGATATTTGAGGATATGTTATTATATTGTATAAAGGTTCATGGGCCACACATAACCCAAGGTTAATTGTATTATAATATTATATTAGTAGTCGGTTCCGTAAAGTATAATTAGAAGATGGGTATATAAAGAAGCGATATTTGTCATTGTAATCATCATGGAGATGAATCATATATAATCGTCTTTGCCCACGAAGTGGCTTATGGGATTTTGCCCTCCTTAAGTGGCACTCTCATCTTGGGAGATATTGTGGATTTATTATTTTCTTGAGGAATATTATTAGTGTTTTCCTACCTTAAGGGTATAATCTATCTCTGTCTCAATTATGGATTGTTATTGTGGATAATTATTTATGGATGAATGATTTGATATTTCTACATATTGATGAATGATTTATGTTTATAAGAATAAAGTTTTGTAATAAGTGGTATCAGAGCAACGATTCTGGCAAAGTGGGGATTATTTTTTTTGGATTGAAAATTAGGGCAAAAGTTTTTATAGAAAAACATCTCATCTTTCAAGAGCCATATCTTTATAAAAGTTTATCCGTTTCAGACAATTTTTTATTATTTTATGCAAAATTTGAAGAGATTTAAAATGAGTGATCATATGAAGGAATCTGATCAGTATTAAGTGAGATACGATCTTTTCAAGTCAACCATATGGAACAAGAGCAATGATGAATTTTCAAATCACGATTTTTTTTAAGATGAAATTTTTCGATTGGGGTAAGCAAATCAGTTGCAATTTATTTTATTTTGAAGAAAAAATGTAAGTCTAATTGTTTATGTGGAATTTGAGCTTCAAATATGTGGGGAGATATATTTTTCCAAAATCCTAGTTTGTATTTTCATTCTTTGTGGATGAGAACTCATGGCACTTCAAAAGTTTTCTAGAGCAGATGTTAAAAATAGTAGACAATGGTGGATATGGATATACTTTAAATCTTTATATTTTTCTGATCCTTATTGGAAATTCCACCTTACTACACTTTAAAAAAGGATGCTAGAAATTAGTTGTTAGGTTTGACTGAAAAGAATAAAGGGTACACTTGGGACAAATTGGAACATGCATTCTTAAGTCATTGGAACCCCTATAAAAAGATAGCTACTTTGAAGGATACACTCAAAATTTATGCAGAAGAAATAAACATGCTCTAGGAAGAACAAAAGGAACTAAAAAGAGATCTTGAGGGAAGGGATAAAAAGATAGATAACATGTTGGATATCATCAAAGACCTTGAAAAGAAACTACAGGGAATTCAAAATGAGCGGAATGAAATGAAAGGAAGATGGGAAGTTTTCAATAAACATAATGAAGACTATGAAAAAGAAATAAAATTACTCAAGAAGGAGAAAGATAAAAATATTAAGGAAGACAGTGAGAAGAATGAAGCCACATCATTGGATTTTCAAAATCAAGAGAAGGATCAAAATGGTTTAAATTCATCTAAAAGTTCTATTTTGTAGGTTCGTGGAAGCATTCAAAAGGAACAAGTTATTATTTCTATTGACCCTAGTAGCATATATATTTTATTAATATTGCTTTTGCTAAGAGGTTGTAGGTTCAAGCAACAAAAATTAAGGACACACAGTGAGAGGATGAGAATGTTCAGATTTTTGAAGATTTGAAGATCACCATGGAAAAATATGTTTTACATTCAGATTTTCATGCTATTGAGATGGATGATGTGGATATTGTTCTTGGTTATCCTTGGTTAGATTCTTTGGGTACTATTAACATTAATGTGAAAAATAAGTCAATGAAGTTATGGTACAAGAAAAAAAGATAACATTGCAGGATATTTCTCAGCTTAAGGAGCAAGGATCCAAGGAAAAATAAGAATTGGTTGCAGAGAAATAAATTGAAGAACAAATAGAAGAACCTAAAATAGAATTCAAGAAGGCAATAAAAGCAATAGAGTCCATGGAAGAAGTATCAACTATTGAGTCCATAGAAATAACAGTAGTAGAGTCCAAGGAAACTTTGATAGAAGAGCACAAGGACATACCAAACAAAGGGAACACAAAAGAACAACATGTAGAAGAAGTTAAAGAGTCAAAGAAGGTAGAACATCAAGTTACGATTGTAGCTTATCGCCATCCACACCACCATGAGCAACAATAATCTTGGAGGTATGGCTCAAGGCAATAATATTATGGTTCTACATGGAATCAAAAGGGCACCAAGTATGGCAGTATTTGGCAGAGAAAACATAGTGATCCTGGTTTTCAGAGTGGTGCATCAATAGCAAGGAATAAGTGAATCCATCATTCAAATTATCAAAATATAATAGCAAAAGCGTGGAGCCAATGAAGCAAATTTGGATACTCAAGTGGTAAAATGGCATACCGACATCAACAACGACTACCACCAATCAATTTTTCACTAGGATGGATGGATGATCAAGATTGGTACCAGTTGCTAACATTGCTTAGCAAATTATATTATCTTGTTTCTTCAAATATTTCTAGGATGAAACATTTGTAATGAGGGTGACATGTTAGGGTACCTAGGAATAGATATCTAGGGATATGTTTTTTTTTTGTTTATATTGATGAATTGGTTACAATCATAATTTTTAGTAACTGCCAGTGTAGCTGGCAGGGTTCAAACTATCAGCGAAGGCTTCCAACACATCCACTGTCTCGTTAATGATAACCCGACGTGAGATGGGGATCGCTGGACGCACAGGGATATGTTATTATATTGTATTAGGGTTGGATTGGGCCACACATAACCCAAGGTTGATTGTATTATAATATAATATTATATTATATTATAATATTTAATTAGTAGTTGACTCCCCAAAGTAAAATTAAAAGATGGATATATAAAGAAGAGATATTTGTCATTGTAATCATCATAGAGATTAATTATATGTAATCCTCTTTGCCTACGAAGTGGATTATGGGACTTTTCCCTCTCTGAGTAGCACTCTCATCTTGGGAGATCTTATGGAGTTATTCCTTCCTTAAGGAGTATTATTGTGACACTGAAGAATACTTCTTTCAATTAAAAATTCAAAACTAACCTTATACAATATATAGTCCAAATTGAAACTAATTACGAAACGAAATGCAGAATGGAAGGAGAAGAAGAAGGAGATAAGGAATTTGTGAGAAGAAGGGGGATAAGGAGATAGGAAGAAGGAGGAAAAATAGGGATAGGAGAGAATTTGAAATCTGCCGACATTCCTCCTGCCGACATTCCCTTGGTGACATTAACCTTGACATTCACCTTGGTCTCGTCCACCGTGGTTAAACTCTAACATTCTCCCCCTTAAAGTTGAGAGGGCTGACAAGACAGTCTCTCAGCTTTATAAATTGAGCTTTAGCCATGCCTTTGGTGAAGATGTCTGCAATGTTCTCCAAAGTGCTGCAATGTTTAAGCTCAACAATATGTTGCTCCACCATGTCTCGGATGAAGTGATACTTCATATCAAAATGTTTTGTTCTGCTATGGTGGATAGGATTATATGCCAACTGAATGGCACTTATGTTATCACAGTACAATCTGGTAGGACCACTTTGTTGTTCTCCAATCTCTTCAAGGACTTTTCTCAACCATAGGGCTTGAGTACTAGCATATGTGATGGCTATATACTCAGCCTCAGTAGATGACAATGCTACAACAGTCTACTTTTTGGAACTCCATGTAATTAGTCCTGATCCTAGACTAAAACAGTTCCCTGATGTAGATTTCCTATCATCAATATTGCTGCCCCAATCACTATCACTAAAGCCAACTAACTTGACAGCATTACATTTGTGGTAATGGATTCCAAAATCCAATGTACCCTTTACATATCTTAGAATTCTTTTAGCTGCTTGCAAATGCAGCTCGGATGGATTAGCCATAAACCTTGAAACAAGAGAAACAACATACTGAATGTCAGGTCTTGTGTTGGTGAGAAACATCAAACTCCCAACCATGCTCCTGTAAGTGGTCGTGTCAACCTTCGGTGCTCCATCATCCTTGCTCAATTGGATCCCATGTCCAATTGGAGTTGCAACTGATTTGCAATGCTCCATGGCAAATTTCTTGATCATATCACGAGCATACTTGTGTTGACAGATGAAGATCCCTCTATCTATCTGATGAACTTCCATGCCTAGGAAGTAGTGCATTAAGCCCAGATCTTTCATCTCAAATTGTTTCATCATGGAGTGTTTGAACTCCATATTTATCTTATCATTACTACCCATAAATATGAGATCATCCACATATAAACAAACTATGAGGATGTCTTTACCTTGCTTTAGGTAGTAGAGAGTTGGTTCACTTTTGCTCCGGGTGAACCCATATTCCTTGAAATAGTCGTCAATGCGTGAGTACCATGCTCTTGGTGCTTGCTTGAGGCCATAAAGTGCTTTTTTCAGTTTATAAACAAGGTGCTCCTTACCTTGTTCTTGAAAGCCTTGAGGTTGTTCAACATAAACCTCCTCAGTTAAGTACCCATTGAGAAAGGCACTTTTTACATCCATGTGTTGAATTTTCCATCCTTTGTGAGCAGCCAAGGAAAGTATTATTCTGATTGTCTCCTGTCTAGCTACAGGAGCAAAGGTCTCCTCATAATCAATGCCATACTTCTGTGTGAAGCCTTTTGCTACCAGTCTTGCCTTGTGTCTTTCAATGCTTCCATCAACATTGAATTTGGTCTTGTAGACCCATTTACATCCAACACATTTCTTTCCTTTAGGAAGCTTTACAAGCTCCCAAGTATCATTGTTTTTTATAGAGGTCATCTCCTCTTTCATGGCTTCCTGCCATATCTTCTGAGTACAAGCCTTCTCATAGCTAGAAGGCTCTAGTTGTGCACTAGTCAATAAAGCATAATTGACTACATCTCCCCGAGGCTCTTGGGAGTCATCATCTCCATACAAATGCAAATTTTCAAGTCGTTGCAAAATTATACTCATTTCACTAGCTTGGCTTCTAGTGTATCTTCTCTAAAAATTTTTATCCAACATTTGATAAGATGGATGATGTTGTAATGTTCTCTTACCTCTGGATGGAGAATCAATATCCATCGGTGAAGAACTGACTGATCGTTGTGGAGAAGGACTTGGAGAAGTTGTTGATGTACTAGAAGTAGCACTTCTGCTTGGGCTTGGAGGGGGTGTGTCTTTGCCTTTCTTGGGTGACACCTGCTGAATTTGAGAAGAACCTGCATCATGGGATTCATCATCAACAAAAACTTTTGGATGACCCCATTCTCCCCCTTCATCAAAAATTACATCCCTGGAAAGAACAATTTTATGGGTCTTCGGATTGTAGAGTCTATAGGCTTTGGTAGACTCACAATATCCTACAAAAATACATGCTTGACTCTTGGGATCAAGCTTTTTCCTTTTTTCTTCAGGGATGTGTGCATATGCTAAAGAACCAAAAACTCTAAAATGTTTTACATTTGGCTTCTTGCCATACCATGCCTGGTAAGGAGTGATCCCTTTCAAACTAGAAGTAGGACTCCTATTTAGAATGTAAACACTGGTTCTGACAACATCATCCCAATACATGTTACTAAGATGCTTTGTTTGAAGCATCGATCTGGCCATCTCTACTATGGTGCGATTTTTCCTTTCTACCACACCATTCTGTTGTGGAGTATAGGCAGTGGTGAATTGCCTTTTTATCCCACATTCTTTACAATATTGCAGAAATGCCTTGGAAGAGTACTCTCCTCCTCGATCTGTCCTGAGACATTTTACAAGAAACCCACTTTGTTTCTCTACATTATTCTTGAAATCAATGAAGCAATCAAAGGCTTCATCTTTGTGTTTCAGGAAATAAATCCAACACATTCTAGAGAAATCATCTATAAAAGTGAGAAAGTAAGAATTGTTACCGATACTTTTTGTCTGCATTGGACCACAGATGTCCGAATGCACTAATTGCAGTGGATAGCTGGCCCTCCATGCTTGTCCTCTTGGAAACTTGGACCTGGAGTGCTTTCCCAAAGCACAGCCTTCACAGACTTCCTTGTGATCCTGAATTTTAGGAAGTCCAGTCACCATAGCTTGAGAAGTCAACAATTTCAGGCTAGCAGAATTCAGGTGACCATATCTCAAGTGCCAAAGCACACTTGGATTTGCAATAGCAATATTTGCAAGTTGAGCTCCCCCTGGCTGTCCAAACTTAAGGGGAAATAACCTATTTTTGGTCATAGGTACCTGTGTGATGACTCTATTACAATTGTTCTTATCAAAAATTACACATTTTCCCTCATCAAAAACAAGTTTGTAATTCTTTTCCATCATTTGTCCAACACTTAGCAGATTATGTTGGAGTTGAGGGGTGTAGTAGATATCATTCACCTTTTTGATGCCTTCCTTCGTTGGAACCTCCATGGCTCCAATGCCTTCTACTTGCAATGCTTTATCGTCTCCCAACTTAATTCGGGATTTATAGGTGGAATCTATTGTAGCAAAGAGTTCTTCTTTGCCACTCATATGGTTGGAACAACCAGTATCCAAAATCCAAGTATCATTCAGATTTTGATCCGATTGCCCATAAGAAAGAAAGAGATTAGAAGTCCCTTCTTCTTCACCATAATGGCCATACTGACTGCTTTGACTGCTGCTTCCCTGAGAAGATTTGGACCAACAGTCTCGAGCAAAGTGACCTGGCTTGCCACAATTGAAACAAACCTTTTTGGATTTGTCACTTCCTCTTCCTCGACCTTGATTTCTACCTCTACTTTGTTGATTGCCTCTACTTTGATTTCCACCTCTACTAGGATTTCCTCCTCTGCTGGGATTTCCACCTCTTTGGTTGTTCTTGCCTCTGCCTCTTCTTTGACCTCTGCCTTGGCCTCTTCCTTGTCCTTTTCCTGCACCTTCTTGAGATGCGAAGGCTTTATCATCGCCTCCATAACTTGTTGATGGAGATTCTTGTAATCTCTCTTCATGTGAAAGTAATGAACCAATTAAAGCATCAAAGGATAGTGTAGACAGATCCTTTGATTCTTCGATGATGATTGCTATGTGATTCCATTTTGGAAGAAGTGTTCTCAACACTTTCTTCACAACAATTTCTGGTTTGACTTCTTCTCCAAGTGTTACCATCTTGTCAACTACTGCTTTGACTCGAACGCAGTAGTCACCAACTTTCTCATCTTCATTCATCTTGAGATTCTCAAAATCTCATTTCAGTGTCTGAAGCCTGACCTGCTTCACTTGATCGCTTCCTTGGAAACCTTCTTTTAAGGCCTTCCATGCATCTTGGGCAGTTATACAAGATGCAATTCTGGGGAAAATACTTTTATCCAATGCTGCTTGAAGATGATAAAGGGTAGATGAATTGTTCTTTTGTGCTTCCTTCCTTGCTTTCTTATCAGTTGCACTCAATGTAGTCCAATCGGAGGGTTCTATGTAACCCTCTTCTACTACATCCCATAATCCCTTACCTATGAGTAAGGTCTTCATTTTGATAGACCAGTACTCATAATCATACCCATTAAATTTAGGAATGGGTAGATTAGCATTGGAGGCCATAGCTATTGAAAGAAACTAGGAACAAACTTTTATTTCTCTATTACAATCAATTTCAAAAGAAAGCAGTTACAGATTTAGATCAAGTCTAGCTTGATCTACTCTTTCGCTTATGGCCTGTTCTTCTTGCTGAGGTTCTCCGTTCACTGGATTCACAAAGTTATCAGCAACGAAGTCTTCATCATCACTGATGAGAATAATTTCTGGTGAATCTGGCTCCAGTATTTCAAGTGAAACACTGTTATTGAAATGAGGATTTTCTGGCTCCGGTGGTGCAATGCCTACATATGTTGACTGCTCAAATCTGCTATCGAAGGAATTATCCTCTGAATCTGCTTCGTATCCTGAATCTGGATGTCTTTGATGGGCTATGACTACATTTTGTAATTGGCTGAAAATTGTATGCAAACCATATCTCCGAATTTTTTTATCAAAATATTTGGCGTTCTCTCTTAGTAAAAGAGAACACAGGGCATGATAGCACCCGGTAGATCGTATCATGAATTTTTTACAATGCTACCCTTCAATGCAAAAATTATCCCCCTTAGAGCCTTTGAGGCTATTACAAAGAAGTTCACCCTTCAACTTAGGCTATTACACAATTTGCAAGTTTTTCATCACAATACTTATCCCTTGAACGGGGTTCCAAGGGGCAGTCCAAAATTTTTTGGAAGTGCTAAACGGGCGCTCCAGAAGGCTTCTCGACACTTTTTCAAGCCTCTTGGGCGTATTACATAAATTTGCAAGTTTTTAAAGCCCCCCTTGGGCGTATTACACAAATTGCCTCTGAGGCAATATTTTCTCTTTGCCCCTTTTAAAGTTTACTAAAAACTTTAAAGTAATTTTAATAAATTTCTATTTAATAATAAAAAACTATTGCTTTAAAAATAAATTTTTTAAAAGGAAATGATTTAAAAAACAATAATTTTAAATTATTAAATAAAATATTAAAATGACTTTAAAAAAAATAACCTTTTAATTTCTGTCGTCCACGCGAGTTGAACCCGCGACCTCTCGAACCAACACAAACCTCCTTACCGACTCAGCTCCATCCACTGATGGCAATCGAAAGCAAACTTGCCCGCTTTATTATTTCCTTGGTGACGGGGAGGCAAAAAAAAATTGTTTTGCTGTCGTCGGGTTTCAAACCCGTGATCGGGCGAAGGGAGAAACGCCTTAGCACTGGCTCGAGGAGCCAGTCGGGCTACAGTGCCCACTGTGAAGGCAATGCACGAAGCCTTCTATTTAACACACGGTGCATCTAACTTTTTTAAAAATATATGGGAATGCATTATCCCACATTCACCGGGACAAAGCTTGCGAAGGGGAATATAAGGTGCAATTCACGTATTTGAAATCGATTGCCTTCGGGCAATCGGTCACGCCTATTTTGCCAACCGAAATAGCCACGCGTCCTCGGTAACTGCCACGTCAGCTAACCCTTCGTCCGCCTTGCTGCCACGTTGTCACCCTCCGTGCTGCCACATCACACCCACGCATCTGCCACATGTCCGGTCTAAGTCAGGTCCTGTGGCTATCCTCCACGTGTCGAGTTCGGGTCCTGTTGTCAGTTGGCCGCCATGTGAACCTCGATCTACGTGCAATCCATGTGTCAGGTCCTCAGTCCTCGTTGGCTATCCACCTCGAGATCCTCGCTTGGATCTGGAGTCCTTGTCCAGTCCATTTGCCTCGGGAATCGTGCTTGGGTTTCGATCTACGGGCTGCTCCTCGATCTCGGGAGTCGTGCCTGCCTTGGACCCTCCTCGCTGGTCAACTACCCTCACAAGCTCGCTGGCTCTGATACCAAAGTGTGACACTGAAGAATACTTCTTTCAATTAAAAATTCAAAACTAACCTTATACAATATATAGTCCAAATTGAAACTAATTACGAAACGAAATGCAGAATGGAAGGAGAAGAAGAAGGAGATAAGGAATTTGCGAGAAGAAGGGGGATAAGGAGATAGGAATGAGGAGAAAAAATAGGGATAGGAGAGAATTTGAAATTTGTCGACATTCCCTTGGTGACATTAACCTTGACATTCACCTTGGTCTCGTCCACCGTGGTTAAACTCTAACAAATTATTGGTGTTTCCCTACCTTAAGGGTATTATCTATCTCTGTCTCATTGTGTGGATTGTTATTGTGGATAATTATTTGTGGATGAATGATTTGATATTTCTACATAATGGTAAATGATTTCTGTTATGAGAATACAGTTTGTAACATAGAGCTTCACTGATCTCCTTGCCAAAGATATGCCAGAACCTCTAGAAAAATATTAGGGGGAAGCCATTCAGGCCAGGGGCCTTCAGTACTTCCATTGAAAAGAGTGCTTTCTTAATTTCATCATCATTTAGTAGACTGTTGAGATTATCATTCATTTATTTCATCACCAAATGCAGAATGTTCTTCCGTAAAAACACTTCTCGCACTTATCTCGTCGAGGAGAGATTGGAAGAAAGAGACAACCTCAGCCCTAATTTCTTCGATATCCCTATTTTAGAACCATCCGCTTTACGAATCTCACAATTGCTTAGATATTATCCATGTCTCTTTTAACAAGATTTGAACCTAAATCCTTCTTTGAATGTTGATATAGTAATATACTTTATTGTATTAAATGCTTTAAACCCATTTCAATTTTGTATCATCAATTTTAAATGTATTTTTTATAACAATAAAAAATAAATTTTTTTTTGGTTAGTGTGAGAAACCCCTACAACCAACGCATAGGCTGAGGAATCTCCTCCCAACCATGACCCCTCGTAAAGCTAGAGTTATGATTATCAATAGAGAATTTAATACACAACCACCACACACTCACCCCCTTACACACTCGCCCACGCTAATAAAAAATAAATTTAAATATTATAAAATAATAAATAATAAATAATAAAATAAAATTTAATATAAAAATAATTTAAATAATATAAATTTAAAACCATAACTTTAAATTAAAATATCAATCTTATTAAATTATTTATATATATATATATATATATATATATAAAATATATATATATATATATATATTAATTAAGTTTTTAAGTTAGGATGTAAGAGGAACGAAACCACATTATTATCTTAACAAAAAAAATTAATTTATTAAATTATATATATATATATATATATATATATATATATATATATATATATATATATATATATATAGATCATTAGTTTTGTTAGGATGTAAGAGGAACGAGACCACATTATAATCTTAACAAAAGAATTGAATATATATAACTGAAAATAAATTAATTCAAAATTTAAAAAGGTGAACAATTTTTTTTTTAATGTTTTTTTAAAGACCGCTTCAAGTAATTACAAAACTATATGTTGTCAAGTTATATAAATAGATTAAAAATATAATTTTTTAAAGTAGGTAGATAGATAGGTGTTCACGTGAACGAAATTTCAATCATGATATTAAAATGAAAACTTAAATTCAACCTTACATAACCAAATAATATATAAATTTTTTACAAATATATATTTTATTTATTAGATTGAATCAAATCTTTATTTTATACATAAAAATTAAATAAATAACTAAAAAAATAAATAATAATAAATATAATTATTAAAGAAAATGGTATTAGTTTAGTATGTTAGTTTTTTTTTAATATTTGATGAGATCTGGTTTATTTTGATGAACAATATATAGATTTTTTTTCGGTAAATTAAAAAATTATATTACTAAAACTGGTTCAGGGTTTCCGAAACCTTGGTACAAAACCAATAGTGCTTGCTGTGAATAGAAGATAGTAGTAATAGCGACAAATCATTGACCTTAAAACAATAGAAGCTAAAACAGAGGATGCAACCTCAAACTTAAGGAGACAGAAGTTAAGGACACACCCTAAGACAATAATCTCACACTGCAAAAAGAAATGGGCTTCATGTAGGGTAGCCGTGAGAACAGTAGAAGAACTTCTATCAGAAGAAAAATAGGCTCCACGCAGGGTAGCCTCTGACACAAAAACTAAAAAAATGAGGAAGTTAATCCTCAGCAAGGATCTTGTCCTCGTCCTTGGTGTCATCCTGATCAGCTTCCTTGGGCTCTTCTTTAACCGCACTCTCCTTCTCAACTTCAGACCCGCCATCGACCTCCTGGCTACTCTGACCCCCATAGAACAACTTTTGAAGTCCTTCTCGGATGTCAATCATGGAATTGACCATGGCATTCATCATGGCAGTAGTTGAGGAAATGATGAATTCCTTCAGGCGTTTTGTCTCATCTTCAGTTTCCTCCTCATTTTTTATTTCAATTACTTTATGCCGAACTGCCAGGTTTTGAATGCGGGCATACTTCCTCACAGGTTCTTTCGTGCTATCGAAACTGATACTTTTCCTTACCTTCAGTTCCATGATAACCTCAATGGCCTTCCTCTTTTTTTGGTAAGGTTAAGGTGGGACCCGCTAGGTTTGGCAGGGTTGGGGATGCTTGGGTTGGGTTTGGAGTTGTTGGCCAGGACATAGGTATAAATGACCTTGAAAAGGCCCTGATGGAGGGGAAGGTTGTGGTTATTTTTGTTTTTGCAGGTATTGATCGATAAATTAATGGAGTTGAGGAAGAACTGGGGGATACTGATGGGGTTGATGTCGTAGAAATGATTAACAAAGGCCAAATGGTAGGTGTTGAGGGATTTTTCGGAGTCATCGATAGTGATGAATTCCATAATTGGTTTCATCACGTAATCCCAAGGGGCACTCAGGTCACTTTTGTAAATCCTAGGTGCCTTTGCATTTTTGAGGATCTTCTCATTCTCATTGATCTCCTTGAGTTCAACCTCCCAGTTATATTTGTGCCTGTGGATGAAGCGCCCTTTAGGATTATGGCCAGTAATTGTAGATAATATATGGAGGTCAACCATAAAACTTCTTTCATGCACGGTGACAGACCCAATTTCCCAAGTCTCTAGGAATGCTAAAGTGATATCCAACTCATCGTCAGAAAACATATGGAGAAAGGGAAAAAGGTGGCGGTCCTTAAGGATTTTCTCCGCAACGAGTTTGTAGACGAAAGAGTGGGTTCAGTGAAAGACATGATGGAAAGACATTGGGGTTTGAAGTGGAAAGGGACAAGAGAAATAGGGGTGAGCAATAGGGACAACAGACTGCGCAATAAAAGGGGAAAAGTCTAGGGACGATGGCTAGGCGAGGAGGAGCCATGGCATATAAAAATAAGGAGACTTGGGAAAACCACCATGAAAGCCGGGGGATGCCAAAATTAATCATAATCGGGCAAGCGAGGGAGCCAAAAAGGAAGACATGAGAGCAACGAATATTTGGCACACGAGGATAGGGTGGCTCGCACTTGAGTAGGGCCTGGTTGCTCGAAAAAAGACATTGATCGAGGATAATGTGAAGGTTTGGAAAAATAACCTTGACAAAAATAACATTGGAACCCGGATTGGGGTTTCTGGAGAGATTGCTTATGCCTCCATGATTTCTTAGGACAGTGAGCTTCAGAATTCGGGGTGCTAGTTTGAGACGACCGTTGACAGCGTTTCGCTTAGTCTTGCAATGCCACATCCTAATCCCACGTTTGGTGGTGATAAAATTTCTTTGAGCTGTAGTTTTGTGTTGGGATTGGAGGTTACTAGGACCAAGGATGGTATGATTTCGAAGCCATAACGAGCACATAGTGTGATTATGATGGAGACCTCTGATAAATCTTCTATTGTTGGAAATCAGCATGCCATTTCGGTACCTGCACACGTTTAACAAATATATAAAGTACCCATTAGCATACATTCCAATAATGAAAGCCCAAAAAAATGTGACCTTTCGGTGGTGGGTGACATGGATAGGAAGCTGAATGATCTTATGGCGGAAACGATGGATGATGTGGATGGACACTTGGACCCCACTCTTCAAAAATGTGTTAAGGAGATTATAATTTTTGTGATGGGTAGGAATATTCACAGGGCACATGATATCCCCCAAATTCTGCTGATGTTACTCATGAGGCAAAGGATGGAGGTCTTGGAGGACAACGTCCTAATGAGGATGGCCCGTATGATTACTCCTTTGAGTTTTTTCCTGGTTGGCTATGGCACGGATATCCTCAAGATTGTCATCATTCCAGGTTTGAATGTTGATCGTGTGAACTTTGATGTTAGCTAGCCTATCCGCAACCTTGTTTGCTTCTCTGTAAGCATGTTGGAAGATGACTTCTTGCATGTCACGTACTAGAGTCCTGACTCCTTTAATATAGTCTCCGAATCTCCAGGAAGGACTGCTATTGTCGTGTTTGAGGTAATTGATGATGTTGAGGGAGTCTCCTTCGACTATCAGCTTGTTGGTAAAGTTCTTTGTACGGGAAAGCCCTCGCCAAATACTTTTTGCTTCAACAACATGGTTGGTCTATTCACCCAATCCCTCAGTGAAGGCTAGGATGACTTTTCCTTGGTGGTTTTTGAGGATGCCTCCTGCTATTGCTTTCCCTGGATTACCTTTAGCAGCTCCATCAAAATTTAGTTTGAACCATCCCATCGACGGAGGAACCCAATTAGAGTCTATTATGTGGTTGGCAGGAGGACAAAAATCCTCTAAGGATAGGCCAAGAGTCTTGCCTAGATCAGTCTCAAACCTGGATGCTGGTTTGGGGGAAGGGGGTATGAGGGAAGCATTTTACATGGCATTGACTAGGATTTTGTTGGTGATTAGCTTTGGAATCCTTGGCCTTTGGGAGAATACTCTGTTGTTTCTTTCAAGCCAAACTTACCAAAGGAAGTGGTGGAGGCAAGTCTTCCAAAAGAATTTGAGGCAGGGGTCATGAAAGGGGGAGGGCCAATGGGCAAATAGGTCATCGATGGAGCAAGGTTTGTCCCACTAGATGTGGAAGGAATGGAAAATGGATTCAAGGATGGATGAGGAGAAGGGGCAGTGGAGGAAAAGGTGAGAGGTGGATTCCTAGGCATTTAGGTAGAGATTACATTTGTTAGGGATGGGAATACCTTTCTTGATTAGGTTGTCTATAGTCAAGATTTTCTCTTAAATACTATTACTTGAAAATGATATAATATAAATAAAATCATCTTAATTTTATATAATTAATTAAAAAAATAAATATAATCATTTTCTAATAAGCTATGTGTAGTTTCTATTGTGACCACTCCCATTACAAAAACAAAATATTATATTGTTCTCATTATATTTCTAACAAGTAAATTAAAGCATATCCATATTTGCCTTTCTATTAAAGATATTCTTCATCTTCTTCAAACTTTCCTCAAACTACTAAGTTTCTATAATCAACTTTTTTTTTGAAGGAACTAACAACAAGAACAACCCTTACATGATATATAACTCCAACAGATAGAAGGAAAACAAACATAACAGTTATCCATCACAGAGGAAATCAGTTCGAATATTTTTCTTCTGTAGTAGAGGTTTTTTCTCCTTTAGAGTGGCAAGATTTGAGAATGCATTTTTGCACTTCAAGCTCCTAGGTAATATCTACTTAGGATCTTTGTTTTCAAAAAAATTACCATCACCGATGTTTCATAATTAGCTTCAAGAACACCATCTCAGGTGCTAATATTTTCCATGGAAATGTTTGGATGGTCTTTAGTAACCATTTGGCTTTTATCAATGATCTTATTCAAATTCTCCTTTTGGGGTTGAGTCTTCTATTACTTGAATGAATCCTATTGGACAATTGATGCATTTGGAGGATGAGCTTTGATATTTTAAACTAAGATATTTGAAGGTTTCAAATCATTCGCATGCAGGGCCTTCTCCTCTACCAAGGAGGAATCAGAGCATGATCGAATGACCAAACATCTTTTCTTTAGGTGGCTGTATTGATATAACCATATATCTTAGGGAGAAGTTTTTACATTCAATATTTTAGATCCATTCCCCTTTGCTTGAGGAGATAGTAAAGTATTGAGGTCCAAGAACTGAAACATTCATCCAAACAACCAATATTGCTTTACTCATATTAATTTTACTAGACAAATTTTCCTCTACTTGGGCATCCATATACTAGAATGCACTAATGGCATTATCTATTTTGGTGAATATCTTCTCTCCCCAAAACTCCATAGGGAGAGCATAAAGATTCACCTAGACTGGGAAGCCATTAACTTATTCTGTAAAGAGGTTGAAACTAGGAGTCCAAGGTCTTATATAGACATCCCTTTGTTCGAAAAACCAATTATATCTATAATCCATTACCCTATCTCTATCCGCTAAATTAAAAATTGAAATAAAAATATAAATTTTTGAGTAGAAGAGTTACTTGGAGTTCTGTACTAGTCCACCAATCTTCAATGAATCTTTTGAGCTCCTCCAAGCCCGGTATTTTACCCTTGATTTTGCACATAATTGTTCGAGATTCATGATCAATTAGTTCCAACCAAAATTCATCCTCTAAAATATTGATAGAGGGCAGAGGTTCATCCACCTGCGAACCTAAATATCATTAAGAGATATTTCTTCTGACTGAAGAGGTTTTCTCACTGATTGAAGAGATGGTTTGTGAACAATCCTCTTCCTTCAATGCTTGACTGCACCAAGAGTTTGTATTTCTTTCGCAAAAAGTGTAGCCAAATTGATCACTTTGTTCCATCACTTGACTACACCTAGGGTTTTAAAATAAATATAATCGTTAATAACATATATTTATTTAATTCATATTAAAAATATAGATAAAAAAAAAACTAGAAAGTTTAAGACCATAAAAAATAAAATAAAGAGAAGAAAAGAGTATCCAATAAAATAAGGTTATTAAGAATTTTTTTTCATCAAATTGAATAATTATTCAACCAACATACATGCAAAAATAGATCAAACATAAAGGCCCTTTCAATTTTGAATTTATGTGACTGAAACACCCATTTTTTTATAAAGAAATGGAAAAATGGTGGAGTATTCCTTCCCAAGGTACTAAGATGCAAATTCTCACAAACAAGCTTAAAATTGTGAAGAAAGAAGTCAAGAAGTGGAATAGGGAGGTCTTTGGAAATATCTTTCAAAAGAAGAAAGCTATTTGGTTAGAGTTGGATATGTTAGAAGAAGAGATTAATAGGTTGTTTATGAAATAAACCCAATTCCAAAGAGAAAAGGAGCTTAATGCTGAACTACACACCATAATAGCCAAGGAATAAACATATTGGAGGCAAAAGTCCAGGATCTAGAGGTTGTAGGAAGATGACAAGAATTCTAAGTTTTTCCATGTCTCCACTATAAAAAAAAAAAGTTCTATCTGCATTGATGAAATTCTAAAGGACGATGGCAAAGTTATTAGAGAGAGTGAAGAAATTGAGCATGAGGTTGTGGACTTCTATCAAAATCTTCTAGCTGAAGATATGGAAGTAGATGAAATTATGATTAAGGAGATGACTAATCACATTCCTAGGTTGATATCCAAGGAGATCAATGCTCAACTTCTAAAGGAGATTGAGGAAGAAGAGGTAAGGATAGCCACTTTCTCCCTCGGTAGAGATAAATCTCCAAGCTCAAATGGGTTCCAAGCAGGTTTTTTCCAAACCTTCTAGGATATAGTTAAAGTTGATGTTATTGAAGTAGTGAAGGAATCTTTAAAGTCGGGTCAGATCCTAAAGGAGTTTAAAAATACCTTCATTGTTCTAGTTCCTAAGAAGAAAGGGTTAAAAACCTTCAAAGATTTCAGACCTTTAAGTCTTTGCAACACTATTTACAATATTATCTCTAAAGTGATAGCCCTCAGATTGAAGATCTTCCTCCCCTCCATTATCTCTTATGAGCAATGAGGCTTTGTTAAGGGTAAACATATTTTGGATGGGATTATATCCCTTCATGATGTTAGGATTCTACTCCTAACCACCACACTAATCACATTATTAGTTAATTATTTAATCACTCTCTCTTTCACAAAGGTTGTGACCTTTGATCACACCTTCACACTCGTAGAAATAGGCATTTCATTTGGTATAGTTGAGGCATCAAAGAATATAAATATTAATTAAATCTATTGTGGGTTCCTACCTTACAATCAAAAGCGATTCAATACAAAAGCGATTCTTAATAAAGGAACTAGGTTCCTTACATCTGGATCAGAGCCATTTCAAATCCTCAATTTTTTTCCCAAGGCAAAAACCCACCTTTGTCGTCATATTATCAACAAATAAAACTACGCTCTAAGGACAGGGACGCAAAGGTAGCATCTGCACACTCCTTTAAAAAAAAAATCCCTTTGTGATAACGCTGACCGACAACATCACATCGATCTCTGTTGGATCCTAAACAACAAATTCGTTGCAAGCTAGCCTCAAAGAGAAGCTTCTTAGGGGTGCTGGTATCCTCCAAATAGCATTAGTCTCATCGTAAACCCTGCAATTCATCCTAAAGCACGCTAAAATCCTTTAGTATCACGATCGGACGCTTGTTAGAAAAACAAAACTGCGCAGGGAAATTACAGGCAACTAGTTTAAGAAAGAACGGCCCAACACCCATTGCAAACACCTTAAGGGAACATTATCGACCTCTGTCACTTATAATATCGATGAACGACTTGAAAACGAGCATCAAATCATGCAAACAAAACTTCTACAGCGTGAAACATCGTTTTCGGCGACCCTGATAACTCCGACGGCAAAAGAATTATTAAATTTAATTATAAACTAAGGTTTTACATTAAAGTTTAATTTTTTCGATGACCAGAATAAATTTCAGCATCGAAAAATAAAAAAGGCGTGGCATCAAGTTTAAAAAAAAAAAAGAACAGTGGGAAAAATCCCACATTCATCTGGTTGTGGGAAAATCGGACTTTAAAAGCACCAAGGCATGCATAGAAAGTTGCCTAGCATACTCGCGCGAAGGCATACTTGGTCGTGCGACGCTTTGAGTGCTAGTGGTGGGCGCTCGTATACGTGGATAGCTGCCTCAAAAGTTGCACTAACCTGGTTGACCGTTCGACCCCTCCTTGACCCCGTCGTCGCTCTACCTTCTTATGCCGCTCCGCGTCCCCCTCTACTGCCTTACGACGCTCCGCCTCCCTACTCCTTCTACCTCTCTCCGCCACTCATCCCTCAACCGCCTTACGCCGCTCCACCTCCCCGCTCCTTTGCTTGCCTGTGTCGCATTATTATACCTAGCTCCTTCGACTATTAAATGGGATAAAACACAATTTTTTTTTCTCAAAAACCCAACAAATTTAAAAAAAAAAAAGTGATAAAACACAATTTTGAAAAACTATAAACATAATTTTCACGAAATTTTTGTGATGACTTTCAACCCTTTTTGCGACACCTTTTCGCCAAACGACTATGCAAATGGCCGATGGAAGAATATATCACGACCCCAACCTACTTTTGCTACTTAATCTTGCCCACCTACGTCAAATCACATCAGTGAGTGTATATAAAATTTAGTTCCAGGATATCGCCAATCGCATCACAGGGTTGGATGAATCAGTCCTCATAAGTGGGTTCATCAATGGATTGAAAGAAGAAATTAGAGTGAAGATCATGATGTACACTCCTCGCACCCTACAAGAAGCCATTGGATTAGCCTTGTTAGCCGATGATACATTCAATGTTCAACGTCAACATGAGGAGCAACCTATTGATAAATCGACATTCACGCACACTATTCCAAAACACAAACCCTTGCCAGTTAAGTACCTTAGCCTACAAGAAATGGAGGAACGACGAGCGAACGACCTCTGCTATAATTGTGATGAGCAATTTGGGCCCCTTCATTGTTGTGCTACACAAACATTGTATTTATTGAATATAGTTGATCCCTGTCACTCCATAGAGGAAAAAGGTGAGGAAGATGTGCATGACATGACCAAAGCACTTGATCATAACAATGAAGGAAATGAGGTCGATGTGCAAGAAGTGCTCGATGCACCATGAAAATATGAGGTAGACATCCATGCAGTAAACAATGAAGGCAAGACATACACTCTCAAAGAACTACACACAAGTTCATCGCCAATAGTGAGTTCTCATCGTATAGGCAGCCTGATTCAAAAAGGAGGCAAAAGAGTGAGTGCACCTTTATTTTCCCTTCATTCTACATAGGAAGAATCGGCTAAAGCGAAAGCCTACCGTCATCACAATTCTCCTAAGGAAGATTCTACTATTCTTTCTAGCAACCCCCCACTAATGTTTCGACCTTCAATATATCCTTGCCTTTGAAAAAGTGACATTAAAATAGTACAAGAACTTGCACAAATTCAACTGGGAAAACAAGCAACGAAGCTCCTTACTTTGAGCTTTGAGGACAAAGCTCTTTTTAAGGAAGGTGGCATGTTAGGATTCTACTCCTAACCACCACACTAATCACATTATTAGTTAATTATTTAATCACTCTCTCTTTCACAAAGGTTGTGACCTTTGATCACACCTTCACACTCATAGAAATAGGCATTTCATTTGGTATAGTTGAGGCATCGAAGAATATAAATATTAATTAAATCTATTGTGGGTTCCTACCTTACAATCAAAAGTGATTCAATACAAAGTGATTCTTAATAAAGGAACTAGGTTCCTTACACATGAATCCATGCATTCTGTCAATATTGGTGAAAGAAAAGGTATGTTCCTAAAGTTAGACATGAGCAAGGCTTATGATAGAGTTTTATGGAAGTTTTTGGATAAAGTTTTGGCTGCCTTTGATTTTTGTAGACAGTGGAGAAGATGGGTTGGAAGTTGTTATAAGACTGCAAAATACTCTTTTTCGATCCATAATAAACTAGTAGTTTTTTTTAATAGTAGTAAAGGACTGATACAAGGTGACACCCTTTATCCTTATCTTTTCATTATTATGGCTGAAACACTCGAAAGATACCTCCATGTTGCCAAGGCTTCTGGCTGGATAGGGGGCCTTACACCAACTCATAATATTGAGGGTATTACTCATTTACAATTTGTGGATGATACCATTTTACTTGCTAATCCTACTATGGCAAAGGCAACTAAATTTAAAATAATCTTAGACCTCTATGAACGTGCCTCTCACCAAAAGATCAATGTGGACAAGAGCAAGATCTTTTTAATTAACACTAAAGTAGCTCTCTAGAGAAGGGTGGCTAGAGTGATAGGGTGTCATGTGTCAATCCTACCTTCTTCTTACCTTGGTATGCCTATGTTTGTGGGAACTTGTAAGGCAAATCCTTGGAATGGTTTGGTTGACAGGTTTCAATCCAAACTTACAGTATGGAAAGGTAATCTCTTGTCTCAAGCAAGTAAAGTGTTGTTGGTTAAGAGTGTTTTGCAGGCTATCCCCATTTATTTTTTCTCTCTTTTCAAGATCCCTTCTAAAGTTTCAAAAATCATAGAAGGAATTCAAAAATAGTTCTTATGGTCAGGATATGAAGAGAGGAGGAATTCATCTTGTAGCTTGGGAAAAATATACCATCAAAAGAAGCATGGTGGTATTGGTATGAGAAGACTCAACCTAGTTAATAGTGCTATGGCAGCCAAGGTGGGATGGAGAGTTCTAAGGGATGATCAGACTCTTTGGGTAAGGATTCTTAAAAAAATATATCTTGACAGCCAGGAGGATACCATATTTCTCACAATTCAAGACCCTTATCGTGGCTCTTCTTTATGTAACCACTTGGTGGAGGCTAGGGAGGCCTTATGGAAGGGTGTGAAATGACATGTGGAGATGGATCCTTTTTAATTTTTTGGGAAGATGATTGGTTATATGACAAACCTTTAGCCAACAATGATATTTTCTCTAATCGAAAATAGGATCTAGAAGATAGATATGGTAAAAAGGTTTGTGATTACATGACTTTATTGGATAACCAGTTGACCTGGAAAATTTTAGAGACAGACCCTAAGAATTTGGAGGATTTAAAACTCCTTAAAGCCAAACTAAAGGCTTATTACTTAGGTGTTGTCAGGTATAGAGACTCCGTGGTTTGGAGAAGAACTAAGAATGGGGAATTCAGTGTGAAGATAGCCTATGATATTTTGGATTCTACTATAGATAATGGTTTCCCTTGGAATAGAATTTGGGGTAAGAAAGCTATCCCTAATCTGGAGATTTTTCTTTGGGAAGCAGTCCAAAATAAGATCCTAACAATGGATAATCTTAAGAAGAGAGGTTTTCACATTACTAATAGATGCAATTTATGTGAAAAGGCATAAGTGGAACACATATTCTTGGAATGTCCCTATACTCTAAATATTTTTCAGCTCCTCATCACCAGGATGTGCATCTCTTGGGTGATGCCTTCTAATATGGTTGTGTGGTTACAACAATGGGAGAAAATCTTTTTTAGTCCTCGTATTAATGTAATTTGGAACCTGATTCCATTTCATTTTGTGTGGGGAGTTTGGTTAGAGAGGAACAAGAGAATTTTTAGAGGGGAAAAAGGTCTACAATGAGAAGTTTTGGAAGTGTCACCCACTTTTTAGAGGAGAATTTTAAATCTATCAAGTACCCTATTCAGCTAGAGAATATTGAAGAGACTATGATAGCTAAGGAATGGAATTTGGAACCTATTAGTGGTGGAGAGGCAAATGTTCAGGTTAGAACTGATGTAAAATGACAACCACCTCGAGATGACTGGTTGAAGTTAATTTTTATGGGATATCCAAAGGTAACCAAGGTAAGGTTGGAGCAGGAGAAATTTTGAGGGACAAACAGGGTAGATTGGTGGGGGTATCCTGCAAGTTTTTGGAAATTACTACTAGTCATAAAGCTGAATTTAATGCTTTGCATATGGGCGTAAAGCTAGTCAAGGATCTAGATGCTGAAAAATTTATCTTTGAAGGAGACTCCTTGAATATTATCAATATTTTGAAAAATGAGGGAGAAGCTAATTGGCAAATTTATTACATTGTGCAAGATATTAGAGAGCTTGTAAAGCATTTTGAAGAATTTGACTTTGTTCATGTCTATAGAGAAGGTAACAAATAAACAAAATAGCTGGAAAACGTTGGTGCCATTAAAGAAGAGGATAAAAGATGGATCCCCCCTGGGGTGGTCCATGAGGACTTAGAAAAGTTCACAACAGAGAACTGCAACTAATTGGGGTCTAGGATGGATACTGTTTGTCTTGTGTCCAGGGGATCTCTGTCTATTTTCCCTTGGCAATCGTGTAATTAATGGGCTGAATTTGTGTTGTAAAAGGGTTTGGGCCCTTTCAAAATCCTGTTTTTACCCTAATAAAAAAATAAATCAAACATAAAGAGAAAAATCATTATTATATATTATACATTGTAGGAATTAAATTTACAATGGAGATTTTGGAACTTTGAATAAAAGTATATGATTCGAATTCCATGGGATGTAGGGTTACACACTATACTTTGGTAACAATATGATTGGATAACCATATATTAAATACAAAATATTTCCCATTAAAGTCATCAAATCCAGGTATTGTAGGTGAGTTGGAGAGGAGAGGACAATCCTCTAAGGGAGGTCTCGGGTTCGAATCTCCACCATACCAAAAATTTGAATTGGGTACCCAAAATCCAATTGATAATGTTGGTGCAAGCAGGGTCGGGCATGACTCTTAGGTGACTTTAACGGTGTAGAACCCCTTGGTCATGGTCTCTCAGACCAAGGCGGCCTTGCAAGGGTTTTTTCGCTTTAAAAAAAAATCATCAAATATAATTTATAAACTTACCAACGTAAGAAATAATAATAATAATAATAATAATAATAATAATAATAATAATAATAATAATAATAAATTTGGTAAAAAGTAAGCCTTACTGAAAAGGCTTTAACGGTTATAAGAAAACTTTTTTTTGCCAATGGATCTTTGATTTTTTAAAAACTATTATCTTTTATGTTAATTTTAATATTTTATTATTATATTATGATATGTCATTTTTTCTATTAAAAAAATTGTTCGATGATATTTAGTTGAACTAGTTAGATTTCTCAACTTTTAAAGAGAAAACTTAGGTTCAAATTTTGTCTAAGATATACATGTATAGTTGTCAAAGTTGTTTGTAATATCATTGTAATTGTTTGTTTTTTGAATTGGTTTTTTAAAAACTATTATCTTTTTATTATTTTATGATATGCCACGTTTGCGATTAAAAAAATTGTTCAACGATATTTAGTTAAACTAGTTAGATTTCTAAGCTTTTAAAGAGAATATTTAGGTTCATATTTTGTCTAAGACATACATGTATAGGTGTTAATTTTGTTTGTGATGTCACTATAATACAAAAGGACACATTTCAATCCCATATAACCAATTGAAAAAAAAATTGAAGTATTTTTTTAATTGGCTAAATAACTTTTTTACTTTTCTTATTATATTTTTTCTTTTCGATTGAAAAATAAATTATATTAATAGAATTTGTATTACAAAGTAAAATGAGTCAAAAATGAAACAAGGGAGAAAGAGGAGCCTCCTCCAATCCCTCCTAGCTCAAAAATTACCCATACACCTGGTGAAAGTGTTATCCTCATCATCAATGTTTGTCTCAGTATAGGTCCTGATTGGTTTTGAACTTGCCTTAGGAGTTACTCGATACTATATATAAACAATATATCAAGCATTGTAGAGGTTTCCATAAGACCGATGCTAACTACGATTCATTTAAACTACTTCCTATGAAAAACTACAAACATTATATAAGTGATCATTGAAAACAACACCTGAGACCACCATTATGCAATTATTCATGTACATCAACAACACTTAAGTTGAATTTTATTTTTCCTCATCCATTTGATGGACCATCCATCCATATTCATACTATTTTGAAGTCGTTCTTGGAATCTTGATCATGTCTAACATACCTACTTTTTTGTGGGGTGGAGGCTTATTTTCTCTTAATTTAGCCATACTCAATAAAATGCCTATGGTTGTGTGTGTTACGTTTTTGAAATCCATCCACCTTGGCCGCTCTAAGTCTACCGGTAGTAGTGTCATATAATAGAGCAATAGTGGCCTGAAGATGAAGACACATGAGCCTATGGCAGTAAGACAAGAAACTTGCTTACCCAACTTGAAACTAGGATACCTTATTATTTGTTTTCTTAGAGGGCCATTGCTCATTGGCCTAACTATGATAGATTTATTAGAATCATTATCTACTATGTTTATTCTGCTATTTTCTTGTACCACCTTTTGTATCCCTTGGATTTTTTGGTACAAACTTATTTGATTTTCTATTTGAAAGTCAACATATTACCCTTCCTCTAGCTCCTTTTCCCATTTTGCTAAATATTCTTCCACCCCATTTCCCTCTCGCTTGATAAGCATAATAAAGGCATCTTGAAAAACCTTCCAAATCTTTTGAACTGCTTCCACCTTCCTTCTCTCCTTAATTACCAACACTTGGAAGGGTCTTATCGAATCCAAGATTCTAGCCCATACCCGAGAGTCTGTCTCTATCCATAGCCTATGTAAGTATAGATTCATAGCTATCATTGACGTTAACAAGATCACTCGTCCTTCTACTTCATTATTTGTTGTCTCCCCCATACATTCTACTCTCCAATACACCTATTCTCCTTTCCAATTCCTTATGATAAGGCCAAAACTAGCTTTTCTAGGGTTTTAGTAGAAGCCCCATTTGTGTTAGCCTTCACCCACTCTCTAGGAGAGGGTCTCCACTCTGTGTCACTTGGGAAATTCTCACCTACACATCTAACCCTTAGATTTTCTTTTATAGTTATTCCAAAGCTCTTAAGGATAGTCATTTCCTCCATTTCTATGTTTTTTTCTTCCTATAATCTAATGGATTATATTTCCATTTCCCTAATAATAATCCTCTCTCATACTTGCTCCATTGTATTATGCTCTGATATAAATATGAGTGCATTTATTCTAGCCATAACTACCACCATATGAAGTTGGGTCCCAATTTCCATGCCTTTTTCATTGTTTTAGTCTTTAAAATGCAATATTTCCATTTCTCATAAAAGCTTGCTCAACTTGCAAAGATTTTTCAATGTTGTCTCATCTGTCCCTATCAACTGATCCATATGTATTTGGCAAAAAAACACCCAAAAAAGAGGTGATTCAAGGTCTCCTTTGCCTTCCCACATAGAACACATTTGTAATGCCCATGGAAGCCTTTTTTTTCTCAAATTATCAAATGTCAAGCACTTTCCATGGTTAATCAACCATGAGAAAATGTTAATTTTTGGCCATACTTCCTTTTGACACACAAATATCCATATAAGTGGTGTTGGGGAAATCTTATATCCATAGGCTACCTTGTATCCCTTATTTACCTTATATATTCCCAACTTGCTTCCTCTCCATCCAAGTATATCCCTCATGGACCCATCGTGAACTGGGTAACTTTGGAGATATCTCCATAGTTTTTTGATTAGTTCCTCTATCCTCCTCATTGGCCATTCCTTGGGATATTTCCATTGTAGCAAGTCTAGTACATGTTGATTCCATTATTTTATATAGTGAGAGGCTTTCAACCACCCTGCCTCTTGGAGCTATGCTTTCCAACTCTCCATCTCTAGGAATACCTGAATAATTGGTTGGGATTGATTCCATAAATCCTCCCAAAAGAGAGCAGCCTTTCCATCCCTCAACTACAAATATAGGTATGGCATTATTAAATATTAGTCTGCTTCCATTGTTCCTTTTTGAAATGCTTCCACCTTCCTTCTATCCTCAATTCCCAGCACTTGGAAGGGTCTTATCAGATCCAATATTCTAGCCCATACTTGAGAGTTTGTATCTATACATAGCATATGTAAGTGTAGAGTCATAGCTACCATTGACACTGACAAGATCACTTGTCCTTCTACTTCATTATTTGTTATCTCCCCCATACCTTCTACTCTTCATTATACCTATTCTCCTTTCCAATTCCTTATAATAAGGCCAAAACTAGCTTTTGTAGGGTTTTTAGTAGAAGCCCCATTTGTGTTAGCCTTCACCCACTCTCTAGGAGGTGGTCTCCACTCTGTGTCACTTGGGGAATTCTCACCTACACATATAACCCTTAGTTTTTCTTTTATAGTTATTCCAAAGCTCCTAAGGATAGTCATTTCCTCCATTTCTATGTTTGTTTCCTCCTGCAATCTAATGGATTATATTTCCATTACCTTAGTAATAATCCTCTCTCATACTTGCTCCATTGTATTATAATCTGATCTAAATATGAGTGAATTTTTTCTAGCCATAAATACCACCATATGAAGTTGGGTCTCAATTTCCATGCCATTTTAATTGTTTTAGTCTTTAAAATGCACTATTTCCATTTCTCATAAAAGCTTGCTTGACTTGCAAAGATTTTCCAACGTTGTCTCATCTGTCACCATCAACTGATCCATATGTCTTTGGCAAAAAAACACCCAAAAAAGAGGTGATTCAATATCTCCTTTTCCTGACCACATAGAACACATTTGTAAGGCCCATAGAAACCTCTTTTTCTCAAATTATCAAATGTCGAGCACTTTCCATGGTTAATCAACTATGAGAAAATGTTAATTTTTGGCCATCCTTCCTTTTGATACACAAATATCCATAGAAGTGGTGTTGGAGAAATCTCATATCCATAAGCTATCTTGTATCCCTCCTTTGCCTTATATATTCCCAATTTGCTTCCTCTCCACCCAAGTATATCCCTCTTGGACCCATCGTGAACTAGGTGACTTTGGAGATATTTCCATAATTTTTTGATTAGTTCCTCTATCCCCCTCATTGGCCATTCCTTGGGATGTTTCCATTGTAGGAAGTTTAGTACATGTTGATTCCATGATTTTATATAGTGAGAGTATTACAATCACCCTGCCTCTTGGAGCTCTACTTTAAAACTCTCCATCTCTAGGAATGCATAAATAATTGGTTGGGATTCATTCCATGAATCCTCCCAAAAGAGAGCATCATTTCCATCCCCCAACTACCAATATAGGTATGGCATTATTAATTCTTATTCTACTTCCATTGTTCTCCATAATATAGATCCATATCCTTCCACTTTGAGTCTTAGGATGTTCTCCTTAGCTACTCTTGGATGATATTTAGCTTGTAGTTGTCTACACCATAAGCCCCAAGTAGTTGTAATCCATCTCTAGTATAGCTTCCCTGCTAGTGCCCTACTGTTTTGGGATGTCGATCTTGTCCCCAAGCCTCCTTGTTTTTTTGGTTGGCATATCTTCTTCTACCCAACTAGCACTGATTTATGTTCTCCCCTTACACTTGACCACAAACACTTTCTTGTATGTTTTTCAATATCTTTTAGAAATCCCTTTGGAGCTTGAAGTATGGAAAATTTATAAATTGGAAGGGCTTGTAGAACAACTTTAATCATTGTAAGCCTTCCTTATAAGCATAGCCATTTGTGCATCCATTTGCTCAACTTAGCTTGTAGTTTGTCAATAAACACTTTCAACTCCTTATTTTTATTTTCTTTGCAGACAAAGGTATTCCTAGATACTCTATGGGTAAAGGAGTTTCCATGAAGTTCAACAATTGTATAATTTTGTTTCTCACCCTCTTCGATGTATTGAAAATACTATTTGAGACTTTTTTATTTAAATTTTTCCTAGTATCTTGAGTATACCCATCTAAAACTTCTTTTATGTTTCTTGCTACTAGGAGATTGGTTTGACTAATAAGAGCAATATCATCCACAAACTGGAGGTGATTTACCTCAATTTGAGAGCCTATTTTTAGACCCCTCAACCTCCCCTCTTGTCTCCCTTTTTCTAGTAGTCTCCCTAGACCCTCTACATATAGGATAAAAAGGTAAGGGGAAAGAGGATCCCCTTTCTTCAACCCCCATCCTACTGTGAACATGGGAGAGGGAATGTTATTTACCAAAACTGAGAATGAGGTAGTCTATGTACATGCTTTTACCCAATATCTCTATCCCTCTCCAAAGCCTATTTTTTTTTAAATACTTTGCATAAAGGTCTAGTCTACTATGTTATAGGCTTTAGAAATATCTAGTTTAATAAACATACTTGGGTCCTTTTGCTTGGACATTATGTGTATCACCTCTTGGGCCACTACTATTCCATCTAGAATTTTTTTACCTTCAACAAAACCACCTTGCTCACTTGAAATTAGATTTGGTAAAAAAAGTTTTAACCTTTCCGCCATAAGCTTTGTTAATATCTTGTATACTACATTACATAGTGAAATAGGCCTATAATTACTAATTATCTCGCTAGGTGGGACCTTAGGAATTAAGGTAATAAAATAATGATTCAAGGCTTTTAACATCTTCTTACTCTATCTAATTTCCTCCAACACCTCCACCACTACTTGACCCAAAATTTCTAAGAAATTCTGATAAAATTCAATAAGGAACCCATCTGGTCCTAAGGTCTTTCCTATTTGATTTTTTTTATGATTTGCAATGTTTCTTCCAAAGAAAATTTCTTCATTAATAATTTATTGTATCTAGGTTCGATTGATTATGAAATTACCTCTAGTATCTTCTCCTACCATGTTACATTTCAATTTTTCATTATAATTGAATAGGGTATGGAAGTACTGATTTGCTATAGTTTTCATTTCACTTCCATTGGTTTTTACATGACCCATCATATGGCATGTAATTCTATTTTGTTGTCTTCTAGTTGTTGTTTCTTATGGAAGAAACTTGTGTTTTGATCTCCCTCCTTTAACCATGTAACTATGGCTCTTTGCCTCTAGTAGATCTCTTCTTGTTCCTCCAGTTCTTCCTCTCTCCTAAGAATTTTTGCCTCACATTGCAACATGTGTTCCATAATAGTTCCTTGTATTTATCTCCCTAGCAATCTTCTCCTTCTGATCCTTGATTTTGTTCTTTTGGATTCTAGTGAGTTCCTTCTTGTGTTTACTCCACCCCTTTAGTTGGGTCCTCACATATTTTATTTGTTTGTGGAGTTTGAATTGGGTTGTCCCAAATCTTGGTTTCCCTACTTCCCACCATTCCTTTAAGTGGTCCTCCAACTCTTCATATTTTAGCTACCATAGCTCAAATTTAAAAGTTCTTGTGACTTTATGATTATCTTCTTCTATGGTAAGGCTTACTAGAAAATGGTTTGAAGAAAGCCTATCCATGACCCTCCCTTGATGCTTGGTATGCAAGTATAATTCCTCCCCCATGAAGAAACAATCCAAGCAAGATTTGACTGTCTCACCTTCCTTTCTTTTGTTTATCCAGGTCATGGAGCTATCCATAGTTGGAATATATATTAGGTTCATTTGAAATGTTATTACTAAGAAGAACCTATCCTTTTCCTCCAACATGGCTCTATCTCCTTGTTGTTCCTCTATTATAAGCTTTGCATTGAAATCTCCCCCACAATCCATTGGTCCTTCGAGTAGTTATCTTTGTATATCTGTATGGTCGCCCATTGATACCTCTATAATCTAATTGTCTATGCTCCATAGAAATTAACTTTAGTCTATTTTTTCTATTTTTCTTATTTTGTAACCAAACCATCAACACTACTCTCATGGAGGCCACCTTATCACTAGGAACAATTGGTGATTACACACAATGGCCAATCCTCTTGATTTCCCCTATGCCAATTGAGTAAGGATATATTTTTTTGCCATATCCTCTTGTTTATTTTTGGTAAGTCTTCTCCTTGTATTTTGGTTTCGTATAACAATATTATATCTGGACTTGTATCCATGATAATGCTTTTGAATGCCTTTTGTATGGGGTGGTAACCTAAATCCTTAACATTCCAAGTGATTAATATCATTGAGAATTGGGAGAGAAGAAATCAGCCATCAATTTTACCTTTCCGTTCTAGCTCAAATTTCTTCCTTGTTCCTCCATATTTTCCTTGTTTGACTTCCTCCTTGTTGATTGGTTTGGTTTTTGTTTCTTCTCCATTTGATGAATCCCTAAATTAGGATCATCTTTGTTCTTATTTCCTTATTTCATCTCTATTTCCTGAGGTAAGACTATCCCTTGCTCTATTTCCCCTCCCGTGGTCTCCCTCATGGGTTGAATCTCCTCTTCCATGAGAGAGGTTGTGTCTGGTTTTTCTCCTTGCTTGTTCTCCAAAGCAAAATTGGAGTATTGTTCCAAATTTGGCATGACCTAGTAAATATCCTCCTCTAATCCTTCCATTTAAAATTCCCCTTCTATTTCCAAGCTTCCAAGTTGTTTGAATATCTCATATCTATTGTTTGTTCTTCCCACTTTTCCTCCTTATCTCTGATTACTTTGTTGATTTCTTTTGTTTGACCTTTTGATTACTTGTTGGAAGCCCTTAGAGTCTATTGGGCCTTCCCTTATATTGTGATTGAAGATATTAGCCCACCATATTATTTTATTTTGTCCCCTCTTGTTCTAGTTGATGATCCTTACTTGTTGG
The DNA here is from genome assembly GCA_028583015.1 of Wollemia nobilis. Classification (NCBI taxonomy): domain Eukaryota; kingdom Viridiplantae; phylum Streptophyta; class Pinopsida; order Araucariales; family Araucariaceae; genus Wollemia; species Wollemia nobilis. The sequence continues at coordinate 2,175,481 of JAQPPZ010000196.1, read as the reverse complement.
GCACATTCTAGCCAAATGTCCATGAGCATGGCACACCCTACATTTGAATGGAAAAACCTCATAATCTAGTTACTGATGCCAAATAAAATCATTATTTTCAAGTCTAACTTTGTTGGAATAGGCTTACTGAGATCCATTTCTACACAAATCCTAGCAAAAGTTGTCAATCTTCCTAAAACTGTTTCTCTTGATCTACCATGATAACGTCCTAGTAAGTTGTCTATTGCCTCGAGTACCTCCTCTTTCAAAAATTCAATGGGAAGGGTAAATAATATTATCCATATTGGTACTTCAGTTGGTTACACCCTCAGGTTGAATTCCTCTTCCATGGTTGCAGGAATAGTCTCATTGGCTCGTGATGATACAACCTCCCTCAAATACTTTTTGTTAGTTTGCCATTGACGTGAGCTCCACAAAAATACCCATTTGGGAGAGTTAGAATCTTGTATTCTCCTTCTATATGTCATTTTTTCCTTATCCACATGTGGAGAAAGTGCAAGGATGGTCTGAAACCCATGAATTTACCTATTAGGTTGTGTTTCATCTTATAAACTATGTCCTAGGCTACCCAGTCCTCTGCTATTTCCAAGATTGGTATTTTTTGTCTATGGTAAATATTTGTTCATCTTTTCAGATAGAGAATCCTCCTTTTATAGATTCTCCATGGCATATATGATTGTCCTTACCTGTATTTAATAGTCGCTAAAGCTATCTAGGGTTCCACATAGCTTATCCAGGTATGAGATTCCTTATTTTGGAGGATTTGGTATCGAAGTACCTATGACCCTTATTTTGGTTGTGACCCTTACTATTGAAAGACCCTATGATGGGATTGATCCTCTCTGATGTTGTTTCTTGTGATAAAATGTTCTCCAAGCCTCTGTCCTCAAAACTGAAGTTGTTCAAAATAATTAATGTACTTATTCTAAAGACTTATTTTGATATATCAACTAGCATTAAGTAAAATTATTAGCTTCTTCAACTTGCAAGGAGGAGACCAAGGCTAGAATATTGTCAAGTGATACATGTATTATTGCCAAGTTTTTTATAATACAATACTATCATGTAATCAACCAACAGGTTGGTTCAATGGTTGGAACAAATAGATGTAGCTCGTACCAAGGTTCAAATCTCGATGGCATCAAATAGGCTATATAGCTTAATGTGGCTAGGGAAAGGACAACCCTTTCAAAACCCTAATTAAAAAAAAATACTATCATGTGATCATGATGTAATGGGTTGGGCCTTTTTCAATCAAATATAACCTATCAAAAAATAATATATAATTGTTTAGATCGAATAATTTTTATACAAATTTTATTTTATTTTTAGTGACAACATACTTTATAATTTCCTTATTTTTTTTGACATGCGTTATTTAAAAAATAATAGTATTATTGATAACTAATATAAAGGTTGAAAATTTACAAGTAATGCTTGAAAAATGAGAAGAAACAACTTTAGGCAATTAAGGAGTTGTAGAGGGAATTGGATGATGTAATCCAAATTTGTGTGGGTAGAGCTATGAATAAAGTGGTAGACTTCCTAGCTAACATGGGTACCTAGAAGGAGGTAGGGGTTTAGTGGCACAATGACATGACTAATGAGAATGATAGGATTGGATAGGTTGGTGAGCAAATCCAACATTTGGCTAATTTGGACAACCCTAATAGACATATAATTTAAGAGATTTGGCTCCAATGTAGATCTCCTTTTAATGATATAACCAAAAGTGGTTAGATCTTAAGATCTTGGGCTTTAGAGTCATGGAAGTTTATTAGAAAGTTAAAGAGAGGAAATCAATGCTCTTGTTAGCTAAGACTAGGAGGAGTCTTGTCCTAACTTGTAAATAATCTTGTTCTAATATAATTTTTTCAAATTCTTAAAAAGAAAAAAAAAATCTAAAACAATACTATTATTTAGTTAGGAATGAAAATAAAACTATAATCCTTTAAAAAAATAATTTGTTGTAATTAATTTAAAATAACTTTATGTATGATAATTTTCAAGGAGTTAACTTGGAGACTCATTGCATCAATATGTATTTTATCTTTCTATTGATTTTTTACATGGAATTTTTTTTTTCGTTCATAGTGTGTTATCAAATTTCCATATCATTCGTTGACTATGGAGCTATTTGTATTCATTTAGAAAATTAAACAATCCCAATATAAGGATCGTGGCATAATGTTTTTTTATAACTCATGATATTTTTAAATAGTAAAATAACATGATTCAAAATATTAATAAATTTTAAATTTTTAGATATGATTTTTTTTAAAGGCTATGAATTATGAAAATTCAAGAGCTTTAACGTTAATAAGAATGAGAACCCTTAAAAACATATTTTCTCATATCTTAAATCTTTCATCATCCTATAACTTAGTAAGAAAATTTACCCTTTAACTTTTTTTTTTATTATTGAAAGACGACTTATATTAAAGAGAAGAAACAGTCCTTTACAGCAAAAAAGGAGTGGGTGGAGAAAGGAATCACACCCCAAAAGTTACAAACTTATCCTAATAGCGGATAAGGAAAACTAAGAGCACAAAAACAAAAACACCTAACACCCCGCAAAACTTAAAAACCCTTAACTCTTTCCTAAATTCCTTTAAAAAGATTATGAAGCCTCTTGACTAATCAAAATATACTTTTACCTTTGGCTTTACTTCTACAAAACTTTATATATGTCAGTAATCAACCTCATCTCTTACTATAAATCTTTTCATAAATTATACTGAATCTTATATCTTACCATAAATCCTCTTTTGTCTCAAAATCAAATCACCTTCCTTAGCAAGAATACTTTAAAAATTTAAATCTTGCACTCGACGTTATCCCTTATCTTAAACACTTACGAATTAAGAATTTCATTTAATTTCATCCATTAGTAAACGTTATCTTCAAAATTGTAATTATTGTTTCTTTTTATATTTGATTCTTGATCATATATTTCAATGAAAATTAATGTTAGGGTTTTGGGTTTTTTTTCTTGAATATCCACGTTCAAACTACCATGGGGTGTGGTGTGGTGTGTAAGTGAACTTATGTACCAATAAAAAAAAATTATTATTTGTACTCAACCTTATTATTTTATCATGGATTCTCTTGGGAATAGGGTTTGCAGAATTGAATTTCATTCTTTACATTAAATCATCTTCACTTGAGCATATACATTTATAACACTAACTTTGTTGTTTTCCTCATTCCTACAAAATAGTCATGCAACCTAATTACTCTTTGCTTCAAACCATTGTCCATCCCATTTGTATTTATCCTATATTATTGTAATACCACTCCAAGCTCCTATAGAAGAAACTTCTAAACAATTAATCATCTTTCAAACCGTTTTAAAAGCATCTTTACATTTCTCACTACTTAAGTTGTCTTAAAATAAACTCAGAACTATAACAACTTATTAATTCCTTAATGACTCTTTTTAGAGGTCTTATTGATACCCTTAATATTCCTTAATATCATTTTCGTCATCATCATTTTTTATTTTTATTAATGGGTTTATTCCCACTTCTTATTAACACCTGTGATTTTTTTATTTGGATTCCCTAATCAATATCCCTTTGAGTTTCTTTTTTTCTTTGTTCATGGTTTGATGGCCTTCCTCTTATTTTTCAATTCCCACTAACACATCATCTTCACCAATATCTTCTATCTTTCCATATTTTTCATAATGTGACTTATTTTCTAGAGATTTATGTTCTCTAAAGAATTTGAAATGCAAGGAATAGCCTCATGAACATTTTTTTTCTTTATATTACCAAGAAAACCTTAAAGTGCATGGAAAATCCTCCATAGTCATTACTTTATCACATTACCTTGGAAGCCCTAAATTTCCTTGGATATCCTCCATATGCATTTCTTTATTTTGCTTCTCTTGAAGCCCTAAAGTGCAACATACACACTCTATACTTCTTTCATTTTTATTACAAGTAGAAAATTTTATGTTACTTGAGGAAAATGACAATGATTTACTTGGATTAACCTTGACCTCCTCCACCTCATTTGCTTTAAAACTTTGCTTGCTAATCTTCCTTTGCTTTAAAATTTGTCTCCTCATCTTCCATCGCACCTTCAACTCCTTATGTGTCTAAATTTGAGCATTATACTTCTTCATCTCTTATGTCATTTTTTTTTTCTTCTAATGGTTGGTTCGAGTGAACTATAATGGCCTTTGTCATTTTATGATGCATAGGGTTTTTTATTATCACTTTCTTAGGAGTGGAAAATCCTTTGATCTGACATAGCTTCTCCTATGATATAATCTACTTGTTTCATGTTGAAGTTTACCTCATGCCCAAAATTTTCTCATCTCTTTCTCCATCATTTTAAATTTACAATTCGTTGCCATGTGTCCAATCTCACATATTTGCCACATAGGAATGCAATGTTTTCATAATTCACTTGTCGATCGTATTCTCTTGATTCAAATTTTATCCCAATGAACTGCAGTAAAGGTTCTAAAATATCCATGGCAAGACATACTTGAGTGTATAAAACATGTCTTCTCTCCTTAGTAGTTGTTCCCTCATGGATGAACTTGCCTAGAGTATTGCCAATATTCTTCAAACCCTCTTATTGATGAGTTGATAAGAAAGTCCAAAAATCCTAATCCATATCGAAAACCTTTTAAGAGTCTTTGTCGCCACAAAAAAATTTAACTCAGTGTTTTATATAATGCATATTTACCCTTAAACGAAGGGTCACCATCCATTATTTTATCCCTTATTTTTTAACTAGAGAAGATAATGAGAAAAAAGTACTTTTAGAAGGAAAGTTACGAAGTAAATTATATTTAATCCCCAATTCCACTTGAACCAATTTTGAATCTAAAAAAAACTTCCACTTGAACCAATTTTGAATCTAAAAAAAACTTGGCCAGTATTCATGGAACTTACATATTAACCCTTTGGTTTTAAAAACCATTATATCATGCTTGATCATCTCATCGTTGATAGTCTATTCTGGTGTAATATCTGCCACAAAGATAGGGTTTCCCTTAGATTTTCTCTTCCTCTTATCACTAACTAGGGTATTCTTACTTCTAGTAAGGGCTTTCAAAATGACTTTCCTACTATGTTACCTAGATATTCTTTACATGAATCCTTTAGTTCTTGAGTTCCTCTTAAGATCTAGAATAAGAAGTGGAACTTGCTCCTTGCTCATACTTTGTTTCCTACTTCTTGATCACATGAATAATGTTATTTCAAGAACAAGTATTTTTTAAATAGTAAATACTTATTTTTTTAAAAGCTACCATCTTTTTATGTGATTTTTATAATTTGTCAATTACTTTTATCTAAAAAATATTGTTCAATCAAACGACATTATTTCAACTGATTATATTCCTCAACTTTCATGGAGACCACAATTCAAATCTTGTCAAGGGATACATGCATATTGCCAAGTTGCTTGTAATACCACTATGTGGTTATGATGTAATACAAATAAAATCGTTTCAATCATACATAACCAGTTAAAAAAAATATTGTTCAAACTGCGACGTGGGTGAGTGTGTGAGGGGGTGGGTGTATGTTAAATTCCCTATTGATAAGCATAGCTCTCGGCTTTACGAGGGGTCATGGTTGGGAGGAGATTGCTCAGCCCTGTGCATTGGTTGTAGGGATTTCTCACACTAACCAAATAAATAAATAAATATAAATAAATAAATATATATATATATATATTGTTCAAGTATATATATATATATATATATATATATATATATTTAAATTAATTAAATAAATATTAAAATATTATCCTTGAAAAAAACCTAATACACTTATTCTAAAGAGTCATTTTGATATATAATTTTTAAGATGATAAGTGTTATATAAATTTTATTTTATTTATCGTCACAATTTTTTTCCGTGTATACTAGATGAGTCGATAACTCATAACATTTTATCATTGTCTCATCGTGGGTTCAAATCCTGCTTCTGGTTGTCACTATAACCTCTAGTTGTGTCAAGTAAACTTTTTAACGTAACCGACAATGCCCCAAAGATTTAAATTAGGATCTCCACACTCCCACAGGATTTCTTTTACCAAATAGCCTAGCCCTCGGACCTTATTTATTGTCACAATTTATTTTATAATTTTCTTGACACTTTATTTTAAAAATAATTTGGTATTATTGATAACTCATCAAAAGGTTGAAGATATACAAATAGTGCCTAAAAAATTAGAGGAAACAATTTAAAATTTTTTATTGGTAAAAAGGGGTTTTGAAAGGGTCCCGTAACCTTTTACAGAGAGAAAAACATTACAAAAAGCTCCATAGAGGCAAAAAGAAACAGGAGCACCAGTCCTGGCTGAGAGCCTAGGATAATCCTACCACACCTAAGGAGAACCAAAATAGAAATACAAAAAATCCATGAACAAGCCCACGTAGGGGCAGAAACAACAAACCTAGAAGAAATACCCACGTAGGGGCAAAAACAACAAAACCCAGACCATCTTGAAGCCAACCCAACCCAGAATGCCCGATTAGGCATTTTCACTATTCGGCCCATGGCCGTTATCTGCGGGTGCTAGCTCCCACCAAGTTCTTGAATTCCTCGAGGATTTTGTATTGGTCCTTATATTCGTCTAGGAGGGCATCCGCCTGAACCAACAGAGAAGAAATGGTCTTGGCCACCCGCCCGAGGGCCTTGAGAAGATCCTGAATTTCCTAGAGATGCCCATGATCCGACAGGTTGGGATAATTGGTTACCCAGGAGAATAACATAGGAGCTTGAGCAGAGGTACCCTCGGTGGGGACAGGTTTCTTGGTCGGATTCTCCTTCTTGGGTTGGAATGATAGAGAATCATTCAAAACTTCGTCGATGACCAGGGGAGCTTTTCGTTTGCTACAACCCGCCTTGGCACGAAGGGGGTAGCGTTGGGGCTCAAACTTCTGAGAACCAGGGGTATCCTCCGCTCTGGTCGTAGGCCCCGAAGTGCAGTTGGGAGGAGGAAAAACTAGAGTGTCTCCCCCAACATCCCCCCCCAAAGTTAGTAGGACTATTAGCTATGAGCATAGGGTCGACAAGACCAGCAACTCTACGATTCTGCTTCACGACAACATGGTTGAAGAGGACAAGGTGGAGGCCCTGATGAAGGGGAGATGAAGAAATCCCCTTTTTGATGTTTAGCACCGACCTCTCCATAGACTTGAACATGTACTCAAGAATATTGATCATTTTCTTCCCTCAAAGGTGGTTCAGAAAAGCCAGATGAAAGCTTCTCAGAATTGCACCTAGGCTATCGAGGGTAAAGTACTGAAGAACAGTGATCATGATAGTGTCCCAAGGCTTTGGCAGTGTCTCTCTTACAATGCCCCATTTCTCCTTGCCCAGGGACTCTCCTCTATCCCTAAAGAGGGCCAATTCCCCTTGAAGGGAATGCTTCTCCCGGTTGATAATTTCTTCGTCATTGGGGAGGCCAATGACTTCGGCCAGTAAGTCCACCATGATAGTGAATCCCAGGCCTCTGAGGACAACATGTCCTCCATTCCACGAGCGAACGAAGTCCAACAACAAATCCGGTTCATTTCCATTAAACAACTGCAAAAAATTGAGGAGGTCGTGGTCTCGAAAAATGTCTTCGACCAAAGGGGTGAGCTGAAGGGAGGAAGGTTCGATTTCGGCCATGGTGGGAGACGAACGTAGAGCACAACAAGGAGGCTCAGAGAGGAAAATGTGGAAAATATGAAAAGCCAGCGAAAAGGCGAGGGTGGAAATGAAGCTAGAGGAAGGACTTAGAAGGCACCGGAACACAGGACGACTCGAGGCCCACGTCGTCCAAATCAAGCGAAGAGGCGTAGGCACAGGCGAAAGGGCACGCCAAACAAGGGTGAGGAATAGATGGAGATGGGCATGGATGACATCGAGGCCGATGAATGGGGCATTCCAGGTCAGAGTGCGATGAAAGGGGTAACCATCCTTGTTGGACAAGGGCGCGTGGCAAAGGTGCTCGGGGTGGTTAACGATAACGAGGGCCTTAGATTTGCTAGAATCAGGGAAACTTTTCTGACAAAGGATACTCGATAGGGGTACCAAACTGGAAAAGCACACGAACCAACTCACAAGGAAAAACATTGGGCGGTGATAGGTCAACATGCTTTGATCATCGACAAGGGATGAAACAAGGAAACCCCGAGAACCTCAAAACAGGGGTGGTGACCAAAACGAAGCTAGAGGAGTGGGAATCAGATGACATGGCCAAAAAATGATTACTCGCAGTCTGGCTTGGAGTCCCAATGATGAGGGTGGAGAACTTGTTGTTAATGTCAATGGTTTGGGCACACATTTCAAACTTAGGCGGAGAAAAACCCGGCAAGTTGTGATTCCAAGGGTGCGCTTTATCGAGAATTGAAATTGGCCACGTCTTGGAAACAAAAATGAAGTCATTCTCGCATAAGCCGATATACGTGGGAATCCACGTATTGAACATGTGATGAATGAGCCCGCTGGGGATATTGTTTGTGGTGCAGGCAGACAACCATCTGGCGCTAGGAACCCTTTTGACCTGATGAAGAGAGGTAGGGTCCAGCTGGATGCAGTACCTATGAGACGTCTTGTTGAGCGAGGGTTGACCACTCAAGAAAGCATTCAGTTAGAGCCAATTGGACAAACCTGCCATGCTGTGCAAGAAATGACTAATGAGAAAGCTAATATGAGAATGAGCTTGGAACCAATGAGGTAAAAGTCAGTTTCTGGTCCCGAAACTCCAAGATTCACTTTTTGTTGATTTTAGTGACATTGATGTCAGTGAGGGGCTGGAGGAAGGATCTTCTCCACACAGTGAGACTATGTTCGGAGATGCCCATATTTGCTAAGAGGTCAACAACCCGATTTCCTTCCCTGTAGGTGTGGTTTGTCCTTACGTTCAAGAAGGAAAGCATCAGATGTTTGATTTCAATGATCATGTTGGAGATGTTCCACGAAGCTGGGAGAGTTCTTGTTGTCAGGCAATTGATGATGTTCTTGGAGTCCCCTTCCACTATGATATTGGGGGCCTGTAAACTATGAAGGAGAACAACTCCCTGATAAAGAGCTCTAGCCTCGATGAAGTGGCTAGAATTGTGGCCCAAGTTCTCAACATAGGCTAAGATGATGCTTCTTGAATGGTCCCTAATGATGCCACCTGCCCTCGCTGCCCCAGGATTGCCTTTGGCCGCTCCATCGAAGTTCAGCTTGAGGAACCCTGAAGGGGGAGGGGTCCATTTGATGAGGGAGTGGTCTGCTCGAGGAGGGACATGAATGTGAATGCCCTTGGGGATCCTGAGGGAAGAAGCTAGAAGAGCTTCAGATTTTGGCTCAGGATCATCAACATCATGGGTGATGGACACATTCTTGGTAGCGATAGCAAATATTCTGGCCAGAACATACTTCTCATTATGAATGGAGTCCTTGAAAGCATGACCATTGCGTTCCCACTAGATCTCCCACAGGAAGTGGGGAAGGTAGAAAGACCAAAAGGTCTTCAAGTGATGGCCTCTAAAAGGGTTAGGCCACTGGACACAAAGATCACTCAACAGGTTAGGTGGGACCCAAGAGATACTGATAGAGGAGAATAGGAATGAGAGAATGTACTAGGAGAAAGGGCAAGATAAAAGGATGTGTTGGATATATTAACGGTCCATGAGGTAGATATAACAACGGTTGGGTATGGAAAAGTCATGGTGGTGGAGGTTTGGGATGGTGAGGATATTGTCCAAGACAGCGAGCCAAAGGAAGAATTGACCTTAGGAATAAGATAGGGTTTCCATATGAGCTTGGAAGGGAACTAGGGAGGGCCAAGGTTATCTGAGAGGGCATAGGTTGATTTAATAGAGAAGAGACCATTAGAGGTGGGAGCCTAGAGGATGGAGTCTTCCATAGGAGAGGAGGGAATGACACAAAGCCGTAGTAAGTTCAAGAGGTCAACAAAGGCTCACTTCTGCTCATCATTGAGGATGTCAATAGGTAAAGGTTTCCAAGAGTGGCTATTGGGAAGGAAAAAATTACATACCTTAGAGCCGAACAGGGCATCAATCACCGGTTTGAGGCACAAGAGATTCTCACACTTGAGGAGCATACTGTTGCCTAGCCAGAGGTCTTCCCAAAATCTGATCCTGTTACCATTGCCCAACTTCCACCGGATCCCCTTCTAAATGATTTGCTTCATTTTGAGGATGGAGTTCCAGACAGTAGATCCTCGGATGGGGTCTGGGTCATCCAAAAAGTTTTGGTTGTGCCATAGGTATTTAGCCTTGATGATGGAAACCCAAAGAGAGTCTTCATTGGTGAGAATGCGCCAGCCTTGCTTGGCTATGAGCGCAAGGTTCATGTTACGAACTTTCTGGAGTCCAATGCCACCATGCTCTTTCCTGGAACAAACCTGATTCCATGCTACCAGGTGAATCCATTGCTTAGTCTCTATTTTTTAGTTTGTGTATGGTGTGGTGGTGGAGGGGGGGGTGGGGGGAGGGGGGGGGGGGGGGGGGGGGGGCGGGGGGGGGGGGGGGGGGGGGGGGGGGCGCTTGGGGGGGGGGGGGGGGGCCCCCCCCCCCGTTTTTTTTTTTTTTGGTGCGGTGGGGGGGGGGGTTAATTTTTTTTTTTGGGGGGGGGGGGGGGGGGGGGGGAGGGGGGGGGGGGGGAGGGGGGGGGGGTAAGGGGGGGGGGGGGGGGGGGGGGGGGGTTTGGGGGGGGGTTGTTTATATATATTTTTTTTTTTTTATATTCTTGTCCGAAACAAAGGAAAGAAGGATGGATTTGATGTGTTGGGCTTGGGGAACTGAGAGGTGGCTAAAATGGTGTCATCAACAAACTACTGGTGAGAGATGGCTTGGAGAGAAGAAGCAAGTTTGATGCTAGAGATTGTCCCCTCAGAGTAGGCATGGTTGAGAGCTCTCCCTAGAGCTTCAACAACAATGATGAAAAGAAAGGGGGAGAGGGGGTCTCCCTATCTAAGCCCTTTGAAGTTTTTGAAATAGCCTGTTGGGGAGCCGTTCACCAGGATAGAGAAGTTTGCAGAGGTGATGCATTCCTTAATAAGAGCTATCCAGTCAGGGTGGAACCCGAATCTGTGGAGGATCAAGAACATAAAATCCCAGGAGACTCTATCAAAGGCTTTATTCATGTCGAGTTTCAGAAGAAGGCCAACTTTACCACTTGAGGAAATGGAATGGATGAGCTCATGGATGGTGATAATGTTGTCAGTGATCTATCTCCCTTGGACGAAGCTTCCCTAGTTCGGAGCTATGATGCAGGGAAGGATGGGTTTGAGTCTGGTTGCCAAGGCTTTGGTGAGGATTTTGTAGAGGACATTGCAAAGGCTTATGGGGTAAAAGTCAAAAGGGTACGGGCTTGGTTAACTTTGGGAATGAGGGCTAAAAAGGTGGAATTGATGTCCCTTGGGATCTCCTTATCTCTTTGCATCTGTTGGATAGCAGAGACCACATCTAGGCCCACTATGCCCCAAAAATATTGGAAAAATATGGGGGAAACCATCCGGGCTAGGAGCTTTTCCCCCTTGCATGGAGAAAGCAACGGTCTGAATTTCCTCAATGGAGAGGGTTTTGATTAAGCATATGTTCTGATCATAGTAACTAACTTAGGGATGTGTCGAAGGAGGTCCTCAGAGGTTCGATGGTCGTAGCCTAGAGTGGGGCCGAGCAGGTCCTCAAAGAAATTGACTGCCTTATTTCTAATTTCCAAAATGTCCGTGATTACCTTGCCATCCTGTTGGACTAACTCCTTGATCCTGTTGTTGCCTCTGTGTCTCATAGTTGTGGCATGGAAAAACTTTGTGTTCGAATCACCTTCTTTCAGCCAAGTGACCTTGGACTTCTATTTCCAAAAGACTTCTTCGCTTTTGAGGATATTGTGGAAATTTGAGAGGAGGATCCTTTCTGAGTCCTGGAGATTGGGATCAGGTTCTCCATGTTGCATAGAGAGTTCAATATTTTGGAGTTGGGACTGGATTTGCTGCTTTTTGTAGAAGATATTTCTGAAGGCCTCCTTGTTCCATTGTTTTAGTTTGTATTTCACATGCCTCAATTTGTTGCTTACTTGGGAGACTATGGAGCCTTGAAAGGGTCAAGTCCACCATTGGGAAATCAGAGACTCAAGGTTTGGATCTTGGAGCCACATGGATTCAAATCTGAAAGGAGATTTGAAGTTAGAAAACTGGGGTGAATTGTCTAGCAATAGGGGATTGTGGTCGGAGCCAATCCTGGGCAAAGAGCGCATGATGGCATCACCAAATTTGGGAATGGCATTGGTAGAAATGAGGACACGATCAAGGTGAATCTGAATCAGTTGGTCTCCTTTCCTACGGTTGCTCCAAGTGTATTTTGGTCCTCTGAGATTGATATCCATTAGCTCGTTGTTGTCAACAAAGTTTGCAAAGCATTCGTAGGAACCCTCAGTGATTTGGGACCCTCCTTTCTTGTCTGTGGGGAAGAGAGGAGAGTTGAAATCTCTAGCCAACATCCAAGCTTTCGAGGAGAAGACTTCCCTTAGTTGGCTGAGGGAGTTCCATAACAAAATCCTTCTGGAGGGAGAGTTTGGAGCATAAATGTTGGACAGGACCCAACAAAAACCATCCTCTTTGTTGAAAAATAGGATATTTATATAGCTCTCAACTATGGATAGCACTCTTCCATCGACTTTGGATAGGTCCCATAGGCATAGCAATCCCCCTGAAGCTCCATTGGTCGGACTGAAAGAGAAACCAGAGTCCTTCCAAATGTAGTTAGAAATGCAGGAAACACTCTACGGATCAAGCTTGGTTTCCTGTAGTAAAAGAATGGTGGGTCTATGTTCTCTCCTCATGGACTTAACTAGGCATTGCTTGTTTCATCCATTGAGGCCTCTCACATTCCATGAGAGGACCTTCATTTGGAAATTCTTGAAGATGTTCACTTCCCTCTTTCGAGCGAAAGGGGAAGTTTATTTCTATTTTGATCCTGAGACTCCAGGAGCTTGGATGACCCTCTAAGGGTGAGTTGAGTGTCATTCACAATATCGTCAGAAGCTTCCTTGTTCCTGATATCCTGAGCTGAAGGGCGGCCTCGCTTTTTCTCGGAGCCCACATCTGCAACTGATTTCTTTTGGGAACGGGTGGGGGGCTAGGAGAAGGGGGAAGACTATTGGGGGAGGTAGGGGGCTCAGTGGGGAGGGTGGAGAAGGTGGAGGGTGCAAAGGGTGATTGAAGATGGGTTCGGTTGGATCGGAGGAAAGGTCGACGGAGGAGAGAGGGGAGAAGTGGTTGGAAATCAGGATCGACGGACTACGGGTTGGGGAGAGGTTACGACTGGGCGAGGGGCCCATTTGAGGAAGTCCAGAGGGTTCCCTATCCTGGTGAAGGTCCATAGAAGAGGAGGGAGGGATTAGCAGTGAAGGTGGGGTTTGATTCGGAGAGGGGAGGGCAACCAGATTTAGGAGGATAGTGGATTTTGCGGAGAGCGACGGTAGGAGGATTGGAAGGGCACTGAGAAGTTAAGTGACCTTGCTTGGAACAGAGGTTGCAAAACGTAGGTTTGTTTTCATATTTGATAGATTGGAAAAATAAACACACCTTGGAAATGAGGTTGATAGAAGTCAGGAGGACAACATCCAGATTAGCATTAACGCACATGCGAGCCTAGGTCATGCGGGTCCCGGATCTGGTTGGCGGATCAAAGGAAATCAGCTCCCCAATGCTTCTCGCGATGTCGCAGAGGATATCTTCGTGCCAGAACTGGACTAGAAGGCTAGGGAGATAGATCCAAATTGGAGCAACATTGATGTTCTGGGTTGATGGGTCAAAATCCATGCCCCATTTTTGGAGGAAAAGACCTCTTCGTCCAAAGAACCAGGGTCCACCTATGAGAATCCATCGGGAGTCTCCAGGGTTGTTTAATTAGATCAAAAAAATCCTCTAGGGAGTGCTACCAGCTCCATGGATCTTGCGGGATGCCAAGAGGTGTTGGCCCATTTGCGGATAGACTCCATGTCGGGTCACGATCCGAGGAATTTACCAATCAAAGAGTTAGAGTTGCGGTCAATCACACTGGACATGATTTCACAGGGGATTTTGAGACTGTCGTTGGAGGGGAGCAATTCAATCCTAGTCTCTGTGTTCGGGTGTGGGTTTTGATTGACCGTGTCTGCATAGGACCGAACAGGGTCTGTTGATCCACCTGCCATTCTTGAGGCTGTTTTCCGCTTCGAAGAACCTCGACCAGGTGTTTTATTGGTCTGTGCCTTCTGGCCAGATTTCAATCCATGGTAGCGGGTCCCAGTGATCGTCAGAGAGGTTGGTCCGGAGTCTCTCTTGCGTCGCACAAATTTATTTCCATTTGGTCTGAGTGAGATAGGGTCCTTCTTCTGCATTGCAACTTGGGTCACCCATTTTCGGAATGCCCAAGATGGCAATGCAGACTCCGTCGTTATTCATGTTAAGAATGCCTCCATTTTTGATATCCTGACTGGTGTTGACTCTGTTGCTTCCTCCGGATCCGTTTGCGTTAGGACTGCTATCCCAGTTCGCTGCTGCTGCTTTGTCTTTATTCACTAATTTTTCCATCTTCGCCGCATCTCTATGGGTCAACATTGTTATTCCTATGCACAGTTACAATTTTTCTCTTATACTACTGGTCAACATAAACTCAAATCCACAATTTAATAATAAATCTAAGGTAATACTATTATTTATTGTTTGGTGCAAGATAAAGATAAAATTATAATCTTTTAAAAAATTATAACTTTAAAATTAACTTGTGACTTTATATCTGAAGCTTTTTTAAGAAGTTATAAATGCTTAATTTATCACTATATATTTTATCTTCATGTTCATTATTTTACAAGGGAATTTTTCTTTACCCTTTACATCGTGTTATCTAATCTTCATCTCATTCGTTGACCATTGAGGTATTTGTATTGATTTATATAATTAAACAACCTATATAGGAAGCCTTGGCATATATTCATATTTATGATACATAAAATAAAATAGCGTCATTTAAAATATTAATAAATTTTAATTTTTTTTTTGAAAAGGGGTTGTATTTGGGTTTTTTACTTTTGATAAATCACAACTTTTTTTTTTGACATTAATAAATATATTCAATTCTCATCTCAATTGAGATGTTATAGCTAAATACCTGCATCTATTTTCAAAAAAAGTCTGAATTCTTGATATTCTTTTTTTAAGGTCTTTTTCAATTTTCTTTGTAGATACAAATATTCAACATCACATTTTTCAATCTTGTTCATCCATTCATTCGAGTGAAATTTTTATTAGTGGTGGTCTTTGATGATGTCAAACTACCATTGTGCCACTTGAATATCCGTAACTGCTATGTTGGTTGCATGCTTATGTTGCTTTGTTCTAATATTTTGAACAGTTGGTTGATTTTGTTGTTTCTTAATGCTACAACACCTCTTTGAAATCCAAAACCACTATGCTTTTTTTGCCAAACATTGTCAAACTTGATTCCTTTTTGACTTCACGTAAATCTATAATATCGATACCTTACTTCATGCTTCCAACATTGTTGCCACTCACGGTGGTGTGGGTGTCGATATGCTCAACCTTTGTCTGATATTTTGTTTCCTTTGATTCTTCAACAATGTTATGAGGAACTTTTAAAGAGTAACAATGCAATTAAATATTTGATTATGTATATTTATAAGAAGAATAAAGAACTTTACAATCTTGAAATTTTGATTTATTGTCATTGAAATATTTTAAAGCATGTTATTGAAGATTAGATAATGAAATCAATACTATTGTCTAAGGTTAGAAGAATTACCCTAGCTTGGATGTGAGTTCCCTTACATCATACTAAATATAAGGTAGAGATAATAAATATAAGTCTGAATAAAAATCTCTCTTATGAACCATAATGAAGTTAAATATTTTAATTAAGGTGTTGGTCATATTGTGAACGTTAAAAACTTCCTTCTTATTTACCTTATATAAGGAAGGCTTGATACACATGCATATGCAAATAAGCATACTAAATTATTTATAGAAAGAACACATGAAATTGTTCTATGAACATTTATCTCTTTGCTAGGTATGAGGACCCATTATACATTGTAATCATTTACTTGTAGTTAACACTATTTTGAATACTAGAACAATATATGAGGGGGATTAAAATTAAGGTAAGTCATATTTTAAATTGACCTTGATAGTCATGTACAACCAACATTATAAATTACTTATCTTGTTCAAGTGATGTGTCCAACAATTTTTGTCTTATATTTGAGTTCCAACCATATTGTATAAGCAAGTATGGATGCCCTTGTTGGAACATCATAGCGTTATGTATTTAGGTTTTTATTCAAGAGACCCAAGTTAAAACCACTACATAAGGGACCAAAATCCTTTAAAAAACCTATGCTTTATCCTAAAATTTTAACTCGAAAGGGATATGTTAGCTGGTAGAAGTTGAGTGCTTGCTGGTGGGTTGCCCCGGTTTGATTCCTTGGATGATTGGGGTTTCGTTGACTTCATTTTTACCTAGTGGGCTAGGGATCATATAGGTTTCCCTATGTAACAAAAAATAAGTTTGGATGCAGGACAAGTTCCTTACATGTGATATGCACTTAACGTGGGATGGTGATTCTATGATACACCTTGTTCATTAACCCATATTAGGATATGCATTAAAGTTAGATCTTGTAATTACAAAAAAAAAATCAAAGAGAAGAAAAAGAGAAAGGAAAACCTACAATTATTCATATATTTCTCATTGATTATGATTTACATTTGGTATTGTAATATTTTGTCCTTCATGAATTACTGTGTTTATTGCATTATTTATATGAATGTGCTTATTTTAATTAGAGGGTTCTTAACATACTAATGTCTTTGCATATTACATGTAATAATTTTCTTTTCTTTAAGGTATTTCTAGCCTTTTTTATCAAATGAGTTACATGTAGCTATAACCCTAACTTTATTAAAAACTCAAATTCATACTTCTTCCTCTTTAAACACCTTCATTTATTTTTTATTCTTCTAAGTAAAGGTTAGATTGTGAACATTAAAATTTCCTTTTTTTCGGGTACATAGGAGAGTTGGTCACAACCGCACTATTTTTAGTAACTGACAAGCACAGGGTTCAAACCACAGAGGCTGCAACATTAAAACTTCCTTCTTATTTACCTTATAAAAAAAAATCTTAATACACATGCATATAAAAATAAACATACTAAATTATTTATAAAATTAACACATGAAATAGTTCTATGAATATTTATCTCTTTGCTAGGTATGAGGACCCCCTGCACACATTGTAATCATTCACTTGTAGTTAGCGTTATAATAAATACTAGAACAATATATGAGAGGAGTAAAATAAATGTAAGCTATATTTAAAATTGACTTTGATAGTCAAGTACAACCAACATCTAAATTACTTGTTCAAGTAATGTGTCCAACCATTTTTGTTTTATATTTGAGATCCAACCTTATTGTATAAGCAAGTATCGGTGCCCTTCTTGGGACACCATAGTGGTATATCTTTGGGTTTTTATTTAGGAGACCCAAGTTCAAATTATTACATAAGATATTGGGACCCTTTAAAAAGCTCATGCTTTACCTTAAAATTTTAACTCAAGAAGGATAGGTTGGTTGGTGGTGCTTGAGTGCTTTGGGTTTTTATTTACGAGACCTAAGTTCAAACCATAAGAGACTGGGACCCTTTAAAAAACTCATGCTTTACCCTAAAATTTTAACTCAAAAAGGATAGGTTGGTTGGTGGTGGTCTAGTGCTTGCCAGTGGGCTACCTTGGTATGATTCCTTGGACGATGAGGATCCCATTGAATTCATATTTACCCAACGGGCTAAGGATCATAGAGGTTTCCCTCTGAAAAAGAAGAAGTAGAGGTGCATGAAAAATTCCTTACATGTGATATGTACTTAGCATGGGATGGTGTTTCTATGATACACCTTGTTTATTGACCCATATTAGGATAAGCATTAAAGTTAGATCTTGTAATTATGAAAAATAAGAGAGAAAAAAAGAGAAAGGAAAACCTAAAATTACTCATGTATTTATCATTAAAGAACTTTACTTTTACTTTTTCTCAATACCTCTATGCTTGTATAGTAGACTCGATGAACTATTTTATTAAGTATTTTGTTGATTTTATGGTTTAATTTTATTACAACATACATAATTTTTTGGGTTGTTCTTGTCTAAAACCACACCTTCACATCCTATATATTATTACATCCTCATATTTGTGCACCATAGTTTTAAGGGTTTACATTAGATTCTACATACCCAAACCTTGCATACCTACATGTCCATACAACCTTGTTAATCACCCATACACAAATTGGGGATTTAGGAGGGAAAACCAATTCCTCTATTGTTATGTGCAGTTCCTTATCAAATGAAGGTTGATAGGGAATTTATAGTTATTCAAATATCAATTAATTTTGTAAGATAAAGTTACATTGATTACAAGATGTGACTTAATTAATTTAAGGTATGAAGAGGTGATAAGTGATTGGATATCATTAGAATCAAATAACAAATCATCTATCTTCCCATGTGTAGTTAGTGTGCTTTAATATGTTTTAAATTGCCATGAGTGATCCTAGGTATCACTTCAACAGTCATTCCCTCTAAGTTATATTCAAATGGTAATCAAGAAAAAATATTAAAAAATATTGCAATAAATTATAATAGTAAAGAGAAATAATTAAGATATTTAATTAGAACTAGATAACTCTCCAAATTCTATAAAACACAAAAAAAATCTAAGACATTCATTTCCTTTTTGTTTTATGTATTAAGAAGATAAAATAACACAACCAAAGTACGCACATTAGTCTCTACCAACCAAACCAATTAGCTAAACATAAGTTTAATCCCCTCATAATGGAAAAAAGTTGACAATCAATTAATACATATAGGAGATAATTTAAGGACCATCAATTGAGAAATAGATTGATGCAAGCATAAATAATATAATACATCATACATTATTATAAGACATAAAGAACATACTGCCATACTTAGACATAACCATCATAAACCATTTTTAGTATCTTCTACCATTGAAGTGCGCAATACACTCAACTACATCTTCTTTAGGATGTTAGATACTACCTCCTAATGAATATAAATGCAAGCCAATGTTTCTCCCTCAATTTATCCACAAGATTACACAACATGTATGAAAGTTATCAAGAGAGATTCTCTTTTTTTTTTTTTTTTTTTTTTGTGAAAAACCCCTTGCGGGCCCGCCTTGGTCTGAGAGACCACAAACAGGGGGATCTACACCATCAAAGTCACCCGGGGGTCGCACCCGGTCCTGCCCACACCAACATTATCAATTGGATTTTGGATACTAAATTCAACTTTTTGGTAGAGTGAAGATTCGAACCTGGGACCTCCCTTGGAGGATTGCCCTCTCCTCTCCAACTCACCTACAACACCTCGGTAAGAGAGATTCTCTTTTTGCTTTGACAGGTTTTTTATATAAAATTATATTATTTAGCTCCTGATTAAGCTTTATAGTTTGTTGTGTCAATGTCAAAATCTTGAAGCTCAACTCTCACGAAATTGCTTGGTGATCTTAGCCATTTGTAAAATAATGTCTAAGCAGAATTGTTGCATGCAAATATTAAATGGTGTGTGACTGTTTTTAAATAAAAACAATGATAATTTTTTTAAAACATATTTAAAAACAAGTTGTCAAAAAAATTAAAATCATTTGAAATCATGAGCAATCTAGCTAATAAAACATATTTTCTATAGATTCCATTTGAAAACATGGTAGAGGACACTTAGACTATACTCCAAACTAAATTTAGTAGTTTTACAAATCCATGACGAAATTTTAAGAGTCTCCCTTATCATAAAATGTACAACACTCATCAATGATTCTAATTTAGAAAGATGAATCTCAGAAAATGATTTGCAATGGAGAAGTTTCCAAACAATGAATTATATAAAAGAGTTATCCTTAGTTTCTTAATTAAGATAAGTATACCTATATTAGCCTTACTCCTTGCTTTTACATTTTCACTTGTCATTAAACCCAAAAGAAATAGAAATACAAAAAGGAAAGCATTCCATATATTAAATGGAAATAGAATTCAACCTTCCCCATTAGGCCTTTTCTAGTCCTTCAAGATACCACAAAGTAAAGTTGTAAACAATCTTATAAGCAAATGATACTCAATAAATATTTACAAAAATTTTGTGCCTATTTTATCCTTAGCAGATATGTGTTAAGTTGCAATTTCACATTAATACATAAATTTTAAGGTTGGGTTAAGACATCCAACAAATCTATGACAACAAAACCATTAAGATAAGGCCAGAGACTCAACTTTATTATAAAACTAAGATGAAGATAAGGCTAAAGACTCAACTTTATTATAAAGCTAAGATGATTGTTATAAGAGATGTTTATGTGGTGAACCATGCTTGTGTCAGCTAATTATAAAATAAACATGAAAGGTAAACAAAAACAAGTAAAATTTGAAATCCAATATATAAAATTTCTTTAAAGTCTTAATACCTCAAAAATATCAATATTGTTTTAAATATTTGACAATTTAAAATAAGTCATTAAAAAATCAAAAAATAATATAATGTATTTCTATTACCCTTTATTTCTATAATATTTATAGTACTTCTAATGCCTTTATCAATATCTATATCTATCTATCTATATATTTTCTATCTCGTCTTTGAGAACTTTATATGAATATGACTGGTATTCCTAGTAATGCTACCAACCTATATGAATATGACTGGTATTCCTAGCTACCAACCTGTAGATATAATAGACTGGGGCCACCGTCTTTTAGTAAAGCCACTTTTTTATATTTTAAAAAGGTAAAATAAAAATTATATTGATAGAAAAAGAATTAAATTATAGTCAGTCATATCTTTGTTAATTTTTGAAAGTCCTATAAAATTCGAAAAAAACTTGGATTAACATCTCCAAAAATAAAAATAAAAAAATTGGGTACCATTTAAAAAGCAGAAACTTTTAACTTGGTTTCATTTTTGCTTTACCCTGTTTCTAAGTAACCTAGTAACCTAGTAGGTAGTAGGCTTGATAGTCGTGTGAACATTACCAATGCTATCCCAAAAAGCCACCAACTTGTACTTTTTTTTTTTCTTCAGTAAATTGGTTTAAATTTAGATTTTTGGCATTAAAGTTTGAATTTAAATCTCTAAATAAAAACCCAAAGATATATCATTACGTTATCATCATCAATAAATTTTTTAAAATAAAACAGAGGTTTTTAAAAGATCTGGATCCTTTCTATAATGGTTTGAACTTATATTTAAAAGATAGCTTTTTATTCCTAGCATTTTCAATCACAATAAATATATTGGATTCTATGGAGACAAAAGTTTTAGAGTAAAACAAAAAAATTTAAAAAGATCTCGATTTTTTCTAAATTTTTTAAATTTGGATCTATTGGATCCAAATCAAAAACATATTACTAGACAAAAGTGAGATTTTAAAAAGATATTAATTTTTTTTACAATAATTTTTTCAATAAAAATAAAAATCCAAAAACTATTACATGAAAAACCATGTGCAACATTTATGTCGACTATTGAAGAAGAGACACTCCGGTCTGTACTGCCTTTTATCGAGACCTTTACTAGTGACGTGTCATCTAGACAGTCAGATGCGAAACACTGTTCCTCCTAGCTATCTCTGTCCACCGACAAATGCATATTTATATTTTTAAGCAAGTCAAATCAAAAGGACTGTCAAATATAAAAGAGAACCCCTCTCCATTTCGCCAAAATGTTTAATTGATTTTCCTTTACCCATTTCAGTTGGTGGTAGTTGGTGGTAGAGTTATAATAGAGATATTTTAAAAGGTTAGGTAGATTGGTAAGTGTAAGTGTAGTTGGACATTTACTAAGAAGAAACTTAGGTTCAAACCTTAGAGAAACTAACTTTTTATAAAGATCGTAGTCTGTTCTGAATCTTCTGAGTCCTTGCCACATAAACCCCGAACCTCCGGTGGGAAGGTGGTTCCCTTCTCACACCGAGTTAACAAGAAACCCCGAAACTCTGGTGGGGAGGTGGTTCCCATGTCACACCCAGTTAACAAGAATGAGACGAATAAGTTTATTAAGTTTATGACGAGCAATCCCTATACTTTAAATAAAGTATACTAACCAGTTACTAAAAATTGTAACCATTTTTATATAATAAAAAATAATAATTGTAACCATATTTTATATAATAAAATATAGTGATTGTAACCATATTTTATGTAACCAAAAATAATTGTAACAGAGATGCTATCAATTGAGTCATAGGATTCTTGTGGCTTTGGTTTACTAATGGACAATGATATAAAACATCGCAAGAGTTCAGAATTAAAGAAAAATGGTAGAATATCAATCACATCTGTCCAGGGTTCGAGAGAAATAAAGATGGCGGGACCGCAATGGAAGCAAAAGAGGATGAACCGCACCGGACAAGAGGATTTAACGGGGAGTGACTTCGTGTGATGCACGGGCAGCGGGCGGTCATCGAACATGACAAAACCACCTTTAAATAAATACAAAGGGCATTGACTCTGTTGGTTGTGGCAAGCTTTGCTCTTTGGAGTTAGGTATGCATGTGACCTCAGGCTGAGCCAGGGTTGTAATGATTAAGTGTGCTTGTCAATTTTATTTGTTGGATGGTTAAAGTTTTGTTGATTTTGTTTTTATTCATTTTCATTAAAACAGTAAAATATATATTTACTATTAAGTATACTAAACAATATGTCTAAATGACGCTTACTGCTGAACATTTCACATTTCCATCTCAGTCATGACCTCTTGTAAGGTTAATAGTTAAGCTTATCAATAGAAGATAAACACACAATCCCACATGCACACACACACTACGGTTTGAACCTCAGACCTTTCAAAGAAGACCCAAACTGTGAACTCTTGCACTTTACCTGGGACTCTTGATATATTTTTTACTTTCTAGAACTTGAATTTTACCAAAACAAAAATCAACGCTTTTAATTGATTAAATTATTTGCTATCTTATTTCCTTTGCATAGATACATTGACATTTTTAAGATATTACCTCTAACAACAAAAAAAAATAATGATATTGTTGATGCAATCTCTACATCCATTTTTCCTAACAATATTAATTATAGTTTATGAATCCTTTTCAATTGAAATATAGCTTCATCTTTTTCCAATGGCAGTTTTATCCTTGTAAGAAGTAACCTAACCTTTGCATAGTTGCTAGTTGAAGTTCCATATGATTTTGAGTGGGTGACAATAATTTTGCCTTCATTATTCCCAAAATATCATCTAAGTTCTCAACCATTTTTTTTTATTTTGTTTGGAAGCACCATCAAAATTATAATATTAATGGACTCAACTTCTTAACATTTAAATTTACTGTATTTTGACTTAAATCTTTTGACATAACTCCATTGTCATAGATTATCCTTATATATATTCAAATCCTATAATTTGGGCAAGCACCACTTTTTTCACTCTTGAGACTTCCCATAATGAATATCATTCGTGTAAACATTTTGCAAGAGAGGCAATAATAATGATTCCAAACTTGGGGATGATTATGTGGTTTGTTTCTAAAGATTCTATCATTTCTTTCAGGCCATAGTTTTGAACAAATAATGACAAGAATAATCCTTCATAGAACTGGATAATGCTCTGGCTTTGGAACAATTAATACAATATTTCATCAACTCCTTCATTGTTGATGAACTACCCAACATTCTCTCTCTCTCTCTCTCTCTCTCTCTATATATATATATATATATATATATATATATATATATATATATATAATACACCAAATGTTGTAAGCAAAGGGACAAGTAAATGATCTAATGGTCATGGATCCTTTAGAAATAGAGCACACTTAAGAGGTTCATTTTATAGATTTTCATTTGTAAGAATTTTGCTTTGGAGTACTAAATAAAGGAATGTTTAGGACTTATGTGTCAAACATTCTTCCAAGATAAATATTTAGGAGTAGGAAATTTTGATTGCTCCAAAGCCTTATATCCCAACTTGACCAAGTATCCATGATGTTTTAATAGATAACTAACTCATCCTTCTAATTAGAAATGGACAAATAGATCTCTTGAAGTATAACTTGAAGCTTGTCTACTATTTGTTAGAGGTCCTCTCCCTCAACCAAGATGCTAATAGAAACCCATGATCTGGAAGTGTTGCTCACATTAATACAAATTTTCAGTGTTAAAACTTTTACAAGCTAAACATACCTAAGCTAGTGGTTGGCATTTTGAATAAAAATAAGAGGATAAGGATTCAACCAAGCATCTAGCCAAAAAGTCACAGAATCCCTCATTAATTAACCATCTAATATATAAAGCTACAAGCTTACTGCAGTGGTAAGGGCTTTGGCCTCTCTTTGAGAGGTCCAAGGTGCAAACCCCATTGAGTATGAGGGGACTGGGACCCCTCATAAAAACCAGTGTAAACTCATTAAAAAAATAATCATCTAATATATTTCTTGATCGAACTATTTGATATGAAGTTCCATGTTGTGGTAGGGTTCATTTCCTTGATAATTTTATTTCCTTGATACAACCTATATGTTTTGGAAGTAACAAGTTTTCCCAACTCTTTTATTTCCCTTTCAATAATCTCTAACTAATTTCCCCCTAATTCTAAACTCTTGAATCTATAATTTTGCACGTGTCATTCCAATATTCTTTCCTTCGCAAACCCTATCCCACTTACAAAAATATAACTTCAATTTTTCCTCACATCCTTTCCATTGAAAATCTCTTTGAATTTTATCAAAATTGGATGTCATACTTGCTTGTGAAAATGAAAGTGATGTCATATATGAAGAGATAGGTTGCAATGTAGTCTTTGCGAGTTGTAGCATTCTAGCCATGGTTAAAATTTTATCTTTCCAACTTGCCAAACAAGATTTCATTGTATCCAAAATTGAGTCCCAAATATCCTCTTTTTTTTCCTTTATCAGATAAAGAAATTCTAAGATATATTGATGGTAATTTTCTAGTTTTAAACTCTAAAATATTTATTATAATCCACTATAATTATAGGATAATATTAATGAAAAAGATCTTGGATTTTAAAGAATTAAATAACTATCCAACAACCCTTTCATATCATGATAATTTTAATTTTAATTTTTGCCTTTAGGAATGCTCTCCCCAATGCCTATAATGAAGAGATAAGGAGATAGTGTGTTATGTTGGAAAAGCCTACAAGATAATTTAAAGTATTCAATAGTGGATCCATTTATCAAAATAGAATATTTTGGAGTGTTATAACAACACCTTATCCATTCGTCTTAATATTGATCAAGATCTTTTTTTCGAGAATATAATGTAGAAAATTTCATTAAATCATATTATTATCTTTTTTCATATAATTTTACATGCATGATTCGTATTTTTCGGTTACATAGGAGAGTTGGTCACAACCACACTATTTTTAGTAACTAACAAGTGTAGGGTTCAAACCACAGGGGTTGCTTCCACCAAACCTATTTCGCTTCGTTATTGTTGACCCGATATGAAGGGGACCATCGGTTGCTCGGGCTTTGTACCTTCATTGTCGATCTGACGCACACTCAGAGGATTCAGATCAGACTACTACCTTTGCAAATATGTTTCCCTAAGGTTTTAACCTAGGTGTCTTCTTTGTAAATGCATGGCCAGACAAGCACTTACCAATCCACCTAGCCCTCGGGGGCTATGCATGCTTCGTCTTTCATAGAACAAAAAGAATGTGTGATATCATATGCAATTATTATGCCATCGAGAAATTATTTACCACAAACAAAACCACCTTGTTCCTCTAAGATAATACAAACAAGAATGCTTTTAAATCTATTGGCCATTATTTTAAAAAATAACTACAAATTATATTACACAAACTTATTGGATAAAACTTCTCATTATATTTAATCACTTTGTTTAGGAATTAAAGTAATAAAAGTGACATTGATATAACTTCTTATAGGTTTTTATTCCTAGCATTTTTTTTTTTTTTGAAAAAATGAAAACTTGTATTAATACAAAGACCAATTACAAACGGGAGAGAACACATCCCGACCCAGAGCAAAGAGCAACACAACAAGGGCAAAGCACAAAGGCAGCACTAGCAACCACAGGGCAAAGAAAACAACAGGGCGCGAAAAGGCGACATGTCGCGAAATCGCGACAGTCACCCCCGTCTCGACCGCGTCGGCGCCAACAGTCGCGATAACGCGACATGTCGCGAGATCGCGACATGTCGCGATATCGCGACAGGAAGGGCCCTCGGCAGCCGCACGCAAAAGGAGTCACGAAATCGCGACGAAGTTTCTGAACGGCACTCATGCCACAAAAGGGTCGCGATATCGCGACAATTATCCTCCCAACCGCTTAAGTGCCAAACGTGTCGCGATATCGCGACAAAAATACCTTGCAGCTTCCAGTTTACCAAACTATCGCGATATCGCGACGAATTATCAACTTTGCTCTTCATCTTCAAAAGAGGCACGAAATCGCGACATAATCTCAACAAGAGCCGCGATAGCGCGACATGTCGCGATATCGCGCCAGAAACCCGCCAAAGGCCGCAAAGGCTCAACCTGTCGCGAAATCGCGACAACTTCCAGCTCGAGGCCGCGACGGCGCTACAGGTCGCGATATCGCGACAATTTTCCTCCCAGCCGCTTAAGTGCCAAACGTGTCGCGATATCGCGACAAGATTACCTTGCAACTTCCCACTCTCCAACTTGTCACGATAACGCGACGAAATTTCAACTTTGCTTTTCAACTTCAAAAGGGGTGCGAAATCGCGACAGGATCTCAACAAGGACCGCGATAGCGCGACATGTCGCGATATCGCGACAGAAACCCACCAAAGGCCGCGGAGGCTCAACCTGTCGCGATATCGCGACAGCTTCCAGCTAGAGGCCGCGACAGCACTACATGTCGCGATATCGCGACAAAAAATTTCCTTAGCATAAAAAACACTGCACATTATTTCAAAATTTGTTCAAGGCCTTGTCTAATCTCTGCATCCTCCACGGGCATATTACTATGCAGATGCATCCCAACCTCTCTCTCAGCACCCATCTTAGCAAGGAAATCAGCCGCTTTATTAAGAGATCTACTAGCATAAACAGGTATCACATCCTCTAATTCCTTCCAAAGCTCTTTAATTTGGGAGACCGAGAATCCGTGGCCTCCAAGCTTTTAAGGCAAAGTTCCTCATGCAATCAAGAGCGCCAACCGGGATTTGGGAATCAGACTCAATGATTATCTTTCTATGACCCTGCTTGACGGCCCAGATGGAAGCAGATTTAATAGCAAAGGCCTCGGCTTCATTGTTTGTGGCATATCCCAGACCTTGCAATTCCCAATAGAGCACAGCCCCAGCATGATCACGGCAGATTACTCCACTTCCAGCATTGCCCGGATTGCCTTTTGCAGCTCCATCAGTGTTGATTTTGATCCAGCCTTCTGGGGGAGGTTTCCAACAACTTCTTACCTGTCTCTCAAGATCAGCGGCTCTCTCTTCCGAGAGGCTTAGAAGCGAGGCTGATTTTCCTCCTCGGCATAGATGGCAACGGTTTCCACAACTTTGCTCCAGATGACCTGCCATATCCCATCCACCGAAGAGAAGGTTTCACGGAAAATACGAGCATTTCTTTCCAACCACACCTGCCACCAAATAAAAAGGAAACCAAGCTCCCAGCCAGTTCGAAGAGCTTTAGATGTAAATCTACCTCTCTTCCAGCTTTCCCATAAATTGGTCCGAGACAAGTCTCCAATAGCCTGAAGTTTAAAATGGGAGAACCAACGATGCCAAATCTGTTGTGTGAAAGGACAATCAAACGAGAAGATGATCCGCGGTTTCCTCATTCCTATAGCATAAAACACACTTGGGAAGGACCAATGATGCCTCCGATTACGAGATTGTCAAAGGTCGGGATTCCATTGTGCATCGGTTGCCCGGGCAAAGAAGTTCACTTTCGGCCGGCCCTTGGGATGCCAAATTTTCCTCCATTCTTGAGCTGGAAAAGAGTGTGGGGGGGGCTCTGGAAGGATCGAATCATAGCCCTCCTTCACAGTATAAACCCCAAGGTTCCCAAAGCCCCAGGCAAGCTCATCCTCCTCATCTCTCCCAGTAAGAAACCGTTCTGACAAGAGTTTTTCCAGAGTTGGAGCCTGCTCCGGAGGGATTGGAATAGGCCATTCACCGAGCCGCTTGAACTTTTGAACCTTATACTCCCCCAATTGGTTGGTATTGAAGTAGCTCTCAATATGGATCCATCCCTTATCTTCTAGAGCTGATTTTAACGGATGCAATTCAGGAAACACAGCAAGAATGGGAGGATTACGATCCCAAGAATCAGTCCAGAACCGGGCCTTCTCCCCTCTCCCAACTTTCCAGAACAATTGATCTTTGATAATGCGAGATCCAAGCTTGAGCGCCTGCCACACTAATGATCCATTACCCTCCAAAGGAAAGCGGCCCAAGTCATTGGGGTGAACAAGACCCAAGTATTTACTAGAGAGGATTATGCTGAAGAGGGACGTTGGCTGGGAAATCCACCTCCAATACAGTTTACCAGCCAGAGCTTGATTGTTAAACTTGGAGCTTCTTAATCCCAACCCACCTTTTTCCTTGGGCTGGGTGACCTTATCCCATCCAACCAAGGCCCATTTCCTCTCTCCTTTGGCACCTTCCCAAAGAAAACTTCTAGCCACTTTGTCCAGCTCTTTCCAAATTGATGGAGGGGCAGCGAGAATAGAGAATTTATAAATTGGCATGGCACTGAATAACGGGCTACGGGAAAGTCGGTCGGCCCCCATAGCTTAACCATCTATGAGACCGGTGATTCATTCTCTCTTTGATGCCATCCAAAAGGTCCTTCCGAGAAATCGGCTTTCGGTTTTTGAAATGCGAGAGGAACCCCCAGGTAAACAACAGGAAGGGAGGTCCTAGTGAATCCCAAGATCTCAATAACTCTGTCTTGTGACCTTTGATCAAGATTAAAGAAGACCACTTTGGATTTTGTTTCATTGATGACTTGATTAGAGGCCCGGAGGTAGACGTTAAGAGAATCTCTGATTCCTCTTGCTTCCCTGAGGCTGGCCACTCCCACCAATCCAGTATCATCCACAAACTGTAAATGAGTCAAAACTTCAGCCCCGATTTTAATTCCTGTTATCTGTCCTTGAAGTCTTCTTCTCAGGAGGAGTCTGCCTAATCCTTCAGCCAAGATGAGAAAGAGATAAGGAGAGCAAGGGTCTCCTTGGCGGAGACCCCGAGAGGCTCCAAAAGGTGGCGAGGGAAGCCCCTTAATTAAAACAGAGTATGAAGGCGTAGAGATACAGCTCATGACCCAGGCAATCCAGTCCTGAGAAAAACCAAAGGCTGCCAACATCTTGACCAAGAAGCCCCACTCTACTCTGTCATAAGCCTTAGACATATCCAGTTTGATGAACATTCCTTTGTTACCTGAATTGTGCATAGTATGGATAGCCTCCTGAGCCAAGATCACTCCATCCAAGATCTGTCTCCCTTCAACAAAACCCCCTTGCTCGGGGAGATTATATTATGAAGAAGAGGTTTTAGTCTTTCCGCCATAATTTTAGTGATTATTTTGTAAATCACATTGCATAAGGCAATAGGTCTGAAATCGAAAATGTGAGCCCCCCCCTCTCCTTTTGGAATTAAGGTAATAAAGGTGTGATTTAGAGCCTTGAGCATTCTTTTGTTAGTTCGGGACTCCTCAATGACGACCGACACATCCTCCTCCGGGATATCCCGGAAGGCCTGAAAAAACTCAATAGGGAAGCCATCAGGACCGAGGCGATTTTCCAGTGCACATCCCAAAGACCACCTTCTTGAGTTCATCACGATCAATGGGCTTAAGAAGGGCTTGATTCTCTTCATGAGAGATAATAGAGGGAATGCCATCAATGACTTCATTTTGGGCTTCCACATCATGCTCCATACTTTCCTTAAAGAGGTTTGAGAAATACTCCATTGAGTGGGAGTGCATATCAGGGAGAGTGTCAAAAGAGTTTCCATTCTCGTCTTGAAGGAGTTCCATGTTATTCAATTGTCTTCTAGCACGAGGCAGAGCGATGGAAAAATTTTGTATTTCTGTCTCCTTCTAATAACCATGTGTTTCTTGCTCTCTGTTTCCAGTAGATCTCTTCTTGATTATCAATGTCCTCAACCGCTTTGCGTAAAGCATCATCCTCGGATTTAAGATGCTCGGAAATGATTCCTTCCCTGAATTGTTTTTGCACCTCATTCCATCTGGCCAACAAGGGAGCCCGTTGGAGCTGGAAATCAGATTTGTTAGTTTGCCTCCTCTGTTTTAGTTTACTCTTAACAAAAAGAAGTTGTTTATGAAATTTGAACATAGCTGTCCCAAAAGGGAGACGACCTTCTTCCCACCACTGTGGAATTTTCCTTCGGAGGTCCTCTTTTTGCAACCAAAAATTTTCAAATTTAAATGGTTTGTAATACTGCCCTGACATAGTCCCTCCCTCCAGCAAAATGGGAGAGTGATCTGAGACTGGGCCCTCCAAAATCTGGAATTTGATATTCCATCTAACATAAGCTTCCTCCGAGACCGAGAAACCGGTCAAGCTTAACCCTCCTGTTGTATGGCTCTCTTCTCTTATTAGTCCAGGTAAAGTTTGTACCAGGGCCTTTGATATCAACAAGGTTAAAGGCCTGGACTTGGGCAATAAAAAGCCGGTCCCCTGTATCCAAAACTGGGATGCCACCTTCCTGATCCCTGGCAGATAATTTGGCATTGAAGTCCCCAGCAATAATCCAATCAAAATCTTCCCGGGAGGACCTCATGTTTTGAACAGCTTTCCATTGAGACCGCTGACCATCGATGTTCTGAGCCCCATAGAAATTTGTAATTAAGACTTGTTCAGCTGTAACAATATTCCTAAAAAGAGATGTGAGGACACCCCTCCAGGCTATATGTTCTATTGCTATCCACGCCAAAGGGTTCCAAAGAGTAGCAATCCCTCCCGAGGCACCTAGAGCGACCACGGCCATATGGCCGGCACCCCTCCAGTTCGATTGACGGTTTTACTCATAAGGTCTAAAGACATTTTTGTCTCTGAATGAGCGAAAGTCTGTTTTACTTCTCTCTAAAAGTCTTTGAACAGCAGATTGATGGGTTCTCCTTGTTTAAACCCCTCACATTCCAAGATTGAATAATCATTGGAAACCTTGGGAGCAATACGAATCAATTGTTCTCGCCAATCCTCCATTGATTAGCTTATCTCCTTGCACTGCAATTAGATCCTTATTGGATTTCCTGCCCACCCCTTGGGAATTACTATTTTTCGACCTCTTCTCCACCTAGGTAATCCCTAGAGTTGGTCTTTCTCTGAACTTTTCTACATTTCCCATGGTGACATCTTTAATAGCTGGTTGTGCTGGGGAGTGGATTACCAATGCCCCTAGGTTTTCTAGCTGCAAAATCTCGGAGGAGTCAATCACCTGTTCTAGGACGGGGGTTGGTGAGGGAGGAGCATGAGAAAGGATGATATTATCCTCAAGGTTCCCATCTGCTCCTTCCATAATTTGGTCTTCTTGATCCACAAGAGATTTGAAGATTTCATACCGGTTGGTTGGCTTGGGATGAGCTTGCTCCTTGCCATTTCTCTTTTTGTTTCTTCTTCTCTTCTGCTTGTTCAAAGCCATCTTTCTGGGCATCAAAACCAGGGGGAATGATGGGTGGTTCCTTGACCGGAGTGGACTTACCCTCTCGGGGGCGATTTGGCATTCCCTGAGGAGCATCCGCTTTGGTGCTCAAGATATTTGGGCAGAACCTTGCCAAATGGCCATGCTTATGGCAAACTCTACATCGGAAAGGTAGGGCTTCATAGTCTAGGCTGTTGTATCCGGGGAGTGTCCTGCTAACTCCAGTTCCATCTCAGCTGGTAGCGGCTGGCTAATATCCAATTCTACACAAATTCTCGCATAAACAACAGTGTTTCCTTCTATGGTATCTTTGGAAACTCCCAAATATCTACCTAGAGAGTTACCTATCAGTTCAAGAATCTGCTCACCCCAAAACTCCATCGGGAGAGCATACAGTCGGATCCAAACCGGGACAACCGTGGGCTCAATGCGAGGGTCGAAGCCCGCTCTCCACGGTTGGACAAATAGCCCTGTCGGGCCATGGCTCCTCTTTTATGATTCAAATGCTCTGTTTCTATCCGCTAAGGAGGAAAAACTAATAATAAAATACCCATTGCTTATGGGCCATAAGGAGTACTCACCGATAGGCTCCCAGTTTTGTCTCACCCGGGAGTGCGAGAAAGTGCGGGGGTGGGTCGGATGCCCATGAATTTGCAAATCGGATCATGAGTAGCACGGTAGTTGATCGTGTCCTCGACCAGCTCTGGTTCTATGACAATCTTCGGTCTGGAAGCGGATTGCGGGAGACATCCATTGACTCTATGCACAGGAGAACCCTTGCCCGCATTCCTGGATAGCGAATGGTAAGCACTCCGCTGAGCTTCATCGGAGGAAGACGCAGGGTTTTCTCTTAATATCTCGGCATAAGAGGTCTTCTTCCCATCGAGAAATCCTGGAGGAGACCCCATTGGGCCCTCCCGGGGCAACGAAAGAGCCGTCAGCAAAAAACAACAGCAAACCACCTGAGTCCTTGGTAGAATCTTCCCACCAGAAACCCTAGTGCCTCGGCCAGCGACAGTTCCAAATATTTTGAAATGTTATGAGTAACTTCTAAGATGATCAATAGGTATCGATTCCTAGCATTTTTAATCACAATAAATATATTGGTTTAAAATGGGATCTCAAATTTTTGAAATAAAATTGCATGAAATCATTGGGGTTAGGTTCCTTATCAATATCGAAATAGAAATGGCCTCTTGTAGCTTATCCATAGAGATTATCCTCATCAAGATTTTATTTTATCTTTGTACAATAATTGATGGAGTATCTTACAAAATCTTTATCCCGATTCCTTCCTATCTTACCAAACTTTTAACATAAAATATTTGAAAAAATTAATTACTTCCTTCCTAATATCTTCTTTTTCATGAACACTTATTCCATATAGAGTTGAAATATTTTTGATTCAGTGAAAAGACAAATCTATTAAGGTAGTAACATGAAAATTTGGTATTTCTATCCTCTTTCTTAAGCCATATTTTTCTATATTTTTAGGCCCAAAATGACTCTTCCTTTTGTAATACATTATGATAATAAAAAATAATTATTTTACATTATTTGGTCCCTTACTAATGTACCATCATGGATACATATTTAGATTAGGATTATATTAGGAGTTAAGTGTTTTATTAAGGTAATGTAATAATTGCACAAGTGTAAGAATGTGCAATGATTGTAAATGTGCATGAAGTCCACATGTACATGAGTCTTAGAATAGAATAGTGAGGTGTCTTGAAGGCAAAGAGTTGCATCTCATTATAAATAGGCCTTCATAGAATAGAAGAGTGAGAGGTTTTTGGAGTGTGTAGGTTGAGTAGTAGTAGATACAATGTAGATCCATTTTGCAAGAATGGAGAGGTTGTAACCTCCATTGGAGAGAATTGTATATTTTCGTGAGCTTTCTTATATGAGCATTTCTTAAGAATTATATCAAAATTTCTATCATATTTTCATGCATAGTAGTTAAAAAATTTCATAGCTATAACATTGCATGCTTATTTCCATACTTGTGGTTGCATTTCTTTAAGTTTAAATTTTCAAAAGCTAACAGTGGTATCAGAGCACACGGTAGATCAATAGAAAATAGTGATAGCTAAAAGAATGATTGAGAGGAGATTGTAAATATCATTTTTTAGATTTTTAAAATTTACTATTGGCTAGAGTTTTTCATAGAGTTGCATAAAAACTTGTGAAGACTAGAACTCAACATTGAATCCACTAGATTGGCAATCCAACTAGTGAATATTTTTTTCTATAGATTTATAGAAATTTCTATTATCATTGCCTAATACTTTGTTGTATAAGAAAGGAGATTCAAGCAATTTGGGAAGCTTCCTACAAGAGCTAGGAAGAAGATCTTCATTGGAATCAACCCAATACCTAAAGCAACAAGTTGTAGAGTGAATATTTGGAGGCTTGAGGAAAAAACCCCATTGAAAGATTTGCAGATTGAAGACTCCAAGTTGGATATTGAGAAGATATCTAGTGGCCAAGGAATCCACATTGAAGACTACAAATCCAGAAGGAGGTCCTAGAAAGAAGACCCCATTGAAGGAAGAAGAGACTCAAAGAGAAGAGTCCTAGTGAATATTGAAGATTGGTGATCTCCATTGAAGATTGAAAACCTTACATTGAAGAAAAGGTCCATAGAAGTCCCTATTGAATAACTTCCATAGTGGAAGATTGAGAATAGAGAAGGACTAACAAAAATTTCCATTGCAAGATTTTAGTAGCAACAGATTTAGGAGATCCAAGGAGGAGATCTCATTGCAAAACTTCCATAGCTAAAGATTGAAGAGATCAAGGAAGGTCTCATTAAAGTTTTAGAAGCTGCAAGATTGAAGACCTTGGAGAGGTCTCAAGGAGAAACAAGGAGAAGGTTTGGTGAGCCTCATTGGAAGAGTTCATAGAAGAAATAATTGGATAAATTTACTATCAAGGAGAAGCTCTTGCTAGTAAAAGAGTTGAGATAATTATCACCATCTGACAACAAGCCCAAAGAAGAAATATTTGGCAAGAAGTTTTTCAAATTTTGAAGTAGTTTGGAGAAGAACTCAAGACAATTAAAATATTGAGAAGAAGACCATTAGATAGGCCAAGAGTGAAGTCTGAACTTGAAAAGAGAAAGAAGACAGAGAAACCACCAAATCTAAGATATTTGGGGTTTGTCATTGAAGGTTTGAAGGGTATTTTAGAGATAGAAGATTTGTTGATTTCTACAACAAATTACTAAAGAGTTCTTGAGAAATATATCAGCTACGATTTGGAGGAGTATCCTACCAAAATTTGAGATTCAAGGACAATGATTTGAATGATTTTTGTGATTTTTTTACAACCTAATATTTTTTAAATTTGAGGATAGAAAATGGTAGCAATTTAGGCAGTGTTATAAGCTACTAAGGTTCAAATTTTAGAGGTACATCCTGAGGAAGTATTGGAACCACCAAGTTACAGTATTGAGAAATAGATTAGTGAAGTGTTAAGCTACAAAAATGTGAGACAAAGAGCTATTTCCGGACAACCTAGAAGATATGAAATATCATCTACAAAAGACAACAATTGAGGTGACTTAAATCACCATCATCATATACAAAGATATAAAGGTATGCAAAAAAAGGTGCAAAAGTTCATTAGTTGAGCTTTTATATTTGAATTCTTATTAAGGTTATTAAGCACCAATTTCAAGGATTAAAGGTTGCATAAATAGTGTTTATTTAAGTCTTCAAGGTAGTGTAGAAGTTATCATCTACAAGGTTCAAACCTGCACAAAAAAATAGAAGTTAGGTATATTTCGAGAGAAAGAAACATATCAACATTCTATTGCTTATTCTAAGTAAAATAAGACTCTATAGTTTTTGCATATTCTATAGTGCAAAACATTATTAAAAAGCTTGGACTATTAAGTGTAAAAGTAACCAAGCAAGAAAAGTATTGCCAAGGGTTTGAAGGCAATATAGACTTCAACTTATATCAGCCAACAAAATAAGTTGAAGCCAATATTTTGAGGAGTCAAGAGGCTCAGTTTAAGAGCACAAGGGGGCACACATCTATATCATCACAATATACGTTTGCATAGCATCTAGATAGAACCATTCAAACGGGCTCTAAAAGTGAAGCTTCCTCAAGGAAAGGAAGATAGTTTTGGTTTAGTAGCATCCACCTACATTCATCACCCAAACAAATAAAATATTACTTACAAGTTGTAGACAAAAAGAAGGTGATAACAATAGGTGGAAGAAGAAAATTCGATTGAAAACGTCTAACATCAAAATAGTCTTTGAAGAAGACATAAGAAGGTGTATCAAATATCCTTTGGTGAAGGTAAGGTAAGATTAACTTAGAAGTCTATGGAGAATGCAAATAAAAGAGGTACAATGAAGTATACCTTAAGCAACATCATTCGGGCCACTTAAATAGAGTTGGAAAAATCTTGCAGATTAAAAGGAAATCATAGTGCACATACACTGCCAGAAAGAGGAGACGTTCAAAGAGTTCAATGTTTGCCATCTTGAGGTACTAAAAGGACCATATCTAGGTGCAACAAGCGATGCAAGGACATCATCTTAGTGAAAATCATTTGCCACATCGAAAACCTACATCAACACAAGGACAACAAGGTGAACACAGTGCAAATAGAGTATACCTTGTTACTATTGATAAACCAAGGAAATATATCATAGTTAGTTGAAAATAATACAACATAAATAAAGGATAAAAATTTAACAAAGCAATAGAGAAATCTATTACACATTGTGCCATCCATGTTGAAAGAATCATCCAATTTAGAGGAGAGAGGCATATCAGAGTTCGCTATCATAGAAGAGCGAAATAACCTAGACCAATTAGCCAAAGGTAAGAGTTGAAGTTTTAAGTCTTTTTGATATGTTGAAGGCAAGTCACATGCAAAAGGAGATTGAACACTTGCCAAGACTTTGCAAGGAGGA
Organism: Wollemia nobilis; assembly: GCA_028583015.1. NCBI lineage: Eukaryota > Viridiplantae > Streptophyta > Pinopsida > Araucariales > Araucariaceae > Wollemia > Wollemia nobilis. The sequence goes on along the minus strand of JAQPPZ010000196.1, from coordinate 2,138,826 downwards.
GAGTGCCACTTGGCACAAGGAAGGAATCATATCATAACTCCCACGACTAGGAAGAAGGACATCCATTCAAAGTAATTATCGAAGGAAACCAATGTAGTATTGTAACACCTCAAATGGAGAAGATCATTGCACATAAGACCAACACCACTTGTCTTATATTGTCATAATATTGTAACACTTTAGATTCACATTCAAAGCAAGGTTGACACCATTTTTTCTTGAGCCCTACTTAGCTAGTAATGCTCATAAGGAAGAAACATCCGTTGCCATAGAGAATCATGATATTTATCATACATTGCATAGTAGACAACCATATTAAAAGGTATTTTTAAGAGCACGTAACTGAGCAAGAAGGAAAGTAAGAGTGCATAGTAAAGTCAAGAAACATTAAAGGAGCTAAGCCAATCATAGAGAAGTGCGTAGCAAATCTTGTTAGTGAAGAACATCATTGATAGAAGAATGCAGTAGCATTAAAGAACGTGAAATAGTAATAAGGAAGAACACAAGTCAGCCTATAAAGAACATGAGGCCATAATAGGAAAGAGCGTTGGTAAACATACTGTTGTTGGAGAAGAGCACAAGGTGATCACAGATTCAATTGAGCGTATAACACAGTGAATATCACACATTATAAAGGTAATATTAAAGTCTTATTACTTTTGCAAAGCTTTGAGGAGTTATAAGGATATACATATTAAATTTGATATTAATTAAGATTTCATAATCTAGGGATATTTAGTAGGAGTTATAAGGTAATAAAAGGTACCCTAGAAAGCACATTGCTTACTTTGAGAAAGAAGAAGAAAATAGAAGCATTAAAATATTCATTATTATTGCTTCAACTATTTACAAATTTTAACAAGGAGATATAAGGTTAGTGAAATTAATTTGCAAATACATATAACTTGGGATATGAATCATACACTAAAATTATATATTAGAAGTCTAGATTTTTTCATAGCATTGATTAAAGGATTGAAGAAATTAAGAATATTGCTTACATCAAACTATAGTTGGAAGATTCATTTTAAGAGACATAGAAAATCCAACATAAATATCTTAAATATATATAAATTATTTTCCTTTAAAAATACATATATAAGATTTCCACAAGAGAAGAGATAATTTTTTTTGATAAGTAAGCTTTTTATATCAAACGAGTTTTTCAGGTTGACCCAAAACCTTGTACAAAATAAGCATGTAGCTGAGCACAGAGAAAAGATATTGACTAAGGATCCTTAATCCTTTGTGACAATAGTCCTGAAATGTCATGCAACAAAAACACCAAGAGAGATTTCGCTTCTCCCATCAAACATGCATGGGAGAAGCAAAATTAGGTCCATGAACAAAAATACACCGTCACCGGGCCTTTATAAATTCCCGCCACAAAAAGGAAAGGGTATAAAACTTGCTTAATCCTCCTCGTCTTCGTCCTCAATCTGGTCGTCGTCCTTGTCATTTTTTGGGTCCTCGACCTCTATGTTGACTTGAGCAGGGGCATTGAAAAGAGAAGAGATAAATTTTTATAGTAAGTGATAGATAAATTGTTATAGTAAGTGATAGAAATTAAACATTACTTTATCACATAACTAGGGAGACAAAAGGATTTCAACTTAACACAAAACTAGAAAGCTAAGCTTACTTTCAAGTTCCTTGTTTATTCCAATTATTTGCAAGTCATAAGGATATCTTTACAAAATTTGAAAAACTAGAAAAGTATTTTTTAAGATTGAATTTACAAAATTGAAGAAGAATATTTAATCATATTACTAGGGAGTTATAAGGTAGACTACTAAGGTTGAAACTACAAAATTCAAATTAAAGAATATTCTTAAAAAGTGGAAAGAAATTTGAGTTTGATCATACTACTCTATCAGAGAGTATGGATAGATTGACAAAAGGGACATATCATGACTATAAGAGGACTCAAGATAAAGATACATCCAATAAACCCTATCAAAGATATAAATTCAGCACAAAATCAAATAATATTACAAGTCAAGATGAAAAGGACATCTGGTATATTGATTCGGGTGCAAGTCATCATATGACAAGAAACTTGCAATGGTTTGATTGCCTTGAAATCACTAACAAGTATAGATTAAGAATTGCAGATGGAAAATTCTATCATATACATGGATATGGATGTGTAGCTCCTAGTAAATTATTTCCAAACTTTGTGCTACATAATGTCATGTATGTTCCTAGATTATCAACTAATCTCATTTTAGTAGCAAAGCTAGTAGAGAACAAAAGGATCATTGATTTTAGGTATTCAAATGGAGTCAATATGTGTCTCATAATAAACCAAGGTGAGATTGAAGCTACTAGATCAATCCATAGAAACATATATGCTCTAGATTCAGTTGGAACACCTCAAGATATTGTTGTACTTCAAAAAAATACTAATACATTTTTGAGAAATAGAGTGCAGAATATGAAAAACCAACATATTACAAGAATAAAAAAAAATAGAAGATTAAAAACTAAGAGAATGAGAGGTGTAGACACCTAAAAATCACACATAGCTACCTCTACATACTTGTAGATCCTTTTGGACACTTGTAGGTTTACATAGGCCATCCTAGACACCTCTAGGCTATTTTAGACTGGCGTAGACTATTGTAGATCCCTATAGACCTACGTAGACTATCGTAGACATGCGTAGACATGCATAGACTACTGTAGACATGCGTATACTAGCATAGATTGCTCTAGATTAGTGTAGCATATCGTAGACTTACATAGACCATTTCACTATTTTATAGGTACAAAACCCTATTAAGCTACTCAATCCATGTTATAACTACTTTGCATCCATCAAAGGATCACTCATCAATCACCTAAGGCCACTTAAGACCTTCATAGACTTAATTAGGACCCCACGGGGCTATTAGTTCCCAAAAAGTCTTAATTAAAGTTTAATTCAAATTCTAATTTTAGAGTGACTTCACTTAAAGTGCACTTTTTGGATTAAAAATATTAATTAGGTTCCTAAATCCTAATTAGTCCTAATTATTCCCTCCCACATGTGTGTGCACAAAGTGGTTAGGATATTTCTTAGGAAACCCTAACCTAACCCTAATCTAACCTTAGAGTTGACTAATCCTAGTTAACCCTAATCTCTCCTCACACGTGTGAGGATGAGATATTTCCTTAGGGAATGTGGGGATGACACCTCACAAACCCTAACCTAACCACCATAGAACCTGAACTTAGGGTTTAGTTCTCCTAACCACACCCCCTACACCTTAGGTTTATTTATAAATAGTGGACCTAATCCCTCATTCTACCTCTCTCTCCTTTTAGCCAAAGTACAGAAACTTTGTCAAAATATGAATAAAAGTGCAAGAAAGGACATTTGATCTGTACCAACAACATTACAGCATCTGAGGAGCCCATTTGTGCAAGGATCTCCAACAAAAACCACTTACAGCTGAATTCGCCCCCCAGGCTACGAATCTAGCACCAATTCACCCCCGACCTACGAGTTGGGTTGACAAGCCCCAAATCACCCCAAATTTGTCAGGTAAGCATTCTTTCATGTTTTTATGATGTTTCCCATAGTTTTTAATACATTTTAGTATAATTTTATTTCCTATTTTTATCATATTTTCATCAATACGGGGCCTGACCAAGGCAAGCCCCCAAACACTCTAACCCTATTTTTTAGGTCACAAAATAGGTGACAAAGCATCCACATCAACACTAGTGATAGCCCACATATGCAGGAAGCCCACATACACAGGAAAACCACCTACACCAAGGAATCTCAAGAGCAACTATCAGTATATTTGATGTTCATTATGAAAGGATTCCCTATGATCCTTATTGTAACCTATGAATTCCATTTCAAATGAATAAAGAACAATTTTTTGAACATTTGCATTTACTTTGTATTTATGTTTGATCAAATGGTAGCTTTTGTACATTTCATTCTGGCATGCTCGGTGGGACCCCCACATAGGATTGTGTTAGAATAGTTTTATCATGAATATGACTCAATATTTTGTTTCTATGTTGTTGTAGGTACCAACCTAGACATCTCAGAGACCCTTGAAGCCCTGACAACCCCGTCAAACCTTCAAAATAAGGATTTCGGGCCTCTAGATCTGATTTACCCCCCGACATGTGAATCTAGATCCAATTCACCCCCTGACCTATGAATTGGTCCTACAAGCCTCAAAAACCCTCAAACTTGCAGGGGTGAGTAGTAGAGAAGCAAAGAATACCACCTATAACATCAGAAACTAGGTATTCCCCAATATTTTCTCTATTTTGATATTTATGCGTGAAGAAATATTTACTAGTAAATGCATCGATACATTTGGTAAATTTAATTTTTCTTACGCATCCATCAGGCTAGAAATGTTTACTTTAGTTGAAGAAACCTACACAAAACCAGAAAGTTCGATTTCATTTATTTTTGAGAAATTTTTTGTTTATTTTTGCAAATCACATATTGCATAAGTTTTGCATTTATTTCTTGTCCTTTCACATCAATTCCCCTTTACAAGCATTTCAAATTTTAGTTCTAATAGTTAGATTTAGAATTACAATTTTGCAAATCCCTTTTGCACATTTTTGTTGAAGCAATTTTGAATTTCTTTTGTTGTACAAAAATAAATTTCAAATTTCTTTCATGCATCTAAGAATTAGGATTTTTTAAATTTCTTTTTGCATATTCCATTAAAGCAAATTTTAGATTCTTTTTTGTAAATACAAATTTTAGATTCCTTCTATTGTCATTACATTTGAATTTCCCCATTTCTTTTGCAAATCCCTCGAGTAAATCACAATTGTTACATTTCTTTCTACATATTTAGTTTAAGATTGCCTATTTATCTTTGTATAAATATTTCTTACATTTCTTTCATGCTTCAAAGTTAGGGTTTCGTAAACCCCTCTTCTCAGGTATTGTACGTTGCTTGTTTACACACTTTATAGAAGAGATCTTAGTTTTCTTTCCAAGAGGCACATAGGACTAGATTTATTTTGTAAAACACATCTTACTTTAGCCTTTTCTTCCAAAAAGTGCATCTAGCGATAGACTTTCATTTTAAAATGGTATTTAGTTAGTTTTCTTGCTTTATACATCATCGTTAGAAAACTCAAACCCACACACACATGGTTCAAAACAAGTGGTGAGATTGGATTTCATCCCCAATCCATCACTCGAGACTAGTGTGGCAGGAGTAGTACCCTCCACCATATCACCTCCTTAGACACCTAGTACCCACAAGGGAGCTTTTCTGGACTTCATCACTGGAAAACCCCCACTTTTGAGACTAGGATTCTAGATTTCATCACCAGAAGTTACCTTAAGAGTGGGATAGGATTACACACCTTCATCCACAAGGCTCACATAATTTGTGGACACGGTAACTATCATTATTGAATAAACCCACTTGAGGGTGAAGTGAAAGCATGGGGTTGTTGACCATGTCTAGCAGGTCTTAGATAGTGCCACATATTCTCATTAGAGGATATAGCGAGCTCATTTTAGCATATTGAGTTCTACCCTTTTAGGTTACCATTTTACTGCACCTTCCATATAGGTCACCATTCACACGTCGTGATATAGTTCTATTATGTGCATCTTTAGGTGTTGTAGAGTATTTGCTGAAAAAGAAAGGCAAAAATTAATTTCGCCCCCTTTCGTGACAAAAATAACTTTGCCAACTAGAGTACCCAAAAAAGCATGTTAAATTTTCTTTCTCATCTTAAGTTTTCGAACATAAATTAACGATTGGTGGAGTGAAAAGGAATTTCACTTCGAAAATAGGATATGCAGGGCGAAATACCTTAAATAATTTTGCCAAAGAAATTAAATGTTTTCGCACCTGAAATATGACCCAAAGGTTTTGAAACATTTTTGGGGCAAAAACATTTTTTTGCTAGTACAGATGTATTTTTGAGGTGAAAACACTTGCTTTGGGGGTAAAATTAATCCTCCTAGAAAAACTACCATTTTTTTTGGGAACCAGAAGGGGCGAAGAAGGCTTTTCTCTAGAAAATAGCGAAAACACTTCTACTCAGTGAAAAGGAATTTCACTCCCATTCTTGGCCATTTTTTTCGAACAAAAGCAACATTAAAAAAATTATATACATATTTACATTTTTGATCTCAAATTTTTCACTGGTAATAGGCCTTCAAATGAAGACCATTGTCTGGAATCGGCAGCACATGGTCTTCCATATCCTGCAAATAAAATGAGTTAACTTGATTGACAGCAAAAATCTGGAATAAGCCTTTCCAAATCACCTCAAACTTGTGGTGTTTTCCTAGATTTACCTTGTTCTCATTCCACTTTAACACCAAATCGCCCACCTTGAATGCCTTATCAAAATATTTCTTGCTGAATTACTTCTTCGTTATCTAGGCATGTTCTATGAAGGCATTGTACCTTTATTTCTCCAGCTATAAAAGTTGAGCCAACCTTGCATTCATGGGATCGAATTCATCATCTTCACCATCAAGCAAGTGCAAGGATTGAAGGGCTGGTAATTCAATGTGAATGGGTAAAACTACTTCTTTATCATATACAAAGGAATAGGGGGACATTTTGATAGACTTTTCACTGAGATGCGATTGATCCATAAGGCTTGGTTCAAGAGCAAATGCCAACTTCGCTTGTTGTCACCAAGAGTCCTCTTCAAAATCCTGAGGAGATTTTTGTTCGTGGATTTGACAAGATCATTTTACCATGGATAATAATTTGATGAGGTTTTTAAATAAATACCATACTTACCCACGAACTCACTGATCTTGGCACTGATTAATGGAGTTCCATTGTTTGTTATAATTGCATCTAGGATGCTGAAGCGAGTGATCAATCCTTCAAGAAATGTGATGACCACCCCCTAGTTTGCCTTCTTGGTTGGGATTGCTTTAGCCCATCGGGTGAAATAGTCAATTGCAGTCAGAATGTATTTATGCTCGATAGATGAATTAAGATCAATGACCCCAATAAAATCTAAGCCCCATTGTTGAAATGGTGCTTCTACTTCAATCGGATGAAAAGGCAAAGATGTATTTCTACTTCTACTGACATATCTCTGGAATTTTTCATAGATGTTACTAACTTTGAAAGCATCTACAAAGGGAGTGGGCCAGAAATCACCCGCTTTGATGATTTTCAATGCCATGGGTCTCCCTACATAGTGACATCCTAACAACCTAGAATAAAACTCTTCCAAGATTTTTAGCTTCTCTAATTCTATGACACACCTGATAAGAACTCCATCAATGTTCTTATGAAACAATCCACTTGGTCACATCACATACCCGAGGACCTGTAGTCTGAATCTCCTTCTCTATGAAGTATTGAGATGTGAAGGAAACCTTCCTGAATTGAAATATTCAACAAGGTCCTCTGTCCAATCACGGTTACTTGGGGAATGATTAGTAATATTATACTCACTTACTAACTCTCCATGCTAGTAAATCATATATTTAAAAGCGATGTTCCTTGCAAGTTGCTGACATAGTGCTCAGCCTCAAACTGGCTTGGTTGATCAGATTTCAATATCATATTCCTAGATTCAAGAAACCCAACTAGCTCTCTTGTCTCCAAGCTCACCCTGGATGATGAAACTTCATACATCTGGATGAACAACATAAACTGTTATTTTCTTTGGGAAACAAAATGTTGAAACTTATTTAAGAAATTCATCACTGCATGTACTTGCTTTTCAATGAAATTGTACTTTTATTCGTGCGATTGGATGACTAGTCTCAAGAATGCAATAGGCCATTCATTTCCATCATCTCCCTTATGTGTGAGCATGGCTGCATAACTCTCTTGTTTGCCAATGACATATAGGATAAAATCCTTTAAATAATTAGGGTTTACCAGAATAGGTTCTTTAGTGTTTATTTCCTTGATTTCCTTGAATGTTTGCTTCCTTTACTCAGTCAATTTAAACTCAAAATCCTTCTTCAGGAGTTCAGTCATTGGTTCCACAACTTGGGTGAAATATGCAATAAAATTTTGAATAAAATTAATCTTCCTGAAAAATGACTGCAACCCTTTTTTGTTGGATGGAAGTGGAAAATTCAAAAGAGCCTCAACTCTAGCTGGATCAATAGCTAAACCTTTTTCTAAAATCACATGGTCCAAGAGCTTTCCTTCCTTTACTGCAATAATAGACTTCTTCAGATTGATGGATATTCTGAACTCTTGGTATTTCTCAAACACTTGTCTTAAATGTAAACTATGCTCCTCCCTATTATGAGATAAGACAGTCATATCATCCAAATAAATAACAATGACTCTATATCATAATTTACTGAAAGCTACATCCATCGCTCTCTGAAAAGTTGCTCCAGTGTTTGAGAGACCAAACGGTATTTGCTAATAAGAAAATATAACCCATTTCATGGTGAATATCATTTTATACTGGTCTTCATCCTTGATCCAAATATGATTATAGCCAGAGAATCCATCTAATAGAGAAAATCTCTAAGCTTCTGCAACTATATGAAAAATTTGATCAATTTGCGATAGAGGATAAAGATCCTTCAGAGATGCCTAATTTTAATTTCAAAAATCCACACATAGGAGAATATCTTCATTCTTCTTCCGCAAAGGGATCAAATTCATTATCCAGGTAGAATTCTTAATCAGGTAAATGATTTTATCTTCCAACATCTTCAACAGTTTGGCTATCATCAAGACCTTGATTTTGGGATTTATCGATCTCTATTTTTGCTTGAAGGGTTTCACTTCTTCCTACAGTTCAATGGTATGCTGGATCACATCCTTGTTGTAGCCTTTCAAATCTTGGAAGCTCTAAGTAACGATGTTTGGGAACTCATGGTATAGCTCTTTGATCTACTCAAGTTCTTTTGGAGTGCAATCGGTGCCAACATTGATTGACTTATCGGGCCCCAATTGTAGTTCAGTGTACTCCTTCTCATCCACTTTGATCTTATATTTTTTAGCTCTATCATTTTGATCAAAGAGACTCTTGAGAATAATCAATCCTTTTGGGAGATGATTATTTCTCATTTGGATCAATCCCTCAGTTTATTCTTCACCAAGTGTTCTTCCTTCCACCATACTAGCCTCCCTTATCAGGAAGTTCACGATCTGCTCATCACTTTCAAACACTTTCCAGTAGATATTCTTATTGAGAACTGAAGGTCTGTAAACTAACGTTATAGTATTTTGTCTCTTCACCACATGCTCAATTGGATAAAAGTTGGTGCCAAGAGATGCCAAAAGATCAACATGTTTATTTTGTTCCTGAAAGATCACTTGGATGTTCAACGTCGTGTACACTTCAAAAAAATTCCACACTTTATTGCGGTATGCCTTCAAATAGTGCTACTTGAAGACACACTTGTTCATTACTTGATTCACAATCAGTTCAGAATCTCCAAAAATCTGCAGTTGTTTGATACCAAGCTTCTCTGCTTTCCTCAATCCTAGACATAATGCTTTATAATTTGTAGCATTGTTGGTACAACTCCAGGTCAATCTGTATGAATAAGTCTTATGTACATTGAAAGGAGAAATGAGAACGATCCTAGCTTCTACACCATTCTTGCATCTTGCACCATAGCAGTAGAGCTTCCACAATTGATCTGGAATAGGACCTTGACCATCAAACACCCTCACTTCAACATTTTCAGGATTATTAATGGAATAACATCCAATCTTAGTTTCCATCATGGCATTAAAATATAGCATTGAAAACTCATATTTTGTATGAAGCTCGTCCAAAAATTCTTCCATTAAATCCAATTCTTCTAATATTCAATCATCATGTTGACAGAATTCATGGACTTTTCTTCTTCCTCAATCTTCTCTATATGAAAAGTAGAAGGCTTCTCATTATAGAGTCAGAATCTTTTCCCTTTGAAAGGAATATCCAGATGGGAGTAGTCTAGAGAAAGATAGCCTCCCAAATTGGTAGTGAATTCTCTTGAGAGGCACATACTGAAATACGGATTTAGATCAACTACAACCACCTCTTGGATCACAATGATTTGAGGTATTTTATGCAACATAATAGGAATGTCTTTGATAACACCCACTGTTATCATAGGGGTTCCATATAACTGTAAGATTCTAGGATTGCTTCTTGTATATTCCATGCCTATAACATCATAAACCGCCTTCAACATGATAATTATCGCAATGCCAGAGTCGATCATGCAGTTATGCACAATCCAACCTTCCATCCTGAGAGCCAAGTAGAAAGGGGATGGTCTATTCTTTCCAGTAGCTAAAGTGGTTAGTGTTTGAGCAAAAATAGTTTGAGTAGGATTCTTTCCCTTATCTTTAACAAACTTTAGTGATCCTTGCAACAAGTCAACTTGTCCAGGCAATTGCATTGCATCATAGAGACTAATATTGATCAAAATATTCTTAAGCTCCTCAAAAATATTGTACATAGATGTGTTGGACTCCCTTACTTCATTGATAGCCTCATATTTTGTATCGATACTGCTACGTAGCTTCTACCCTCTAACGCTTGGTCAAGTATGGGTATTTGAGCCTCTCTCTGACCTGTTCCTCCATTTCCACTTTTGTTTGTGAAGTTGAAGCCTTTTCTTGCAATCTTTCTTTCACTCACTAAGGTAAGATATCTTTTAATAGAACAAGTACATCTGGCTTGGGCATTGGAACATGCACTTTCACTTTTGCTTGTTTTTTATCATTCTACACTTTTGGGTCAGTGGGGACTTTCAGTGGCTCCATTTCAATTGGGTCCACTATGACTGGCTTTCTTCTAACTCTCATGATAACTGAAACTTATTCTTTAAAAGGGACCATGAAATTATGATTTATTTTTGTAATCATGTTGATCTAACCATCGAGAGAGCTTTTTGCCAAATTTTTTACATAGTTCAGGTGAACCATACAAGTTTATTTGCCATGCGAATCATTGTAGGTAGAGCACCGATACACTTTACCTGATGGATCAACTTCTTCATTTGTTAATATGGTCATATTCCTCTCAAGCACCTTACTAGTCAAAGCTGCTTGCTCTCTGATGATTGGTAGAGGTTGAAATATCTTAGGTTGGAAATCTCTCTCAGTCTTCTTCTTCTTAATCACTGTGATATCATTGCTCATCATTCTTATGGCTGAGTTCATCGATTGCATCTCTTTAAATAATTTCTCTTGGGGATCAGGATTTGAGGGTGCTGGAGGAGCTAGTAATGGAAGTGGTACATGCAAAGATGGTAGTGCTAGGAATGAAACTGGAGCAGGTAGCTGTGGAATATATGGAGCAGACAATTGCATGATAGAAACTATCATCATGGTTTGAGATGAACCCAGATTCCATGAAGGGACCGAGTACATGGGGGGCATGGGTAAGGATTGAGAAGATGCGTTGGAATATAAATACTATGGAAGATCAGGAAAGATAGGCATCGTCATCTTCAACATAAGCTTATGAAATAGTAATCATACCAGTCTCAAACTTTTGCATAGTAGAGTATAAGTTCAAAAATATATCAAAATTGGACTGACGAATGTCCATGCTAATGTCAAAATTGAAGGATTGAAGGTAATAGAATGTGGCTTGTTCAGGAGTCGATCGGAGACCATCAGGAACTCTTTTCCAACTTCAAGCAAACCTAATATTGAAGTCAAAAATTTCCTCTTGTGGATACCTATGAATGGTGGTAAATTGATGCAATAGAGAAAAAGGATCCGCTTGTTCATTGAAACATTTTATCAATAATTCAGCCAAATGGTCCCAAGTGGTAATAGTGTCAGGCTATAAAGATCGATACCAATAAAGTAAATTTTCTCTAAGAGATAGCATGAGCAATATTACCATGACATATTCATATGTGATGCTATGAATGGTCACAAGAGAAACCACGTCTTGGACATACTCATAAGTTGTTTTACCCGTACCATCGTAAGTAGGCAAAGCCTTCAATGCTACTTGTGAGATCAGATTCTGAGCTTGTAAATTTAAAGCTTCAAAATAGTTCTAGGATGGGAACTATCTTGGTGGTGGTGGATTTTGAGCCATTTGGATCAGAGGATTTTCTCGGGGAGGAGGAAAGCTAGTGGCTGTGCTAATAGGACTTGAAGGAAAAAAAAAAACATACAAGCTACTTGTGAAGATGTTGTGACTGATGGAATAGGTAGAGTGACTAACCTAGGATGCTCTCTTAAAATTTGGATATTATGCTCAAAGAAATCAATGGGATTTTAAAATTTTTTTGCCTTCAATCTTGTGATCATGAAGTAAAGATTTTGCCAACTTCACATTCAGAGGCTTCTGGGTAAAACTGAGTCGCTAGATGTTCTAGTCAGATAGTAAAAAGATGAACATAAAACCTTAATACTGCTCAAAGTGGAACTTTTAATGTCTCATTGAACATGTAAAAAATTGTTGGTCATGAATCTGCCTAAGTACAAAATATATGTGCACCTTAGACCCGACCAACATTGAAAGGCCGAAGGAAAGAGATGTCCTTCGATCCAATCTCTAGAGAGGGTTGTTTCCCATACTAATTTAACAACTGATGTAAAGCTTAGGGTATCAAAAAGAAATGGGAAATGATAGAAAGGAATGGAAATATGGCTATGAGTCAGAAACGTAAAGTAGGGATAAAATAGTAGCTAAAAATAAAATTAAGTTTTTAACTAGCATGTAACAAAAAGAAAATATAGGAACCATTCACAACTTTGCAAGGATAACTTCCAATAAAAATTTTGGTATTCACTCCTTTATCAGGAATTAAATTCAGATGCATAATTTAAACTTATCTAATAATGGAAATGAACATATCAGAAATGATAGGCAGAAAGTAATTGCATACAACACTGATCCAAGAACCAGAAGCCAACAATATTTTAATTGATGCAAAAAATGAAACTTAAAGAGTTTTATGGCACAATGTCTATCCTCTATTTTTACGTCAAAATGCTTAGTCTTTATAGAGGGTTGCACCTCTATAATTAAATGCACATTAAAAAAATATGTTGGTTAATCAAAGATCAAACAACAATAATTTTATCCTCGGTAACAATGCATAAATCAGTGCATTCTTTTGGAAGCAGTGATCCCGTTTTGGTGGAAAGCACCTGGGAAATCAACAAGAATGGACGATGGAAAATCATCTCAAATGTTAGTGCATTGGAACATAGCAACATCACATGAGAATTGGGAGCTTGAACAATAAATTTTGGTTGCTACTTCATTGTCTTACGCCTTAGAACTTTATTTTCGCCAGGAATACTCAACGAGAATCAACTTCATTTGGAAAAGGGGTGAAATCAGTGGACGATACCTCGAGAATGAACATGATCGCACAAAACTCAGCAACCCTCTAAAAATAATTCTAGAAATATTAATTTCTTTGCCACAAGAATTAAATTCATTAGCCTTTGGTCTTTCCCAAAAATGATCTACACTGAAAGCATTCTTGGAAAAGAAACGTACTTTCACCATTAATTTGATTAATTTCACCCAAAAGGAGACCTTGCTTGCTTGTGCTTTTCCATCTAAGGGGATTTTGCTAGAAAGTGGGGCAAAAACAACTTTTGCTGAGAACTGGGGTGAAAATGCTTAATTTTGTTGCCAAAGGAGGGTGAAAATGAATTTCGCTCCTAGTTGGGGCAAAATTGACTTTGACTTGCATAGGAAGATGCCTTTTTCATTGTTTTTCACTCCAAATTAGGCACTTTTTATTGCTTTCACTCCAAATTGGGTGAAATCATCTAGTTTACCAGAAAAGGGTGAAAGCACTTGGCAGATGCTTTTACCAATTGGTTTTGCACCCAAAATTGAGTGAAAATAGCAAGTCACCCAAAAGAAGGGTAAAATTGACTTTGACTGCTTAGAATGAATGTACTTGGGCAAAAATGTCTTTCCTTCACTTGAAAAATCCTTCCAACCTTATTTTCGCTAAATATTCCCTTCCAAACTCTTAACTTGCTAGTGACAATGACTTTTACTTATTTTCACCAACAAAATCACTATAACCCATTTTCGTTGGTGAAATCATCTAAAGTTCAATTTCTTTATTTTCACCAGTGAAATTACTGGCGCTTATTTTTTTTGGTGAAAGTGGATGAAAGTGCTTACTTTTCATTGAAAGGGAATTTTAACAACATCAAATTAAAACAATAACAACACCCAAAAAAGGCCAGCAAAATTGCATTGTTTAATTTTTATACTTAGAATTTTTACAAGGAAAATTCAGTGTGGCAAAACTGCCAACATGATTATGGTATTTATTATTAAAAATTATATTATTCCTTTCAAGCCATAAATTCCAACAAATAATGGCAGGTCCAATCCTCCAAATAATACATAATGCTTTAGCTTTGAAATAATTTATCCAACATTTTATCAACTCTTTCAATGTTGATGGAGATACCCAATATGATTTCATATTTTTTAAAAAGTAACCCCAAATGGTGTGATTAAACGAACAATGAAGGATTAAATGGTCTGATGTTTTTAAATCCTTCTTACACAAAGCACATTTTAAGGGTCCATAATATCCTCTTCTTTGTAGACTCTCTCCTATAAGAATCTTACTTTGAACTACTAACCAAAGAAATGTTGAGGTCTTAGGGAGAGCCTCTAATGACCAAACATTCTTCCAAGGAAATTATTTGGGAGAAGAAAATTTTGATTGCTCTAAATTCTAATATCCCAAATTTACTTGAGTATCCACCATCCTTTGATAAGTTCCAAACCAACTCATATTTTCATGTAAAAATTGGTAAATAAAACTCTAGAAGCATATTTTGAAGTTCATTTGCAATTTGTTTTTGTTCCTCTCCTTCAACCAGGTCACTAAAATAAATCCATGATCTGGAGTATATTTCTTAATAATATAATATTTGATCTTTGGATCTTTACATGCTAGGCACGCTTGAGCCAATGGTTTCCATTTTGAGTCTGAGATGAGAGGATAAGGCTTCAACCAAGCATCAGACCAAAAATTTGCATAACTCCCCTTATTGATTGACCATATAATATATTTCTTTATCAATTGCAAACTCTCTGATATGAAGTTCCATGTTGATGATCCTTTGGGTAGAGTTTTTTTTTCTAAAACATTTCATTGCATCAAGAGAACCTATATACTTTTGAAGTAATATTTTTACCCAATTCTTTCCTTGATCTCTGAATAATCTCCACCCAAGATTTGCTCCTAATTCTGAATTCATAAGTTTGCAATTCCACAAGCTTGCTCCTCCAATATTCTTTCCTTTGCAAACCCTTTCCCACTTACAAATAGGAAACCTAATTTTTTTCTCACAACCTTTCCATAGAAATTCTCTTTGAATTTTATCAAATTCTGATGCAATACCTGTTGGCAGTCTTGAAACTGACATCATATAATAGGAATGGATTGTAAAGTAGTCTTTATGAGTTGTAGCCTTCCCGCCATGGTTAATAACTTACCTTTCCAACCTGCCAAGCAAGCTTTCATTCTATCCAAAAAGATATCCAAAGCTCCTTTTTATTTCCTTTATCAGACAAAGGAATACCCAGGTAGATCAATGGAATTTTTTCAATTTTAAATCCCAAAATATTCATAATAATTTGTTGTAAATCTAGGGTAGTATTAATGAAAAATCCTGGATTTTGAAGTATTTACCAACTTTCCAGTAGCCTTCTCATAACATGAAAATATTTATTTAAACTCCATGGCCTCACTTACTGAGGGATGACCCAAAAGAAAAGTATCATCAACAAATTGGAGATGAGATTCAAAGGGATCATTTTTTGCAACTTGAATACCCTTGATTTTTCCTTCCATTTTTACCTTTAAAAATGCTCTCCCTAATACTTCCGCTAGAATAATGAATAGATAAGGAGAAAGAGGATCACAAATAGATAAGGAGAAAGAGTATCACCTTGATGAAGTCCACAAGATGACTTGAAGTACCTAGCAGGAGAACCATTGATCAAAACAGAAAATTTTGCAGTGCTATAACAACATTTAATCCACTCACACCAACTATAATCAAAGCCAAAATTTCTAAGAATAGCATGTAAAAAATTCCAAGAAACCCTATCATATGCTTTGTTCATATATAATTTCAAAATAATACCTAGTTTTTTCATGGAATGAAGAGAATGTATGGCCTCTTATGCAATAATTATACCATCAAGAATTTGTTTACCCTGAATAAAGCCACCTTGTTCCTCTGAGATAATACACCCTAGAATACCCTTCAACCTGTTTGCTATAATTTTTGAAATGATCTTATAAATCATATTACAAAGGCTTATTGGATGAAAATTATCAAAATATTTTGTGTCACCCTTCTTGGGAACCAAGGTAATAAAAGTAGCATTGATCTCACTTATTATAGCCTTCCTTTTTCGAACCTCTTCCACTGCATTTAACATATCACTCTTTAATAAATTTAAAATTTTTTGAAAGAAAATTGCAAGAAATCCATCGGGACTAGGTGCCTTGTTAGGATGGAAAGAAAAAATTGCTTCATGGAGCTCCTCCATAGATATCTTCTTCCTCAAGATTTCATTTTGTCTTTGAGTGATAATTGATGGAATATTTTGTAGAATTTTTCTTGTGCCTCCTTATCTTGCCTAGAATCTGATAAAATATTTTTGAAATAATTTACTACTTCCTTCCTTATATCTTCTTCATCCTCAATATTTCTTCCATTTGGAGTTATAATATTTTTGATATGACAAATTTTTTGTTTTGTTTTTGTCGTAGCATGAAAAAACTTTGTATTTCTATCTCTTTCCTTCAGCCATTTCTCTCTAGATTTTTGGAACCAATATGACTCCTCATTTTTCAATGCATTATGATAATAAGAAAGTAATTATTTTTCTTTCACATAAGAATCCTGGTCCATTCCATTAATTTCTACTATCTCTTGTAAATTTTGGAGTTTGGATTCAATTTATTTTTTTCTTTAAAAATATTACCAAAATATTCAACATTCCATATCTTCATTTGCTCCTTTACATGTTTCAAATTTTGAACAAACCTATACATACACGATCTTTCAAATTTTTATTCATCCCACCATAACATAACCATCTGGAAAAATTAGGGTCTTGGAGCCACATAGGTTGGAAGCGAAATGGCTTTGGATTACCATTGTTAGGTGACTCACAAGTCAAAATAATGGGTTTGTGATATGATCCTACTCGTAATAAATATTCGAAGATATTGTATACTTTGTTTACAACCAATTATTGGAGAACAAGAATCTATCCAATATTTCTGCTATATTATTTTTACCAATGCGTCTATTATCCCATGTGTATTGAAAGCTTGAGGGACTAACATTCCAAAGGTTATTTGAATTGATAAATAAAGAAAAATATTGCATTGATTTAGACCATCCTAGAATGCCACCCTTATTTTCCAAAGGAGATATAACAATATTAAAATCACCCCCAAGAATCCATAGATCATAATGAATCATCATTGTATTTGACAAAAATATACTAAGGTCCTTCCAACATCTTTCACGTGGAGTAACTATAGTTGGAGCATATACATTTATAACCCCAAATTTGATGTTTTCCTCTTTCCTACAAAATAATCTAGCAACCCAAATATTTTTTTCTAATAGTTCTCCATCCCATTTGCATTTATCCCATATTATTGAAATACCACCTGAAACTCCTGTAGAAGAAACTGCTAAATAATCAGTTGTCTTCCAAATCTTCTTAAAAGCCTCCTTACATTCCTCACTACTTAATTTTATTTCTTGTATTAAAATAAAATTAGGGCTATAACAACCTATTAATTCCTTAATAACTTTTTTTTTAAGGGTTTTATTCATACCCCTAATATTCCATGATATCATTTTCATCATCAATACCCTTTATTTTTGTTAGTGGGCTTAGCCTCACTTCTTGTTAACACTTGTGATATTTTTGTTTGGCTTCCCAAATAAATATCCTTCTACATTTTTTTTTTCTCTTAGATCATGGTCTTATGGTCTTCCTATCCTTCTTCCATTCTTGCCAACACTTATATTCATCAATCTCTTCCATTTTTTCATATTGTTCAAAATGAGACTTATATTCTAAAGGTTTATGTTGCCTTAAAGAGCCAAAAGTGCAAGGAATAGCCTCATTAGCATTTTATTCTTTATGTTTCCCTAAAAAATCTAAACTGCAAAGATGATCCTCCATAGTCATTTCTTTCTTATGTTGGCATGAAAACCCAAAATTTCCTCGGATATCCTCCATAAGATTTTCTTTAATATAATACTCTTGAAAACCTAAAGTGCAAGGAACACACTCCATACTACTTTTATTTTTATTGGAAGGAGAAGATTTTAAGCTACTTGAGGATAGTAAAGGTGATTTACTTGGATTAAGCTTGACCTCATTCTTCTTATTTGATTTAAGATTCATTTCCCCATTTTCCCTCATATTAAAATTTTCCCTCCCCTCTTCCTTCACACCTTGAGCTCCTATATTTGAACTTGTGCAATGTACTTCCTCATCTTCCATACCATTTTTTTTCTTCTAATGGCTGATTTGAGTGAATTGTAATTGCCTTTTCCATTTGATGATGTAGAGGGATTTTTCTTGCCAGTTTCTTAGGAGTGGAAAATCCCTGATTTGACCTAGCTTCTCCTGTGATATGGCCTACTTGTTTTAAATTGAAATTACCCTCATGCCCAAAAATCTCCATATCTTCCTTCATTTTTACTTTGCAGTATTTTTCCATGTGCCCAGTTTCAAGACATTTGCGACATTGGAATGCAATATTTTCATAATCCACCTACTGATCCCATTCTCTTGATTCAATTTTAATCCTAATCAATTGTGGTAAAGGTTTAGAAATATCCATGGAAACACATATTCGAGTGTATACAACATGTCTTATCTCCTTAGTAGATGGTCCCTCTTGGATGAATTCGCCTAGAGTATTACCAATACTCTTCAAAACCTCCTTATTTATGAGTTGATAAGGAAGTCCAAAAAGCCTAATCCATAGCGGAAGCCTTTTAATAGTTTGTGTCCACAGAAAATTTTTCACTCCAAGGTATTACGTATAGTGCATATTTACCCCTAAACCACGAGCCTCCATCCATTATTTTATCCCTTATTTCTGAATTGGAGAAAATAATGAGGAACAATCCTTTCGAAGAAAAGTCATGGAGTAATTTGAATTCAATCCCCACTTCCACTTAATCCAATTTTGAATCTCTAAAAACCTCAGGCAGTATCCATAAAATTTATGAATTAACCCTTTAGTTTTAAGAATCATTATATCATGCTCAATCATCTCATCTTTGATAATCACTTCTATGTAGAATATTCTACCCGAATTGGGTTTGCCATAGATTATCTCTTACCATTATTTCTAGATAGGGCATCCAAACTTCCAACTTGGCCATTCATACTTTCAATATAGACTTTCACAAATGACTTTCTTTCCATGTTACCTAGGTTTTTTCAAATGAATCCTCTAAATTTTTCTAATATATGGAACAAGAAGTGACTAGTCACACTTTTCTTTTTACTGTTTGCTTTCCTGCTCACACTTCCAACTCATTCTTAGCTTGTGCTTGCAATTGCTATTGGATGCACTCACTCTTGGTTGCACACTCGATATCGACTGCACTCGCACCCAGTTTGCACTCGCACTCTTGTTTCTACCTATATTCACTCTTGGCTTATGCTCTCACTTGCTTGTGGTTGCATTCACTCCTAACTTGTGCTTGCACCTACTTTCGGTTGCCCTCACTCCTAGATTGTGCTCCCACTTTATTTTGGTTGCATTTACTCCTGGTTGCGCTCACTCCTGGCTTCTCTCCTTGATCGCGCTTGCACTTGCTATTGCACTTACTCCCAGCTTGCGCTCACACTCTTATTGTGTTGAGATTTTTTATACGTCTAGAACTTTTGTAATTGTGAGAGGATAATGTTGTAAAAATTTATTTTATTTTATTTAAAATTTTCAATAAATTCATTTAAACAAATGTGCATGGTTTATTAAATTTTTTTAAAACTTAAATTACTATTGTATCTCATTCCATTAGATTTTATATAAAATTAAATCTCACCTTGAAGGAAGATTGTTGTTATGCATAAAATCTAATAATTTATAATTTAATATTATATTTAGATGAGTGTAGCAACTAGTACGAGTGTGAGTCGGGAGTAAGCACAATAATGAGTGCAAGCACAAGCTGAGAGTAAGTGTAAGAACGAGTGCGAGAGCGATCTAGGAGTAAGTGCAAAAACAAGTGCGAGCACTATGTAGAAGTGTAGCAGTGAGTACAAGCATTAGGCATGAGTAAGTGTAGCCTAAAGTGAGTGTGAGTGAGTGCAACCAAAAGTGAGTGCAAATGTGAGCTGGAGTAAGTGCAACAACGGTTGCAAGCATGAGTTGGGAGTGAGTGTGCAAGCTAGGTATGAATGAGATCAGAGAGGGAGTGTGGACCAAGAGGGAGTGCAAGTAAAGATTTTTTCATGGTAGAAGAGCGACGAGTTCATCTAGAGTGCATAAATGCTTCAAATCCTTACCATGAATGTGTAGAACATTATTTCCAATTTTTTTTTGAAGCCTAGTAATATAAAAAAAAAGAAGAGACAAGGGTAATTGTGAGTCAAGACGGAGTGCAAGATGGGAGTGAGTGTGCCAAAAGTAAGTGCAAACGTGAGTTAGAGTAAGTGCAGTAGTGGTTGCAAGCACGAGTTAGGAGTAAGTGTGCAATCCGAGCATGAATGAGATCAGAGAGGGAGAGTGAACTAAGAGGGAGTGCAAACCAAGATTCAGTCATGGTAGAAGAGAGATGGGTTCATCTAGAGTGTATCAATTCTTCAAACCCTTACCATGAATGTGTGGAACATTGTTTCCAAAAAAATTTGAAGCTAAGGAATATACACAAAAAGAAGAGACAAGGGAAATTGTGACCCAAGAGGGAGTGCAAGCTGGGAGTGAATGCAAGCCAAAAAGAAGTGCAAACTAGAAGGGAGTGCGAGCTAGGATTCATTCATGGTAAAAGAGCAATAGGTTCATCCAAAGTGCATCAATGCTTCAAATCCTTACCAAAAATATGTGGAACATTATTTCCAAAAAATTGTTGAAGTGAAGGAATGTTGAGAAAAAGAAGAGACACAGGAAATTGTGAGCTAGGAGGGAGTGCAAGCCAAGAGAAAGTGTGAGGCAAGAGAGATTGAAATCCAGGAGCAACATTAAGTGCAAGTAAAGAGGGAGTGTGAACCAAGAGGGAATGCAAGCCAAGAGTGAGCCTTATTAGCTATTGTGGAAGGAAAGTCATTTTTGAAAGCCCTAATGGGAAGTCAGGATGCCCTAGCTAGAAATAAAAATGCCTTAGTTGGAAGTATGGAGGTCTAAGTTGGAGAGTAAGTAGAAGAGCAAATACATGGTAAGTTCGATCAAGGTAGCATGTAGCAGATGTTACACCAGAAGTAAGTATCAAGGATGAGATGATTGAGCATATTATAATGGTTCTTAAAAGTAGAGGATTAATATGTAACTTCCATAGATCATGGTTAGGGCTTTTGGAGATTCAAAATTGGATCAATTATAAGGGATTGAATTCAAATTATTCTAACTTTTCTTCCTAAAGATTTTTTCCTCCTCATATTTTCCAGTTCAAAAATTAGGGATAAAATAATGGTTCGTGGTCCATGGTTTAGGGGAAAAGATGCACTTTATTGGAGACCATGGAATTAAAATTTTCTATTGAGACATAAAATTTTAAGAAGCTTCCATTGTGGATTAGGATTTTTGGACTTCCATATCAACTTATAAATAAGGATGTTTTGAAGAATATTGAAAATACCCTAGTGAAATTCATCAAGGAAGGACCAAAAACTAAGGAGCAAAATCATGTTATATATACTCAAATATGTGTTGCTATGGATATGTTAAATCCTTCGCCACAATACATTAAGATTAAATATGAATCAAAAGAATGGGATTAACAAGTAGATTATGAAAATATTACATTTTGTTGCCACAATTATTTTGAGATTGGACATATGACAAGAGTTTGCAAAGTAAAAACTATGAAGAAAGAGACAAAAAAATCTAGCCATGAGATAAACTTCAAGATGAAACAAGGAAATCATACAATAATAGAAGCTATATCAGATAAAGGATATTCCACTCCAAAAGAAGAGGTAAATAAAGCCTATCTACAATATCATTTGGTAAGTTTAGAAGGAATTAAATATGTGGAGATAAAACCCAAAACAAAGATAACAAAAGAGGTCAAGTTTATTCTAGGTAAATCATATTCATTTTCCTCAAGTAGTATATAATCCTCTTCAAGTAATAAAAGTGAAAGTGGTGAAGACATTATCCCTTGCACTTTAATGTTTCAAGAGAAGAATAATATAGAAATGAGGTTGGAGGAAACCCATAACAATTTAGGGTTTTTAGGGTAGAATTAAAATGTAATTGCTACATAAGAGTATCCTTGCATTTTAGGATTTTCAAGGAAACATAAAGAAAATTGTGTTGTTGAGGTTTTTACTTGCACTTTAGATCCTTTAGAAAAAGGTAAACCTAAAGATGATAAGCCTTACTATGAGCAATATGAGAAGATTGAAGAGATTGATGAAGAGGAAAGTATTATCGGGAATGAAAAAGAGAGGAATACCCAAGAAGAAAAAACAAAGAGAAAAAGAAACATAAAGAGATATAGATATGAGAAAACATAAGCTATATCACAAGCATTAACAAGAAGTGGGGTTAAAACCACAAATAATATAAAAAAACAACAATGAAAATAATATCTTGGAATGTTAGGGGAATGAATAAGAACCATAAAAAAAGGAATTAAGAAATTGCGAGGTTGTTATTAATAAGATATTTTTGGATATAGAAGTCGGGAAGAAAATATTTGAGCCATTTGTAGTGTTGAATTTCATCTTGACAGAATTTAAAACTTTGAAGGCATTTGATATAAAAGGAGTTGATTGTGGAAACTTAGCAATTTGAGGAGGATGAATATCTTTGATAGGAGGATAAGTGGAGAATATCTCTTATAGAAAGACAAATTTGGATATGTTTTAATTAAATTGTTAGAAATGTAATGAAAGCAATTTAATGTTTTGTTTTCATAATGGAATGGCCTCCAATAAAATCCACATAGCTTATTAAAAAAAAATTCTAATTGGATGAGTCATATTTTGAATATATTAAAAATTATTTAAACCCAAAAGCCTGGGTAAAAATAGATTATAACATTATCAAGTAGTATTATCTCAACTGGTTAGATTCCTCAATATTTAAGGAGGGGTCCAATGTTCAAATATTGCCAATCAATACATGGATAATATCCAACCTTTGTTATAATATCATTGTGGTAATGATGTAATATGGGTGGGGCCCGTTTCAATCCCATGTAAATAATTGAAAAAAATATAGATTATAATATAGACTATGTTGATTTATAAATAGTGTTAAATTAAGCGTCATTTTAAGACGTACCAATACTAAGAAAGCCAAGGATTAAAACAATTTTCATAATATTTTATGTTTTATTCTTTAGAGGAAGGAAAGAACAAAATTATTTTTCTTAATTTTTTTTATTTTTTTGGGTAGTTTTTAATTTTATCTATAAAAGCTAATATAAATACTATCAATAATATTAAATATAAAAATATAAATAATTTTTTTTATATATGTAGAATTTGAGAGAATGTATTGATAAAAAGGAAAAAAAGTTCAAAGTATAAATGTGATATAATATTAAGTGTAATTATAAAACATGATTTGTAATAAGTTATATGTGGCTTGTATAAGGCACTCACATAAAAATATCAAAACATACATTAGCTATTAAGTAAATTAGACAACATCTGGTTTGATATTTTATCAAAAATAATTTTCATCTTTCTTAAACTATTGTGTTTCCTCTAACTCCTTGTTACCATTTTTATCTATTACTTTCTAAACAATTAATTGACTAGACTATATGCTACCCTATTTCCTTCTACATAGGTATATTGATATTTCGAAGATATTACCTCCAACAACATAAAAAATAATGTTATTGTTGATCCAATTCCTATACCAATTTTTATTAACAATATTAAAATAATTTATGAATCCCTTTCAATTGAAATATATCTCCATCATTTTCCAATGGCAATCTTGGTCCTTGTAAGTGACTTAGACTTTGCATAGTTGCTAGTTGAAGTTCCATATGATCTTGAGTAAATAACTAGAATTTTGACTTAATTATTATCAAAATATCTTCTCAAGTTCTCAACCAACTGTCCCTTGATTTCCTTGAGAAGCACCATCAAAATTAATTTTAAATTCTATCTTCTTAACATTTCAATTTTACTATAGTTTGACTTAAATTCTCTGTTTTTACTCCATTATCACAAATAAGTCTTGTACATATATTCAAATCCTATAACTTAGGCAAGCATATCTTTTTCCACACTTGAGACTTCCCATGATGAACATACTTTATGTAAAAATTTTGCAAGAGAGGCAATAATAATGATTCCAAACTGGGGGATGGCTATGAGATTTTTTCTAAAGATTCTATCATTTATTTCAAGCCATAAATTTGAACAAATAATGACAAGAAAAATCCTCCAAAGAAATGCACAATGCTTTAGCTTTGGAACAATAATACAAAATTTCATCAACTCTTTCAATGTTGATGGAACTACCAAATATTCTCTCTCTCTCTCTCTCTATCACACACACATACATACACACACACATAAAGCAACACCAAATGTTGTAAGCAAATGGACAAGCACATGATCCAATGGTCATAGATCCTTTAGACACAAGACACATCTAAGAGGTCGATTTTATAGATTCTCATTTGTGAGAATATTGCTTTGGAGTAATAGCCAAAGGAATGTTGAGGACTTATGTGTCAAACATTTTTCCAAGATAAATTTTAAAAATTAGAAAATTTTGATTGCTCCAAAGCCTTATGTCCCAACTTGACCAAGTATCCATGATGTTTTAATAGATTTCAAACTAACTCATCCTTCTAAGTGGAAATGGAAAAATAGATCTCTTGAAGCATAACTTAAATCTTGTCTACTATTTATTAGAGGTCCTCTCCCTCAACCAAGATGTTAATAGAAATTCATGATCTATAATTGTTGCTCACATTAATATAGAATTTTAGTGTTAAAATTTTAAACATACCTAAGCTAGTGATTGAAATTTTGAATAAAATAAGAGGATAAGGCTTCAACCAAGCATCTAACCAAAAATTTGTAGAATCCCCCTAGTTAATTAATCATCTAATGTACTTCTTGATCAAACTCTTTGATATGAAGTTCCATGTTGTTGATCCCCTATGTAGGATTCATTTCCTTAATAATTTTATTTCATTAATAGAGCCTATATAGTTGGAAGTAACCAATTTTCCCAACTCTTTCCTTACTCTTTCAATAATCTCTAGCTAATTTTGGTTGGATATATTACATTGTTTGGTCATGTAATAGTTTAGGGTGTGTAAATTTTATATTAGGGAGTGTGTTAAATATTTTTCTAATGTATGTGTGAAGGTGTGAGGAGTGCCCATGTGTTATGTAATGAAGTGTACAAGTGTAAGTTGCAAGGTGTGAGTTGTGAGAGTGCAAAGTGTCAAGAGGTAAGTGAACAATTATGTAGGAGAGATAAGGTCAAGAGGCATGCACGTGAGGAGTTACATGTAATTATATATTGGTGATAGAATGTAAGAAGAATTGAAATATGCATAACTTCATGCATGTATTAGTAGATTTCTTATCAATAATATTTTATATTTTCTGTGTGTAATATTGTGAACTCTACTATGAGTGATTAATATTTGATCTTGGATAAGGGACCTATGAAATAATATGGAAGAATTTCAATAGTGGTATTAGAGCCATAGTGGTGAAATCCATCTTGGTTCATAGTGAGAGAGATTGAACAAATTGGTAAGATTACCTTTTTTGAAAGAGTCAATACTTGTAGAAGGAAGATTCATATTTGGGGAAGACAAGCAATGAAAATATCATACTTTTAAGTAGTCAAGCCTTGGAAAAGGAAGACTCATGGTAAGAAAATTGTAAGTGTAAGAAACCATTCCTTGAAGAAGGTTCATTCACAAATGCAACATTGAAGTTATCTATGAAAATTCAAAGATGCAGTTTCAAAATATTTAATATTGAAGAATAAAGATCAAGAAATAAGAGAACATAGAGAAGATTGAATATTGAAGGGATGAGGTCACACAAATTGCAATATAAATTTAAGAAGAATTGCCAAGGTAAGGCAAAATTCATTTGAGAAAGTTATTTGAAGATTTTCCAATTGCTGGAGAAGTAAAAAGAGAAAATTTGTTGAATTCATTGATCGAAAGAATTAATATTGGATAGATAAGAAGAGTATTTTTGAAAATTTGGAGAGATAAGAAGACACATAATTTGAGATATTTGAATTGAAAGAAAATTTGATTGATTGAAATAATTGGGAGAAATTGAAAGAAGAAAATAATGAATGATTGATTCATTGATTAAATTGAAAAATTGAAGATTGATTGAAGTGAAGAAAAAGAAGATTGAAATATTGAAGGGAATTAATTTGGGAGTTGTAAGGAAAAAAATATTTAAAGAAAAATAAATATTATTCAAAGGATTTTGCAATCAAGTGTAGAGAAGAAATACCTTAAAATATTTTGTGAAAGTTATTGTTTTTGGATATTTCAAACCAATATATATCTATATCATATTTGGGTGGAAGAGAACCCCAAAACGACAAATAAATTTTGTTATTCTAAATCTTGGAAAGTCTATTGTGACAGACAAAGTATTGGGGTTTGTACTAATTGTCCTACCAAGATGGGGCACCTTTCACTCGATGGAGCACCTGGATTCAAATTTCTACCAATGGAGATTATAGAGATGGAAAATACCTTGGAAGAAAACAAAGGTGCAAATCCTACCAAGGAGGCTAGAAAATAGTGCAAAACATGAATGAATTGGAAAAATAACTAAGAAATGGAAGCAAATTTGGAATTGGTTTCAGAACAGAAGGCATGTACAAAGAGCTAAAAGTGCTAATATGACAGTAAAGTTAAATTTTGAACCTAAATCTTATGATGAATTTATTACAAAAGGAGCATCTATTGATTCTTCTACTACTCTCCCAAAGGGTATGTGGTTATTTCCACCAGATGAATAATGGATAAAAGAAGGTAAAAGCATACTAGATAGGGTATTTGGTAGTAGACAAAGATGACATGGCCAAGGTCAAGTTTGAGGGAGAGGAAGAAACTACTCACAAATTAGGGGAGGTAAAAAAGCTCCAGATAGTCCAAAAATATAATTTAAGGTAAGGTCTACAAGAGACACAACCTGGTATGATGTTTCCAGTTTCCTTACTCATAGAATGTTGAAACCAGATGATTTTGAAGGACAAGTGAGATTTGTAGGGTTTGGAGTGGAAGTATATGATGAATCAACTAAGGATGAAAACTTTGTTTGAATTTTTTAGTCTCACAATGACACTGAGAGGGGGGGGTGAATCAGTGTGTCTATTTATAACTTAAAACTTTAACTCTTAAAGCCAAAACAATGAAAGCTTAAAATCACATAAAGAAAATGTAACAACAGATCATCACACAACACAAGATGTAACGAGGTTCACCATTTTGGCTACTCCTCAAAACTGATCGTTTGGACTCCCATCCAAATCCAACCTTTGCAAAATATCAATTTTACAAACAATTTACCAACACCCACTAGAAGGAGCACTAACCCCTGATTTATCTACACCAACAGAAAGGAGCACCAACCCTCGATTTACCAGCACCAACTGGAAGGAGCACCAACCCCTGATGCCAAGCACCAACTTGGACTTCTATTTTGATTCTAGATGATTGACATAAAGATGCCTTCACTTTTACAAGACCCTGATTGGTCTATTGCTTTCTCAACATTGCCCAATATTTACCCAAAGACACACCCTGCTCACTCGCCTCCTGCGCACTCTATTTCAGCAGCACTTTCACACTCTTTTGGTAGCACTTTCACACATTCATCAGCTACCTAATTCTCCATGCAACTGCCCTTTTATAACAATATTTTCATCTTGAAACACCTGTTCTTCTGTGACTTCCATAATTTTGCATGCACCCTATTAATAGACACTTTTGAAAGTAACTCCTTTATCACACAGTAATTTGTACATGCATTCTATTAATAGCTCTGTTTCTTGTGTGGGACTTTTAGTATAATCGCGCTCGGTTACCGCTTTACGGGCCCTATGAATCGCCGTTCTGTATTTAATGCACTGTGCTTATTTTAGCTTGCATGATTTCTATCTGTAACTGCCCCTATAACTGTCGCACTAACTTTAGTTGACTCTTTTTATATTGGCTACATGATTTTCCTCTGCAACTGCCCCTGTAACTGTCATTCTACTTCAGTTAACTGTCCGTAATCATGCTGTTGTGACTTGTCGTGAAATCGCGACACTTCTGTCTCTTTGTACTCTTCTCGCCTTTTACCCATGAAAACATGACATGTCGTGATATCGTGACATTTTTTCCCCTTTGACCTTTTCTTGGCTGTTGACCATGAAAACATGACATGTCGCAATATCGCGACACTTTTTGCCTTCTTGTCCTCTTCTCAGCTTGCACCCATGAAAACATGACATGTTGCGATATCGTGACACTTTTTGCCTTCTTGTCCTCTTCTCAGCTTGCACCCGTGAAAACATGACATGTCACGATATCACGATACTTTTCACCTTCTTGTCCTTTTCTTGGCTTGCACCTATGAAAACATGACATGTCGTGAAATCGCGACACTTTCGCTGCCTTGTGCTCTTCTCTGTCTTTCGCCCGCGAAAACACATGTCGCAAAATTGTGACACATTCGTTGCCTTGTGCCTTTTCTTGCCTTGACCTCGCAAAAATAGAACATGTCATGAAATCATGACACTTTCGCTTCCATACTCTCCTTCTTTCCTTTTGTCGTGATATCGTGACACTTTTTCTCCTTGGCACTTTTCTTCTCATCGGGTCGTGAAAACTCGACATGTCACGATATTGCGACACTTTTTCTCTGCGAGCTCTTTCTCTCGAACCTATCGCAAAATCGTGACACTTTTTTGTCCATACAATCCTTCTTGCAAATTGTTGTGAAATCGTGACACTTTTCTTTCGTACAATATTTCTTGCAACTTGTCACAAAATCGTGACACTTTTCTTTGCGAGCTCTTTCTCTCGAACCTGTCGTGAAATCGTGACACTTTTTCGTCTGTACAATCCTTCTTGCAAATTGTCACGAAATCGCGATACTTTTCTTTCATACAATATTTCTTGCAACTTGTCACGAAATCGTGACACTTTTCTTTGCAAGCTCTTTCTCTCGAACCTGTCACGAAATCATGACACTTTTTTGTCTGTACAATCCTTCCTTGCAGTATGTCGCGAAATCATGACATTTTTTCTTTCTTTGCCTTCCTCTTTGCTTCGGACCACAAAAATGAAACATGTCACGAAATTACGACACCTTTTTCTCTCTCCTCTTTCTCTTTGCTTTGGACCTCAAAAATGAAACATGTCGCGAAATCGCGACACCTTTTTCTCTCTCCTCTTTCTCTTCGCTTTGGACCTCGAAAATGAAACATGTCACGAAATTGCGACACCTTTTTCTATCTCCTCTTTCTCTTTGCTTTGAACCGTGAAAATGAAACATGTCGCGAAATCGCGACATCTTTTTTTCTCTCCTCTTCCTCTTCACTTTGGCAAATATGTCGCAATATCGCGACACCTTTTTCTCTACTCATGTCTTTGTCTCTTCCACTGTTGCGAAATCATGACACTTTTTCTTTCTTCTTCTCTCTTCCAACATGTCACAAAATCGTGCGTTTTCTTCTTCTTCTCTCTCTTCTAACATGTCACGAAATCGCAACAATTTTTCTTTCTTCTTTCTCTTCTCTTTGGCCGGACATGTCACAAAATTGTGACAGTTTTTCTTTCTTCTTCTCTCTCTTCCAACATGTCACGAAATCGCGACAGTTTTTCTTTCTTCTTCTCTCTTCTAACATGTCGTGAAATCGCTATAGTTTTTCTTTCTTCTTCTCTCTCTTCCAACATGTCATGAAATCATGATAGTTTTTCTTTCTTCTTCTCTTCCAACATGTCGCGAAATCGTGATAGTTTTTCTTTCTTCTTCTCTCTCTTCTAACATGTCGCAAAATCGTGACAGTTTTTCTTTCTTCTTCTCTCTCTTCTAACATGTCACGAAATCATGATAGTTTTTCTTGCTTGCGCCTTCTCCCCAAACATGTCACGAAATCATGATAGTTTTGCTTGCTTGCGCTTTCTCTCCGAACATGTCGTGAAATCATGATAGTTTTGCTTTCTGGCTCTTTCTCTCCAAACATGTCGTGATATCGCGATAGTTTTCCTTGCTTCTCAACATGTCATGATATCGCGACAGTTTTCTTGCTTCTCAACATGTCGTGATATCGTGACAGTTTTCTTTCTTCTCAACATGTCGCGATATCGTGATAGTTTTCTTCCTTGTGATTTTATTTTGATTTTTCTCAAATGGGCCACTTCTATCTTTTGGAAAATCACTGTACATACTCTAAAGATCCTCTTAAATCCTGTATACTTCATCAACTGATCTCTGAAGAACTTCTTAACTCCTGTATACTTCATCAACTTTTGCTGCACCTTGCTCAAAAAATATTTTGAAGAACCTCTTAACTCCTGTCCACATCATCAACTAGAACCTCTTAACTCCTATCCACTTCATCAACTGATCTGTCTGACTGTGTTGAAAATAATGACAATACTTTTGCTATACCTTGCTCAATAATCTCCCCCTTTGGAATTGTTGGCAACACTCATGCAATCTCCTGTAATTCTTCTCCCTCTTTGACAATAATACCAAAGGGCTACTGTAGACTCCCCTTGAGTCCATGCACAACATTCTCAGGCACACGTTATGATAGTTAGCAAAAATTATAAACATGAACAAAAAGATAATCAAATATATAAATGCTCCTTCTGCGTACAACACACTATTACTGTAATATATTCTGCTTCTGCTGTGGATAAGAAAACAGACTCTTGTTTCTTACTGATCCATGCGACCAATCTATCTCCAAGATAGAATGCACCTCCACTGGTACTCTTTCTGTCATCTACACATCCTGCCCAAATCTGCATTTGGAAATCTATCCCAGCACTGTCCTCAAATCTGTCCCAAGCATTGTCCTCAAATCAGCTCACAAGTTCATCAAGAAAAACTTGCTTAGCATGAACCCACAAAGAGAATTGTTAGAGACCCAATGTGATTCATCAACCTCATAGAAGCATAAAGAGAATTGTTAGAGACTCAATGTGTTCTATACTTAACTCCCAATCTCAATATCAACTCAATCTCAATCTCAAAAGAATAAGATAGATGTAGTATGCTTTTCTCAAGAACATGAAACACAACCCAACAATTGCCAACCATGCAATAACTCATATAACAATGATACTCATGTTCTTTCCACAACCAATATATTTTCTCAACCAATTAGGGCTTTAACAACAATGCTTATAGACAAGGTTTAACCAACATCATTCAACTCAAGATTAACCTTGAAGCATTCAACCAATCACTACATGAAAAGAAAACTAGTAGACATCCTTTTCCTTCCAAAGGTATTTGAACAAAATAGTCACCAACATAAATCACCAATGCAAAGAATAAATTGCTCAAATCAATCTCAATGGAGTAAGCCCAAATCATGTATCAAGTAAAGCATTAACTTGATCAAAACAACCTCTATGAAAGCAACTCAACCATTCTTCACTAGGCTGGAAATCATATGGTTGCTCATTATAAACCTCTTCTTCAATCTTCCCATTCAAAAAGCTGATTTCACATCTGTCAACAAAATTGACAAGTGACTCACACTTGTACCAACTTTTGTCCAACACTGTACCAACACTGCAATTTTACTACCAACTCTGTGTAAGCATCAAACACAGTACCACAAAACCAACCAAATAATCTGAACTGTTATAATCCTTAACTTTTGATAGTGGCAGTAAGAACCATCACCAGTACAACAATGACATGCAACAATACTACCAATAATGACAACTCTCAATTTAATCACCACACTTCACGGCACTACCACAAACAACTGTATGAACATAAAACACACTTTGATAGCTATACAACAACTCCCCGACTACTTTCCTTTCATCCTCAGATAACTACACAAATACATAGGAGCATTAAAATAAAACTTTAACATTGCTCCCCCTGAGGATGTGCTACCTGGAGCTGCTTAATGCAATAGAGGAGTAATCTCCTTCAGTCCAAGGAGACATGATTTCCTCTCTTCTTTCTTTCTCCAACATTTCTTGAACTTGGGCTTGAGTTTCTCAACTGCATCACAGTTTTGAAGCTTTTCGTAAACTTGAACATTTCTCTTGGGTGGTTGTCTCTTGTGCATCCTTGATGGATGATTATTTTCCTTTCTTTGATACACATGATTTCTTCCCTATCTTTGTTACATTTTTTATGTCTGATGAAATCTATTGTCTTGCCTTAGATTGGATAAAAAGGTTCTTGGACAAAACCTTGCTATGTGCCCATGACCATTACATTTAAAACATTGCACATGGTGTTCAATCGGAGATGTATTTCTACCAGCATAACTCTTTGATCTTTTATTCAATCCACAATAAATTGCCTTGTGACCATAATGGTTACATCTAAAACAATAGCCATTAAAAGCATTATTATGAATAGAGTGAGAGTGATAGAACCTCTTTTGTTGTGGTTGCTTTGCTGTAGATCTCCTTCGAGATTTTCTTCCTTTTGAAGTTTTAGCTTCAAACTGTTCTTGCTTTGATCCATCAGCAGTGGACTTATTCTTCTCTGCAGATTTAGAAGATGAAGGTTGTTCAACTTCATATCCAAGACCAAGCTTAGACATGGGGTTTCTTTGTTGCCTTATCATTTTATCTAGAAACTCTGTGCTCTTCTCAAATTTGAGAGTTGTATTGGCCTCTTCTAGTTGTTTCTTCAATAAAACAATCTCCTCTTCTTGTTTGCTGCAAACATCGCTTTTATCATCCAGGTGTGACTTCAAAGCTTCTTCTATTTTCTTGGCTTTATGAATTTGCAAGAAGAGATCTTCAATATTATCCTCATATTCTTCCAACTTCTTGGACAATATTTTGTTCTGTTTCCTTTCTATATCTAACTCTTCAAGTGCAACGATCAACTCACCTTCTAGATATACTTCACCCTCAAGGTTTTCATCACATACTTTAGAATTCACTTCTATATTTTCTAGTTCAATCTTCTCTTCCACAAGAACTGAAACTGACTGAGATGCCTTATTTGAGGAGGATCTATTCTTCTTACCCATTGCATACTAATCCAAGATCAACCCTAGCTGATTTAGCCTGATAAGGGAAACTGGATCTGATACCAATTGTTAGTCTCACAATGACACTGAGAGGAGGGGGTGAATCAGTGTGGCTCTTTATAACTTAAAACTTCAACTCTTAAAGCCAAAACAATGAAATCTTAAAATCACATAAAGAAAATATAACAAGAGAGCATCACATAACACAAGATGTAACGAGGTTCACCATTTTGGCTACTCCTCAAAATTGACTGTTTGGACTCCCATCCAAATCCAGCCTTTACAAAATATCAATTTTACAAACAATTTACCAGCACCCACTAGAAGGAGCACCAACCCCTAATTTATCTACACCAACAGAAAGGAGCACCAACCCCTGATTTACCAGCACCAACTGGAAGGAGCACCAACACCTGATGCCAAGCACCAACTTGGACTTCTGTTTTGATTCTAGATGATTGACATAAAGATGCCTTCACTTTTACAAGACCCTAACTGGTCTATTGCTTTCTCAATATTGCCCACTCTTTACCCAACACACACCCTGCTCACTCGCCTCCTGTGCACTCTATTTCAGTAGCACTTTCACACTATTTTGGCAACACTTTCACACATTCAGCGACAACCTAATTCTCCACGCAACTACCCTTTTATAACAATATTTTCATCTTGAAACACCTGTTCTTCTGTGACTTCCATAATCCTGCATGCACCCTATTAATAGACACTTCTAAAAGTAACTCCTTTATCACATAGTAATTTGTACATGCATTCTATTAATAGCTCTGTTTCTTGTGTGGGACTTTCAGTATAACTACTGCTCGATGGTTACACTGCTTTACGGGCCCTGTAACTGCCGTTCTGTCTTTAATGCACTATGCTTATTTTAGCTTGCATGATTTCTATCTGTAACTGCCCCTGTAACTGTCGCACTAACTTCAGTTGACTCTTCTTATAATGGTTGCATGATTTTCCTCTACAAATGCCCTTGTAACTATCGTTCTACTTCAGTTAACTTTTCGTAATCGTGTTGTTGCGACCTGTCACGAAATCATGACACTTGTGTCTCTTTGCACTCTTCTCGCCTTTTACCCATGAAAACATGACATGTCACGATATCGTGACATTTCTGCCCCTTTGACCTTTTCTTGGTTGTTGACCATGAAAACATGACATGTCGCGATATCGCGACACTTTCCACCTTCTTGTCCTCTTCTCGGCTTGCACCCATGAAAACATGACATGTCACGATATCGCAACACTTTTTGCCTTCTTGTCCTCTTCTCGGCTTGCACCCGTGAAAACATGACATGTCACGATATCACGACACTTTTTGCCTTCTTGTCCTTTTCTCGGCTTGCACTTGTGAAAACATGACATGTGAAATCGTGACACTTTCGCTGCCTTGTGATCTTCTCTGTCGTTCGCTCGTGAAAACACATGTCGCGAAATCGTGACACATTCGCTGCCTTGTGCCTTTTCTTGCCTTGACCTCACGAAAATAGAACATGTCACGAAATCGTGACACTTTCGCTTTTGTACTCTCCTTCTTTCCTTTTGTCGTGATATCGCGACACTTTTTCTCCTTGGCGCTTTTCTTCTCATCGGGTCGTGAAAACCCGACATGTCGCGATATCGCGACACTTTTTCTCTGTGAGATCTTTCTCTCGAACCTGTTGTGAAATCGTGACACTTTTTCGTTCGTACAATCCTTCTTGCAAATTGTCGCGAAATCGTGACACTTTTCTTTCGTACAATATTTATTGCAACTTATCGTGAAATCATGACACTTTTCTTTGTGAGCTCTTTCTCTCGAACCTGTCACGAAATCACGACACTTTTCCATCCGTACAATCCTTCTTACAAATTGTCATGAAATCATGACACTTTTCTTCCATACAATATTTCTTGCAACTTGTGAAATCATGACACTTTTCTTTGCAAGCTCTTTCTCTCGAACCTGTCGCGAAATCGTGACACTTTTCTTTGCAAGCTCTTTCTCTCGAACCTGTCACGAAATCATGACACTTTTTCGTCCGTACAATCATTCCTTGCAGTATGTCATGAAATCGTGACACTTTTTCTTTCTATGCCTTCCTCTTTGCTTCGGATCGCAAAAATGAAACATGTCACGAAATCGCGACACCTTTTTCTCTCTCCTCTTTCTCTTCGCTTTGGACCTCGAAAATGAAACATGTCACAAAATCACGACACCTTTTTCTCTCTCCTCTTTCTCTTCGCTTTGGACCGCGAAAATGAAACATGTCGCAAAATCGCGACACCTTTTTCTCTCTCCTCTTTCTCTTCGCTTTGAACCGCGAAAATGAAACATGTCACGAAATCGCGAAATATTTTTCTCTCTCCTCTTCCTCTTGCAATATGTCGCGAAATCGCGACACCTTTTTCTACTTGTCATTTCTTCTCTTTCGTAACATGTCGCGAAATTGCGACAATTTTTCTTTCTTCTTCTCTCTCTTCCAACATGTCACAAAATTGCAACAATTTTTCTTTCTTCTCTCTCTTCTAACATGTCGCGAAATTGCGATAGTTTTTCTTTCTTCTTCTCTCTCTTCCAACATGTCATGAAATCGCAACAATTTTTCTTTCTTCTTCTCTCTCTTCTAACATGTCATGAAATTGTGATAGTTTTTCTTTCTTCTTCTCTCTCTTCTAACATGTCGCGAAATCGTGACAGTTTTTCTTTCTTCTTCTCTCTCTTCTAACATGTCACGAAATCGTGATAGTTTTTCTTGCTTGCGCCTTCTCCCCAAACATGTCACGAAATCATGATAGTTTTGCTTGCTTGTGCTTTCTCTCCGAACATGTCACGAAATCATGACAGTTTTGCTTTCTGGCTCTTGCTCTCCAAACATGTCATGATATCGTGACAATTTTCCTTGCTTCTCTCCAAACATGTCACGATATCGTGACAGTTTTCTTTCTTCTCAACATGTCGCGATATCATGACAGTTTTCTTTCTTCTCAACATGTTGCGATATCGCGATAGTTTTCTTCCTTGTGATTTTCTTTTGATTTTTCTCAAATGGGCCACTTCTATCTTTTGGAAAATCACTGTACATACTCTGAAGATCCTCTTAACTCCTGTATACTTCATCAACTGATCTCTGAAGAACTTCTTAACTCCTGTATACTTCATCAACTTTTGCTGCACCTTGCTCAACAAATATTCTGAAGAACCTCTTCACTCCTATCCACATCATCAACTAGAACCTCTTAACTCCTGTCCACTTCATCAACTGATCTGTCTGAATGTGTTGACAACAATGACAATACTTTTGCTGTACCTTGCTCAAAAAAATTATTTAAGACATAGGAGCATGGACTATTACTGGTAAATTATGTGTAACACAAACTAGAAATTCAGTAACAAGAGTCAACAATGATATTGAGGTCAGCTCAAATAAATATGGTACAAATCCATTGAAAATTTTAATTGTTATTCATCATAACTCTATTGGTAATGTATATAGAGATGAAAAAATTCACTTATTAACACATTGTTAGATGATTCATAGTGTTTCCTTACTAATTTTATTTTATGATGCATTATTTGAGGCATCACTTATCATGGATAGAAAAATTAGGGAATATGTCCTGGGATATCCTGAATACCAGATGAATAGTATAGCAATTTTGGCAATTGGACAATGTGGTGCCACAAGGAGCATCTTACTAGCCGAGGATGATGGAGGTGGAAAAAAGGATCTTATGGAACACTGCAAGAAAATTATTGAGTTATGAATTATTGTGATGAAGCATTTAGAATGTTTTGACGTTCAAAGGAAAAAGGTTCGATAATATTGCAAGTGGAACTGGACTTTATTAAAGTCCAAATTTTAGATTTAAATATTTATATTATTTGGAAGAAGTTTTTAATCAAATAATATAATACCAGATAAATTTAGAGATATTACATTATTTGGGCATGTAATATTTTAGGATGTTTAAACGTTATATTAGGGAGTGCATTAAATATTTTTCTAATGTATGTGTCAAGGTGTGAGAATTTTTCATGTGCTATGTAATAAAGTGTGCAAGTGTAAGTTATGAGATGCGAGTTGTGAGAGTGCAAAGTGACAAGTGAGTGAGCGAAAAGTCATAGATGTAGGTGTCAACTAGGCAAGTGAAGAGTCATGTAGGAGAGAGAAGATCAAGAGGTATGTATGTGAGGAGTTACATGTAATTATATATTGGTGACAAAACATTGTAATAAGCATTGAAATAAGAATAACTCCATGCATGCATTAGTAGATTACTTATCAATAATATTTTATATTTTGTGTGTGCAATATTTTGAACTCTATTGTGAGTAATTAATATTTGATCTTGGATAAGGGACCTATGAGATAATTTGGGATTTTCAATAATCTTTCCCCTAATTCACTCATAAATCTATAATTTTGTACAAATGTCACTCCAATATTCTTTCCTTTGCTAACCCTACCCAACTTACAAAAATATAATTTACATTTTCCTCACATCCTTTCCAAAGAAAATCTCTTTGAAATTTGTCAAAATTGGATGTCATACTTGCTTGTGATCATGAAAGTGATGTCATATATGAAAAGATAGATTGCAGTGTAGTCTTTATGAATTATAGCCTTCTAAGCCATGGTTAAGATTTTATCTTTCCAACTTACCAAACAATATTTCATTGTATCCAAAGTTGATTCCCAAAGCCCCTTCTTTTTTCCTTTATCTAATAAAGAAATTCTAGATATATAGATGGTAATTTTCTAATTTTAAACTCTAAAATATTCATTATAATCCACTGTAAATATAGGACAATGTTAATGAAAAATATCTTGGATTTTATAGAATTAAATAACTATCCAACAACCTTTTCACAACATGATAATGTTAATTTAAACTCCATGACCCTATCAATTGAGGGATGGACTAAAATAAAAGTATCATCAACAATTTGGAGATGAGATTTCAAGGGACCATTTTTGCAACTTAAATATCTTTAATTTTTTTTTTACTTTTAGGAAAGCTCTCCCCAATGCCTCAACAAGAATACTGAAGAGATAGGAAGATAGTGTGTCATATTGAAAGAGCCTAAAATATAATGCAAAGTATCCAATAGTGGATCCATTTATCAAAATAGAATATTTTGGAGTGCTATAACACCTTATCCATTCACATAATTCTTGATCAAAACCATATTTTTTCGAGAATATCATGTAGAAAACTCCATTAAATCTTATCATAATATTTTTTTATCTAATTTTACATGCATGCTCGGTCTTTCATAGAATAAAAATAATGTGTGATATCATATGCAATGATTATGCCATCAAGAATTTATTTACGGTATACAATTCCACCTTGTTCCTCTAGGATAACACAAATGAGAATGCTTTTAAATCATATTGGCCATTATTTTGAAAAACATCTACGAATAAATTTACACAAACTTATTGGAAAAAACTTATCAAAATATTTTATCTCACTTTATTTGGGAACTAAAGCAATAAAAGTGACATTGATATAACTTATCATAGCCTTCTATTCCTAGCCTTTTGAATTCCAACAAATATGTTGCTTTAAAACAAAGTCTTAATTTTTTGAAAGAAAATTGCATGAAATCATTAGGGTTAGGTGCCTTATCAATATGGAAAGAGAAAATGACCTCTTGTATATAATTTATAGAGATATTCCTCATCAAGATTTTATTCTATCCTTGTATAATAATTGATAGAATATTTTACAAAATCTATATCCTAATTCCTCCATACCTTACCAAACTTTTGACATAAAATATTTGAAATAATTAAAATTACTTCCTTCCTAATATCTTCTTTTTCATGAACACTTATTCCATCTAGAGTTGATCAATGAAAATACAAATCTAGTAAGGTCGTAACATGAAATTTTGGTATTTCTATCCTCTTTCTTAAGCCATATTTTCCTATATTTTTAGGTGCAAAACAACTCTTCCTTTTGTAATACATTATGATAATAAAAAATAATTATTTTTCATGAAAATAAGTATCATGGTTGATTCCATTGGATTCTAAAATCACTTGTAAATTATTTTGCTTTTTTTTAATCTCCTATTTTATTTTAAATTCATTTACCCATTTGGATATTTCATATTTTGAACAAACTTGTAAATACCCGATCCTTTAAACCTTTGTTTCATCCTACCATAACATATACCATTTAGAAGAAATTAAGGTCTTGGATCTATATATATTAAAATTAAAGTGGCCTTGGATGACTATTGAATAGATCACATCTCAAGAGGATACACTTGTTAGTTGATCCTACTAATACTAAAATACGTGGAGATATTAGACACTCTATTTGCAACTAAGTATTAATAACAAAAAGCTATCCAACCTTTATGTTATATGAGTTCTCCACATATTGTTGAAAGTGTAATATGACTTATGACCAAATCCAAATTTTATGATATAGTATTGTATAGACTTATAGGTAATCATTGTATAAATGTATTTAATTTTTCATTTAATGTAAGCCCTATGGCCCATGTTTAACCTTGCTATGGATAAATCCATCTTAAATTTTATAATTAACTTAAATCCCACTTGTTATGTCGACTTAGATTGACTTGATTATGTAGTGGGGTTTTTAGTATTAGAATAAAACTCCATCCATTGCATTAGGGTTTTATAATTCTTATCTATGGATAATAGAGTGATTATTTGGTGCTCAAGGGAACATATCATCTATATCTCTTTTTCTTTTTTTTTCTGCTTTTTGCATAATATTTGAGTGAATGGATATCTTCTATTCATTACTGAAAATTTTAAGATTTCAGTTGGTATTAGACCAAGTATGGAGCTTCATTGCTTGGTCACATAAAAATTTTGTTTGAAGCCTCTGATATTTTTTCAACTTCTAGGACAAATTACTTATCAAAGCTTCATAAGCACCTTTGATAAAAGAGATAAATGAAAGATGCAATTTTTTTTTCTGAAATCATTCTATTTTTTTTGGAGAATTTACATGTACTCCAGGTTATATTATATTATTAATCTTTTTTTGACCTATTTTGAATAGATCCAAACCACTTACAATAGAATTATTGTTGCTTTAACTTCAGAAGGGTGTATTACCTTCTTCATGGAGAGTTAAAATTTATTCCCTCACAAAGAGGACTTGGCATCATTGTAAAGGATAGAGAATTATGATGTTTTTGTCCCACTTGGGAACTTTGGTGCCTTGGATAGAAGGAAAATAAGGCATACTCATTTACCTCGATTTAAATATTGTACACCATGTTCATTTAAATGGTTAGATCTCTTTATTGTTATGGATTATGAAACCCTTTTTCATGGAGAGATCACACCTTTGAACACAAGCAATGATGGTGCTAATCAGGCTAAAGGGAATGACACAACAAATTTTTAGCTTTTGATGTGAGGAGAAAAAGAAGAAATTTCTTTCTTATTATTTTCTTTACAAAAAAATCATAAGTAATTTTAAAAAAATGTCACTCTAGGGCTATTTTGGAGGGGAAACTTCTAGGGGCCATAAATTTTGCTTACATACGAATTTTGAGCTTTTTTTTTCAAATTGCATAGTTTTTGAGCTATTTGCATTGGTGGTATTTGTTAAAGGAATTAATACTAGTGGAGGGATGTATCATTGTTTGATTTTATTCAAGATCTATTACCCCCATTCAACAAGGCAAGTTTATAGTATATTATGCAATCAAAATCTTTGGTCCATATTCATGGGAGAGATAATTGGATTTATCATATTAGAACCAGTTAATGGATCTTTTGGAGGTACACAAAATAATTTAGAATGTTCTATAGTCAGTGTATCCTCTTTCTATCAGATGCTTGGGTCATCATTTTGTTTTATACATGAAGATTTAATCTTCATGATCTCTTCTCTCTTCTAATTTTTTGTCTAGGTAATCTTGGAATTTTGTAATGGATCTTGTCATAAACAAGTTCATGCAAAGCCTCTTATGGGGATGAAAATTAGGTGGTCCAAGGGCAAGTTAAAGTTTCAAAACAAGATGAAGTGTGATTTAAAAGGGAAAGTCATGCTTCCAAGTCTTACCTTATGTGACTATAGAATATTAGAGCAACTTATACGAGGGTATTATATTGTCTTGTCTTCCTCATATAGAGTTACAGAGGAGGTTTTCCTTGTATATGTGTGAGAGTATAAAACATTGGTTATGGTGATTACTACCCAACCTAAGGAGCATCATTTCATAAGAAAAATTCCAAATGATGAGGAAGATTTAGTTTAGTATTCCTTAAGTACAAAGGACCACTAGAGCATCCATTATAGGGGAAGATATTATTATCAATGAGGTATTCTATCCTTGGCCCCTTAAATTAGATTTTGATGGGGTATTGAAAGTGTAATTAGGGTTATGGCTAAGGCTGACATTGCATGATATAGTCTTGTATAGGCCTATAGACAATCATTATTTTTTTTGCTAGATAATAAGGGGTTGTACTCGGGTCCCCCACCCTTGACAAATTACAATTATCTTATTTAAATCTTGAGAGTTTATAAATAAATACACTTCTCATCTCAATTGAGATGTTATAGCTAGAAACCTACATCATTTTACATAAAATATTTGAATTCTTGATTTTTATTTTTTGGATATTTTCAATTTTTTGTATAAATACAATTATTCCAGAATTTAGCATCTTTCTTGACATTTTCCTATAGCAACCTTCACAATGCCAAAACTTCACCTCTACTATATATTAGTAGAGTAATATTTCTAAAATATCACACTATCATAGTCCGCTTTACCAAATCTAGATTGCTAGTTTCCTTCCTCATTGAAGTCTTAGCCCTTCATTGCTCTTCCCATCATTCGAACCCTAGTTGACAAATATTTGCAATTTCATTTTTCATGACTTGAAAAATTATCACTACTCTTATTTTGAATGGTTGACTTCATAGGATCAAATATCCCTCAATATTTCTTAGATTCTTGCATATGACCATTTATTTTAAAGCTATTCAAATTCCGCACAAGTTGATCCAAGAATTAGCTGAATCAGATAAATTTTTATGAAGATATGGCTCCTAAAAGATGAAATTTTTTCATAAGAAAAGAAAACCTAATCATTCACACATTTTTTTGTTGTAAAGAGGGGGGAAAAAAAACCCCAATACCTGTGGCTTCCAAACCTACAGGCACACCAAAGACAAAAAATAGGGGGTTTTAGTTGACCCAGCCTTCCACACAACAACTCGATCTATTGCTGCACTACACTCAACAAACTAGTCTGCTATTGTGGTTCCCTTAGTTGATTCAATCTCAAACAAGCCTTCCACTCAACAAAGACTAGCCTTCCATGCTCCTTTAGCCTAAGCAACCTTCCATGCTTCTTCAACCTTCCTAGCCTTCCACTCAGCATTCCAGCCTTCCACTGTAGCTCCTTCAACTGACCTAGCCTTCCACACTCCTTCAACCTTATCGACCTTCCACGTTCCTTCAGCTAGCCCAACCTTCCACTCAACATCCTAGCCTTTCGTTGTAGCTCCTTCAGCTAACCCAACCTTCCATGCTCTTTCAACCAACCTAGCCTTCCATGTTCCTTCAGCCTTGACACTCCAAAGATTAACTCATCATTCAGCCTTCCACACTCCTTCAGCCTCCAACCTTCCATAATATTTCAGCCTTCAATTTTTTTGATTATTAAAGCACCAAACCATTTTCTAGACCCCTTAGGGGGCCAAGATTGTTACATCCTAAAGTTTTTCAACAATACACCAAGTAACCCTTTTATAGACAATCATTATACAAATGCATTTAATTATTTTTTATGTAATTAATTATTCATTTAATGTAAGCACTATGGATCATGGTTAACCTTTTTATGGTTAAATCCATATTTATTTTCTAATTAATTTAAATCCCACTTGTTATGTTATCTTAGGTTAACTTTATTGTGTATTGAGATTTTTGGTATTAGTATAAATACCTCCCAACCATTTCATCCATTGTATCCGAGTGTTGTGATTTTATTTAATGCTCATGGAAATCAGAGTGTTTACACTTTTTGTGTAAGATTTGAGTGAGTTAAATGCTTTTGTTTGTTGCTAGAAATTAGTGTGAAATCCAAAAAAATATCTATTATCCCATGTATATTGAAATCTTGAAGGAATAACATTTCAAAGACCATTCAAAATTATAATTTAAGGAAATTCCTTTAGTGTTTAGACCATCCAAATATGCCACCCTTCTTTTATGAATGATATATAACTATGTTAAATCCCCACCAAAAATTCATAGATCATAATTATGAATCACCATTAAATTTGATGTATATATATTGAGGTCCTTTCAACATCTATCATGAAGAGTAACTATGTATGGATCATATATAATGGATCTAAATTTGATATTTTTCTCTTTTGTAAAACAAATACCAAAATGCCAATTACTTCTTACTTCTATCTATTGTCCATCCCATTTGCGTTTTTTCCATATTGTTGCAATACCTCGTAAAAATCATATTGCAAAATTTGCTAAACAATCTCCCATTTTCCAAACCCTTTTTATGCATCCTTATTTTCCTAAATTATTTATATTTGTTTCCTATGTTCAAATAAACTCATGACTATAAAAAATTATTAATTACTTGATAATTTATTTTTAGGGGTCTTATTCATGCCCGCAATATCCCAATATACTATCTTAATAATCACTTTTTATTCTTATTTGTGGGTGTAGATACCTAAATTTGATTAGACCAACTTTAACACAATTAAAACAATATTGAACTCATCAAACCATCAACAAATAACACAACAAAATCCTAAGCTAAACTAGTCGTAAATGAACTTGGCCATTTAACATAAACAATGATTTAGAAGCATTAACACCATAGTGCTTCTATTTTACAACCTAAAATTATTGTTTAGACTTATAAATCAATTGTTTGGTGCCAAGATGATCCATAAATATATTAAGAGCATGCATTTTTACATCATCTTCAATATGACAATAGTGCTACAATACTTTTGATACCAGTAATTTTGTCTAAATAGGAACAAAAAGAAAATCAGATAGCTAAATGGTGTTGGTTTCCTACCACCAAAATCATTTGCAATCCTCCCAATCTACCATTGTTAAACAACAACCAACATTGCAAACTTTATCCAGCCTCATCCCTAATATGCAAAGATTGAAACTTACCTCAATTTTTGGCTTAAAAAGCAAATCCTCCCCAAATAGAAACTTCTCAATATCATATGTGTAAATCTAATCCCTCTCCTCATTCTAAAATATATAAATTGAGCCTTTGGGGAACATAATAAATAACATGATTCCAATAGTAGAGCATTTCTGAATTATTTCTCAAGTTCTAGCATAAGAATTTTTTGATAACAATGCTCTACAAAATCTTTCTCGTGAAGAACTTTGTTATATTGTCAAGATTTTACTAAAGCCATGATATGATGATTCAATAGATAT
This sequence comes from Wollemia nobilis, assembly GCA_028583015.1. NCBI lineage: Eukaryota > Viridiplantae > Streptophyta > Pinopsida > Araucariales > Araucariaceae > Wollemia > Wollemia nobilis. The sequence continues at coordinate 2,094,022 of JAQPPZ010000196.1, read as the reverse complement.
ATTTATTTGGATAAGCATCCTTTTTGTATTCATCTCTTTGTAATTTGTTATAAAAAAATAATTGAATTTTATTATAATCTAGGATCACTTTTTTAGGATAGATGGCAATTTTCTCTTTGCATGTTAGGTTAAATTGGTTTATGTTTTTATTAGCATTTATTTGTCATCATTTAATTATTTTTTATTTTGGGATTACATCCTAAAATACCAATTACATGTTCGTAGTTAGAAGCGTTGTGTTCTAGGTGTGCTAACATTAGTGCTAGAGTGCATGTGAAAGCTTTGGAACAATTCAATGCTTGTCTACATAGTCTAACTAGTTTATAGATATTATTTGTATCTTACTATTCAATTAGTTTTTCTAATTTTTAAACAAAAACTATCTTGTATCTATTATTTTTCATAGCAAAAATTGACCATAGATAATATTTTATACCTCATTCAAATTTTTTTAAAATGAGTTTACACATATTTTTATTAGGGGTCTCATTTCTCTCATACTATGTGGGGTTTTAACCTTGGACCTCTCAAAGAGAGGCCAAAGCCCTTACCATTGTAGTAAGCTTGTAGCTATCAATGATTTTACACAAGTTTTTATGAGGGATCCTAGTCCCCTCATACCGAGTGGGGTTTGAACCTTCGACCTTGCAAAGATAGGCTAAATCCCTTACCATTGTTGTAAGCTTACAACTATTTATACCTCATTCAACTTTAGCTTAGAAGAAAAATTAAATATAATTTATATTTTATACTATTGTAGGTTTATTTCTATCTTGTTTTAGTCTAGATTAAAGCATCCCAACATGTGATTTTATAAAAAGAACATTATCAACCAATCCATCAATGTGTTGTTGTCATCTAGCACATTTAATAGCATACTAAAAATTTTGACAATGCTCATTGATGTAGCACTTTTGCACATCTTAGAGTAAAATTAGAGGGTTAGTAGCAATTTAAAAGTCGATATTTAAATTAGATAGTATTATATTATCTATAGCATAAGTTGCAAGATTACTATAGTGGTGAGGGATTTGGCCTCTCTTTGAGAGGTCCAAGGTTCAAACCCTACTCAGTATGAGGGGACTGAGATCCCTCTTAAAAAAAACTGTGTAAACTCATTGAAAAAGTATTATCTATAACATAGTTCTTTAACAAATTCAATTTATTTGTAGTTTTTTTAAAATAATATCTTATCAACCTAATAGTAACTAATAAAGATAGAAGGTGAATGCTTCCTTCCATTTTGTTCATACTTATTTTTTTCTAAACAAGGGAATTGACTGAGGTAGACTCCTAAATGCCTAATAAAATTGGATTTTTGTGTGCCCGGTTTTACTCCATGAGAATTTTCAAGCATAGAATCATAAATTGTTTCCCGTATTTTTAGTGAACCTAATTTTAGTACCACTTGGGTGCCATAAAATATTGAGAAACCTTTTATCTTAAACACGTAAAAAATAAATCAATTTTTCTATTATCATTTATAAATAAGACCATTAATTTTTTTTACATAGATTAGATCATATTAATAAAGACTAAGAATATAACCAAGTGCTAGCTCTACTAGGGGTATTTTTTTTATTCCTTAAGCAACCATAGTATAATTATTTTGGATATATTTGAGTATATAGCAAGCCTAATTCACTAACCACCCACATAGGATCTTGCATGTACTTATGTTGTCTGGGGAATATATTATGGTGATATAGTGGAAGTCATAAGGAGGGTTTTATTATATCCCATAAATTAGTCTCTTTCACATTTCCAATACTACTTCCATATATTGCTAGTTTTCCATGTATCAATTCTACTCATGCATATCAATAGGTGTATCAAGAGGTTTCAAACATGTAAGAATCATCAGTACATTAGGAGCTTTTAAGGTCTATGGAAAGGACTGGTGTATATGAGGAAGGATAAATAAGGTTTAAATATATCTTCTTCTTCTTCCAAGAAACTAAAAAAAAAAGGCTACTTAAAACAAAAAAAAGAACTACATCTTTCTCCTTTGTGTTATCTAAAAGAAAAAACGTTCTTGAATCCATGGTTGAAAGGTGTTATCTAACACTCAGTTTAGCTCAACAACAAGTTCACAAACCTAATACTTTGATCAGTAGTAGTGATGAGGTGATTATAAAAACCCCACTTATGACCCAATTGAGGAGAAATTGCTCCTTCAAGTCCATATAACCCTACCCATGATGAAGTAGGAAGGGTGAGCTTTGAGTTAGTTGAGGGCAGGGCTCATTTTATTTAGAGGAATTGAGGAAGTATAGATATTTTCTAGAGAGTTTGAATAATTTATTGAAGCCTTTTAAGGGTACAAATCACTTTTTGTATTGAACTAAGGTCCTCATTCATAATTATAACTATTATGAATCATAAGAACAACCTTACGCTTTTATGAATGCTACTCTATCTGACATAACATGGTTTTTCCTTATACAATAACTTCAATATCATATCTTAATTTAACTACCATAAAAAACACTAGTCATGCTTCTCAAAATTTATGGTAATCTCTTAGGCCCCTATATCAATTATAGAGGGTGAATTACAAGTTAAAAATAATCTTGTTCATCCAATGTCTCAAAGCATTATATCAACCTTTGAAATTTTGAATATAAATCCATTGCTTAACTTAATTTGAAATCCAAATAAAGACCAAAAATTTAATCCTATTATAAACAATAATCTAAAGCAAAGCATAAATCCTTTTCTTAACCCCATCACACTAGTTTTACAAGACATTTCTAGACAAACTGACCCTTTAATTTTAAGAATTATAGGGATTTCTAATCCCTTGCAAATTTTAATGCCACCTTATCAAATCCCACCATCTCAAGTAATGACTTATCAATCATAAACTAACTCACAACAAATATTTTACCAACCATTGCCAAATGTTTATCAATATCAAGTTTCTTTATCACAACCTATCACACAATAATTTCAACAATAATATCAAAATATTTATTAACATTAGGTTTCTTTATCACAATCTATATCATAGCATACTTTCCAAACCCCATTACAAAATCTTCAATCAGTTTATCACACATACCCACAAAATCGTTACTCCATTTCTCTTGGACTTCAAGCTTTAAATATCTAGATAAAGCAATTTAAACAATAAATGACTATTATACAAGTACCTTAATTTAGTCAAAGATGATCCAAAACTCAAAATTTTGAGTTAAGAAAGATCAAGAAAGAGCACAATTTAGAAATAATAGAGTATAACAAATCAAACCACTGATATATAAGAAAAGTAATAGAATGATTGTATTTCCTAGAAAATAGAGTAAAATGTAAGAAATATCTAAGAAAATATTTGAGTCTTTAACATTGCATCCACTACTCATGTTTTAATAGTCATGGGTGCATCTCTTTGTTCAATATTTTTGGTGTGTTGGAAATCCACCATATTGAATATGGAAGGTCACCAAATGGAAATATGGTGGTTCATCTTCATGGGTTAGAAGGTCACCTATATGAAAATATGGTGATTCACTTTCCATGAGTTATAAAGTGTGTGTTAAAAAAATTACATGCATATGAATTATCATTTTCAATTTTATCTTCTATTGATGTGTCAACATGGCTAAAAATACATTTTGGTTATAAAATCTAAAAATAAGAAATTGTTATTTTGCAATAAATAATTTATTTTATATTTTTTAGGGCCTTTGGAGCATTTTTTCCATGCAGTTATTGGAAACCCTATTCATGGTAGGGTTACCTACTAAAATTGTTGTTCTCACTCTAATATTACCAAAGATTCTTGAATGAATAAAAATGAATTCCAAGCACAAATTTATGCCCCTAATAGTGTGGTTAAAATTTAAAAATAGGTTTAGTGGCATAAAGTTATAAAGTTATACCCCAAAAAGGTCACATGATTTGATCATTCATCTCCCCTTGTAAAGCAATGGTCCCTTTCGGATAAAATTTTGACATCAATTATGGAAATTCCTTTATAAGAATTTTTAGGAGCCATTCCCCTTGGTGACCAATTTGTCCTGCCTTGACCACTTTGTACGCCTAAATGGATCATATTATAGTGATATTAGTCTGTATATAAATAATTTGATCCTCCCCCACTAGTGATAAATTATCTTGGTTGAGTTTTTTACCAAATGTGGATTAGAGTGTTTGAGAAGTTCAACATTAAATATTGGATGCAAATCAAAATAAGATAGAAGATTCAGTTCAAGGGCATTCTCTCCTACTTTCTTGGTGATGGTGTATGGTCCATAATAAAGAAGTTTGATATTCCTATGGGGTCATACAAGTATTTATTTCTAAATATGTAACCATACCTTATCTCTAACCTTGAATTGATATAGGATATTTCATGGCATTACTTGTATTTCTAATTTGTCTTTTCCAAGAGGTCATGGACTTGTTCTTGGATATGGTGTATCTATTCCATAAATTATGCTACATTTTCTATCTTTCTATACATGAGGTGGTTATTCTACAAGTTTCATAAGGAGGGTTACATTCTAGAGCTATGCAAAGATCCATTGTATCCATGGTGAATATAGTTCTCATAGTATGTGTGGATTAGAATTGTGCATTCAAAAAATATGTACACTGAGTCTATTCATAACTTCTATTTTGCCGTCAATTTGAGAATGGAATGTTGTGGACATGGTCAACTTGATGTCCATCATGATTCATAGGGTGGACCAAAAAATGATCGAACATTTGCTATCACTATTAGAGAAAATGGGCTTTGACAAGTGAAAGTTGAGCCACACATGACTACAATAAAGCTTACTCGTATATTTAACTAGAGTGGATTTCTTACAAGGAATCATGATAGTCAATTTAAAAATAATCAAATACTACAAAAAAATTATCTTTGCCATGCTTAGATAAGGTAAAACCTTAGAAGAAATCCATGGAGATGGATTCCCAAGGCTTGGGTGGCATTGAAAATAGTGTTTATAGTCCCTACATCTTATTGGATAGTTTGGGAACAACATAGGAGGTACATGAATTGATAATCAAATGGAATTATTACATATATCTGGCCCACTTTTGATGTATTTTATTCCTGAGATTACTCTATATCTAAATAAAATTGATATCTATGATCTATATTGGTGTTATTTTCCTTTCCTAAGATGTAGTGCTTCCATTATTTATGCTTGGATAATGTCATAGGTCTCTTTGTCATATATGGAATATGTTCGAGTTGCTTCATTGAATGTTTCACTATGATAGGAAATTGGATGCCCATGCTATATGGGGATATCTCCTAATGCGTACTCTAATGCATTAGCCATTACCTCAAAAGGTTGATACAAATCAAAAAGGAAAAGTCTACTAGTTGAACACAATTGGTTCTTCAACTTCTTAAATTCTATTTGTTGTATATCTCCCTAATGGAACTATAGGTCAAAAATACCCTCATGAACAATGTCTACAAATCAAGCCTAGAGTTTTGAATACATTAAAAGGTTTGTTATACTCAAAATTCAAATCTTTTCAATAGGTAAAATATTGGAGGTAGTGCAAAAAGTGAATATGGCTAAGTCTTAAAGAGTTCCAACGTCGCATAAGCCCAATATTATTCAAAATTTGACCTAATGCCAGTCAAAAAATCTAAGTGTAAAAATCCACAATTGATCAACTTTAGACATTTGAAATGAGTGACATCAACGAAGGTGCAAAAAAGTTTGAAATTACTCAATCAATTGCACATAAATCCAAAAATATCCCAAATAACCAGATTTGACCCTTGAAGTTTGAGAAAGTGTAAACATGCGTAAGATTAAATAAGATAAAACTTTACAAAGAAGTAACACAATTTTAACATCAGTAAAGAAATGAATCATGACTCAAGGACAAAGATAAATGAAGCCAAACATCATCAAACAATGACATCAACAATCCTACCCTAAATCTTGAAAGCATGTAAGACCAAAAAGATAAGACAACAACAAAGAACTGTATGAAATTAAATCTCAACAAATGATGACATCATAAGACATCCTAAAGGCCCATATTCAAGCAGTTAAAAGGCCCAATGTACTCAAATGTTTTACTTTTGTCCATTAATATTAGAAACATTTTACCCAGAGCTATAACTACCTTAATGCCCTCCAACTATCCAAACTAAGATCTATTGGCTTGAAAGTGATATTCCTGACAAAATAGTTGTGACAACTCAACCAATTGCAAGAGGTAGTTCTATAGGCTAGATTGCAAAGAATATTTGAATTCAAATGCAAAGAAAATTTAGAGTGGCTACCTAAAAAATGCAATCTTCCAGGGGAACCTTTTGTAGGTTGTTTGTCTAACAAACCTGAAACTATAAATCTTACGCTACAAGATTCATAGGCAACCTATAAATATTTTAACATATCTCATAATGAGGGGTTGGTTGTATAGCATTTGCTTGGATGTATGCTATTATTTTTGCTACCAATTAATTATAAGTGATAGATATTTGACCTCCATCATGATTGTTATTTTAGGTTCTTATAAATGAATGTATGTTTGAAGTCATTTCTATTATACTTTATGACTAGTTTATTTTGTTAAAGTGAATTATGCTCTTTGGATCACTATTGGATTTATTTTTACTAAAGTATTTAGAATGATTAAATCATATGGCTATAGTTGAGTTGACTCTGTTATGCATTTGAAAATTGTTGGTCTATTAATTATTGCTAAAAATTAATTATATTAAACTTTGTGTAGTGTGCATCCAATGCTATTACATTATATCCCATCCATCATTTAGTTATAACTCTAAACCCATTACTCATTTCTAATCCTTCCATTTATTATTTTATCTTAAACCCCTATTTTAATTTTGCAATTATTTTAAGGATCCAACCTTCTTTAGAGGTTGAACTAAGAGAAATATCATTCATACAAACATTGACTAAAGTCTAGGACACACTTTATAGGCTTCGGCTAATTTTACACCAACAATTTTTTGGCACACCCAATGGGATGATTCTATACATTCATCTCATTTACTTGGAGGACTTATGATTTGGTGAATAGTCTTTACCTCATAAGTAGAGAATTTATGTTCACCTAGTGAATCTATTGATGAAAAAATAAAAAAACAATGGTTCTACTAGTAATCAAATATAGAATCATTAGAAATAGAATGCTAGACATTGTCCCCCACAAAAGGTCCTTGTCCAGAAAATCATGGCTAAAACATTCTACCCTTCTTGGGGTAGCACTGGTCCTCTTGATATACCAATCCTACTTGAGGTTGCCCTAAAATCTTTACCCATTTACAACGGTAGTGTTAACAAGATGTAGTCATCTTAGCCACTATATATAAATTAATACTTCAATATGTAATGATAAAATTATTGGTTCAATTCCTTCGAGGTAAATTATTATCATGGTTTCATTATTTAGAATATAAAAGCATTAGAACTTAGGAAAAATAGCTAAGTATTTCATTACAGAGTTCAATAATCTTGGAGATCCATTTTTCTACTCACCTATTTTTTTTGTATTTGGAGAGCCCCCCATGAAAATATTATTGATTTTAATATTTTGTTCAGAAGGTCTTGTAAAATGTATCCCCAAGAAATTTGGCCATCCAATACCAAGCATATCTTTACTATATCCACACCTTCGACCTTGACTTGAGTCTTCTAATTCAATGAGCCAAAGAAAAAATATTCTTGCATATTTTCCAAGAGGCTATAGTAGCAACAAATATGCTTATCACATCAAAAAATATTTCTTCCAAGACCACCATATGAGAGATATATCAAATTCATCTAGGTAGATCTCAAGTCCAATTTTCAAACACACTTTTCCCACTCCACAATAAGATATTAGAGTTATATTCATTTTCTCTATTCATGATAAAGTCTACTCCCACTATACATATATCACAATATTGGATAACACAATAGTTAAAGGTTATAATTCACCAATTGATTAAATAACTTAAAAGAGTGGAAGGGCAACAAGATGAAGCTAATATTAGAATTAGATATCCAAGCAAGTATATCCCTTAGGAACAACCAATGTGCAACAATGACATCAGTATATGAATAATTTCATGGTCTGGTTATGTATAATTATTCACTGTTTGACATAAGTTATGGAGATAAGAATTATCATCCATGTTATCAACCAAATACGACTTTGGTAATGGAAGATGTGATAACTATTACAATAAATTTGAGATAGTTCTTCTAAAAAAATAATTCTCACAAATCATCCAATAGATAGGAGCGAGGAGCGTATCACTACACCAACCCATGATAAAAACACCAAGAATTGGGAAAATGAAGAACAAGATAAAGAAAAAGAGTTGGAACAAGCATCAGATTCATAAAAAAGTAAACAAGAAGAGGAAAACCTAGAGCCTCATGCTGAAACATCAAGTCTGGGATCATGACAACTAAATCAGCAAAGGATTAAAGTCTACCAAAAGTTGTATCTTTTTTATCATGACCTAGAAATAAAAAGAGGATGTAGCTAAACAATACTAGAGTTTATTTAAATCATCAATCCTAGAACTAGAATCATTAGGTGATTTTACAAGAAAGGGAGAAGGCCTAAGGAAATATTTTTTGGTATCCAAACAAGTGAATTTGGTCAAAATAGTAGTAAAAGTACCAAAAGTAAAATATCACCCTTGAAATATAGCAAATATGAAACTATTATTAAGTATAAAATATCATCAACTTCCCCCTTCTATCTATCTCTTTGCTTGGAATATTGGATATTACATATTTGTATTTTAGATTCGAAAGTTGACATCATAGTCATGCCTCAAGAGATCTACAATAATATGGTATTGGGCTACATCCAATGGGAACCCAAACCATTGTATTTTAATGGAACACATGATGGATTTTGAAGCCTTGATGTTAATATAAACTCATAGGATAAATTCCACATGATCAAATATAAGATAACCACAATGTAGTAAGATCAAGATAATGATATAAATAGAATAATATGAGCAAAATAATATGTATATCAAGGCTTATAATATATCAACTAACATTCATTAATAAGAAACAATTATGAATGTAAATAGCCTGAATTATACATATATGAAGTATGTAGCACAACTTACAATATTAGTTGCTAAAATGTATGCAATCTTTATTACTCCTCTTTCTCTTACAAATATAGCACTTGTCTCTCTACACTTGATGAATGATTGATGACTTCTTCTATATCTCTAATGATCCTCCATGGAGTAATATATAGCCATTGTAGAATGACTCTTTGTATACTTGACTATTCCTTTCCTTATGTCAAGTCTCATGACTCTTGGCTTCTCTACTTGACACTTGCATACACATGACTCTATCTTGTATGCACACCTAGACATAAATCTTCACTTGACATACTCTAATATAAGAAAACTTGTACAATCTTACATATAAGACACTTGTGCACATATACTCACATTACACTTGCACACTTACTTACATGACACTTGTGTATTTCCTGCACATTATTAGATTACATAAAATATTACTCACTCTAATCTAAGACTCAACCCTATTCTAATATTTACAATATGTACCATGAAGGTACAATGGGGGTACATTAGCATGTACCAAATAATGTAATATTCTCTAGCACCCCCTATATTATATTATTTGGTTATTGAAGACTTTAGTATTCAATCATGAATCTTCATTCTTCAAGTGACTTTGGAACCTGTCTTTGCTTTATTCTCTTCTGAATTTTTCTGATCTTTTTCTACTTCTTTAGTTTGTTCTTTTCTGACTTGTTCATAGCATATTGTCTTCCTATATCTTGATCAAATGAAGGGTTAGTATCTTTCAAAATCTATGAGATAAATTCATCTTCATTGATTATCAATTTTTCTAAAAGGGCTTTGAATTCATTTTCTTTAGTAGTTTCTTCTAACTCTTGAATTTCATGAATTTCTTAAGCTAGATGTCCTTTTTTATTTCCCTCTCTATATTGTAACTGAGGTTGATTATAATGATACTAAGAAGAATACTAATGTTGAAATTGTTGTTGTCATTTAGGATTATATCAATTTTGATATTGTCTTTGTTGTACTGACTTATTTTGACCACTATAATTTATATGATTTCCATAAGACTACTTCCTTAGATTGTATCTATAGAAATTTGTGCCATGGCTCATTTTCTTACATACTTGATAATATCTATTATTCCATTTAGATATGTCTCTTGATGTTGAAGCAATATTGCCTTGTGAATTATCTTTTGAGACTAAGGCATTGTTAGTCATTTCATCTTTGGCAAAATTTTCTACTTCATACTCTTGTAGAATGTTGACTAACTCATCAAATGAAGTATCTTTGCTTAGAACTTGCAAATATGTAACTAGATGTTTATAATTTTCTGGAAGAGCTCTTAATGTCACTTGAACAAGAAGTTTGTCCTCTACTTTTTCTTCTAGAGTTAATAGTTTTGATTTTAAATCTGCTACCTTTCTAAGAAATAGTTCAATACTTTCACAATTATTAAGGAATACAAATGAGATTGGAGATTGAATATTGAAGATTGAAGATTGAATATTGAAGATTGAAGATTGAAGATAGTAGCTTTGTTTTTCCCTTCAAATATTTTAGCTAAAGTATTCCAAGATTCTGTAGAAGTTTTTGTTGTACTTATATAAGGTTGTATTTCATCAATAATTGCAAAATTTATTATCATAAGTGCCTTTGCTTCATTGTCTTCATATATTTGAATTTCTCTAACATCTTCAATAGGTTTTGTTTTTTCTCCACTAACTATGTCCCAAATTTTTTCCACTATTAAAATTGATTTCACTTTATTTTTCCATGAAGTATAATTTGGTCCTTTCAGAAGTTGAGATTCAAAGAGAAAAATTTTGTTGTTAGACATAGTAGCACTCATTAATTTTTTTTTAATGTAGACTACCTTATAAATCCCTAGGTTTAAATAATTCAAAGTTTCTAAATTAAAAAAAAAAAAACTATGAGATAGAAAACCATGTCTCCCAAATTGTTAGAAATTAAGAAAATATAAATTTTGCAAATTTAATTTTCCTAAGCTTGAAATTAAATTCCTTTTGACTCCCAAAATAATTAATTTGCAAATATTCATTTAATCTATTATTTAAAATTTTTGATAAATCAAACCAATGTCAAACTTATATAATTATTGAAAACTATTAAAAACCTTATAGCTCCAATATTAAATTATCATCTACTTATCCCTCCATTAACTTAATAATTAATGATAAAGGTATTATCACTAATTATAACCTTAATAAAATATAAATCAAACCTCCAAAATAAACTTTTGAAAAACCTAAATTCAACTTTATCTAATCCTTAATGCCTATTATTTCATTGTTTTGTACTGCTTCAAATGACTCTCCAAACTTGTGCGAACATATCTTAATTATCTTGCTCAAATCCTACATGTTGCAATTGAATGTTTCATTTTAGATAGGTAGAATTGAAACATTAGAGTTTCTAAATGCTCCAGATTTGATTGCATGGAAAAGTATTACTTCTCCAAGTGGATAGGCAATAAACATTTCTCATTGGAACCTCTACCTTTATTTTTGGGTGTTTAACCTCCTTCAATGATTTGTCTTCACCAATATTTGGTTTTGACTTCCATGTCATGTAATGATGTTTACTTGGTTTCTACTTGCATTGGCTCTTGGAAAACAACTACTGTGTTTCCTCTTTTGGTGATGGATTTTGGAGTTCAACTGCTGTATTCACTCTTAGATTTTGATTATTATGCTTCCTCTTTAGGATTTTGGATTTTGGCTATCGTACTAACATTGTACTCTATTATGATGTGGATATGCCTATGTTGCATTGAATTTAAATGTGGCTATTCCATATTTACAAATTGTATCTTCCTATTTTAAGATTTGTATAAGTTATTTTAACATGTTGCTCCTTCTTGCAGGTTAGATGATGCTCATATTATTCATTTGGTGTTGAATGTTCTACATTTTGTTCATGTAACCATTCTGCACACCTTTAACATTTATACAAGTCGAGCTCTGGTCTGAGTTGGATAGATACTCCCTGAAGCTCTTTTCTTGGATGTCTCTTACTACACCCTAAAAATCTCCCTTGGATGTCTTAATAGCTGCACCTTGAGACTTTTCCTTGGACATCTCTTATTGCACCCTAAGAATTTTACTTCCAGCTACACCCTAATACTTTACCTTAGACATCTTTTGTTGCACCCTGAGAATTTTTCTTCTAGCTACACCCTAAGACTTTATCCTTCTAGCTGCACCCTAAGACTTTATCCTTCTAGCTGCACCCTGACACTTTTCCTTTAGATTCACCCTAAAAATTTATCATTGATCCTTGGGCATATTTATCTTCAAATGATTATTTGTTGACTGCAATATAGATCATTTTCTCTTAATAAAAAATATTAAATACAAAATTTTCTTTACCTCTATGTATTGTTGCTTAGATATGGATTTCTACTATTAGATGGCTGCAGTTATCAAGCCTCTATATCAAGGTATTTAACCTGAAACTTTTATGTTAAGGTCTATATTCAAGACCTAATTTTTTTCATAGAATACCTCTATTTCAAATAATATTTTAGAATAGGTAACCTAGATATTTTGTTGTTCCTCTATCTCTGTCAAGGTCTCTCTTCGAGACATGAAATATTTTATGTCAAGGTCTGCCTTCAAGACCTAAAATCTACTATGTCAAGGTTTGGCTTCAAGACCTAAAACCTTTAATATTATGCAACTTGAATTGATCTCTACTTGATGAAAGATTACATTCATAAAGATATGTCAATCCTTAATATATCCTTTTTCGTTTTATGCTTACTCTTGATATGGAAGATGAAATTATTCGCTATTTGTTATAGGAATATTCTCACTCTTTTGATGATAAATATCTATTAAAAATGTCTTAAGTCATACGTAAGAACCCAAATGGTGTCAAGGTGACTCATATTTCATCAATACCTCAATCAAAATCAAAATGACTTGATTGTATCGAATCCTTCAACTTTTCTCCTAAGTTGATGGAAATCAGTGTCATGGGTTATCTATGTCCCTAAAAAAAAAATTGATGTTAAGGGTTGGCTATTTCCTTGTAATGATTGACTATATTAAAGTTTATTTACCCCAATAGTTGAGTCCTTGTATTCACTAGTTATAACCATGGGAAGACTCTATAGATGAGTCCTAGCATTCACTAGTTTTTTGCAATCATGGAAAGACTCTATATTTGAGCCCTAGTCTTCACTAGTTGTACCTACAGCTGTGGAAAGACTCTAGATTTTCAGTTTACATTGATATTACAATAGATTCAAGGTATATCTCCATTTAAAGTAGACATACTCTAAATAAATTTTATCAAACTGGATAAAATCGATTCTACATACATCTAAATAAATTCAACCTATGCAATGAACTACTTGTTGTAGCTCTAATACCACTTATGGATTTTTAAGCCTTAATGTTAATATAAAACTCATAGGATAAATTCCATAGGATCAAATATAATATACCCACAATGTAGTAAGATAAATATAATTATGTAAATAAAATAATATTAGAAAACTAATATGTATACAACAATTATGAATGTAAATAGCCAGAATCCTACATGTACGAAGCATGTAGCACAACTTACAATATTAGTTGTTGAAATGTATGAAAAATTTACTACTCTTCCTCTTACAAATAAAGCACTTGTATCTCTAAACTTGATGAATTCTATATCTATAATGACCCTCGATGGATTAACATATAGTTATTGTAGAACAACTCTTTGGATAGTTGACTATTCCTTTCCTTATGCTAAGTCTCATGACTTTTGGCTTCTCTACTTGACACTTGCATACACGAATCTATCTTGTATGCACACCTAGACATGACTCTTCACTTGACATACTCTAGTCTAAGAACACTTGTGTGCTCTTAATTATTAGACACTTGTGCACATATAATCACATTACACTTGCACACTTACATGACACTTGTGCGTTTCTTGCATACTATTACATTACATAAAATATTACTCACACTCTAATCTAAGACTCAACCCTATTCTAATATTTACAAGATTTACATTGAAGGTACCATGGGAGTACATTAGCATGTACCAAATTATATTCTATTCTCCAAACACATAAATTAGAGTTGTCAGTCTCATAAAAAGAGCCCTGATATTACTATATGAGTGTCCAAACCTTGTATTTCAAGATATAGTAATTGCAGATATACCACCCTTTTTCGGGATGTATTTTTCTAAGGTTTATTTTAGAAATTATGAGGGTACCTACTCCTATATCATAGCCACATGGCCATTCCTTGCATCCAAAAATTGGTCTAAATATTCAACAAAGGGCTTGAACCATATCACATACAAAGATATGAGGAACAAAGGGTAAGCCCAAGAGGAAAATATTATGTAAATGTGCATATCAAAATAGTTTATTGGATAGAAGAAAGGTAGATCATGATGTGGCACAAATGTGAGTAGGATAATCACAATGCCAAAATAAAATTACCAAGCCTAGAAACAAAATCAAGCTCAATAGTCAATCATGAGCCTTTACTAAATGTGGAAGATCACAAGTCATAGCAAACTTGGTTAAAGAATTAGGAAAAGTAGACAGAGTTAGTAATGGTGACAAATATGCTTCTTAAAAATTTACAAATAGCTATTGTTGATCTAATGTATAGGAAATAGATACCTCATGACTTATTTCATCCAAAAAAATCATTTGTATTATTTTCTAATATTCTTTCACAGAAACTAGTAGGAGAGGAACCTAAAATGGCAAGAATACATTGGTATTTATAGTGCATTCATCTTCAAAAATAAAAGATCTCCTAAGCTAGTTCAAAATAAAGGTCCAATTGATATAGGTTGTGAATCCCAAGGCATATACCAAAGGGAAAAGTACAAGTTTGGCACTATTTTATCAGGTCACTATTTATTCCAATGCAAAAGCTAAAAGTAACAAGTGTCATTGTCATGTAGAGATGCACCACAATTTTATGTAAATAAAATTCTAAATAAATAAAAGTTGTATTCAACTAGAAAATAAAGTAATTAGCCAAGGCAATGACAAAAATTATTGGAAGGAATGCATGACATACCACACAATGCAATGTATTATGATGAATAATGAGGAAAAGGTATAGATAAATATTGTTTCTTGAAATTCAAATGCAATCAAGTTGGGAAAAGGAATATTGATAGGGTAAATCAAATGACTTCTTCAGAAAGAAAATCCTATATAAGGAGGATTCCCCTCCTCAAAATCAAATTACCCATGAGGAAGAATTTTTCCTCAAGGGTATATGGTGGATAGGCCTTAGTAAAATATAAAAATGAAAATAAGAAATGCACCCAAGGAGAAGTTGTAGTTAAGCCTAAACATTCTTGCACCTAGAGGAGATGCAAAAGTATTAGGGGTAAAGGATGGTCAATCTTAGCCTTCCCAGTACTATCTAAGGTAAGCATTTTTTTTTTGGTAAGTAACAGTATATTTACAGCGGGTTTTTTGTTGAAGGATCCTAAAACCTTAGTTACATAGGAAGTCATGGCTACAATTACGAGTAAAAAATGGGGCTACGCCCTTGGGCAATAGTCCAAGGCCCAAGGCCCTAGTGCGTACAAAAATACAGACTAGCTATGAGACCAACCCTACAAACATTGGTCTGTGGCCACTAAAACATGGAAAAACTACAAAACAACAAATGCCAAAAATGCAAAAACCTGCTCGTTGCCGCTCTAAGAGGCCTTGTGGCTAGGCCTAGCCTGGACGGAGCCCAACCTGACAGAGCAGATCCTCTCCCTAACAGAGCCATTGCCTAGCCTACGAAGGGTTCGGCCAGGGCATTGGCCACTGAGGAAGCTGCTTTGGGATCCAATCGTAATGTCAAGGAAGGCCCTGGTCGTCAAATTCTGCATCTTGTTATTCGAGTCAGAACTGACTTCGGTGGCCTTCGGGACCTCTGCCTTGGCCTTCTTGGAGCTTCTAGCAGACCTGTTGCTACCTGGGGCTGGGCCTTTGCAACTTGAGCAGGAGTCAGGGCCCTGCCTGGGCCCTAAACTGGAGTTATTCATTTTTGGGTGGGCCAACGCCTTTTCGGGGAAGGGGAGCCTTCGGGGGAGGGGGTCTCCTTAGATTTGGAAGCTACAGGGAAATCACGGGGCATGGCCATGCATCTTCAAGGCCCCAAAATAGGGCAAGCTAAGCACCTGGGCCCTCATCGATGCTAGAATTTTCTTGCGATACTATTTGGGCTAGGGCTTCAGGGAATTTTATGGTCTAGGTAGTGAAATATTCTACTGCAGTGGCCTGGTCGACCATGAAGTCGGCTGCCCTGTTGCCTTCTCTATACACATGCCAAAGGGCATGATCAGGGAGCCCTTGGATAATGGTGTGGACTTCTCGGATGGAGTTGTGAATGTGCCAAGAGCAACTTCTCGGGCTACGAGCAGCTTTGATTATAACTTGGGAATCGCCCTCGATGATGACTTTTGGGGCGGACTCCTTGAGGGCAATCAGCCCGCTGAGGAGAGTTGCTGCTTTGATGAAGTTGTTGGTCTGGATGCCAAGCGAAGCAGCGTATGCCAAGATTATGGCCCCATGACTGTCACGAATGACCCCACCCGCACCCGAGGGCTCAGGATTTCCTTTAGAAGCTCCGTCAAAGTTAAGTTTGACCCATCCGGGTGGGGGGGTAGTCCACCTGGTCACAAAAATGTGGGAGGGGGCAGGGGGGACCAGGGGGGAAGCTAAATTCCAAGGGAGGATGGGAGGGTGGCCTCGCCCAGTCACTGGGGCATCTTAGTCAAGGGGATGGAGTGGAAATTCTCAAGGACAAAGGTCACTGCCTTGGTCGCTATCCACTGGGGGGAGCGTGCCGGGGAGGAGAAGGCTCTGCTATTGTGGTCTAGCCAAAGTTGCCAAAGCATATGAGGAAGGTAGGAGCCCTAGAGGAAGAGGATGAAGGGATGGGCAAAGGGGTTGGGCAACTGAGACAAGAGGTCAGATATGGAGTTGGGGGCCACCCAATGGATAGAGAATTGGGAAAGAATGAGGTCCAAGACTTTGAACGAAAAGGGATAATTGATAAAGAGGTAATTAGTGGACTCCCAGGTAGCACAACAGAGGAAGCATCTATTCAGGATCTGAAAGCCCCTCCTGATCATATTCTCGATCGTCAGGATCTTATTTTGGATGGCCACCCAAACGAAGTGGCTAATTTTGGGGATCAACTTCTTGGCCTACACCTATCGGGTTGGAAAGGGAGCCTCATCAGGGACTCTTTGGAGATTATAAGAAAATTTTATAGAAAAGACTCCACTTGGAGTACCATGCCAAATGCATCTATCAATTCCCCCGAAGGACGGGATGACAGTCACCTTGAGGAGGCGCTAAAGCTTGGCAGCTTAGAGCGGGTGCCTGGGATCTAGGATGGGTTTCCAGGTAGCCCACCCTTGGTTCTGGGTAATATAGGTCGACACTCTAGGCCCTCTATCTGCAAGCCCTGGTTTGAGGATGAGAACCTCTCTGTCAAGAGTCAGGGCCTCATCATGAATCCATCTATCTTCCCAAAAGTTGATCTTGGATCTGTCCTCGAGGATCCATCTGGTCCCTTTTTGAATTATGTCTTTAGTGAAGATTAGGGACTTCCAAAAGGCTGATCCATCTCGAGGCTGAGCTTCACTGAGGAAGGGGTGGTTATGACAGTATTTTCTATGCATGATGCTGACCCACTCATCAAGGGTATTGGTGTGCACATTCCAGGCATGTTTGGACGAGAGGGCCTTGTTCATGAGGACCACCTGCATGAGCCCGATCTCTCCCTCACCTTCAGGGTGGTAGACCAGGGGCCAGGAGACTAGGGGAATCCTCTTCTTATCTTCGCTGCTCGACTAGAGAAATCATTTCTAAATTTTTTCGATGTGAGCTGCAATGGAGGCCAGGATTCTGAAGACCGACATGAAATATATAGGAATGCTTTATAGGATTGTCGCCAAGAGGGTGGCTCTGCCAGCTTGTGAGAGGAGGTGACCTTTCTAGGGGGCCAGCTTCCTCTGGATCCACTCAATCACCCCGCCCCATAAGGCCTTGGAGGATGCACCTATGAATAGGGGAAGCCCGAGGTAAGAGGAGGGAAGGGAACCAGGGGTGCAACCCAATATCCGCCCGATTCTGATCTGCCTAGCCAAGGGAGTATGAATGAAGAAAATCTTGCTTTTTTGAAGGTTGATTTTCTTTTCGGCCACCTCCTCGTACAGGGTCAAGATACGCTTGAGGGTCTTGGATTGAGGGATTGAAGCAGAGGTGGCGAGGATGGTGTCATCCATGAACTGCTGGTGGGACACAGGGGGGTAGGCCTAGTGCAGGCCTGATACCCAAAATGAGACCATGGGTGACAATGCCTGAGATGGTATGCCCTAGGGGCTCAGCCAGGATGATGAAGAGGATCGGGGACAGGGGGTCACCTTGGCGGAGTCCTCTAGAACTGGGGAAGAACTCGATAGGGGATTCATTGACGAGGATGGAGAACCATGAGGAGGACACACAGTTGCTAATGAGCCTGACCCAGGAGGGGTGGAACCCAAAATTGAGGAGGACCTTGGACAGGAAAGCCCAGTCAAAGTCAAAGGTCTTGTTCATATCCATATTGAGCAGAAAGGAGGCCTTTTTGGATAGGACAGCTGAGTGAATGGCCTCGTGCATGATTATAACACCGTCTGTGATCAATCTACCTTTGACCGAGTTGCCATGACAAGGGGCAATGATAAGGAGAAGGATATCCTTAAGGCAGGAGGCCATAGATTTAGTCAAGATTTTATACAGGACATTGCACAAGCTGATGGGGCAAAAATCTAAGAGTGATCTAGCTGCTTGGATCTTGGGGATCAGGGATATGAAAGTGGAATTGATACTTCTAGGGATGGAGCTAGCAGTCTGTAGGTCCTGAATGGCTGCACACACTTCTTGCCTGACGATGTCCCAGAAATATTGGAAGAATCGAGGGGGAATCCATCTGGGCCCAGGGTCGCCTCAGCCTTCATGGAAAAAGTGGCAGCATGGATTTCAAAATTAGACAATGGCTGCACAAGCATCTCATTTGCCATGGCCAAGAAGAAATAAGGAATGTGTTCCAAAAGGGATTCAGCCTCTTTTGGGGACATGGGGGGGCTGTCACCAGGAGCTCCTAGAAGAAGTGGGTGGCTTCAGCCTGAATGTCCTCTTCTTCCTTGATGATTTTGCCGTCACTACCCACCAACTCAAAAATTTTGTTGGAACCCCTGTTCCTGAGAGTCAACACGTGGAAGAAATTAGTGTTTGCATCGCCATCTTGGAGCCACAAGGATATCGACTTCTACCTCCAAAAGGTTTCTTCCATGGCCAGAATGTTGTGATACTCACTGAGAGCAAGGCGTTCTTCTTCCCTGAGCCCCATGTCTTGGGAGCCTGCTTGAAATCTGGACTAGAGGTCTTCAAGCTTATCTTTAATAATTGCTTTGTTTTCAAAGATATTACCGAACACCTCTTGATTCCAAACCTTGAGTTGCTCTTTGAGGCATCTCAGCTTGTGAAAAACTTGTTCAACAGGGCGTCCAGGGACTGGGGGAGCCCACCAACGGCCTACCTGGGCCTGAAAGTTAGGGTGATGCAGCCACATGGACTCGAATCAAAAAGGCCTCTTTGGGGAGGGGTGATGGTCGATTTCGAGGAGGGGGCTATGATCAAACCCAATTTTGGGGAGGGCCAACAGGGTGGCATCGGAAAACATGGGAAGGGCTTCCTTGGACAAGAAAACTCTATCTAGTCTGACCTATATATGATTTGCTCCCGCTCTTCTATTGGACCAAGTGAACCTGGCTCCTTTTAGATTGATGTCCATGAGCTCATTGAGGGCGGTAAAGGCTCCAAAGTCCTCCATGCTCTTGCCCTGAACCGCTGAGCCCCTGATTTTATCAAAAAGGAATAGGGGGCTATTGAAGTCCCAGACTAGGATCCAGGGTAGGGGGCAAAGGTTTCTCTCATCAAGCTAATATCCTTCCATAAGGCTACTTTCTCAACGGGGTTGTTAGGAGCGTAGATGTTGGACAGAATCCACGAGTGCCTTGACTTCATGCAATGGACCAGAATGTTGATTATTTTGGGAGATGAAGATATAAGTCTTCCCTCAAAATACTGGGGGTCCCACATGCACAACAAACCCCCAGCTGAGTCGACCATCGGGGTAGATAGGGACTCACAATTGCGCTAGGTAGATTGGGCTACACACTGGGCGATAGCATCATCTATTTTGGTCTCTTGAAGAAGGAGGAAGGACGGGTGGTGATCCTTGCAAAGTTGGCCAAGGATCCTTTTCTTGGGGGCCCCATTTAGCCCCTTGATATTCTAGGTGATGAGATTCATTTGACACCCTTGTGGGGTCACTTGCCCCCATTCCTGGCCTAAGTGGGGGGTTTGGGTCGAATAGCGTCCATCTTGGAGAAGCTTGCACCAACGTCAGAGAGAGTTGTCTGGGAGCCATTGGCTATGTCATCTTTAGTGAACTTTGTTCACTAGTCGCCCAGGGTGGGCTGCCCTATTTTGAGCTTACTACCAAAGTTTATGGCAAAAGTCCTACTCCGGGTCATCTTGGGGTTGACTTCATCGGGCTTGGACGGAGAACTAGCTTTGATCTCTTCATCTAACCTCTCAGATCTACACTCCAAGGGAGGAAGCCCAACAGGGATCATCGGGAGGGGCAAGGGGGGTCAAGGGGGATAGCAGGAGTTGGGGGGGAGAAGGGGGCCTTGACAGAGGTGGGAGCCGACGAGGAAAGGAGCCCGAGTAGCTCACATGCCTGGGGAGGCACAAGCAGGGGCCTGTGGGGTGGGATTCGAAGTGGGCAGGGAGGGAGAAACTAGGATCGGGGCCCCAGAAGATTACCTAAGGGATGGAGCAACAGAAGGGGAACCTTGGGGGAGACCGTCATCCAGATTGAGGTCCACATGAGAGTCCTTTGGGGCATGAGGGGGAGCCTCCTTGCTGGTCTAGGCCTGGGATCTATGGCCGTCACGAGGGGACCCTCGAGACAGGGCCCAACCTGATCGAGAAGGGAGTTTGGGGATAGGGCCATCAGCATTTTTGGAAATCAGGCATTGGTGGGGGAGGTGGCCTTGAGTGCAACAGGTGGGGTAGAAGGCAGGTTTTTTTCATAGATCAGGGGCTGGTGCCACAAGAAGGACCTAGAGGAGATTGCCCATCTACAGATGATTTCCATGTTTGGGTGACCTCCTAGGAATTTCCCTACTAGGGAGGCAGAGGAACCACCTACCAAGGAGGCGTAGACCTCCTCATGAATAGAAATGTGGGTGCCCTCGAGGGAAAGCCCTAACCCCAGGGCCCTAGAAGGGGCCCTAGTGCCCGCAAAGATCTGCTTATAGGAGGGTTTGATCCCTCCCGAGACAGAGCCCTACCTAAGATCAGGGGGCTTTTTCCCTAGGCTTATGCTTGCATTGAGGATGGCCTAGGGGCTAGGGCCCAAGATGTCGTCCCCACCCTGGTCACCAATCAGATCAAGCGTAGAGCCATCCTTTGGGCCCATCGAGGGTCCTACTAGCCCAGGACTGGGCCCTGACGTGCCTCACCCCAATCCAAAACCCGATCTTGCCTAGAAACCTGCACCATTCTCTGATCCTGTCCCCAGCACTGCATCCGTACCTGCTCCTGCTCCTGCTCCCGCTTTCGCCATCATTCTCGAAAAAGTAGATTTTTAATATTAAAAGGGTTTCAAAATTTTCAAGGTAGTCATTTTAATTTATGGTAGCGCAATAACAATATTGGTATTAGTTAAAACCATTCTAGTGTTAGGTAATATTATATTGGTGTTTGATGGAGGCACTCTTTCATTGATAATGTCTACACACCTCTTGGCCCACGCAGAAGTCTAGTATAAACAACCATAATAATTGGGTTTTTCCTTTCTTAAGAATACAAAAATTATATCAAAGGAGTGAAGTTCTAGGACAAAAAAAAAGAGAAAAGAAGGGGCATAATCTGAGAGGTTGGTAAGCTTGGAAAATCTATAAATGCCAAATTATTGGTAAACTTATCAAGCAAAAATGACTATTTGAAGGCCCTTCCCTAATATATGGGACCTATCAAGATAGATCAAGGACAAGAAAGAGAAAAAATCTAGAAGAACTCCCTCTATCAAGGGCGGGCTATGCTTCACCTTTTTGTGTTCTTAATCGTTTGAGGTCAATACAATGAATAGTCAGAAGGAAAAGAGGTAAAGCATATGTTGGATCACAATGCTAGGTAACACCAAAAGAAGCCAAATTTATTTGTTATTTAGGTATTGTTTTTCCTTTCTTTTCCTTTCCCCTCTCTTTATACTTCCACTCCCTTTCATGTTCCATTAATAATCCTTCTTACTACTCATTCCTTCACCTCTAATAGTCCTAGTTCATCTCAACCATATTTTACCTTTATTCCTCAACTCCCTCTTAAAATTATAATTTCCTACCATCCCTTCGTGACTCCATATCCTATTGGATAAGACAAGTGGAGCTGATAAGTAAAAATATATTTTAAGACCATAATGAAACATGTATCGAACTAGAATATAACACAAAAGGCATGCTACATGACATGTCCTTTGAGATAAGTGAAGTGATCAAGCCAAAATGATATGGTTTGTGAAGAACCATTAGCATGCAAAAGGAAAAACATGCAAGCAAAATTTCCACATGAGCTATAGATATTTTGAGAACAACACCACATCAAAATATGACATCATGCAATTATTGTGATGCTTGGCTGGTATAATCCTCAGACTTATATAAGCTAATGTAGGATCTACCCAAATTGCAAATCCAAGAGTATAGTTATCAACAGAAGCCATGTGTATGCTTGAATCCCAGTGATGTTGCACAAATGTTCGAAGCAAGGAGGAGATTTTTCTATGCAAATTTGTGAACACAAGGCAATCAAAGGATTTGGCCCTTGAGTGCTTGGAATATTTACCTAAGGCTATTTTCTTGGGTCTAAATTAATACTTAACTATGGAAGTGCTCATGGAAGTACCATTTTTGTAGGAGATATTGATCTATAGGTATCTCCAATCCTCCTCCATTGTTCTCCTATTCACATATTCTTCTTTGTGCCATTTTTTCACACCCCGTCTGTTTGAATATCTCTCCATCATCTCTAGCCACCCCATTTCCTAACATCCTTGTCTTTCTCACTTTTTGTAGTCTTCTTCCCCTAGTTTCTTATTTTTTTGTTTGTTTATTTACCCATGTTATAATCCATTTCATCCCCTAAGTATCCCATTTTTTTAATCTTATATTTTACCTCCTCCCCTTCCCTTTGACTCCATACCCAATAAATAAGCCTATCTAGGTTCATCTATTTCTACAAAAAAAAAACCCTAGGAGGCCTGTTGGATCCTCAAAATCCAACTTAAGAATGACCTCTAATTTCAAATTTTGAAGGGTCTTGTAAAGTCCTAGGTTTAGGTTATTTTTGTTGAGTCAAAATAAAATGGCTATCAAGTTTTTGAAATAAGGCTAGTCAAAAACACTTCAAGGTGTTCCTTTGTTATAGTCATGTCCATAAGTCCCTTGAATTTCTTTGTCTCAGTCAAAGTATGTCTATTCTCAAAAGTCTTTAGGGTTTTATTTTGTTTCAAGGTCATTACTTCATGAGTCTTAGTCCTTCAATGTTAAATTTTTAGTCCCTAAGGTCATCGCCAAAAGATCCCCAAATATCATCATCCATCCATTATTTCCCCATGGTACCTAAAGTCATTTTGGAAAATTTTATAATCATCACTCTCCATCAATTTCTCTGAAGGTCTAAGGCCCATAAAATATTCTCCCCATTCTCTAAGATTTAGGTCATCCACTCATCATTCCCCATAGTGCATTCCACATTCCCATGAAAATTCCACACCTAAAAGGGTTCCTCAAGAAACATAATATTTCCCATCCCTTAAGAGCACATAGGAAAAATTATTATTCTTCACCTTAGTCCTTAAATTTGAAAAAAAAATGTCTCCAAAATATAAAATTTTGCGTATATATTAAGGCTTAAAGTCATTTCTCCCACAAAAAATATGTGACTTGAAAAAATTAAATTTCTTCCTAAGTCTTCATTGAAGTAAAATGGGTAATTCTAATTCATCACCAAAAAGAGGTGGACACTTCTAATTGGCCTGCCAAAAATTTATCACTCAATGGAGGTTGGATAAAAAATGAGCAGTTATACTTCACTCACCAAAAGCAAGGCACCTTCAAGCAATTGGCCAAATGAATGAGTGGCTTAGAAGACTCTACCAAAGTAAATGTGAGCGATCATGATTTACCTACCCGAAGTTGGGTGCTAACATACTATTGGTCAAATATTGGATGACTCTAATTGGCTCATCAGAGCTTAGGTACGTATCCCTAATTTGTGGAAAGAAGAATACAAAGTAATTGTACCATTGATAAAAGAGACATCAAAGTTGTACCATAGGAGGAAAAGGACAAAGAGTTGCAATGTATTTATCTATATAGAAATCAAGGTGCAATAATTTTATCAAATCTCTAAAGTCTTAAGTCTCAATAATCCTAAGTCCTAGTGTTTCATAAATAATCTCTCTGCTACCCCAATTTGTTCTAGGTTTCATAAGGTTTGTCCTTATAAAATCATAAGTCCCCCTCACCACAGTCGTGTACCTTAGTTCCTAAAATTTATATATAAATTCAAGGTAACATATGCTTAGTTCCTCCCTTTTGCCAATTTAAAGTCCCAACATTGTGTCAACCTTAGAGATATGATAATATTATTATCTTGATTTTTTTCTAAAGCCTAAGAATCCCTCATGTCTATGGGTATCCTCCCCTTTCATAAAAAATTAACAATTCCTCGTAAGGTCTTATTAAAATAAAATGAATGACTCTTATTCATTGTAAAAAGGGCTAGACACTTCTAATTGGCCTACCAAAAAGTGGGCACTGAATGGTGATTGGTTCAGAAAGGAATGGCTAAAAAATCCTTATTAGATCAAGGGTGGACGATTCAAATCCACCTCCCACATATGGGTGCTAGCATCTTATTGGTTTGAAATGGATGACTTACAACGCAACACCATAGGAGGGTGGTCGGTCATGATAAGCCCACCAAAATTTAGGCACTGATCTCTAATTGGTGGTAGGTAAATGACAAACTTGTACCACTAAGACTTTTGGGTCTCAGTCTAGTTTGAAAAATGATCAATATTAAAGAGTGTTATAAAGGTTTATCCAAAGTCCTAAGTTTTAAGGCCCCCTAAACCTTATCCTTTCATAAATATGTCTTTCATTGTTCCAAAGGTATATCACTTATATGAGTTCTCCCTCTCCATGGTCATACATCTTAATTTTCTAAAAAGCCATTAAGGGTCATGGACACATATGCTTATCTCCCTCTTCCTACTTGTTTTAAATATTGAGTTTACCTTGAAAAATAATTGCTGATACCTAAGGTTTGAAATTTATTCCTCGTGAAAGAACTTTCATATTTCCCAAAGGTCTATAGTCCCTCATGCTTAGTGCCCCCTTTCATTAAAAATCAAACTCGTTGGCCATGCACGCATAAAGTCTTAAAAGAGAAAATTTTACCACATGGTATCATGAGATTTGATCTCCAAGACTAGGGTGCCTCTAGGTTATTGGCTAGAGATAAATGACATATATTGTATCACCAAAGGAGGGCAGATGGCTATAATTTTCCCACCAAAAATTAGGCACTAGATGATGTTTGACTCGAGAATGGATGACTCTCATTCACTCACTAAGGCAATGGTGAATGACTCTGATTGGTTTGCAAAAGATTGGGTGCCAGCCCATGATTGGTTGAAAGAAAATAACATACGATTTGTACTCCAGTGAAGCATTGTAAGTTCATAATTGTGAATTTTTTTTCACTGACATAATTCAACTTTTGCTTGAGGTAGAGACAAATAAGTTGTACTACGGACCCAAAAAGAAATTCCATGAGGAACACTTATAGACTTGGATGAAGAAAATATGGTTCTAGAAAAGTTAAAGTCGAATAGTCATAGTTATCAAAATATTTAAAAGGACCTCCAAATCAAGCGATGAAGTGAAGGTAGCTAGTAGACTAACACATACTTTAAAATAAGCAGTGTTAACCCAAGGAAAACAAACAAATGATAATTAAAGGCATGCAAGCTAAAGTACAAGGTTGAGTACATATTTTACTTAGAATATATTGGGAATGCACCTTAAAACAACCAATATGGCACAAGAAGATCAATATCAGACAACTATACAGATCAACGACCAATTACTGATTTTTTATAAAATAGATAAAGATAGTCAATTACTGAATTTTTATAAAATAGATAAAGATAGTTATTTTTGTGTCATAGCACACTCAACCAATCAAGAGTAGAGGATGATGACAAGTGGAGGGCTTATATGAGGCCAATTATAATAGAACAGGGCTCCTTGAAGCTATAAAAAGGACTACTATAGCCAAAAAAAATATCAAGCTTTTTGCATAGCCATTTTGCTAGAGGTATACTAAGAGTGCCCTTGTCTTCTCATTGTATTCCCTTTTTGTATCTTTTCTCTTTGCCATGTCTTATTCCTCCCATTTTTATGTAGGTCTTGATAGGAAAGTATTCAAGAACTGAGATCAATTCCAGCTACTGAGTCAGAGGTTTGGAAACCTTACTGTTACCAAATTGGAATAGGAGGATGAAGGATAATTGTTACATAATTTGAATGAGAATTCTTATTGTATTAATCTAAAAAGAGCTTTATGGAAATTAAATCTAACTCTCATTGTAAAAGTCATTGAAATTAATACAATTTTGGGCTTCTTCCCTTTATTAATTATCTATGTTCAGTTTTGTGTGTGTCTATTTTACATGTTATATTATTTGAATGTGTAAGTGACACTTTATTTCATTGGTAATCAGTTATGCTTGTTACTTTATTTGAATGAACAACGAAGCTGAAGCTAGAGCTATATGGAGAGGCCTTCAAATGACTCGACTCAGAATACAATTTGATCATAGAAGGAGACTCTATGCATGTTATAAATCTCCTCAATAATTGGAAAACACCTCCTTGGAGGATTAAAACAATTTTTGAAGAGGCTAGGATCCTTTTCCAGGGAAGACAAGACAAAAAAGCCCAAAATGTCTTTCAAGAAGCTAACAAAGTTGTTGATAAGCTTGCCAATTTGGGTGTCGATGGTGACAAACTTTTCAAATGGGAACACGATGTCCTGAGTGAAGTAGAGGAGATTATTCAACAAGAATGCCAAGAATGATAGTCAAATTTACCAACAGGGAAGGCACTGTAAGTTCGAAGGCTGTGAGTATTCCCATATCTTTTTTGAAATGGACTCGCAATAAAAATTATCTGAGCTGTCAGTCTTGGTGGATGCTGCTTGGAAATACCACAAAGACTAATGGAGACAATCACATGTCAGATAACATGGCTCCTAGTCATATTAGTAATTTGAGGTTGGTTGATAAACACAGGGTAGGAAATAAATGACAATATAAGACTTCAAACCAGAGCCACGTGGACCACCAGATAGCCACCACCATAAATCTAGCCGACAGGTTCACTTCTCCAAGGTTGATTGGCCAAGGCGAGATGTGGTCCCAAAGCATGTCATATATGAAAGAAAGCAATTAAAAAAGAATTATTAAGAGTAATTATAAATACACAGCTTGTGAGAGTTTTTCAATACTCTGTTATGTGTGTCTACAACTTTTTGTTTCTCCACTATTTCAAAGAAGGGATCTATGTATGTTTCTTTTTTTGTAATTATGATGTAGATGTGTTTTCTCGAGGTATACCCAAAATGTTGTATGAGAAGTTTCTTTTTGACAACAGGTTATGTGCCATATCGGATGTAATGGATTTGGCGGTATGTAGATTTTACATATATAGGATCCTTAGTAAGGACATGTTCATCAACAACCCTGGGCTGATTTTTGTAAAAGGTTTTGGGTCAAATTGTAAAACCCGGTATTAATGCTATAGTATCTTATCTACCAAAAAAAAACATAATTGACTCAAAATATTCTTTCTTCTTCTTTCTAAATTTTTATAATGAGCAATGGATAAGGCATAGGTCTAGTATAAGACATAATTAAAAGTTATACAAATCTTGGTCAAAGAACATCAATTTTTATATTTTTTATCTAGATGAACATGAGCATGCGAAGAAATATTGTAAGCTCACTTTAGGGGTATCCTAACTCGATTCAGTCTATTTAGAGTAAAGGTGATAGTCTTTTCCTGAATCAAAGTGGTAGACCCACAATATGAAGAACACAAGCTTATACTGAGAAGGGGGGATGAACAGTATAAGACCACTTTTTACTTTTCTTTTCAAACCAATATTATGCAGTGTATAGATAGTAGTATTAATAGTAGTAATCAAAGCAATGCACAAAACATCGTACACAATAGAGACAAAGATTTTAACGTGGTTCACCCAATGTGGGCTACTTCTATAGAGAAAATATTTCTCAAATAATATTCTGGGAATCCTTCCCAATTATAACGTTTATGGACCTCTATCCAAAGGAGATATTGATCCCCTAAATCTGGTTTATGGATCTATATCCACAGGAGAACTCCTCCTCTGCTCTGGTTGGTGATCCTCTAGAAGACACTGCCTCCACTGCACTGACTATGGATATCTCTCCACTTGAAGACTTTTGTCCTCACTCAGAAGACCTGTCCTCAATGACCTAGCTGATGGATCTCTATCCACTGGAGTCTCTGTCCTCTCTACTCTATCACCTCCAAAGCTCTATCTCAGTACTGTACTAAACATAGTCTAGTCAGTCTAGCATAATTTTGCTCAATAGGTCCACTCAGAACCTTCTTAGATCTTCTCAATAGATTCACTCAAGACCTACTCAAATCTGCTCAATAGGTACACTCAGATACTATTCAAATCTGTTCAATAGGTCCACTCAGAACCTATCAAAATCTACTCAATAGGTCCACTCAAAACTTGTCTAAATATGCTCAATAGGTCCACACAAAACCTATCCAAATATGCTCAATAGGTCCACTCAGAACCTGATCAAATCTGCTCAATAGGTCCACTCAGAACCTGATCAAATCTGCTCAATAGGTCCACTCAGAACCTTCTCAAATCTGCTCAACAAGTTCACTCAGAACCTGCTCAAATATTCTCAACAAGTCTACTTAGAACTTGATCAAATATGCTCAACAGGTCCACTCAAGGCCTATCCAAACCAGATATGTATTGTAAGCTTCCACAAAATCTCACACAAAAACAATCCACAAGTCTTCTCAAAGGCTTGCCTCAAAAAAGCTTAACAAGTCTACACAAAACTTGTCCAATATCATAGAAACATAAAGAGAATTGTTAGAGACTCAATATGTTCTATACTCAAAACTCAATCACTTTCTCAACTCAATCACATAGAAGCATAAAGAGAATTTTTAGAGACTCAATATGTTCTATTCTCAAAGCTCAATCACTTTCTCAACTCAATCACATAGAAGCATAAAGAGAATTGTTAGAGACTCAATATGTTCTATTATCAAAGCTCAATCTCTTTCACAAATCAATCTCATAGAAGCATAAAGAGAATTTTTAGAGACTCAATATGTTCTATTCTCAATCTCAACTCAAATCAAAATATAGAATAGTTTGTTTCATAGAACTTGAACAACAACTTCACATCCACTTCACTAGGCTCAATCAACTCTACTCAACCAATCATCTCAAGTAACAACCCTTTCTCACAAATCCTAGTCCAAGCATATATCAACCAACTCAAAATGTTTCCAACAATTTTCAACAACAAATCACATAACTATGATACTCATGTTCTTTCCAAACTCAAGTTCAAGTTCATTGTATAACAACTCACTTCAACAATCATGCTTATAAAACATTATTCACATAACAATGATACTCATGATCTTTCCAAACCCTAAATTAGGTTTTTCACACAACCAATGGCTTCAACAACAATGCTTATAAAACAAGGTGTTGTGGCTGCTCCACGACGTACCCCAAAATTGGGGACCCACCTTTTTTGCATGTTTTCCAAGAAGACCGAAGTGGCCCATATGCTAAAGATCAAAGAAAAAGCAAAACACCACGAGGAGGAAAAAGTGTCGCGATATCGCGACATGTTGCATTTTCTCGCTCCGACATGTTGCATTGTCACGACCAAAAGAGAAAAAGTGTCGCGATATTGCGACATGTTGCATTCTCGTGGCCAAAAGAGAAAAAGTGTCACAATATCGCGACATGTTGCATTGTCGCGGCCAAAAGAGAAAAAGTGTCGCGATATCGCGACATGTTGCATTGTCACGACCAAAAGAGAAAAAGTGTCGCGATATCGCGACATGTTGCATTGTCACGGCCAAAAGAGAAAAAGTGTCACAATATCGCGACATGTTGCATTTTTGCCATCAAAAGAGAAAAGTGTCGTGATATCGCGACATGTTGCATTTTCATGGCCAAAAGAGAAAGAAAAGTGTCGCGATATCGCGACATGTTGCATTTTCGTGGCTAAAAGCAACAAAAGAGAGCAAGGAGGCAAAAGTGTCACGATATCGTGACATGTTGCATTTTCTCCAAGGGAACAGAGTAGTTGACAGTGCGTCTGATATTAGTGATGAACACCAGGACAATGAAACTAAAGACTGCATAGTGACATGGACATAAGGATAAAATCTAGTGAATAAGACAAAACGTTACATAAAGAATATTTAATTATTTGAAATCATTTAAGATGGTCGTTACACACGAAGGAAACAGACGCAAGCCCATATGTAGAAAAGGAAACGAAGGGCCACAAAATAGAAACGAAAAGTTTTTTTTGGAGATCAAAACACATGCATGCACAAGGGAAGGAGAAAACGAACAGTCATGGAGGGAGAAACAATTTTTTTTTAGAAGTTTTAAATACGCCATTCAAAGAAGTGGAGAGGGTTTGGAAACTGCTACAAGCAGAGTTGCAGGTTTGAAGGAAAGAGGGCCATTATAGACCTGTTTGGGCTGTTTTTCTTCCATGGACTAGTTTGGGAAAACCAGAAATTTTTGTTATTGTAAAATGACAAATTTTTAATACAGAAAATTTTAGAAAGTTGCATCTTATGGACAAGAAAGGAGGAGTCATTTTCTGCATGCAAGATTAAATGTCTATTTTTCCCCTTTTTAGATTTTAGGCTTGTAAATGGAGTTTATGCAAGTTTTCTTGGTTGCTTCATGCGAATGTTTAAATCTGAAAACCTCATTTAAAACCCTAGGAGCCAACACTTAGCTTATCCAGATTGTGCTTGTTTTGCAAGTCCAATAGGTTAGGTTGCATGCATGGAAACCTCACATCTTCGGTTTTGTCGAAATAGGATAGAATCATACTGAATGCATTTTATTTTCAGTTTTCTGCATTTCATTTTCTTTTTCTGCATTTTATTTTTCCAAAAATTTTAACTTTTTTTTAATCTTCAGGCATTAAAATAAATATTTAAAAAATTTCAAAATCCAAAAATAATTTCACCATTGCGTAGGTTATACTTCAGACTTCCCATACGCACTTTGAAATTTCATTTTTGGAGTTGTTTAGTATTTTTAAAAATTCATCGAAGTTGCTATTTTACTACAGATTTTAAAAATCCGAAAATAAAAAATTTCCATTTTAAGGTCAAATTTCATTTTTTCCATTTTGTTTTACACTCATGAGCTTATGATGACATTCCCTTCATGAAAATTCCAATTTCATTGAAGGAGTTATGTTTTATGGCATTTCACAAATTTCCATTTTTGGAGCCTAAAATTGCCCTCTCTTCATAAAAATTCTGATTTTACGAAAGAGGGGTAATTTGAGCATCACATTGAAGGTCATATGAGGGCCAACTCACATTTTCTTTATTTTGGTTCAATGAACAATCACTAAAGTTTCATGGTAAAATAAACCAACATTGCCCCTTGTTAATAGTTACTTGCAATCACTAAGGTGTTCCAAGCATTTAAATTGAATATCTTTATTTGAGATTACTAATACACATATGCAAATGCTAATATAGCGGAGACCTTGGAGAATTTGTTTGTTTAACTTCTTTGCAAGAGGGGATTTGGAACCCAAATCCTAAGGGAGAGTGTACTTTCACAATTGGGTGAAAATACCACCCAACATTTTGGTGCTAGAAGGAGGGCATGAATTGGTTTATTTCAGTGTGATTTAAATGCTATAGGGATTTAAATTTTGAATATTTCATGCCCTATTGATTATTATATTTAGCCCTCTTTTAACAATACAAACTTGTAGTGTTAAAAGGAGGACATGAATCGCTATGCATTGTTCTAACGCTTTTGATTGTTCATACAGGAATAATGTGTTTTGATTTGATTTTGAAAATTTTTGGTCTCGACTAACGAGGTTGTCTCCATGCAATTAATTTCATTTGATTTTAATGGATACATCTCTTGGTTGATGCTAACATGATTATTCATACGTTACATGTTTGATATTTGCTAGTCATTTCATGCTTATTTGTAAGGAATTATTTTGTCTATAATATAGTTGTTGTCGGTATTATGCTCTTCACTTGCATGTAATACGATCTTGTGAATCGGAAAGCCTACAACACTAGGAGTATGCTTTTCACTTGCACATATGCGATCTGGTGAATCAGAAACTAATTTACATTTTTAGAATATTGCTTTGTCATGGTTCCTTCTTTTATTCATGACTAACAAATTGGTTTTGAAGTTATTCTTTGAGTTTCATTAATGGCTATAACTGCAGGAATGTGGTATGGGATACATATTAATCCTTTGAAAATTAGTGGAGATTCTCATGATTTACCCAAGAATGTAGAAAAATGCTTGCCCAAATTTAAACACAATGGTCCAACATTAGCCGAGGAATATATTCAAGCCTATGTGGATATCCTAGTTAGATGGAATGTCAAACATGAGGATGTGGCATGTAGAATGTTTCCTGGAACCCTAGATGAGGTGGCATATGATTGGTACATCAATTTACCCATTGGTTCTATTACATCTTGGACTCAATTGAAATATGAGTTTATCAATCAATTTAGGTTGCTCATTGATCCTCTCACGATATATCAACAATTTACTTCTTGCAAAAGAGAACCTAATGAGCCAGTGAGAAGTTTCAACATGAGGTTTTGAAAGCTTTATGCAAGATTAATTTCTCCCTATACTATTGAGGAAAGTGGTGCTCTTCAAATATACTTTCGAGCATTGGGTCCATTGTTTGCCATATTTGTTAGGATGAATCCCTTGGTTATTGATCTTGCATCGGCCTACACAGAAGCTATGATTGTAGATCAACAATTGAGGCCACAAGGTTATGGAATAGAGCAATCAACTATGGTAGGACAACTAGGGGCTTGCAATCAAACCTCGATGGTAAATCAAGCATGGGCACAACAAAATTTGATATCAAATGTTTTTCCCTACAATCAACTTTATCCTACCATACCAACTTATGCTCCCACATGTGCTTATACAAGTACTTCCATCCATCCAACTATACCTCAATTAGAGAATCATGTGGTCACTCATGGAACCATTGCAACAAATGTTCAAGCTTTGTTCATGGATATCAATCCAACTAATCCTACTACTTCTACCACTCAACCCAAAGAGTTCGTATCGGAAGTAAAAGAGCAAAAGAAAGTGGTTAAGAAGGTATGTAGGCATGTTCCACCACAAAAACGAGCACATCAATGTATGCATCCGAATCATCCTAAGAAGAAAATTCGTAATGCCGATCTTAATGATGTTTCATGTTATGCTTCTTCAAGTAATACAAGATATTTTGAGGTGACTTACGTTGAAGTAAATACCTATTCAAAAAGTCTTGAAGAGCATGAAGTTTTTGGAGAAGAAATTCTATGGATGGGTAACAAGAAGTTGGAATCAAATGATCACCATCTTGTTTTGGAAAAGAAATATCTAGAATCATTACCCAAAAAGGAGGATTTGGATGAACGAACTTATGTGGATATGATTTGGTCGGATGTACTTGCAAAGGATTGGAGCAACTATATGACACCGAATTCAAGAATTGATCCCGTTATAGAAGCTCCTAAGCCATCACAAGTGGTTGAAAATGAATTTGAAAGAAAATCAACAAATGAAGTTGAAGACATAATCAAATTTCACCACTTGTTCTCAAAAGACATTTTGGATGATGTTCTCGAAAGTGATGACCTAGAGGATCCACACCTTCCAAATTGTGATAAAATTGAATCATGGGTTACAAATTTGGATTATGATAGCTTTACCAATTTGAATTAACCCACTTTTGAAAATAACTGGACCATCTAAGGAAGGTGAAGATGAATTGGATGAGAAACATGTTGATGAATCAGAAGATAAAGAAGAAGTACTTGAGCATCACAACTTGAAATTAGAAGATGATTACTATGATTCGTGGAAGAAATGGGAAGAATATTATCAATCTAAATCTTCTAACAAACTTGTTGTGTCAATTAATATGCAGGATAACTCAATTGCTTCCTCACATGAGGATACTATAAATCCTATACAATTTGAGAAAGTTTTGGAAGAGAAATTCGAATCTCATCAAATTTTAGAACATGATAAGGATTCTACAACCATGAATCAAGAAAGAGAGTCACTTGCTTTAGATTCCTTTTAAGGAAAAGAAATTGAAAATCTTGATCCACTTACTTGTGCTACAATGATTATGCCATTTCAAAATGAGAAAATTACAAAACCTAAATTATTTGGGTTTGATATCATTGATGATCCAATTGAAAATCTCACGTTACCTAGAACAAACCAAGTGATTGATCATGGAAATGTGTTAGTTAACCCACCCCTAGATAGACAAGACTTATGGTTTGAGAGGGATGGACATGTGTACAATTGGGTACCTAAGTTTGGTGCCTTTGATAAAAAATCATGGAGAAAGAACAAGTGCTACATGATGATGAATTTCATGAGAGAAAAGAGGAATTTTCAAATCCTCTTCAAGTAAGGTCAAATGAAAACATGCCAAAGGTAAAATCTCACCTTTTTGGTTTCACCATGCAAAATTCGAATGAAGGTTTGCCTAATGAGTGGCTTGATTCAAATATTATGAATGTTATGGCTTTATTGAATGAAAATGAAGGCTTATTTCTACACCATGAATCAAAGTGCGGAATGGACATCTTAAAGAATAGAAATAAAGGAATTGAATATCAATAATTGTCTAATCAATTTGAAAACTTGAAACTCCACCATAGGATTATTAATGAAACTAAATCAAATTGGTATGGTGAGAGGGGCAAGTGGAAGTTTGTTTCTTTGTTTGGTTTGGTCTTGTTTTTGTTGGATTCCTACAAAAATTGGTATGCGTATCACGTCATGTCTTTTAAAGAATTCTAATCAGGTTTGGGATCCGAGAAAATGATAATCCAAACTTTTGCACCATCTTGTATTATATTGTACATTTGTATATACTTTTGGTTTTCGTGTTTTGGTTTTGGATTGGATCTCATTTTGGTTTTAAGTTTTGTGTGTTGGTCCTTTGGACACTTTTGGTTTGTTTCAAAAAAAGAAAAAAAAAAAAGAAAAGAAAGAAAAGCGAGATGTCAACTTATGTCCTTATGAATGTTGACTAAGACTAAGAATATGAAACATTAGAATTGTATTGCAGAAAGCTCCATGAGTATCACAAACACATTAAAGAATATTGTTTGGAACTTGTGATGCATGAAGTTTTCAGTTTTACACATTATGGTAAAGTAGGTGGTATACTCCATCCACATTTCAAAAAGAGCAAATGCATTCATCCATATCTCATGTTACATTCGACATTGGATATACATTTCATCCCAATTGCATCTTCATTTCAAATACAATCATTGAAAAGGTGTCGAATCCTCTTAGGATTATTATATAACATATATTAAAAGGATCTTAAGGTTGGGAACTGATGCCCGAACTATCTTGAACCAAGCATGTTCTACACATATTAAAGAGGATCTTGAGTAAAATGGTCAAAACCATACTTGGAAGAAAAGGTGAGGTGAAAGGAATATTTCGTGTTTGTCCTATCATGCAACATAATCCTTAAAAAGTGGTTTTTACCACTCCTATAGTTCTTAAAGCCTAAAATCAGAGTAGTAAGGATAGTGTTAAATCCCCATCGAACTTAGTTTGAGGATCCAATTCCCCAAATCTCTGATTTGATCTTCATGGAGTAGTAAGGATAGGGTCTAATTCTCATCTCGCTTAGGTTGAGAATCCGATTCCCCAAAGCTTCTATTTTACCCATTCAAGAACTTGAAATTCCAAAGCAAATATTTTTCATTTCTTTATTAATATTGGATTGGAAGGATCGTACTACATGTCCCTTGCAAGGATGGGTAGTCAATCCCCAAGGTTCAAGAAATCAAAAGTAAATTCAAATCTTGGATTATGGGGTTGATCTCCATCGAGGCTATAGACGCATGACTGGCAGTGAAGTATGCTCATGCATGGCAACATGTCTTGTCTAAAAGCAAGACCACTGACTGCTCAAACGGACAGGCTAGCCTGATAGTTTCATCCATAATAGGTTAAATCATTTTGTTCAAGATGAGGTAATGAACTCCAGATCAAAGTAGTAAGGATAGGGTTAAATTCCCATCTTGCTTAGGTTGGGAATCCTATTCCCCAAATCTCTGATTTCACTTACACTTGCACATGGGTTCAAAATGGTAGTGACACATAACCAACTTTGGGATCTAGTAAATTAATTCAGTATACTCATATTTGGTCCTAAGAGGATTTGATAGTTTTTATATGTTTGTTCATGGTACTAAAAATTTTGAGCCTTTGCAAAGCTTGTTATATCTCTAGCATCTTCACCATACATTAAATCATACAGGAATCATCCATAACTTCTCATACGCTCGAAATCATAAGTCAAAATGATAATGGAAAGTTGAACTAGTTTCAAACGATAGGGAATGAAGCACATTGCACACACCGAGCTGATGCTTAATAATTCTAATGCTTCATGTATTTCTCATCTAGTTTCATTCTTGTGATATTTGCTAACGCTTACAGTTAAGTTGTAGGTTTTCCAGTTGGGGTTCTCATCGAAATGCTCAAGAGCATTTCCCAATAGAGTCGCCATTTGTTGTGGTTGCTCCACAACGTACCCCAAAATTGGGGACCCACATTTTTTGCATGTTTTCCAAGAAGACCGAAGTGGCCCATATGCTAAAGATCAAAGAAAAAGCAAAACACTACAAGGAGGAAAAAGTGTCGTGATATCGCAACATGTTGCATTTTTGTGGTCCAAAGAAAATAGAAAGAGCAAGGAGAAAAAGTGTCGCAATATCACATGTTGCATTGTCGCGACCAAAAGAGAAAAAGTGTCGCGATATCGTGACATGTTGCATTGTCGTGGCCAAAAGAGAAAAAGTGTCACGATATCGCGACATGTTGCATTGTCGTGGCCAAAATAGAAAAAGTGCGCGATCGCGACATGTTGCATTGTCGCGGCCAAAAGAGAAAAAGTGTCGCGATATCGCGACATGTTGCATTGTCGTGGCCAAAAGAGAAAAAGTGTCACGATATCGCGACATGTTGCATTGTCGCGGCCAAAAGAGAAAAAGTGTCACGATATCGTGACATGTTGCATTGTTGGCCAAAAGAGAAAAAGTGTCACAATATCGTGACATGTTGCATTTTCACGGCCAAAAGAGAAAAGTGTCGCGATATCGCGACATGTTGCATTTTCGCGACCAAAAGAGAAGAAAGAAAAGTGTCGCGATATCGTGACATGTTGCATTTTCACGACCAAAAGAGAAGAAAGAAAAGTGTCACGATATCGTGACATGTTGCATTTTCATGGCTAAAAGCAACAAAAGAGAGCAATGAGGCAAAAGTGTCACGATATCGCGACATGTTGCATTTTCACTAAGGGAACAAAGTAGTTGATAGTGCGTCTGATATTAGTGATGAACACCAGGACAGTGAAACTGAAGACTGCATAGTGACGTGGACATAAGGACAAAATCCAGTGAATAAGACAAAATGTTACATAAGGAATCTTTAATGATTTGAAATCATTTAAGATGGTCGTTACACACGGAAGGAAACAGACGCAAGCCCATGTGGAGAAAATGAAACGAAGGGCCACAAAATAGAAACAAAATTTTTTTTTGGAAATCAAAACACATGCATGCACAAGGGAAGGAGAAAATGAACAGTCATGGAGGGAGAAACAATTTTTTTTTAGAAGGTTTAAATACGCCATTCAAAGAAGTGGAGAGGGGTTGGAAACTACTGCAAGCAAAGTTGCAGGTTTGAAGGCAAGAGGGCCATTCTGGACATGTTTGGGCTGTTTTTCTTCCATGGACTGGTTTGGGAAAACAAGAAATTTTTGTTATTGTAAAATGACAAATTTTTAATACAGAAAATTTCAGAAAGTTGCATCTTATGGACAAGAAAGGAGTCATTTTCTGCATGCAAGATTAAATGTCTATTTTTCCCCTTTTCATATTTTAGGCTTGTAAATGGAGTTTATGCAAGTTTTCTTGGTTGCTTCATGCGAATGTTTAAATCTGAAAAACCTCATTTAAAACCCTAGGAGCCAACACTTAGCTTATCCGGATTGTGCTTGTTTTGCAAGTCCAATAGGTTAGGTTGCATGCATGGAAACCTCACATCTTCGATTTTGTCGAAATAGGATAGCATCATACTGAATGCATTTTATTTTCAGTTTTCTGCATTTCATTTTCTTTTTCTGCATTTTATTTTTCCAAAAATTTTAATTTTTTTTTTAATCTTCAGGCATTAAAATAAATATTTAAAAATTTTCAAAATCCAAAAATAATTTCACCATTGCGTAGGTTATACTTCAGACTTCCCATACGCACTTTGAAATTTCATTTTTGGAGTTGTTTAGTATTTTTAAAAATTCATCGAAGTTGCTATTTTATTGCAGATTTAAAAAATTTGAAAATAGAAAATTTCCATTTTAAGGTCAAATTTAATTTTTTCCGTTTTGTTTTACACTCATGAGCCTATGATGACATTCCCTTCATGAAAATTCCAATTTCATTGAAGGAGTTATGTTTTATGGCATTTCACAAATTTCCATTTTTGGAGCCTAAAATTGCCCTCTCTTCATAAAAATTCTGATTTTACGAAAGAGGGGTAATTTGAGCATCACATTGAAGGTCATATGAGGGCCAACTCACATTTGCTTTATTTTGGTTCAATGAAAAATCACTAAAGTTTCATGTTAAAATAAACCAACACTGCCCCTTGTTTACAATTACTTGCAATCACTAAGGTGTTCCAAGCATTTAAATTGAATATCTTTATTTGAGATTACTAATACACATATGCAAATGCTAAATATAGTGGAGACCTTGGAGAATTTGTTTGTTTAACTTCTTTGCAAGAGGGGATTTGGAACCCAAATCCTAAGGGAGAGTGTACTTTCACAATTGGGTGAAAATACCACTCAACACAAGGTTTTAATCACAACTCCTAATACATAAAGCCTTGAAGCACTAACTCAATTTCTTTCAAAAAGTAAACGTTAATCAATTCCTTTTCACTCCAAACTTAATTTTCAATCAAGCCAATCAACCAACTCAATAGAGAAGAATTTTCCCATACCTTTTTGTTGCCAATGAGTTGTCCAAAAAATCTGCCACACTTCACAAAATCTCTTTTCCAAACTCACATAAGAGTTAGAGGACTTTTAATTAAAATTACAATGCAAAATATAACTTTAATACACCTTTTTACTCCAACTTAATTTTCACATCCACCAAAGTCCTTTTAGAAGAAAACCCTTAAAAATAATAATCAACAAGTCTCAAAAATAAATCTTAATTAACACTTTATCATAATTCCTTATACCTCCTAAAACAAAACTCTCAAAACAACACTTTCCAGATTATAGAACTCAAATAATCAACAAAACTTTCATCTTCAAAAATCAATCACCACAACCTTTAATAGAAAGGTTTATCAAAAATTAATCAACTCTAAAAAAACCTTATCACTCCAACCTTAGGGCATAAACCATATAACTTAATTAAAAATTTCATACCTGCCTCAAGGGGTTTTGAACCCAGACCTGACCACACTGCAAGCACCTTAGCCACGACTAAGGTTGCCACACAAGCTACACACTTGTTCGCAAAGGAAGAAGCACCACATGCTTCTTCTTTGCTTTTTTCCTTGCGCACATTTAAAAACGTGTGCCCTGGGTGCTTCCAAAATACTCCACCAAAAGGCTTTTCGTAGGAATCGAACGCACAACCTCCGTTCTCCCAATGCCTTCGCGTTCTCCAAGCCACCACTAGGCCACAATGCCCAATGCAAATTGGGGGTGGTCTCAAACCGTGTTATCTTCTACATCCTTTGCCATCTATTTTAAACCATGAGCTCATTTTTCACTTATACCACACAACAACCATTTGAGAAAGGATAATCGAAAATAAAATTTGGGCATTGTATTTATATGCATCTCCAATAATTCGAAAACGTCGACGCTTTCCTTTGGCTTCTATGACGTCGGTGGAAATAAAACTTTGAATGCCTTGTTTAAATATTTAAATCCAACCTTTGGATTTATTAAAATATTCTTTGGTCTTAAACCTTTAAACCCAACCTTTGGGTTTATTAAAATATCTTTAGACTTTATAAACCCACTTCTGCAATATAAAATATTGTAATGAAAATTACAAATATTTTATAATGGGTTTTCACCATGGCACTTCTAATATTATAATAACCATTATAATATTTCACCTTTGATAAAGTACCTTTTAATATTTATTTATAAAATTTAAATTCATCCTAAATTTAAATAATTTATAAAATAAATATTATAACTCCTTTTTAACTTGTCTTTTGCACTGTTTTACTTGAACTTTGGCCTTCTCCCTGGATATCAAATAACCATCTTTGTCCCCTTTATTTTCTACTAAAATCTTTGGTATTAATGATGACTTCATCTGGTGGCATCAATGGTGACATCAATGACAACTTTGACTTAGGGACTCAAAATGTCCAATAATCTCCCCCTTTGTCATTGATGGTAACCCATATCCTTTTACTGAAACCTGACCTTTCTTTTTCTTCTGCTCCCCCTAGGACATTGCTCCCCCTAGCTCAATGCTCTCTCAAATATCAAATCTCTCCCCATATCAACTCTCTCCTCAATACACAAATCTCTCCCCCTTTGACATCAATGGAAAAGGGTCACCTTTGGGGTTTGGGGCTAAGAATGAGCCTCTTAGCTTAGCCCTTACCCCACATCCTTATGAGGTGGTTAATTATGGGGTGGGAGTATTTCGACTCCCCAAAAGCATTGTTATTTATCTTTATATTTTTCTCTTCTTTTCTAAGTTTTCTGAATCCTCTGACTGTTTCTATCAAGGTCATCATCCCTATTTTTGTCATCATTCTTGTTCCTATTCCTATTCTTGTTCTCATCCATGTTCTTGTTATTGTTTCTATTCCTGTTCATATTCCTGTTTCTACTCATATTCCTGTTCCTATTCATATTCCTATTCCTGTTCATGCCTATTTCTGGAATATTTGCTTTACACCATCTTGCGGTGTGACCATAATTATTGCACTTATAGACAATATTATTATTCCTTAGAGGTGCAACTGTCTTAGAATTTATCCTAGTGAAGCCATGTCTTCTTCTGTCATGAACCCTGTAATTCATTACTTTGTGACCAAACTCATTACATGAGTAGAAATACCCATGGAAAAGCTATCCTTTCCCATATTACTATCTTTCATGTGTCCTGCACTGTGAAACCATGTGCCCAAACCTGTGATATGAAAAATACATTCGACTAAAGCTTCCTTGTCTTGATATCATTGGTCTCCTATTCTTATTGTTGTTCCATATGTATCTTCTCTATGTATTCTTCCTATCTTTGTTGAATTCTTTGTTGTCCAACTCATCCTCTTATGTCTCACTCCCACTTACATTGTCTTCTTCTGATGTATCTTCTTCTTCAAGACTTGAAGTAGACTCTTCTTCCCATTTCTTTTGAACTTGTTTAGAACCAAGACCTATCTTGTTTGTTGCTCCTCTTTGTATCTTGACTATTTTATCCACACTCTTTGCACTGTTTACATACTTGTATAGCTTATTCTTGGAGTCTTCTACATCTTTCTTTAGTAGAGCCACTTCTTGTGCTAAATTCTCACATTCCAAGATCATTGCTTCCAACTTATCTTTGAACTTGCTTGCCTTAGCCTTTGATTTTTCTAAATCCTCTATGAGAAATAATATTTCTTCATCACATTCTTGAAATTGACTTTCAATATTGGAATGTTGCTTTCTTACCTTCTTTATCATGTCAAGAGCATATATAAGTTCTCCCTTGAGATCATAACCATTTTCT
Source organism: Wollemia nobilis (assembly GCA_028583015.1). Lineage (NCBI taxonomy): Eukaryota > Viridiplantae > Streptophyta > Pinopsida > Araucariales > Araucariaceae > Wollemia > Wollemia nobilis. The sequence continues at coordinate 2,051,598 of JAQPPZ010000196.1, read as the reverse complement.
ATTGAATAATCCTCTATTTGTTTGCCTTTGTATATATCATTTCTTTCTTTTGGATTGTCTTCTATAGGATCACTCACTTCTTCTTCTAATGTCATTAGAAGATTTTCATCTTTTCTTTCAAGTGCATCTTCAAAATCATCATCACTGAAACTATAACTATCCCTTGTGCAATCATCTTCAATATGTCCAAATCTACCACATCTAAAACACTTGAGAAAAACTCGAGTCTTTTTCTTAACTGGATCTTTCTCTTCAACCATAAATAGGACTTCATCTATATCATTGTCTGAAATACTAGCATCACTATCATTTGAGTACTTACTTGCATTATCCGCATAGTATCTCCTCTTTTTTCTTTGAAAGAACTTTTTTCCTTGCCTGTTTTATCCATCCTTAATTTTCTTTTCGTACTTATGTCTTTCTGATTCTCTGTACCTGTGATCCTATTTTTCTTCATCATTGTTGTTCTTTGGCTCTTTGCAGTTTGTTGCATAATGTCCATACTTTCCACAATTAAAACACTTAATAGATCTTATATCTATGGATATTCTAGAACCTTTATCTCTTCTACCAAAATTTACTTCTTCATCACTGGAAGACTCATTGCTTGATTCTGACTTCTCACCCTTGATCTTCTTGTTTGATTTGAATGCAACCTCTCTCGAAAGAATAAGATCTTTTGTTCTTATCTCAAAACTTGTAAGCATGCCAAGCAAGGAATTTCTTATTAGACTATCACTATCAATTGATGTTTCTAGAGCAGAGACCTTTTCACTGTACCTCTTTGGAAGATTTCTCAAGATCTTATCATAAGAATAAGACTCATCAACCTTCATTCAAAGACCTCTCATCTCATGTTCAAGTTCATCAATCTTACTAAGATAGTCACGAATGTTTTCATCATCTCGCATTCTTAAATTTTCAAACTTTCCTTTGAGATTTTTGATTTTAGCTTTTATGACACCTTTATCTCCTTCATATATAATATGCAATAGTTTCCACATATCTTTTGTTGTTTTACAATCCATAACCTGCATAGATTCTGATATACACAATCCTTTTATAATCGTATTCATAGCTCTTGAATTTGCATGCATTAGGAGCTTACCTTTCTTATCTGTAGGAGGATTGACTGTTGAATCATATCCAAGTTCCACTGCATCCCAAACTTCATTGTCAAGTACCATCAGGTGAAATATCAGCAGCACACACCAATACAAGAAGTCACTTCCATAAAATACTGGTACTACATTATTTGTGGACCCATACCTTTGATTTTTTTGATCCATTGTGTTCTTTGACTACTTTTCCTTCAAGCTATCAAGCTATTCTAAAGGAACCCGCTTTGATACCAATTGAATAACACAAGCTTATACTAAGAGGGGGGTGAACAGTATAAGACCACTTTTTACTTTTTATTTTTAAATCAATATTATGTAGTGTATATATAGCAGTATCAATAGCAGTAATCAAAGCAATGCATAAAACATCATACACAATAGAGACACAAATTTTAACGTGGTTCACCCAATGTGGGATACCTCCACAGAGAAAATATTTCTCAAATAATATTTTGGGAATCCTTTCCAATTACAATGTTTATGGACCTCTATCCAAAGGAGATATTGATCCCCTAAATCTGGTTTGTGGATATCTATATACAGGAGAACTCCTTCTCCTTTGCTCTGGCTAGTGATCCTATAGAAGACACTGCCTCCACTGCATTGACTATGGATCTTTCTCCACTTGAAGACTCGTGTCCTCACTTAGAAGACCTATCCTCAATGACACAGGATATCTATCCATTGGATTCTTTGTCCTCTCTCCTTTGTCACCTCCAAAGATTTGTATCAATACTGTATTAAACACAGTCCAGTCGGTCTAGCATAGTTTTGCACAATAGGTCCACTTATAACCTTCTTAGATATTCTCAATAGGTTCACTCAAAGCCTACTCAAATCTACTCAATAGGTCCACTCAGAACCTGTTCAAATCTGTTCAACATGTCCACTTAGAACCTGTCCAAATATTCTCAATAGGTCTACTCAAAACCTGTACAAATATACTCAATAGTTCCACACATAACCTATACAAATATGCTCAATAGGTCCACTCAGAACCTGATCAAATCTTCTCAACAGGTCCACTCAGAACCTACTCAAATTTGCTCAACAGGTTCACTCAGAACCTGATCAAATATGCTCAACAAGTTCACTCAGAACCTGATCAAATCTTCTCAACAGGTCCACTTAGAACCTATCCAAACTTGTTGAACAAGTCCTCTCTAGGACTTTACCAAATATGTATTGTACGCTTCCACAAGCTCACACAAAAATAGTCCACAAGTCTTCTCAAAGACTTACCTCAAATTAGCTTAACAAGTCCACACAAAACTTGTCCAATATAATAAAAACCTAAAGAGAATTGTTAGAGACTCAATATTTTCTATACTAAAAACTCAATCACTTTCTCAACTCAATCACATAGAAGAATAAAGAGAATTGTTAGAGAATCAATATGTTCTATTCTCAAAGCTCAATCACATAGAAGCATAAATATAATTGTTAGAGACTCAATATATTTTATTCTCAAATCTCAATCTCTTTCACAAATCAATCTCATAGAAGCATAAAGAGAATTTTTAGAGACTCAATATGTTCTATTCTCAATATCAACTCAAATCAAAATATAGAATAATTTGTTTCATGGAACTTGAACAACAACTTCACATCCACTTGACTACTCTCAATCAACTCTACTCAACCAATCATCTCAAGGAACAACTCTTTATCACAAACCCTAGTCCAAGCATATATCAACCAACTCAAAATATTTCCAACAATGTTCAACAACAACTATCACATAACAATGATATTCATGTTATTTCCAAACTCAAGTTCAAGTTCATTGCATAACAACTCACTTCAACAACCATGCTTATAAAATATTCTTCACATAACAATGATACTCATGATCTTTCCAAACCCTAACTTAGGTTTTTTACACAACCAATGGCTTCAACAACAATGCTTATAAAACAAGGTTTTAATCACAACTCTTAATCTAGAAAACCTTGAAGCACTAACTCAACCACTTTCAAAAAGGAAACCCTAATCAATTCCTTTTCACTCCAAACTTAATTTTCAATCAAGCCAATCAACCAAATCAATAGAGAAGAATTTTCCCATACCTTTTTGTTGCCAAGGAGTTGTCCACAAATCACACTTCAAAAAATCTCTTTTCCAAACTCACATAAGGGTTAGAGGACTTTTAATTAAAATCACAATGCAAAATATAACTTTAAATACACCTTTTTACTCCAACTTAATTTTCACATCCACCAAAGTCCTTTTAGAAGAAAATCCTTAAAAATAATATTAAAAAAGTCTCAAAAATAAATCTTAATTAACAATTTATCATAACTCCTTATACCTCCTAAAACATAACTCTCAAAACAACACTTTCCAGATTATAAAACTCAAATAATAAAAAAAAAATTCACTTTCAAAAATCAATCACCACAACCTTTAATAGAAAGGTTTATAAAAAATTAATCAACTCTAAAACATCCTTATCACTCCAACCTTAGGGCATAAACCATAAAACTTAATTAAAATTTTTGTAACTGCCTCAAGGGGTTTTGAACCCATGACCTAACCACACTATGAGCACCTTAGCCATGACCAAGGTTGCGAACAAGCTACACGCTTGTTCGCAAAGGGAGAAGCACCATGTGCTTCTTATTTGATTTTTTCCTTGCCCACATTTAAAAACGTGCACCCTGGATGCTTCCACAATACTCCACCAAAAGGCTCTTTGTAGGAATCAAGCGCATGACCTCCGTTATCCCAATGCCTTCATGCTCTCCAAGCCACCACTAGGCCACAATTCCCAATGCAAATTGGTGGTGGTCTCAAACCGTGTTATCTTTTGCGTCCTTTGCCAACTATTTTAAACCATGAGCTCATTTTTTGCTTATACCATACAACAACCGTTTGAGAAAGGATAATCGAAAATAAACTTTGGGCATGGTATTTATATGCATCTCCAATAATTCAAAAATATCGGTGCTTCCCTTTGGATTCTATGATGTTGGCGGAAATAAAACTTTGAATGCCTTGTTTAAATCTTTAAATCCAACCTTTGGATTTATTAAAATATTCTTTGGTCTTAAACCTTTCAACCCAACCTTTGGGTTTATTAAAATATCTTTAGACTTTATAATCCCACTTCTGCAATATAAAATATTGTAATGAAAATTACAAATATTTTATAATGGGTTTTCACCATGGCACTTCTAATATTATAATAACCATTATAATATTTCACCTTTGATAAAGTACCTTTTAATATTTATTTATAAAATTTAAATTCATCCTGAATTTAAATAATTTATAAAATAAATATTATAACTCTTTTTTAACTTCTGTCTTTTGCACTGTTTTACTTGAACTTTGGCATTCTCCTTGGATATCAAATAATCATATTTTTCCCCTTTATTTCCTGCTAAAATATTTGGTATTAATGATGACTTCATCTAGTGGCATCAATGGTGACATCAATGACAACTTTGACTTAGGGTCTCAAAATGTCCAACACAAGAGTCTGTAATATTTCTTGTGATCAAGAAGTATTCTATGGTGTGAATCTTAATATTAAAAGGACATAGAATAATTCCACAAAAATGCCCCAATAATGTAGGTAAATAATGGCCTCATGACCAATCTCTACAAATCAAACCCAGAGATTCAAATACATTAAATGGTTGGTTATAATCGGAGGCATTTAAAGCTTTTCAACAGGTAAAATATTGGAGGTAGTGCAAAAAGGGAATATGGCTAAGTCTTAAAGAGTTTTGACATCAATTAAGCTTAGTATTATTCAAAACTAGACCTAATGCTAGCCAAAATCTCTAAGTGCACAAATCTAAAATTGATCAACTTCAAACCTTTGAAATGAGTGATATCAGCAGAGGTGCAAGTTTTTTTGGAAATAATTACTCAATTGTGCATAAAGCCAAATATATCCCAAGGGACTAGATTTTATCCCTCAAGTCCAAGCACGTGCAATCACACACAAGATAGAATAAAGAAGAAACAATACAATTTCAAAATTAGTCAAGAAATGAATTGTGACTTAAGGATAGAGAGAAATGAAGCCAGACATCTTTGGACAATGATGTCAAAAATCCTATCCCAAAGCCCAAAAGTGTATAAGACCAGAATATAGGACATTAATGAAGAAATATGTGAAATCTAAGCTTCACAAATAATGACATCATAACACCCCAAAGGACTAGATTCAAGTAGCTAAAAGGCTCAATATGCTCAGAATTTTGTCCTTGGTCAACTAAGCTTGGAAATATTTCACCCAAATCTATTATTGTCTTAGTGCCCTTTAGTTATCCAAAGCAAGATCTATTGGCCTGAAAGTAGTATTTATGATAGAAGAATTACAACTAAGCCAATTGCAAGAGATAGATTTACGAGCCAAATTGCAAAGCATATTTGAATTCAATTGCAAAGCAAAATTTGGATTGGCCATCTCAATAATGTAAACTTCAAGGGAACCTTCTGCTAGGTTTTTTTTCTAATATAAATTTAACTATAAATATTATGTTGTAAGATTCATAAGTAGCCTATAAATATTTCAACATACCTCACAATGAAGGATCAAATCTATAGTATACCTAGATGTATGTTGTGTGATTTCTGTTGCCAATTAATGAGAAGTGATAGTATTTTGGCCTCCATTATGATTTAAATTTCAGGTTCTTATAAATAAATGTATGTTTTAAGTCATTATTGTTACACTTTATGACTAGTTTATTTTGTTATAGTGATTTTTTCTCTTTCAGTTTTTGTTGGATTGCTTTTCATTAATGTCTTTAGTATGATTAAAGCATATGGATATAGCTAAATTGACTCTGTTATGCATTTGGCAATGGCTGGTTTGTAAAATATTTTTAAAAGCTAATTGTATTAGAATTTGTGCAGTGCACACCCAATGTTGTTAAGCTATATCATATCCATCATTTAGTTACTACTCTAAACCCCTTACTCATTTTTAACCCTTGCATTTATTACTTTTATCTTAAATCCTTATTTTAATTTTGTAAATATTTCAAGGAGTCAACCTTCTTCAGAGGTTGAACCAAGAGAAATCTCATTCATCCAAACATTGGCTAAAGTCTTGGGTGCACTTCACAGGATTAGGCAAATTTTATGCCAATAGGAATTTAGATTTGACACCTCCTCTGGTTACTTGGTGTAGTGGCTAAGCAATGTTGGAGAACCCCAATATAAATGTTTGATAAAAATTGACAAGACCCAAAATTCTATGAATCTCTATAAAAGGATTTAGAGTAGGCCAATATTTAATTTCTTGAATCTTCTTAGGATCAATATTGACTCCTTTGTCAACAATGTACCTGAGGTACTAAATATTCATCATTCCAAATTAACACTTATCCATATTATCATATAGTTTATGTCTTTTAAGAGGTTAAAGTACCTGTTGAACATGCTATAAATGCTCCTTCCATGTCTTACTATAGATGAGAATGTCATCTAGGTATACTACCATAAACAAGTTAGTATAGGGATGCAAAATGTCATCCATCATCCTAATGAATGTGATTGGTGCATTAGTCAAAAGACATAATCAACCACTCAAATAATTTTCCCTTCAATTTGAATGTAGTCTTTCATACATCATTGGGATTTATGGGTATTTGATGCTAGTTGGATTTGAGATTAATTTTAGGGAAAAAATTTGCACAATAGAACTGGTCCAACAAGTCATCTATCCAAGGGAATGAATAGTGGTTCTTTGTAATGATTCTATTTAAAGATTTATAGTCAATACAAAATCTCCATATTCTATATTTCTTTAGAGCCAAGCTAATTGTATTGTCACTTTAGGATGGATAAAATTTTGGTAGTTCAAAAGTACTATTGACCCAAAATAAGGAATAATATCGAGAGGTACATCAAGTCATATGCCATTTGTGTTGTTCCCAAACCATCCAATAAGAAGTAAGGATTATATACAAAATTTCCAATTACATCCACACCTTAGGAGTCTATCTCCAAGGATCCTTTCAACTTTACCCACATATAAGTATGGTAATGATTATGTTTGTGTAGTAGATGATCATTTTTTAAAAATATCTATTATCATTTCTTGTAAGAAAAATCATTTCAATTGAGGAGACTGCTAAGCCTTGTTTTAGTCATCTATGGCTCAACTTTGGCTTTCCAAAGTCCATTGTATCTAATAGGGATATCATATTTTTGATCCTTTTCTAGTTCACCCTATGAAGCATGATTAAAAATATCTTGATCATACCCACAACCTTCCATCCTCAAATTGATAGCTAGATAGAAGTTGTGAATCGAACGATTATACATATTCTTTAGATATATAATTTAAAGCATCCATACACATGGGATGAAATCCTCCCCTACATTTAGTATGGGTCTAATTATGATTTACATCTACCAAACACAACCCATTTCATATCTATTTTGGGTTCCAATGCTTGGCACCCACTAATGTAGCTCTCCTTATGCAACCCATGAAGTACTTACCTCATAAATAGAAAGAATAAAAAAATGTGCTATGGTCTATGGAATAGATTCAACATATCCAAAAATGAGTTCACGACCTCTTGAAAAATATAAAGAAAAATTACAAGCAACTCCATGACCAACATTGGATCCCATATCAATTCAAGGTTGGAGATAAGATATGGTTTTGTCTTTAGAAAGAGAGACTTATAGGACCTCAAAGGAAGATCAAGCCTCTTTTATATGGATGATATTCCATCACCAAGAAGGTGGAATAGAATGTCTTTGAATTGAATCTTCTATTTTATGTTGGTTTGCATACAATATTCAATATTAAACTTCACAATCCCTATCATCCACCTCTATTGGAGACTTTTATCATAGGAGGACAATTGGGCATTGAAGAACTCATTCCAAATTATTTAAAATTAATATGAGTAATGCAAACAAATAGACATATAGACATATTTGGCAATGACAAGCTGAGAATTGCATTCCAAAATTAGCTATAAATAGCCATATTACACCACTTATGAAGGATCATTCCAGAACATATTGGATATGATTTAATTAAATAATTTTTTAGGTAGGCCTATCTAATTTATAAGATACCAGATTTAGAAGCCTTACTTTTAATTAAACCTTATATTAAAAAATTAAAAAGGTTGACCTACAAATTCTATGTAACATTATTTTCTAGCCATATAAAATTAAACATAATATTAAATACTAATTCACATCATTCCTCCCCACCATGAAAGCATTGGATTCTAATGCGTACAAAATGGAAGTAAAAACATGAACCATTTGGTGATGTAAACAAACTAAAAGCAAAAAAAAAGGAGCAAAAGTTGGAGCTAGAGCAACAACTAGAAACCAGAGCAGGAGCAAGAATTAGAACAACTAAAGTAGGAAAAATAACTAGAACAACTAGAGCATGAGCAAGAACTTGAACAACTAAAGCAAGAACAAGAAATATAAAAACCAGAGCAAGAGCAACAACAAAAGAAGGAATAGTAATAGGATTAGGAGCAAAAACTATAGTAGGAACAACAACAAGAGCAAGACCAACAATAGGAGTAGGAGCAACAACAGGAGCAGGAGTAGGAGCAGGTTCTCTATGAGTATCTACCTAAAAATGTGCAACATATAAAGTGGATAAAAGAGATTTTTATTGGGAATTGTAAGACTATGGGCTACTAAAAACTAATGCAATCTTATGTGTTTTATACAAATTAGTATGAACCAAATGTGTAGTAGGCTGGGTACTACAAATGATAAATTTTTTATTCTTATGTTGAAAGGTATAAGTATTATGATATGCATCATACTGAGTCTTCTTATCATATTGATAAGGTTTACCTAGAAATAAACCACACCAATCCATAGGAGTTACATCATAAGTAACATTATCCACATAATTAGGGCCAAAATAAAAATACAAGATGCAAGTGTGTGTGATCATGGAAGTAGTATCACTGTCCTTCCATCCAAGTGAGTATGGATGAGGATGAGGATGTATAGGCAACTACAAATTATTGATAATGGACTTCATAATCATGTTTTTTTGTGAACCATTATTGATGATACAACCCATAAAAAAATTGTGTAAGATGAGCATGAGTGACAAACAAATTATCATGACCTCGTCTAGAAGACTAATGATTGAGCAAGGTGATATTGTTGAGTTGACCTTTTAAATCATCATAGGTATGATCTTCTCCACAAGTATTTATGGGATTATGTAGAGTTCCCTCATCAGGAGACTATACAAGTAAATGGTTATTTTCTTCTATGGACAAGCATATTTCATATGTCCCTTGTTTTTATAATAATGAAACAAAAAATATTACAAGAAGAAGAAAAAGGAGAAGAATAATAAGGAAAATAATTCTTCGTATAAGATAAATATTTTTGATGTGGATAACTTGAATATCAAGAAGTTTCTACTAAAAAAGAATATTGAGGAGCTACTGAAAAATATGATCGAGGTACACTAGCTAAAAAAGAGGTCCAAGGAGAATGGTACTAGACATAAAGTTTCTCCTTTACAAGTTGTTCTTGATTAAAAGTTGCATCAAGTATGCCAAGTGGAGCATATTTTAACTTTCAAAATAAGTGAGTCTAAAGGTCACTTTTAAATTTTGTAATAAGAGTAGGTCTAGGATCCTGTAGATAGAGCAAGATACATAGGCAATTGAACTGATAGATATAATCTTGAGTAGACATGTGCCTTCATTGCCTCAAGAAAATCCATTGGATGATAAAATCAGCATCTTAATTAGATGGATTGAATGTAGACTTCAAAGCTATGACCAAAAGATCCCAAGTGGTGATGGGATTTTATATAGTTTGTTGCTCAGTAATAAAGATTTTAACAACACCTAAAATTTTTAACGTAGTAAAGGGTATCTTATCATCATCAAACATTTAGTAGTAGGTAAACTAATTTTTCTTATCTATAATACAACTATTAAGAACTTAATGATTCCTAGACCCATCATAGATTCTAACCTCACATTTTATGGGAGAACAGGTGTCAGGAGTATTTATCCTAGGTGATGGAGGTTGGACCTACATATTATTAACTTTATCAACCAAATTACTAATTATATTAGCTAAAGTCATTATTTGTTATGTTTTCCAATGTGCCTTGATTGAATATCAAGGAGGGTGTTTGACCAAATTTGCAAGTAGACCACTAATTTTGTTTAGGAGTGTCGAGTACTAGTGAAAATGCACTCTTTTTTACAAGAGATACTTTGAGGTATAATTAGACACATTAGATAATCACAAAATTAAAAAATGACAATCTCAATGGATCAGGCTCAAAAAGAGCTTTCCAACGAGCATAAATAAGGCTATACTCAAGGAAAATAGGTGCCTCAAAATTTCAAAATTACAATATCTCTCCAAGTAAAAGAAAGCTAGACTAATCAACTCTCTCCTACAAAGAACTTTCCAATAAAATATTCTCATTTTAATTTTTAATTTGACGTTTCTCTTTTTCACATTCACTTATGTGTGTGGGATTGCAACAGGTATTAGGAAAGTATTACATCCTTGATAACATTTCCAAGTAAGAAATAATAGGAAAATATATATAACTCAAGGTAGTCATGCATTGGAGAGTGGGCATAAGACTAGGGCAGATGATGATGAAGAAAAAATTACAAACCATCATAGGTGGAGAGAAAAAACATAATGAAGATACTAAAAAATAGGTGGAAAATATTTTATACTCCTTATAAATGTTGCAACATTAGCATTATACTCCTCTAAAATAACTAACATTACAGGTGGATGTTCTCAAGCAACGATAGGTGATCATCCCTCAAAAAATAAATGTTCATCTAGAGTTGGTTCATCTAAAAAGTAAAATATCTCTATCAAAAAATTAGAATGGCCAGTCTTATGATCTAGCCATAGCACAAAACACGGGCATTCGAGGTGATCAAACGATGATTAAAGTGAACAATAAATTATGCAACTTAATTTTTACCTCCACAATTTCAACACAAAACCTATATTTGGGCTACGCATCCAAATATGAGCAACACAAAATAAACATGATGAAGAGTAGAGACATGAATTACAACATGAAATTGGATGCCAAATATACATTTCACTAAAATAAAACTGACGTAAGCTTCTCAGACTGATGAATTCTCAAACTTCATGTGGCTCTTGATCCAATACACCAACTACCTACCAAATTAGTTGCACAATCAGGATTTTTATTACTAATAAGATTATATTCACCATTAGAAGAATTGAAAAATTCCTCCACACAATAAATAAATAGATGATAATATCGCAGGTCATGCCAACAAATGACACGTTAAAGTAGCACATGGATATCAAGTTTTCTAAACATGCAACACTTTCAAACAATGAATGGTATTCATACTTCAAACTCCAAGTTGTAGTAAAACTTAAATCAATCCAAGTACGAGCAAATGGTATAGGACCCTTTAGGAACATAGGCATTGATTTATCTAATAGGGTAGTCATTGGAGGTAAGCTTCAATTAGAAGCTTAATGCTTTGAGGAAGATGCACAGGCTAATATACATAAGATCCGAATGTAGGCTATTCACACAATGACAATATAAATATATTATTGAAACAAAAAAATATGCATCGTCCAGGTAAGAAAATTTTACAAGATGAATGAAAATAGTCTAATTAACAATTCACTAGTAGACCTGGTCGTCTCTACTGAGTAGGACTCAAAAATATATGTAATTATTGGGACCAAGATTTATCGGATAAGACTTTTTTTAGACACAAATAAAACCTCTAGGAATAATAATTTTACTGAGCACATAACCACACACTAATGTGTTGTAACCTAGTTTGTCATCTAGTTCATGCTAGAAATATGATTAAAATATCTTGGAATTTGAAGGTGAGCACCCGCTGATCATAGACAGACTAAATATTTGGAGAATCAAACTACTTTGATTCAACCTCCAGAGAAAGTTGGCTCCTTGTCAACTTAATGAGTGTTGACTCTATTTAGCTCAAATATAGGAAGGTTAGGGATAGAAATGATAGGGTTAGAAATGAATGGATTTAATATGGATGGGTGAAACTAACAACATAGACATCCAAACAATATCCTTTACCAAATAATTTTAGAAAAGCATCCTAGAGGATTAAAAACATTAAGAAATTATGCAATTATGCTATTGAAATGATATTTTGCATTTCCATAGAACTATTCCAAATATCTAGAAATATTGATTATCCAGTTGCAACAAAATAAGATCAATACCCTGATTTGAATGAAATAGAATTCTTGATAAACATGTATGCAGAAATAATTAACTCGATCTACTCTAAGTTAGCTTTTCAAATTAATAGAATAAACTAACCATAGCAGCAATATGATATAATATCTAAGAATCAAGTCCACCATTCAACACAGACACAAATTCGAGGTAAGCATCCCTTCTAATACTTTATTCATCAATTTTCAAAGATCTACATAGTGGTGCAAGAAAACACTCTAGAGGTTGCTGCCCTTATTTATAGATTTACAATAGTCATTTTACCCTCAAGCATTATAGGGAAATTTGATTTTCTCTCTATCCACTTGCCGTTCATGATGCCTGCCAAAAATTCCCTCTTGGTTTAGTTGCAATGGACTTCAAGGTTATTTCATCATCACCATTGGATATTCTTGAAATCAACTCCTCTTCACCGATCTCACAAATGAATCTGGTTCAATAGGATGTTCTAGAAGATTCTGGGCTTTAATTGCTTTCTATTCGGCTTCTTTGACATCAGTTTTAGTTTTCCCCCTACTTCCTAGATTACACATGCAAAATTTCACTGAGAACCCTTAAGGGAGACAAAATTTTAATTTTGGCCATAGATTTGATCATTGGACGATTGTAGGACCACTTCTTGTTTGTGCGATGGCAACAAAGGAAGGAGAGAAATTACAATTTTCCACCTTTAGATATTTCTCGTCCTTTCTTGTGCTTCTCACTTTTGGCTTAATTTTAATGCTTTCCTATTTGCACGGCTTTTTGTTCTTCTTATTTTCACCTTTTGTCAGTGCTTCTTAGCTTTAGCATTTTCTCGGTGCTTTTCGATTTGTGCAGCTTATGTGAAAATGATCAAGAAGCATGGCTCCCACAACTTCTTTGTGTTTCTCTCTTCTTAGTGCTTCTCAACTTTAGCCTTTTCTCGGTGCTTTTCAATTTGTGCAGCTTATGTGAAGATGATCAAGAAGTGTGGCTCCTGTGACTTCTTTGTTTTCTCTCTTCTTAGCACTTCTCATATTTAGCCTTTTCTCGATGTTTTTTGGTTTGCATAGTTTGTGTATGTGAAGATGATCGAGAAGAGTGGCTCTTGTGACTTCTTTATTTTTCTCTCTTCTTAGAAATTCTCAAATTTGGGTTCTTTTCAATGTTTTCTGACTATGCACTTGATACAAAAAAGGTTGAGAAGTGCGGTCTTTCTATACTTCTTACATTTGAGCTGATTTTAGTGTTTCTTAGATTTGGGTGTTTTGTAGCGCTTTTGCGTCTTTCTTACATACTTAGCCAAATTTTGTAAAAATCTGGCTTGAGTATGAATGTAGCCCTTTTTTGGACTACATTATTGGTGCCTCCTTGGGAATCTTTCTTGTAAGGTTTGAGAACTCAGAGCCTTATTAATTGGGTTTACGGAGTCGATGGGGTGAATGATTTATAGAATGGAAAATAGGAATGAGATGGAAGGTATGATTTGGGATGCATAGAAATGGATGGAGGAGTGGAGTGGGTAGCGATTTGTGAAATTATATAGAAGGAAATGAATGGTGAACTTAGACTCAACGTCATGGCTAAAAAATTTCTCCTTCGTGACTACCAACTTCTTGATTAGAGATAAATCATCCAGCATCTAATAGTCATGAAGAAACTATTTGTGAAGCAAAAATGATTCTCAATTCTCAAGAGGGTTCCTCTTATATGTATCTTATTAGAAATCTTCCACGCTATGAGCATGAGGCTCTATACGGGTTCACACTTTATTTATTTTTTGACTGTTGTCATACTGCAAAAACTTCACCAAAAATGTGCTTCTGACAGTTCTCTTGTTTAGACCAATTTATTCATTCTGATCCTCTTCTTCATCTTCTTATCTTAGGTGAACCACTTCGATCTCTGGTTTTTCAAGGATGATTTCATGAATTTTATCATATTCTTCATCTTATTTGACTTCATCTTCAATCTATTATTCCTCTTCTTCATGGTCTTCATCATTAGACCTATTTTTATTAGACTCATATCCTTCACTTTCCTCTATGGTGACATTGATATCATCATTATCTTCTTCACTAAGTAGCTAGGTAACATGGCTTAGTGCACTCGAGGCTTGTTCCCATATCTTCTCTAGAATTATTGGCATTAATGATATATTTCTATGGAGTCTCTATAAGTTGGACAACCTCTTATGGGATGGTTCTGAACCACCATTTCCCAATTCAGATATAACATCTTTTACCTCTATCAAGTTCTTGATCAGCTAGATTACTTGTTCCTAATGGATTGGTTTAGTCCACCCTTCTATTTTAGAGTCATCTTGCATGATAAAATCTATACAACTTGATAGTACTACTTCTTTGATGAATTTATGATCTTCTCCAAAGTAGTCAGGGAATTTGAGTTGCCTAAGGTAGGATATTTTTCTCATAATCTTGTTAGTCTTCTCCTCCATATTGGATAGTAATTGTAGACCTCTCCATGGAAACTTATTTTTTTCCAGAATATCTTTGGCCATTCCCTCGACTATGTACCATTATTTATTTAAAATGAGTCTAACCATGACTCTAGACTTGGTCTTTGCCAATCTACAAATATTTTATATTTGGGCTATCTTATGTCGAAGCTCATCTTTCACTTTCTGAAGGGTATTCCTATTGGAAATTTTGATTAGTTTTTTTGTCATTGATGTCAAAAGAATATTGGTTTAATTTCGTCATCATTAAGGACATCAAGTGGTTTTTCCAAAAGCAAGAAGGTCTTGGAAAGGAATAGGATATAATATTTATTTTTAATATTATATGCCTAAAAAGGGCCCAAAGGATGAAGACCCAAGGAAGGATGATAATATTATAATATTTTATATTATAATATTGCGGGCCAAATATCAAGACAAAGAAAAACAAAGTTCAAATTGAAAAGACCCATGAGCAATTTACAAAAGGTTTAATTTAAATTAAAATATTTTAATCTTTGATTAAAATTTTAATTTAAATTAATAATGAAGGCAAAGGTTTTTAAATTTAATATTTAAAAACTAAATTCAAAATTTTAAATTCGAAATGGGCCAACGTGAGAAGTCAAAAGATAATGTGCATTTATATAGGAAATAAATTCCATTTCCTAAAGTTTGAATTAACACCTTCAAATGCAAGAAAGAGGAGAATATTGAGCGTTGCATCCTAGGAAGAAGCAAGATTCGTATTTCAAAGAGATTGGAGGGAAATGAGGCAATAAAGGTAGTGAAGTGATTTGAAATCCCACCAATGGTGGTAGCACAGGTGGCAATTGGGAGAGTGCTAAGGCTTGCGAGGAGGAGATCATGGTTTGATTCACATGATCACCATTTTGCGTGAGGAAGAACTTTTTGTTTGATTTACTCGATGGATTTCATGAGGTAGTCTTTTAGGATAGTGTGCACCATTTGTCTCATGTGGGCACGTAGCTCACTTGGTAGCCTAGATTGAGCTAGGGTGTTGGGGAGTGCAAGGTCACATGGTCAAATACGTCGAAAACATTTTGTGGGCAAAATAAATTAAAGGTATGCTATTAAATTTTTATTCTCCAAGGTGTTGAAAATTGGATTGCTTAGAGATTATCGTGAGTTCTAAGTGCTTGGGGAGTTATAAGGTAAAGGAAAAATTAAAATATTTTATTTTGATTTTTGGTGATTGAAATTTATTTTGTAAGGTGTGGAGATTATAAGGTGTATAAGGGAGATTGTTGTGCATTTTGTTTTAATGAAATTGTTGAGTTAGATATTGTGAGTTTGGAGATTATAAGGTATACAAAAGGATTTGATATTTTAAATGGAAAAATATTTTTTGAGAAAATTATTTTGTGGAGGTCTTAAGATAGGTTGTGGCAAAGAAAATTTGGTTGTGGTTAAGACAAGTTTTGAAGACATATCTCCATCAAAATAAAAGGTATGGGTACATCTTCCTTGTGAGTAAAATATTGTTGGATTGGATGTTGTGAATGGTAAGTTGGAGTGAAAAGGATTGTTTTATAATCATTGTTGAGTTTGGTTTTGAGGTGTCTAATATTGATTGATGAAGGTTTTTCTAGAATGAAGGTTGATGCTAGAAACCTTGTTTGATAAGCATTGTTGGAAATATTGAATGAGCCTTCATATGCATGATTAGGGTTTGTGAAATATCATGAGTATCATTGTTATATGAAGTTTATTTGATAAGCATTGTTGAATATGCTTTCATTGAGTGATTGGTTGAGTGGAGTTGATTGAGCATAATTGATTGAAAATGTTGAAGTGATAGTTCAAGTTCTATAAAACAAATTATTCTTTATTTCTATATTGAGTTGAAGGAAAGATTGAAAGTGATTAAGCATTTTTGTGAGTGAAACATATTGAGTCTCTAAAAATTCTCTATATGTTTTAGTGATAAAACAAGAGAGAGATTGAAAGTTATTAAGCATTGTTGTGAGTGAAACATATTGAGTCTCTAACAATTCTCTATATGTTTCTGTGGTAAAACAAGAGAGATATTGAGAGTGATTGAGCATTTTTGTGAGTGTGAAGCATGTTGAGTCTCTAACAATTCTTTATATATTTCTATGATATTAAACAAGAATCTATGTGAAGCTTTTTTGTGTGATTGAAGAAGTTTTCTGTGATTATATTGATTTGAGTTGATTAAGATTTTTTGAAAGCTTGTGAGATGATTTGAGTAAGTCCTTGAGTGGACATAAGGATTGAGTTGAGTAAGATTTTGTGAAAGCTTACAAAGCAGATTTGAGGTAAGTCTTGGTGAAGACTTGTTGAGCAGATTGGTCAAGTTCTAGTGAGGACTTGTTGAGCATATTTGAGGTAAGTCTTGGTGAAGACTTGTTGAGTAGATTGGACAAGTCCTTGAGAGGACTTGTTGGAAAAATTTGAGGTAAGTGAATACTTGAGAGCAAAGTTGATTGATTGATTTGTTCAAAACTTGATTTAAGGTTTGAAACATATCTAGCAGAGTTGATTTGTAATTGGATCAAGCTTTGTGTTAAGGCTTGAGGATAGATTTTGGTGCATATTTGAGGATATATTTGTACCAGATTAGAGACAGATATTGAGTAGATTTGTGCTATACGAAAGGACTATGTTTGGTGTAGATCAAAGACAAATATTAAGTAGATTTGTTCTAGAATGAAGGACTGTGTTTAGTACAGATTTGAGTAGAGCTGAGAGGAAGCTTTGGAGATGATAGAATAGAGGATAATAGTCTTCAGTGGATAGAGATCCATTAGCCAAGGTAGCGAGGACAAATATTTTTTGAGTGAGGATAGAGTCTTCTATGGATAGAGATCCACAAGCTAGTGCAGTGGAGGTAGTAGTCTTCTAGAGGATCACCAACCAGAGTAGAGGAGGAGTTCTCCTGTGGATAGAGATCCACAAACTAGCTGAGGGGATTGGTGTCTCATGTGGATAGAGATCCATGAAATTGATTAGGGGATTTGTGTATCCTTTGGACAAAGGTCCATAAACATTGTAATAGGGAAAGGATTCCCAAGATATTTTTTGATAAAATTTTATTGAAATATTTTCTCCGTGGAGTAGCCCACATTGGGTGAACCATGTTAAATTTGTGTCTCTATTGTGTGTGGTGATTTGTGCATTGCTTTAGTTACTATTGTTGATATTGCTATTGATATATTACATAATATTGTTTGGGAAAGAAAAGTAAAAAGTGGTATTATACTATTCACCCCCCCTCTCAGTATAAGCTTGTGTTCTTCAATTCCTTGCACTTACTAACTCATTTGTGGCTTCATCTAAAAAGATAAAAATTGGCTTAGCTTCTATAATTTTTACTTTGATCTTCGACCATACCCTTCTTCAAACTTATTTTATGGCTTCTTTAGAGAACCCTACGAGTTTGGTTCTTTTTGACAATAATTGTTGATTTAGCTGGTTGTTCTATTCTATAAGAGTCATTACCTAGGCCTAGAGGTCGTCTGCTTGTTCTTTGAAATTAGATATTTCATGATATTTATATTGCCACTCTTTCACCTCATCTCTAAGAGAGTTGGCCAAATATTCACATTCTTTTATAGAAGTCTCTAACTGCTCTATTCTTTATTTTAGCTCTTTATTCTCCTCTCTTCTAACATCTCCAAGCAAGAATATCATATCCATATGAGCTTTGGCCATTACCAACTCATTAGAATCTAGTAGCTACATGATATCTATAGTTTTCTTGACTATTTCATAGTCTTCCAGAGTCATCTCCTTTCTTGGTTTCTTCACTTTTCGAGTGTGTTGAGTGGTATTTTCACCCAGTTGTGAAAGTACACTCTCCTTTAGGATTTGGGCTCCAAATCCCCTCTTGCAAAGAAGTTAAACAAACAACTTCTCCAAGGTCTCCGCTATATTAGCATTTGCATATGTGTATTAGTAATCTCAAATAAAGATATTCAATTTAAATGCTTGGAACACCTTAGTGATTGCAAGTAACCGTAAACAAGGGGCAATGTTGGTTTATTTTACCATGAAACTTTAGTGATTGTTCATTGAACCAAAATAAAGAAAATGTGAGTTGGCCCTTATATGACCACGATATAGTGCCTTAATTCCTTTTATATTGAGAGTTTTAAGGTAGATTTTATCTTCCTTATTAAGTCCAAATATGGCTTCTTATCATGAGGATGAAGATATCTTTAAATATGATCAATAAACTATCCCTCTTTGGTGAAATAGGTTTTCACAAAGAGGCAATAATTTATGGCCTTAAATTAAGGGCTTTAAATGTCACTTTAACTTATCCCTCTTAAATGAAATAAAATTTTCATTAAGATGAACAATTAAGTGCTTTGAATCAATGACCTTCAATGTGATGCTCAAATTACCCCTCTTTCATAAAATCAAAAATTTTATGAAGAGAGGGCAATTTTAGGCTCCAAAAATGGAAATTTATAAAATGCCATAAAACATAAAGCCTTCAATGAAATTGGAATTTTCATGAAGGCAATGTCATCATAAGCCCATGAATGAAATATGAAATTGAAAAAATGAAATTCGACCTTAAAACAGAAATTTTCTATTTTCGGATTTTTAAAATCTGTAACAAAATAGCAACTTTGATGAATTTTTAAAAATACTAAACAACTCCGAAAATGAAATTTCAAAGTGCATATTGGAAGTATGAAGTATAACCTACGCAATGGTGAAATTATTTTTGGATTTTGAAAATTTTTAAATGTTTATTTTAATGCCTGAAAATTAAAAAAAATTAAAATTTATGGAAAATTAAAATGCAGAAAAATGAAAATGAAATGCAGAAAATGAAAATAAAATGCATTCAGTATGATGCTATCCTATTTCAACAAAACCGAAGATGTGAGGTTTTCATGCATGCAACCTAACCTATTGGACTTGCAAAACAAGCACAATCCGGATAAGCTAAGTGCTGGCTCCTAGGGTTTTAAATGAGATTTTCAGATTTAAACATTCGCATGAAGCAATCAAGAAACTTGCATAAACTCCATTTACAAGCCTAAAATCTGAAAAGGGGAAAAATAGACATTTAATCTTGCATGCAGAAAATGGCTCCTCCTTTCTTGTCCATAAGATGCAACTTTCTGAAATTTTTTGTATTCAAAATTTGTCATTTTATAATAACAGAAATTTCTGATTTTCCCAAACTAGTCCATAGAAGAAAAACAGCCCAAATAGGTCTAGAATGGTCCTCTTGCCTTCAAATCTGCAACTCTGCTCGCGACAATTTCCAACCCCTCAAAACACCCTTGCCTGGTGTATTTAAAATTTTCAGGAAGCTTTTCGTTTCATTTTCCAATGACTGTTCGTTTCACCTTCCCTTGTGCATGCATGTGTTTTGGTTTCCAAAAAATATTTTTGTTTCTATTTTGTGGCCCTTCGTTTCATTCCCATGGTTTGGCTTCCTCTGTTTGGTTTTCTTCACTTTTGGTTTGATTTAAAAAAAAACATTTCCTTTTCTCCACATGGGCATGCGTTCCCTTCCATGTGTAACGACCATCTTAAATGATTTCGAATCATTACAGATTCCTTATGTAACGTTTTGTCTTATTCATTGGATTTTGTCCTTATGTGACAAACTACCTTATTCAATCTTCGATTTATTCCTTGGCTTTATATAAAGCCTTGACACCTTCATGAGCAACTAATGAAGGGGTACGAATCACCTCTTTCTTTGCATGTCTATGTGTCTCATATTTTAGTCGCGAAAATGCAACATGTCTCGATATTGTGAAACTTTTGTTTCTCTATCTGCCTGTCCCTTTTGAGTCGTGAAAATGCAACATGTCGTGATATCGCGACACTTTTGTTTCTCTACCTGCTTGCCCTTTTTGAGCCGCGAAAATGCAACATGTTGCGATATCGTGACACTTTTGTTTCTCTGCCTGCCTGCCCTTTTTGAGCCGTGAAAATGTAACATGTCACGATATCGTGACACTTTTGTTTCTTTGCCTGCCTGCCCCTTTTGAGTCGCGAAAATGCAACATGTCGTGATATCGCAACACTTTTTCTTTGCTTTGGACCGTGAAAATGCAACATGTCGCGATATCATGACACTTTTTTCTCCTTGCTTTTTCTCTTTGCTTTGGACTGCAAAAATGCAACATGTCACGATATCGCGACACTTTTTCCTCCTTGCTTTTTCTCTTTGCTTTGGACCGCAAAAATGCAACATGTCGCAATATCGTGACACTTTTTCTTCCTTGCTTCTTCTCTTCTCTTTTGGCCACGAAAATGCAACATGTCGTGATATCGCGACACTTTTTATTTTTTGTTCTTTCTCTTCTCTTTTGGTCGTGAAAATGCAACATGTCGCGATATCGCGACACTTTTCTTTCTTGTTCTTTCTCTTCTCTTTTGGCCGCGAAAATGCAACATGTTGCGATATCGCTACACTTTTCTTTCTTGTTCTTTCTCTTCTCTTTTGGCCACGAAAATGCAACATGTCGCGATATCGCAACACTTTTTCTTTTTTGTTCTTTCTCTTCTATTTTGGCCACAAAAATGCAACATGTCGTGATATCGTGACACATTTTTCTCCTTGCTTTTTCTCTTTGCTTTGGACCGCAAAAATGCAACATCTCGCGATATCGCGACACTTTTTCTCCTTGTGATTTTTTGCTTTTTCTTTGATCTTTAGCATATGGGCCACTTCGGTCTTCTAGGAAAATATGTAAAAATGTGGGTCCCCAATTTTGGGATACGTTGTGGAGCAGCCACTACCATATTGAACCCATGTGCAAGTGTAAGTGAAATCAGAGCTTTGGGGAATAGGATTCCCAATCTAAGCGAGATGGGAGTTTAACCCTATCCTTACTACTCTGATCTGGAGTTCATTACCTCATCTTGAACAAAATGATTTAACCTGTTATAGATGAAGTTGTCAGGCTAGCCTGTTCGTTTGAGCAATTAGTGGTCTTGCTTTTAGACAAGACATGTTGCCATGCATGAGCATACTCCACTGCTAGTCAGGTGTCTATAGCCCCAGTGGAGATCAACCCCATAATCCAAGATTTGAATTTACTTTTGATTTCTTGAACCTTGGAGATGACTACCCATCCTTGCAAGGGACATGTAGTACAATCCTTCCAATCCAATATCAATGATGCAATAAAAGTAGAATGAAAAATATTTTCTTTGGAACTTCAATTTCTTGAGTGTAGATCATGCTTTTAATTTCTTAAAGCATGATGGAGGCAAAATAGAAGCTTTGGGGAATCGAATTCTCAACCTAAGCGAGATGAGAATTAGACCCTATCCTTACTACTCCATGAAGATCAAATCAGAGCTTTGGGGAATTGGATCCTCAACCTAAGTTCGATGGGGATTTAACCCTATCTTTACTACTCTAATTTTAGGGTTTAAGCAATATAGGAGTGGTAAAAACCACTGTTTTAAGAATTACGTTGCATGATAGGACAGACACGAAATACTCCTTTCGCGTCACCTTTTCTTCCAAGTATGGTTTTGACCATTTTGCTCAAGATCCTCTTTACTGTGTGTAGAACATGCTTGGTTCAAGATAGTTCGGGCATCAGTTCCCAACCTTAGGATCTTTTTAATATACATTATATAATAACCCTAAGAGGATTCGACACCTTTTCAATGATTATGTTTGAAATGTAGATGCAACTGAGATGAAATGTATATGCAATGTCGAATGTAACATGAGATATGGATGAATGCATTGCTCTTTTTGAAATGCGGATGGAGTATACCACCTACTTTATCATAATTTGTAAAATTGACAACTTCATGCATCACAAGTTCCAAAAGATATTCTTTAATGTGTTTATGATACTCGTGGAGCTTTCTACAATACAATTCTGATGTTTCATATTCTCTTAGTCTTAGTCAACATTCATAAGGACACAAACTAACCACTTTGCTATCCCCTTTTTTTTTTTTTTTTTCAAGACAAACCAAAAGTGTCCAAAAGACCAACACACAAAAATTAACACCAAAATGAGATCCAATCCAAAACCAAAACACAAAATCAACAGTATATACAAATGCACAATATAATACAAGATGGTGCAAAGTTTGGATTATCATTTTCCTAGATTCCAAACCTTATTAGAATTCTTTAAAAGACATATGACGTCATAGGCATACCAAGTTTTGTAGGAATCCAACAAAAACAAGCTCAACAAACTTCAACTTGCCCCTCTCACCATACCAATTTGATTTAGTTTCATTAATAATCCTATGGTGGAGTTTCAAGTTTTCAAATTGATTAGACAATGATTGATATTCAATTATTTTATGTCTATTATTTAAGATATCCATTCCGCACTTTGATTCATGGTGTAGAAATGAGCTTTCATTTTCATTCAATAAAGCCATAACATTAATAATATTTGAATCAAACCATTCATTAGGCAAACCTTCATTCGAATTTTGCATGGTGAAACCAAAAAGGTGAGATTTTATTTGTGGCATGTTTTCATTTAACCTTACTTGAAAAGGATTTGAAAATTCCTCTTTTCTCTCATGACATTCATCATCATGTAGCACTTGTTCTTTCTCCATGACTTGTTTATCAAAGGCACCAAACTTAGGTACCCAATTGAAAACATGTCCATCCCTTTCAAACCATAAGTCTTGTCTATCTAGGGGTGGGTTAACTAACACATTTCCATGATCAATCACTTGGGTTGTTATGGGTAACGTGAGATTTTCAATTGGATCATCAATGATATCAAACCCAAATGATTTAGGTTTTGTAATTTTCTCATTTTGAAATGGCATAGTCATTGTAGCACAAGTAAGTGGATCAAAATTTTCAATTTCTTTTCTTTCAAAGGAATCTAGAGCAAATGACTCTTTTTCTTGATTCATGATTGTAGAATCCTTATCATGTTCCAAAATTTGATGAGATTCAAATTCCTCTTCCAAAACTTTCTCCAATTGTACAAGATTTATAGTATCCTCACGTGAGGAAGAAATTGAGTTATCCTACATATTAATTGACACAACAAGTTTGTTAGAAGATTTAGATTGATAATATTCTTCCCATTTCTTCCATGAATCATAGTAATCATCTTCCAATTTCAAGTTGTGACGCTTAAGTACTTCTTCTTCATCTTTTGATTCATCAACATGTTTCTCATCCAATTCATCTTCACCTTCCTTAGAGGGTCTAGTTATTTCTAAAAGTGGGTTATCTCTTGAATTCAAATTGGTAAAGCTATCATAATCCAAATTTGTAACCCATGATTCAATTTTATCACAATTTGGAAGGTGTGGATCCTCTTGGTCATCACTTTCGAGAACATCATCCAAAGTGTCTTTCGAGAACAAGTGGTGAAATTTGATTGTCTTCAACTTCAATTGTTGATTTTATTTCAAATTCCTTTTCAGCCACTTGTGATGGCTTAGAAGCTTCTATAATGGGATCGATTTTTGGATTCCGTGTCATATAGTTGCTCCAATCCTTTGCAAGTACATCTAACAAAATCATATCCACATAAGTTTGTTCATCCAAATCCTCATTTTTGGGTAATGATTCTAGATATTTCTTTTCCAAAAAAAGATGGTGATCATTTGATTCCAACTTCTTGTTACCCATCCATAGAATTTCTTCTCCAAAATATTCATGCTCTTCAAGACTTTTCGAATAGGTATTTACTTCAACGTGAGTCACCTCAAAATCTCTTGTATCGCTTGAAGAAGCATAACATGAAACATCATTAAGATCGACATTATGAATTTTCTTCCTAGGATGATTTGGATGCATACATTGACATGCTCATTTTTGTGGTGGAACATGCCTACATACCTTCTTAACCACTTTATTTTTCTCTTTTACTTTCAATGCAAACTCTTTGGGTTGAGTGGTAGAAGTAGTAGGATTAGTTGGATTGATACCCACGGACAAAGCTTCAACATTTGTTGTAATGGTTCCATGGGTGACCACATGATTCTCTAATTGAGGCATAGTTGGATGGATGGAAGTACTTGTATAAGCACATGTGGGAGCATAAGTTGGTATGGTAGGATAAAGTTGATTGTAGGGAAAAACATTTGATATCGAATTTTGTTGTGCCCATGCTTGATTTACCATCAAGGTTTGATTGCAAGCCCCTAGTTGTCCTACCATAGTTGATTGCTCCATTCCATAACCTTGTGGCCTCAATTTTTGATCTACAATCATAGCTTCTGTGTAGGCCGATGCAAGATCAGTAACCAAGGGATTCATCCTAACAAATATGGTACACCATGGATCCAATGTTCGAAAGTATATTGAAGAGCACCACTTTCCTCAATAGTATAGGGAGAAATTAATCTTGCATAAAGCTTTCGAAACGTCATGTTGAAACTTCTCACTGGCTCATTAGGTTCTCTTTTGCAAGAAGTAAATTGTTGATATATCGTGAAAGGATCAATGAGCAACCTAAATTGATTGATAAACTCATCTTTCAATTGAGTCCAAGATGTAATAGAACCAGTGGGTAAATTTATGTACCAATCATATGCCACCTCATCTAGGGTTCCAGGAAACATTCTACATGCCACATCGTCATGTTCAACATTCCATCTAACTAGAATATCCACATAGGCTTGAATATGTTCCTCAGCTAATGTTGGACCATTGTGTTTAAATTTGGGCAGACGTTTTTCTACGTTCTTGGGTAAATCATGAGAATCTCCACTAATGTTCAAAGGATTAACATGTATCCCATACCACGTTCCTGCAGTTGTAGCCATTAACGAAACTCAAAGAATGACTTCAAAACCAATTTTTTAGTCATGAATAAAGGAAGGAACCATGACAAAGCAATATTATAAAAATGTAAATTAGTTTTTGATTCACCAGATCGCATATGCGCAAGTGAAGAGCATACTCCTAGTATTGTAGGCTGTCTGATTCACAAGATCGTATTACACACAAGTGAAGAGCATAATACCGACAACAAATACATTTTAGACAAAATAATTCCTTACAAAGTATGAAATGACTAGCAAATATCAAGCATGTAATGTATGAATAATCATGTTAGCATCAACCAAGAGATGTATCCAATAAAATCAAATGAAAGTAATTGCATGGAGACAACCTCGTTAGTCAAGACCAAAATTTTTCAAAATCAAATCAAAACACATTATTCCTGTATGAACAATCAAAAGCGTTAGAATAATGCATAGCAATTCATGTCCTCCTTTTAACATTACAAGGTTGTATTGTTAAAAGAGGGCTAAAAATAATAATCAATAGGGCATGAAATATTCAAAATTTAAATCCCTATAGCATTTAAATCATACTAAAATAAACCAATTCAGCCCCTCCTTCTAGCGCCAAAATGTTGAGTGGTATTTTCACCCGGTTGTGAAAGTACACTCTCCTTTAGGATTTGGGCTCCAAATCCCCTCTTGCAAAGAAGTTAAACAAACAACTTCTCCAAGGTCTCCGCTATATTAGCATTTGCATATGTGTATTAGTAATCTCAAATAAAGATATTCAATTTAAATGCTTGGAACACCTTAGTGATTGCAAGTAACTATAAACAAGGTGCAATGTTGGTTTTTTTTACCATGAAACTTTAGTGATTGTTCATTGAACCAAAATAAAGCAAATGTGAGTTGGCCCTTATATGACCACGATGTAGTGCCTTAATTCCTTTTATATTGAGAGTTTTAAGGTAGATTTTATCTTCCTTATTAAGTCCAAATATGGCTTCTTATCATGAGGATGAAGATAGCTTTCAATATGATCAATAAACTATCCCTCTTTGGTGAAATAGGTTTTCACAAAGAGGCAATAATTTATGGCCTTAAATTAAGGGCTTTAAATGTCACTTTAACTTATCCCTCTTAAATGAAATCAAATTTTCATAAAGATGAACAATTAAGTGCTTTGAATCAATGACCTTCAATGTGATGCTCAAATTACCCCTCTTTCGTAAAATCAGAATTTTTATGAAGAGAGGGCAATTTTAGGCTCCAAAAATGGAAATTTATAAAATGCCATAAAACATAAAACCTTCAATGAAATTGGAATTTTCATGAAGGGAATGTCATCATAGGCCCATGAATGAAATATGAAACTGAAAAAATGAAATTCGACCTTAAAACGAAAACTTTCTATTTTCAGATTTTTAAAATCTGTAACAAAATAGCAACTTCGATGATTTTTAAAAATACTAAACAACTCCGAAAATGAAATTTCAAAGTGCGTATTGGAAGTATGAAGTATAACCTACGCAATCGTGAAATTATTTTTGGATTTTAAAAAATTTTAAATGTTTATTTTAATTCCTAAAAATTAAAAAAATTAAAATTTATGGAAAAATAAAATGCAGAAAAATGAAAATGAAATGCAGAAAATGAAAATAAAATGCATTCAGTATGATGCTATCCTATTTTGACAAAACCGAAGATGTGAGGTTTTCATGCATGCAACCTAACCTATTGGACTTGCAAAACAAGCACAATCCGGATAAGCTAAGTGCTGGCTCCTAGGGTTTTAAATGAGATTTTCAGATTTAAACATTCGCATGAAGCAATCAAGAAACTTGCATAAACTCCATTTACAAGTCTAAAATCTGAAAAGGGGAAAAATAGACATTTAATCTTGCATGCAGAAAATGGATTCTCCTTTCTTGTCCATAAGATGCAACTTTCTAAAATTTTCTGTATTCAAAATTTGTCATTTTACAATAACAGAAATTTCTGGTTTTCCCAAACCAGTCCATGGAAGAAAAACAGCCCAAACAAGTCTAGAATGGCCCTCTTGCCTTCAAATCTGCAACTCTGCTTGCGATAGTTTCCAACCCCTCAAAACACCCTTGCCTGGCGTATTTAAAATTCTCAAGAAGCTTTTCGTTTCATTTTCCAATGACTGTTCATTTCACCTTCCCTTGTGCATGCATGTGTTTTGGTTTCCAAAAAGATTTTTGTTTCTATTTTGTGGCCCTTCGTTTCATTCCCATGGTTTGGCTTCCTCTGTTTGGTTTTCTTCACTTTTGGTTTGATTTTAGAAAAAACGTTTCCTTTTCTCCACATGGGCACGCGTCCGCTTCCTTCCATGTGTAACGACCATCTTAAATGATTTTGAATCATTACAGATTCCTTATGTAACGTTTTGTCTTATTCATTGGATTTTGTCCTTATGTGACAAACTACCTTATTCAATCTTCGATTTATTCCTTGGCTTTATATAAAGCCTTGACACCTTCGTGAGCAACTAATGAAGGGGTATGAATCACCTCTTTCTTTGCATGTCTATGTGTCCTCTTTTGAGCCGCGAAAATGCAACATGTTGCGATATCTTGACACTTTTGTTTCTCTGTCTGCCTGTCCCTTTTGAGTCACGAAAATGCAACATGTTGCGATATCACGACACTTTTGTTTCTCTACTTGCCTGCCCTTTTTGAGTCGCGAAAATGCAACATGTCGCGATATCGTGACACTTTTGTTTCTCTGCCTGCTTAACCTTTTTGAGCCGCGAAAATGCAACATGTCGCGATATCGCAAAACTTTTGTTTCTCTGCCTGCCTACCCCTTTTGAGTCACGAAAATGCAACATGTCGCGATATCGCGACACTTTTTCTTTTCTTTGGACTGCAAAAATGCAACATGTCGCGATATCGCGACACTTTTTCCTCCTTGCTTTTTCTCTTTGCTTTGGACCGTGAAAATGCAACATGTCGCGATATCGTGACACTTTTTTTTCCTTTCTTCTTCTCTTCTCTTTTGGCCGTGAAAATGCAACATGTCACGATATCGTGACACTTTTTCTTTCTTGTTCTTTCTCTTCTATTTTGGCCACGAAAATGTAACATGTCACGATATCGCGACACTTTTTCTTTCTTGTTCTTTCTCTTCTATTTTGGCCATGAAAATGCAACATGTCGCAATATCGCGACACTTTTCTTTCTTGTTCTTTCTCTTCTCTTTTGGCCGCAAAAATGCAACATGTCGTGATATCGTGACACTTTTTCTTTCTTGTTCTTTCTCTTCTCTTTTGGTCACAAAAATGCAACATGTCACGATATCGCGACACTTTTTTCTCCTTGCTTTTTCTCTTTGCTTTGGACCGCAAAAATGCAACATGTCGCGATATCGCGACACTTTTTTCTCCTTGCTTTTTCTCTTTGCTTTGGACCGCAAAAATGCAACATGTCGCGATATCGCGACACTTTTTCTCCTTGCGATGTTTTGCTTTTTCTTTGATCTTTAGCATATGGGCCACTTCGGTCTTCTTGGAAAATATGTAAAAATGTGGGTCCCCAATTTTGGGGAACGTTCTGGAGCAGCCACAACAGAGTGACAGTGTATTTTGTCCTATTTTTGGAAACTGGATTAGTGACTGTAGTTTTTCTCTTTCGTGCTACATCCTCTTAGTCTTTTGCTAGCTGCTCATTCCACCAGGCCGCTACATTGAAGGCTATATCTTCTATTCTTTGATGTTGAGCTGCAACAGAGTTAGTGGTTGGAATAGACACGGTGATCAAAGATGACCCCAAACTTATAGGGGTGAGTGGAGAGACCAAAATAGTGGAATCTTAGTGTGAAGGAGTAGTTATCATGACTTCTACTGATGTAGGGGGAGGAAGCGGTGTTGTGATTTGTGGACCTATCGATATTATAGATGTAATTATGGGGGGTTCTTGTGATCATGAAAGTGGGGTTCCAATGGAAACTAATGGATGTTGCATGAGTGGAGGTGAAATGGATGTAACAACCTGGGTGGTACAAGAGGGTGAATCTCTATTAATGAGACATGAATTTTAGAATGGGAGAGGAGGTTTTATTGGGAACTTAGAGGTGGAGTACTAGGAGGAGAAGAGAGAAAATATACCTAAGTCCCTTGGTGGGGACTGATGTGCATATTGGTTCATGCCTGATCACTCATTTTATGGAACTTGAGCCTGCTCTTATTTTGTCTCTCTTTCCTCTCTTTCTTGTTCCTCTTCCTGAGGCATTCCAAAAGGGGTTGCCACATATTATGACCTAGAGATATCAGCTATTGATTTCTCTCCTTCAATAGGATCTTGATCATGATATTGTAAAGTACTAGGATGCTCTTGTCACTGAGGGGAGGTAGAAGGTGTGAATCTCACAATATAAGTCCTTGACATGACTTGCTCTTGATTAACTTTGTACTTGGGTTCTACATAGCCCTCATTATATGCTTCAAGAGCTAATATTTTTGGTGTTTTCTCAATTAGGATAGGTCTTGCATTGCCTGACTCGTTAGGGCTCAATCCTCCTCCTTGGTACCCTTGCCTATGCATTAGGTGAGCACCTAGTCCATATGTTTTTGTTTCCCCTGTTGGATATTGGAAAGCAATCTGTTTACCCTTCCTAGTGGGGATCTCTTTTGTAGTACCTCTAGTCCATTAAGGAGAGGATGGGGGCTTTTGAAGGGTAAAAGACTTCAATCTTGACTTGATGGTATTTTCATTACTTGTCTCCTTTGTTTGTCCAGTATGCCTCTTGAAACTTAGTACTAGGAACTTTTTGGTCCCTTGCCAGGTATCGACATGTGAATCATAATAGTCTTCAAAAATTCTATCAATTTTGATGGGATATTTGGAGCTTATGGTATCTATTTCTACCCGTATTTTCCAAAATTTGAAGAACTTTGTAGAATTCCAAATTTTTATTTTCACCAAAGCTTTAACATCATATTCTATAAAAACATACTTGGGTTTTGCTCATAATCTACCACCTGATCATAGAATTCTCTCTCGGGGTGTAGTGCCTTTATATGTTGAACATCCCACTCTAATTCAGATCTTTCATCGTTGTTTCTAAATTTCTTGATGTGGGGATGAAGAGTTATTTTGAACCTATTTATTTTCTTAGAGAATTTTTTTTTTGGGTTGTACCTCCATCTGTGAGGAAGCTCCACTAAACCCATTTCTCGCATGTATTTGGTAATTCTTTTGTGTTGTCCTTTACCAACCACTATATCACTCACTTTTAGGTGATAGGCATAGGTGCCCTTCCTACCCTTACCCATTCCAAATATGATGTTAGTATAATCCTTATAGCGGTAATATTCTAGAGCAAAAATTCTCTCTGTGACATAGTGGGGTAGGACAAAAGTTTTCTCAATGAAACAATATATGCGAATGACTGTCCCTTCTGTTAAGATATACCAATCACCTTCCTCTTCACCCTTCTTCCACAAAATATCTCTTGCTAATTGGATAATTCTAGGGATTTCTCCTTTTATCAACTTCAAAGTTGGTCCTAATAATTCTCTATTGAAATTGTAAAAAGACTCTCCTTTTCTCAAAGCATTTTTCCATTTATAGACGGGTTGAGCCGTTCCATCAGGATTTGCTCTTTGTGTAGGGATGAATGGCAACTTTTCATGGTTAAAGTAGAAAAAAAGCCAAGCCAAATGAGAACAAACACCCTTACTTCTTCATTTTCATCCAACTTATGTATTCTTGGGACCAGACTGCTAAGTATTGAGATCAATCAAAGAATATTGGGTTGTTGTTGTATCTGGAAGACTCATAATTTTTTGGGTTGGAGATATAGTGAGTCGTAGCTATCTACCAATTGTACACTTGTTTGTTGGACTGTGAACCAGAAATTATGACTAGCATGGAGTAAAGTTTTGGATCTTTGAATTATTTCAATTTGATGGGGACCAGAGGTAGGGCACTGCTATTCCATGTTTTATCTAACTGTCCATCCATCCATTTTAGAAAATTTCTTCCCCCTTCGACATTCTTACTTAGGGCGTAATATTGAGCTTGGGCCTTAGTGGAAAATGCTTTGGCTCTCAGGCTTGATTCTACTCCTAAGACAAAGGTATTATTAAAGCATTGAGCTTTGAAATGCTTCAGGGTTTAACCCTCAATGCTTTGTAATATCTTTTGTTTGGGGTCAAAATGTCTTGCGATAGCTTGGATGAGTTTAGGGTATGGATGCACAAAATCACACATGTAAAAATATAGTAATGAACTTACCGCTATCGACTTCGGGTTTGAGTATGATATGTGCTTCATGACCCTTTGTTATACATCTATCCTCATTTGGAACTTCTCCTTGAAGGTGGTAACCGTATCAGCAATTTTACTTGCATTGTCTTGGAAATGACTACTTACTTGGGTTTCCTCAGAAGTGGTCTCCATGGTAGCAGCAGATGGAGATGCCATGGTTCTAGGTGGAATTAAAATACTTCCCTTTAAAGAAAATTTTGAGCTCTTGGTTGCTCTACAAAAAACTACTCTCTTCTTTCCTTCACATAAATCTCAGAAATCAAATTTCGCAACAAGAGTAAACTCTGTTAAGTGGTACTGAACATATAGTCATCTTAGTACGTGTGATTTAAATGAGGTGGTTACAAAGTTCCTCTACATGCGAACCAATATTGATGTCATTTATTCCTATGATTGGGTCACCTTCGAGGTTGATGGTGCTTCTTGGACACGTATGCACTTCTCATACTCAGGAATATAAAATACAACATTGTATTTGCTTTGAATCATGGACCTTGCATTTATTTTGAGCTTTCTCCAATTGAGTGTAATCCTTATCGAATCTCTCTTTTCTTGTTTATGCAGAAAAAATTATTTTCTTGTAATTGTGTGGTGCCATTGTGATCCACATAGATCGTTTGACTTCTGATACATTTGGGAATTGTGGCTTACGAGGGTACTTGCCACCATGGATTAGCCTTTGTCTTTTAGTTGCCCTTATCATAAAATAAAGTGAAAAAAGTGAAAATATTTATAATTTTATGATACATATGATACACAGAGGACAACTAAATATTGGATGTATAGCTTAAGGTGATATCCATTCAATAGGATGGGTAGCACCTCTCCTTCTCAAATTTTCAACTGGAAGGTATTTTTCTATTTGACAAATTATATTTGGAAGGGAGCTTCCTAGAACAAGTTTAACTTTTCATGCTTACCTAACTTGGCTTTGTATACATTCCATTTTAAAACCAAGTTATCAACTTTAAACTTTATAAGTATGGTTTTCTTGTTGAACCAACCCTTTATTTGTGATAAGTGTGGTAATATTCCTCCCTCTGTTCTTCTAAATGCATCAATTGAAGCAGTATTTCCTTCACATGATCATCTTTATCAGAATCACTATCGTTGATGTATTTCAAATTTGGCAATTCTAAATGGATTGGTAGCATGGCTTCTTTCCCATAGATCAAAGTAGAGGGATATGTACCTATAGATTTTTTCATGGTAATTTGATCTTACCATAATACCTGGTTCATCAACAAATGCCAATATTTCTTATTGTCTTCTAACGATCTTTTGAGCATCCTAAGTAGATTTTTATTATTGGATTCTGCTAGGCCATTTCCCTATGGGTAATAATTTGAAGAATTCTTCAAGTAAAGGCCATATTTTCTAGCAAAATCTATATACTTGGATCCTATGAAAGTTAGGCCATTGTCACTTACTAAAGCTTGAAGGATTCCAAACCTGGTGATCAGAGTTTCAAGGAATTCGAGCACTACATATTGATCACACCTCTTGGTTGGTATTACCTCCACCCATCTAGTGAAGTAATCCATGGCAATTAAGATGTAATTATGGCCTACCGAAGAATTAGGACTAATTTCTCCTACAAATTCTAGACCCCACTGTTGAAAAGGTTGCTCAACCTGTATTGGCTATAGAGGTATTGCAATATTTTTATTTCTACTTGTGTATCTCTAGCATTTGTCACAAGCTCTAGAAATTTTAAAAGCGTCAGAAAAGATATTAGACCAGAAATAACCTACCCTTATAATTTTTAGTGCAGTAGATCTTCCCAAATAATAGCCTTTAAATGGTCCATCCTGAAATTCCTTTAGGACTTTTTGCTTTTGGTTTTCTCTTATGCATCTTAAGAGAATGCCATCAAGATTTATTTTGTAAATATATCCAAACAGTATGGTATAATGCAAGGCTTGAAACCTATACCTACTCCTTTGTGAAGCATTGATATTTTGAGGACAGATCCCAGTCTGGAAGTAACTTGTGAGTTGATATATCCAATAAGCTTCTTATGGGAGAGTCTCATCCTTTTGATCTAGCTCATTGATCAGGCATACTAATTCTCATGGGTTTGCTATAGCTATTAATTCTTGATAGAGAGCTCTACCCCTAACCACCTTGGTGGGGTGAATTTCAATGTCAAACTCTTGAATCATTGTAATCCAACCTGCTCTTTTCTCATCAAGTTCTTGTAATATGAAAGCTCTTATATCGGGATAGACTACATAGACTAGTATTTTGCTCTGAGCTAGATACTATATAAATATTTAAAATGACTTCATGACTACAAATATTTATATTTCTATGAAGTTGTATTTTACCTGGTATTCGTGCAAGGTTTGGCTCCAAAAGAAGATAGGATGTTCATTCCCTTTTTCATCCTTTTGGGTTAGTATATCGGTATAACTCTCTTCAATGTCATAAGCATAGAGAATGAAGTCTCTATTAAATTTTGAATTGAATAATATAGGAGCTATGGCGATGGCCTATTTGATAATTTCAAATGCTTGCTTTATTTTATCAATCTATTTATAATCTGAAATTGGTCTTATAATTTGTGAAAAATCTAAAATGAACTTCCTTACAAAATTAATCTTCCCAAATAAATATTGTAGAGCCTTCTTGTTCATTGGGAGATGTAATTCTAGTAGCGCTTTCACTCTATCAGGGTCAATAGACATCCCCTATTTCGATACTACATGCCCTAGAAACTGTCCTTCATGAACTACAAATATGAACTTCTTAGGATTTAATGATATGTTAAATTCTCTACATTTTTTGAAAACTTGTTCTAAATGACAAAGATGATCCTCTCTTTCATGTGAGAACATATTAATATCATCTAAGTATATCAAAATTATTTTTTGATCAATTTACCAAATGCATAATATGTAGCTCTTTGAAAATTAGTGCCAATATTTGATAGACCAAATGGTATTCTTTGGTAGGTGAAAGTGCCCCACTTTGTTTTAAATGCAGTTTTGTGTTGGTCTTCATTTTTTACCCAAATTTGGTTGTACCTAGATAAACCATCTAGTAAGGAGAATATTTCTGCCCTTGCTACAATTTGTAATATTTGGTCCATCTGTGGTAAGATATAGTGCTCCTTCAGAGAAGCTTGATTCAAATTCCTGAAATCCACACAAAGGTGAATATCTTCATTCTTCTTCCTTATCGGGACTAGATTGGCTACCCAATTTGAGTGTTTGATTGGGTAAATTATCTTAGCTCTTAGTAGCTTAAGTAATTCCTCCCACATAATTGCTTCAGTATTGGGTTTTACTACCCTTTGATTTTATCTAAATGGTTTAGCATTTGACACTAACTTGATAGTATGTTGGATGACATTTTTTTTGTATACCTTCAAGTCGTCGTAAGTTCAAGCTATTATGTCTTGATACTTATGGCATATCTAAAGCTCTCAGTTTATTCTATAGTAGACTAGATACCAAACTTCAACTTTTATCCATTTTGCATCTCATAGAACTTCATTTGCTTTAATATTTTGCCATCTTCATTGTCGAATAAGCTCTCTAGAGTAATCAAGCCTTTGGATATGTGTTTGTTTTTCAACTGAATCATCCCATTATGATCAAACTCTTGAACAAGCTCACCGTTCAAAGGAGCACAATATGCTTCTTTGATTAAAAATATACATTTGTTCATCATCTTCAAAGAATTGCTAGTAAAAAATTTTATCAGGCATAGATGGCCTGAAAACTATTTTAACTATTTTAATTGTTTGGAGATATATAATTTGTTGAGAGAGAGAAATTAGCTCCCTTATCAACTAATGCATCTGCAAAATAATTATGTTGTCTAGGGACGACCCTTAAGTTCAAAGGATAATAAGATTCAATTAGTTCCTAGACTATGTTCTTGTAAGCTTTTAGATAGTGATGCTTACTGCTATACTTTTTAGTAACCTGATTGACAGTTAGTTTTGAGTCATCATAAATGTCTAGCATCTTGATGCCCATTAGTTCTACTTGCATTAACCCTAAACAAAGAACTTCATACTCTGCAGTATTATTTGTGCAAGACCATATGAGTCTAAAAGAAAAACTCTTTATTCCTTTGGATGGAGATTTCAAAACTACACCTGCTCCAGCTCCATTTTTGCATTTTGCTCCATCAAAATGCATTATCCAAATTTTAGACTCTCTTAATGATTTATTGGAGATTGCAAGAATTTTATTATGTACTTTTGATATTATACTATATGTCCTCAATCCTGTCTCTAGAAGAGCTTGATCATTTTGGAAAGGTAGTTGATCATCAACTTCCAAATCCTCTAGGAGTTTTACCAATTCTAGCTCTTCCATAACTAAGTGATTGTACATTTCTTCTTCTATCTTCTCAGTATGGTAAGTGACTAGATTTTCAAGAATCAGTCGTATTCTTCTTCCTTTATGAGGTATCATCATACCAGAGTAGTCCAGGTACATATATCCTCCCATATTTGTGGTGAATTATCTAAAAATACATAAGCCAAAGTAGGGTTCAAGGTCTACCACTATGATCTCTTGTACAATAGTGACTTCAAGAGCTATGTGCAACCTCATTAATACATATTTTACTACTCCCACAGTTTTCACTGGGGTACCATCTAGTTGCAGAATGCCTTGACAAGAGCGGGTATATTCCATACCCATATCATCACAAATGGCCTTGGGCATTACTGTGGTAGATGCTCCAGAGTCAATCATATAGTTATGGAAAATCCATCCCTCCCTTCTCAAAGGAATATAGAATGGGGGAGGCCTATTTTTTAAAGTAGCATGTGTTATTTATCTCTATTTTTGGGGTTGTTTGAGCACAGTAGCCATATATTTTCCTTGAGATATCTTTTTAAGAGATGCTTTTAACAAATCAATCTGACCAAGGAGGAAAAGAGTATCATAGAGACTTGCTCTTGATGGTATCTTTTAATCTCTTCTACAATTTTAAAATTTAGGTTTATCTACAAGATTTCTCTCTTTCCTTTTGTCCATATCTTTGAATCTTATTTTGTACTGTTGGGTAACTTCAATCCTCTACCTTTTAGTGATAGAGGGGAATTGTAGTTTCTATCTATCTTCCTCTTTAGAACCTGGTTGTTCTTATCCCTGTATATTATTTTTGGTGCAACTTTACCCTTTTCATATCTCTGGGATGTTAAATTTTTAGTAGCTTGAAGAATAGAGAATTTTTCCTTGTTTGATGATGGTTAATATTTCTTATTTTGAGAAGGAACCTAAAATTATCCCAATTTCTAAGATTCAACTTGTATTGATTTCTTCCTAGATCTAGTCAATACTATGAAATGTTCTGATTCGAAAGAGCTGGGTTTATTTTCCTTTTGCTCATGTTATCTTAGCATATTAATTTTCCCTTTCTTATTATTTTATAACTTTTATATAGCTTGTTGTATATGATGTTGATACATATAACAAGACTCAAGTTCATGTGGATCATTGTAAACCAAGCACTAGATATTAAATAAAGTTGTTTCAAGATTTAAATCATATTCTTCTTGTTAAGTATTAACCCTTGGTCCTGCACTGTTGCTTGAACTAGGCTTTTGATATTTATTTATGTAAGAAAATATCCCTGGTTGAGACCTCTCAACTTCTCTCTTCTCTATAGCATTGACCTTGTTGCTGATAGTTTTCAAATAATTTTAACTATCAAGAAAAACTAAGGAATTTTGAGATGGCTGCAATGGAAGAGGAGGAAAAGGTACAACAACAAGTAACTTTGGAGTTGGACTTGTCATTGGGATATAAGCTACAATAGGAATAGGATTCATGGAAGGAAGATATGGGACAAAGGGCTACTACGTGATTTCAAGAGTATATGGAGTAACATGCTTGGAGGGTAATCTCCCAACTGAAATCAAGATGTCTTCAGTGTGAACTGCTACTTGATAAACATTAAAAAATGTTGTGATTCTAGATTTTTTAGTTTGTAGAAAATATCTAGCCTTAAAGCTCTGATGTAATATTTGTAATCTAAGGTAGAAGTAGGTCTAAACTCATTAGGGATTCTTTTCCAAGTTCTGCTAAACCTGAGATTAAAATCTGAAACTGATTCTTGCAGGTTTCTATGTATGATTGTAAACTAAGTTAGGAATGAGAATGGATCTGCAGATTCATTGAATTCTTCTACAAAAGGACCCACCAAATCATCCCAATTCATGATAGAACCATTTTCCAAGGTCCAAAACCAATGCAAAATTTTACCTCTGAAAGAAAGAACCAACAACTTTACAATAACATCTTCATGCCTTATGTTGTGAATAGTTATCATTGATAATACATCCTTCCAATGCTCATATGTTGTTCTTCCAATATCATCATAGGTTGGGATGGCTTTAATAGCAACTTGTGGAATGTCATGTAAAGCTAGAAATAACAGTGGATTTGGGGCATCCCAATTTGGGTAATTATGTAGAACATCATCCCATTATTTTGCCATATTAGTTTGAGTACTAGAAGAATCTAAAGAAGAGGATTTTGTTGGGATTTCTTCTATGAAAGTTTCAAAGGAAGAGTATCTAGGCTACTTAGATCTTGAGAATAGCTCGTATAAATTTGCAGGTTGTTCACTTTTCTTAGTTTCACCTCTAGTGAACATGAAAATTTAAAATATTAGGATTGAGGCTTTACTGGATTTTATTTTAGAGGAGTCACCAAGTGAATTTACTTTCTCCGCATATGAGATCAAAATAATTCACTAAATTTTTATTCTTCTAGGTAAAACATATGTGGTGGATTGGTCCCACCGGGCGTGCCAAAAACTATTGTAACCTAGTTTTTCATCTAGCTCACACTAGAACTTTAATTATCATCTCTTGGGATTTGAAGGTGAGCACTTGTTGATCACAACTCAGAATAAGCATTGAGATAATAAAACTTCTTTGATTCAACCTTTGAAGAAGGTTGGATCCTTGTCAACTTAATAAGTGTTG
The DNA here is from genome assembly GCA_028583015.1 of Wollemia nobilis. Lineage (NCBI taxonomy): Eukaryota > Viridiplantae > Streptophyta > Pinopsida > Araucariales > Araucariaceae > Wollemia > Wollemia nobilis. The sequence goes on along the minus strand of JAQPPZ010000196.1, from coordinate 2,012,843 downwards.
ACTCTATTTAGCTTTAATATAGGAAGGTTAGGGATAGAAATGATAGTGTTATAAATGAATGGATTTAATATGGATGGGTGAAGCTAATAGCATAAACATCCACATAATATACTTTAACAAATGATTCTAGAAAAACATCTTAGAGGATTAGCAACATTCAAAAATTATGCAGTTATGCTATTGAAATGGTGTTTTGCATTTCCACATAACTATTCCCAATATCTAGAAATATTGATTATCCAATTTCAGTAAAATAAGATCAATACCCTTATTTGAAAAAAATAAAATTTTCAATAAACATGTATGCAAAAAAAATTAACTTGATCTACTCTAAGATAGCTTTTCAAATTAACAGAATAGACTGACCATAGTAGCAAGATGAGATAATATCTGAGAATCAAGTCCACCATTCAACACACGTACAAATTCGAGGTAAACATCCCTTGTAATGGTTTATTCATCAATTTGCAAATATCTACATAGTGGTGCATGAAAACACTCCAAAGCCAACCTTTGGGAATGAGGTTGTTGCCTATACTTATAGGTTTTACAATAGTCATTTTAACCTTAAGCATTATAGGGAAATTTGATTTTTTTGTGATTTCTCTAACCACTTGTTGTTTATGATGCCCGCAAACTACACCCTTCTAGTTCTATTGCAATGACCTTCTGGTTGGGTTTATCATTGTCATCAGTGATTCTTGAAATCAATTCCTCTCCACTAATATCACAACTAATTATGGTTCAATAGAGTTTTCTAGAAGCATCTGGATTTTAACCGCTTTCTGTTTAGCTTTTCTAGCATCAATTTCAAAATTTTCCTTACTTTTTGGGTTATGCACGCAAAAGTTCATCAAAAACCCTTAAGCAAAGTATAAGTTTAATATTGGTCATAGATCTGACCATCAGACAACTGTAGTAGTGATTCTTGTTTGTGTGGTGTTAATGAAGAAGGAAGAGAAACATGGCTTTGCATTGCTTTGGCTAGTAACCCTTTCTCGTACTTTTTAGATTTGCGTTGTTGATACATGGTGGATGATAAAGTGCTATTCTTCATTCTGATCATATTTCATTCCTTTTTGGTGCTTCTCAATTTTGGGCCCTTTTCAACATTTTCCTTTCGTGCGCTAGCTATAAAGGAAGTTGAAAAGTGTGGTGCATTAGACTTCTTAATTTTGGGTTCATTTTAGCGCTTCTCAGTTTTAGCCTTTTTCATGATGTTTTTCCATTTACGCAGCTTATGTGAAGATGATTGAGAAGCACAATTTTTGAGACGTATCACATCTCCTCCCTTCTCAGCACTTCTCACTTTTGGGCCCTTTTTGGTGCTTTTCAGCTGTGCACTTTCCACAAAGAAGGTTGAGAAGTGCAATCTTTCTAGACTTCTTACTTTTGGCTTGATTTTAACGCTTTATCATTTTTCACCTTTACGCGACGTTTTTCAATTTTTATTGCTTTCCAATTCTGTGCGGTGAATACAAAGAGCACTAGGAAATGCAGCTTTCCTGCTTTCTCTGTTTTACTGTATTTCCATCGCCTTTACATTTTCTTTATCCTTGGTAAATTTTTTGTAAAATTTTGGCTAGGTATGGATGTAGATAATTTTTTGGCCTACAGGGATCTGATGCCTAGCGAAGCCCTAACCTAGGGCTCATACATTATCATCCTTTCTTCTATTCTTTTCTCCATTTTTTCTTTTCTTCTCTTCCTTCTTGTATTCCTTGTTAGAAATAGATTATATTACATCATTTAGATCATGTAAATGTACCTTTCTTGGTACATACTTAATACATTAGATTAATTTAGGGAGAAGTTATCTAGTTACTTCATGCAATGTAATAAATGCACAAGTATCAAATTGTAAGCTATATATGTGCAAGCTTTCCCTTGCACATCTAGGTAGAGTGTTGGCCAAGGAATCTATTTCCTATATAATGGTACATAGAGCAAGACACAATAGTAGGAACTAGTGTAGAATAGTGTGGTGTGATGTAGCAGTGTGATGTAATGTGATAGAGTGTGATATGATCAATGCCTATTTTTGAGTAGTATCTATATTCATGGAGTGTGCATTTCCTCCATAGCTATTTTGTAAACACCTCCATCATTTCTATATATAGTATATTTTCAGTCATCTTGCAGATTTAATTTATTTTATATTATTTTACATCTTGTGATTGCTATCTCCTATTACATACTGCATCAAAAGCTAACAGTGGTATCAGAGCCACGGTAGATCAATAGGAAAACCACCATTATAATTTACCCTGAGTTTTTGTCAACCTGAAGCACCATTGGACCAATCACTGTGAAAAATTCTCAAAAGATTCTAGGTGGTAGAATTAAGGAGAGCCACAAGTAAGGACTAAAAGAAATATTAGTTTCTAGAATACTGAGATTTCATATGGCTAGAGTCTTTCTATATAGTTTCAAAGGGAAAACTCATGAAGACTAGGAATCAGTATTTGATCCACTAGTTTGATGAATCAACTAGTGAAGCTCGTCTAAGTGATCTGGAGAAATTTACCTGAAGTTTTTTTATTGCAGGGATTTAATTCTCATTTGATTGGGACACTTCCTATAATAAATGTTGGAAATTTTGAGTGGATAAGTTGTCATTTATGTCAAGAGTAAGTGGTCATTAATGTCAAGCTTTCAGCACCAGTCAATGGTAGTTTTTGTGGGTAGCATCAGTTTCAGGTTCTCCAGTTTCAGTTGATCAAGAGCCGGTTCCAGGAAGTCAGATATGGCCCAAAGTGCAAAAGAAGAAGCCCAAGTGGATAATATTATAATATTTTTTTATAATATTATAAAGGAAAGTTTTAAATTAATTATAAATTAATTAATATAAATTTTTATTATAAATTAATTTACTTAAGTTATTTAAATTAATTATTAATTAATTTTAATATTAGTTATAAAGTTAATTTATATTAATTTTTAACTAGCCCTAAGGTGGGTTATTAAATTAAATTCAAAATTTGAATCCGAATTAGTAAGCATCGACATGGGGAGCAAATACCCACATGTGTATAAAAATGGGATTACCCACATTATCTAAAATCACCATGCCTTCAATTTTTTTATTAATGCGAGCTTGTGTGAATCATGCTGAAAAGAGGAGTACTTCTTGATTTTTGTGGGAAGTCAAAGGTGCACAAAGGTATAAGAGGAAGGAAGTCCTCCTTCCTTCATGTGGGAACCAATAGCCCACGTGGTGGGCTCCCAAGCGCTAAGGCGCTTAGGCTTGGGGAGACGATGGATCGAATCATGCCGAAACCCCTTTTGGGGGAAGTCAAAGGTATGCTTTAAATTTGAGCACCGAAAATTTTGGGGATATTAATTGGGCATTTAAAAATTAATTTTTTGCATATTGATTTGGTTTGTAAGGTTGTAAGGGAGTTATAAGGCTTATGTGAAATTAAATTTTTGGTGTTATTTGCTTTAGTGTTTGGAAAGGGTAGTAAGGTGTTTTAGGAAGTTGTGTGGTGTTGGATATTATTTTATGTTGGAGTTTATAAGGTGTATCCAAGTAATTATTTTTCAAGTATGATTTGATGGATGTTAATTTTAAAAAGGGGCAATAATGCATAATTGAGTTTTGATTATTCTTGTGTCTAAGGAATATTTTGAGAAAGTGTTGGTGTGATATTTTGTTATCTAACCATTGAAATTGGAGAGAATAAAATTATGAGTGAGATAGGTTTTTCTAAAGGCACTTTTAGATCAAACAAAATGTGTAGGCACATATTCCTAGTGTGTGATTATTGAATATTGTGAATGCAAAGTTGGAGTGAAAAGTATTATTTGGTAAGCATTGTTGAGTGTGTGTTGAATTAATGCTTCAAGGTTTTTTGGAATAAAGAGTTGTTGATGAAACCTTACTTTATAAGCATTGTTGTTGAAGTGAATAGTTGAGTGAACTTGAACTAGAGGTTGTGGAAATATCATGAGCATCATTTTTATGTGAGATTAGCATTGTTGTTGAAGCAATTGGTTGAGTGAGGAACTTGAACTAGGGTTTACAATGATCATGCATATCATTGTTATGTGAGATTTATTGATAAGCATTGTTGGAAATATTTGAGTGAGTGTTCATATGCTTGGACTAGGGTTTGTAAGCAAGGATTAATTTATTGAGTGATTGGTTGAGTAGAGTTGGTTGAGCCTAGTCAAGTGGATGTGTTGATGTGATAGTTCAAGTTCTATGAAACAAATTGTTCTATATTTTGAATTGAGTTGAGAAAGTGATTGAGAGTTTGTAAATGTGAAACATATTGAGTCTCTAACAATTCTCTATATGTTTCTATGATAAAAGAGAGATTGAAAGTGATTGAGAGTTTGTGAGTGTGAAACATATTGAGTCTCTAACAATTATTTGTGTTTCTAAAAGAGTGATTGGAAGTAATTGAACATTGAGGTGAGTGTGAAGCATATTGAGTCTCTAACAATTCTATATATGTTTCTAAAATAGTGATTGAAAGTGATTGAGCATTGTGATGAATTTGAAGCATATTGAATATCTAACAATTCTCTTTATGTTTCTATGATAATGGATAAGTTCTAGTAAGGAATTATTGAGTAGAATTGGACAAGTTATAGAGAGGACTTGTTGAGTAGAATTGGATAAGTTCTAGTGAGGACTTATTGAGTAGATTTGGACAAGTTCTAGAAAGGACTTGTGGACAGATTAGTGTGAGATTTTGTGGAAGCTTACAAGGCATATTTGAGACAAGTATTTGAGAATACTTGTGAGTAGAGTTGATTGATTGATTTTTTCAAACCTTAAGTTAAGGTTTGGGGAAAATATAGCAAATTTTATTTGTAATTGGATCAATATTTGTGTTAAGGCTTGAGGACAGAGATTGAGGATAAATTTGTGCTAGACCAAAGGACTGTGTTTAGTGCATATCAGAGGACAGATTTGTGCTAGACCGAAGTATTATGTTTAGTACAAATTTGAGGATAGAGTTTGGTGTAAATTTGAGGACATGTTTGTGCCAGATCAAAGGATAGAGATTGAGCAGATTTGTGCTAGATCGAAGGACTGTGTTTAGTACAAATTTGAGACATAGCTTTGAATATGATAGAGTATAGAGTATAATAGTATCTAGTGGATAGAGATCCATTAGTTAGGGTAGTGAGGATAGGTTTCCTTAGTGGATAGAGATCCATTAGCCAGAGTAGTGGGGGTAGCAGTTCTAGAAGATCACCAATCAGAGCTAAGAAGAAAGGAGTTATCCTATGGATAAATATCCATGAACTTGATTAGGGGATTGGTGTCTCCTTTGGAGAGAGGTCTATAAACATTGTAATAGGGAAAGGATTCCCAAGATATTGATTGAGAAAATTTTAGTGAAATATTTTCTTTGTGGAGTAGCCCACATTGGGTGAGCCACGTAAAATTGGTGTTTATATTGTGTGTGGTGATTGTTGCATTGCTTTGATTATTGTTGTTGATATTGCTATCTATACATTGCATATTATTTATTGGAAAAGAAAATTAGAAAGTGATCTTATATTGTTCACCCCCTCTCAATATAAGCTTGTGTTCTTCAATAAAAAATTAGGAGATATCAACTTCATTACTCGAAGGTCAGATTGCCTTCATAGTGCAGAGATTAGTTGTTGCAATAGAAGGATACTATAGAAGAGAATTCTGGAGAAGAATTATGGTGAAGTTGGAAGACAGGAGATCTCCATTTCTAGATTGGAAACTTCACAAGAAAAAAAGGCCATAGAAGCCTTAATAAAAAAATGCCATAGAAGCCTTGATCCATAAGAAAATACCATAGAAGCCTTGATCTAGAAGAAAAGGCCATAAAAGCCTTGAATAAAATGCCATAGAAGCCTTAATACTGAAAAAGGCCATAAAAGCCTTGATACTAAAAAAGACCATAGTAGTTTTGGTCTTTAAGAAGACTCCAATTCAAAAGTAGATTTTAGTACTAATAATTTCTTGCAAGAACAAGAAGATTTAGTGAGTTGGGAAAGCTTCCTATAAAAAGGTTAGTAAGAGTATATTCTTCATAATCAATCCAACACCTGAAGCAAAAGATATTAGGGGAAGATATCATTGATGAAGGACTAGGAGAGTCCTGCTCAAATACAGAGGCAATAGAATTAGATATCCAGGAGAATATCTTGTCACAAACACTTCCAAATGTAGAATGTTGAAGATAAGGTCTCAATGAATGACCAAAAAAATATGCAAGATCAAAGGCCTTGGAGAGGCACCTACAAGCATATAATAAAAGTCTTGGAGATCCTTGATGAAGAAATCATCAAAGGAGTTCCAAGGATAACTCATTGGAGAAATTCACTATTGGAGATAGTGAAATATTTGGGACAATTATCACCATCCGAAAACAATCCCAAGAAGAATAATTTCTCAAGGAGTGCCAAATCTTAGAAGACCTCAAGACATACAAAATTTTGAGAAGAAGAACCTGTTTGAAGTTAGAATTCAATAAAAATCTTGAAGTAAGATTCAAATAGAATAAGCCTACCAAATCTAGGATATTTGAAGATTGTCTCTCACAGCAAGAAAGCACTACTTTAGAATCAAATATATCTTCAAATATATAGCAAAAGGAGGAGACTACAAGATGATAACAAGCCACCAAAGTCCTAGGCTTGTGAAAGAGAGTTAGAAATCATCTTTTGGTGAAGACAAAGCAATTCAAGGAAGCCTATAGAGAGTTGCAATATCTTACTCAAGGCAACAACTTGGTGATATTAGATACCAATATCTACATCCTCTACAAAAGTGGTAAAAAGGGCTTTCAAAAAAATGTAATCAACTATTGGTGCAAGTAGATTCATTAAGTGGATTACTTATCAAATTTGTTTAAGCACCTTAATTGGATTTAAGTTGCAAAAATGAGAATTGAATTAAATTCTTCAAAAGTGCAAAACGAAAGGATTCTTTAAGGTTCATTTGCACTTTAGGAGTTGATTAGATTTTAGAATTTCAAACTATCTATCAACTACCTATCATCTACTTTGGAAATAAAAATAACACTAGTTCCTATTACCTTTCTTATAAAGGGGAAGGTATCTAATCAAAGATACAACCTCAAAACCCCTATATTGCACTCAATATTTTGCCTCAAAAATAGATATTCATATTTGTAAAGAGGAGTGCAAAAGAAGGTGCAATAAGGACATTTTATATAAAAACTATTTTACATTGTATTACACTGTCCTAATCTGGTTATACAGGGAGAGAAAGCAGATTTAAAGGTGCCTCAAAGGCACTACACTCATTGGAAAAACTAGCCAAAAGTGGTTCTATGCCAGCAGCCATCCAAGCATAGCTTAAGGAGCCACTCAAAGGGCTCATTCTCCTCACATCTTGGATAGCCGAACCTACAATATACAATGTGCAAAAGCAAAGGTAGAAACAATGTCATTCAAGAGCAACAACATCTATAGAAGGAGGACGTAAACAAGTAAGAAAGAAATAGAAAATTGAAGCATCATTGGAGTGTCACTTACTCCACATCCTATGGCTAAAATAAGTTTTCAAAGCCTTTAGATTTTTGCTCCATATCCCAAAAAAAAATAGTGCAGGTGAATGAAATAAGAGTTGAGGATATTCAAAGCTAAAAGGATCTCCAAAGGATTCATTTGAACTAGCAATAGAGACGACATCCATGTAGAGAAGAAAGTGATAATTATAACTAAGGAAAAATCCTATTGCTTAAATCAAGAGAGTGTTCATCTTTAAGAGACGAGTTACACAAATAGGCTAGTGAATTGAGTGTATGGGATACACTTGTCCATTGGGAGACCAAATATTTTGCTAAATACCAGAACATTTATACGTTACAAGGAGGAAAAACATTTATTTGGCACCAAAATCTCCTCAAGCACTCGAAGGGAAACAGACATGCCACTTGCACTTTAGACAAGAATATTATCCATTTTAAGAACATCAACGATCAAGGTCATCAAGCAATTTATTCATCTTTGCATTTACCACTTCACTATATGCACGTATAGGATCGAGTTGCAACATGCCAAGAAGGTGATAGAGCCTTTAATGCTTAAGGCAATTGATGTCAAAGGAAGAGTCTAAATGGTGCCATATTTGGAATGCTTAAATCTCCAAGCGATTCCATTGGAGGGTACAATCATATAATTCAAGGTGTCTATGTCAATACTACAGCCCTAGCTTCTCTGAAAATAGCACTAAATATTTTTTGGTGAAAGGTAAAGTTTATACCCATTCTTATGTGTTTTCTTTCCTTGGGAGTTATAAGGTCAAATTTGAAGTAATTTTACTATATTGAAAGCCATACATGAAAGGGAATATTCTATCAAATAAATATAATATTTGCAATATAAAACCTAGGAGTAATATGGGTTTCTATTGGAATAAATATTAAATATTTGCAAATATTATAGTGGTGTAATTTTTCCAAAGATCGGGGAGTCATAAGGGATACTACATCAAATTAATTAAGTGGAAAACTAGATACACTTAAATTAATTTCCTAAAGGTTTATTTAAAAGAGAGATTTATCATAGTTTTTTCAAGGGTTGGATATTTATAAAATTATTGTCTCAAACTTCTCAAAAGTTGACAAAAGATCCAATATTATAACCTCTTCAAAATTTGGGAAAATTTTTTAGTTCAATAGGAGCAATAAGGGATAATAAGAGTTGATTTTGGTATTTACAAAAGATCCAATATTGCATCTCATGAATAATGAATTCAGCTTCGTTTGGGTTCCTATATCACTGGTATTAAGAGACAAGGATAAGATCTTGTTTTATGATTGCATAAAATTTGGTTTTGGTCAACCGCATCATTTGTGAAGCTCATGATGATAGAGGTCAGCCATTCCCATGCACCCATTTTCGTAATGGAGACATCAAAGGGTTAACCCAGATGGGTAACCTCCCTTGCCTCATTTGCAAGAAAAAAAATTCTAGTGCAGCCATAGAGATCTGAATCGTAGCAATTGCAGTGGCGAATTTAAAGTTTTTTAATGCAAAATATTTTTGCGTCGAGGCAAAACCTTAAGTATCTAAACGTTTTGGCTAAATTTTTATTTACTGACGATGAAGGAGCATATTGCGATTGCCAATTATTGACGTGAATAGGTAGTCGCGTCACAGATAAAACTTTAATATTTATAAAATTTTAAATTCAGATCTATTTTTCCCATTTCTTCTCGACGTTCGATGATGTGGATATCTCTGATCTGGTTCAACGACATCTTAAGCATGGTGGTAGCACAAAAATCTTCCCATTCAATTGTCTTCAGTGTATTTTATTTAGGTTCATTTTCCAACATGTTCCCAGTTCCCTACGGTATGGAAGAAATCTACAAAAAATGGTTTAGAAATATAGAAAAGTAGGTTATTCAGAGAGTAGAGCAGCAAACAAAACCACACCAGATTTTGGAACAACATGAATACTTTTGGTGTGAAACCTTTTGGAATGCATCCAATATTTATGTCGTTGAGAGCCAATCAACGCATGGAGAAAATTTAAATTTCAACAGAAGATGTGAATACTTTTTGGAGAGTCAATCAATGCGTGGAGTTGTAAAAACATTAGAGGACAAACACACAATATTTGATCACCAACGAACAAATAATCATAGACAAACGTTGAGAAAATCTTCAAATTCCAATGTGCAGCTAAGAATTTTTTTGGTAAATATTTGAATAGAAGAATACGTCCATCCCTTTTTCAGCATGCAAAAATAATAGATAGTGTAATTTCTAGCGCACTCCTCCAATCATGTCATGATTTTCATCCAATGAAAAACATCTTTCTTCTGGTGCATCGAACACTCTAACGACAAAAAAAGGTTCCCTAGCGTAGGTTTTAATTAATCTCTCACCGATCATTGATTATTTCCAGGTCACAAACTCTGACAGTAACCTCCTCCTTATGGTGGCATAAATATAAGTTTCTTAAGGTCAAAAAAATAAATCCATCATCATTTATTCTTTCAATGCTCAAAATTTCTCTTCTTCGTCCATGGTAGCAGAGGTAACGCAAAAATAGTTCACGTTGTTTATCCCACATTCACCAAGTGGGAGGTTTTGGATGAGTTTATAAGGTGTGAGAGACACCTTGTTATTTAATTACCTTAAGGTAATCATATGCAGGTGCTCGTGCACCCACCATAGTTGTTGCAACGTCACTCCGTCGGTTGACCATGTATGATTCACCTGTTTATGTTGGGCCATGTGCGATTACTGTCAAACTTTTCACCATTGTTGACTTTTATACTTTTTGCTACTATTGACTTTATCGTTGACTGCACTCAACCCTTTTGACCATTGGAAACTATGCCCCGTGGGAACATGCTCCAAACAACTTTGGAGGATAATTTTTTTGTTGCAATTTGGAGGTGATTTTTGCAAGAGGACAAATTTTTTGCTGCAACTTGGAGGTGAATTTTGCAACTTTTCACTCAATTTTTTCAAATGATTTTGCAATTTTTTCATAAAAGCAATTTCTCAATTCCTTTTACCCCAAAGGGTCTTATATTGCATATAGGGTTCAGATTTTTGAGTTTTCAAAAGTGTAAATTTGTTAAATTTTTGGATAAATAAGTTGATTTTTTTTACACTTAAACTCACCCTAAAATTACAAATTTTGTAATAAGGCAATTGCTTTGGAATTATTTTTAAAACCCATCATATACTAGCATACACTAGAAAATAAATGGTAAATGATCTTGCTCAACAAGTAGCCAACATTTCCACTATTGTTGGTGACTTAATGGATAGATTAAAAGATATTGTTGTAGCTACCTCTCCACAAGATGTCAAAATCTACAACAATAAATTTACCAACAAAATCAAATGTGATGTAAAACCTTATGATGGATCCCACAATCCTGATGTATTGTCTACTTGGATCTTGGATATGGAGACTTGGTTCTCATATGTCGAGCTCCAACCAGAAGACCAATTACCTTTGGCAAGGGTAAGACTTACAGGTTTAGCACAAATGTTGGTTTTTGATGGCACAACTAAGGTCAACAATTGGAAAGAATTAGTGGCACTTTTGAAAGAAATATTTTTTCCACCTAACTACCAAGTAGATCTAAGGATCAAATGGTATAGGTTAAAGCAAGGTTTTAATATGCCAATTTTTGATTACATTTTTTAGTTCAATAAGCTTAGAGTTCTTTCTGGAATCACTTCTTCAGAGGAAGAGCTTATTGAAAAATTTGTAAGTGGTTTGCATGATCCTATAATGAGAGAGATGAAATTCATTCCATTTGTCTCATTATCATCGGTATTCAAGCATGTCATCTTAGCGGAGGAGAAAGTTGGTGGTTCTTACAAGGCACGACAGTCACAAGAAAGCTCATCCAAAGGTTCAAATCAGCACCAACAAAAGGTGAAGAACTTCTCTTCCCCTAATTCTTCTACTCCTCCCCATTCATCTAAATCCCATTCTTCCTCTTCTAGCTCTAAAAATTCTTCTTCCTCTACATTTTCTTGTACTTATTGTAAAAATAATGGTCATACCAAAGATAATTATTTTGTACTTGGGAGAATGAAGAAGAAATCCCTTTTTGTAAAGTCAAATGAGGGCACACAAGATGGCCCCATTGTGGCTACAGGGAGAGAGGAAGAATACCCTGCTTTGAAGGGAAAACTCAATAAGGTTACCCTTATGACAAATGTTTTTGCTCATGGGGGTCGTGACCATTTTTTTGTCACTAAGGCCCACCTTACACATAATGTTTCTATTGATTGTATCATAGACAACGGCTCACAGAAAAATCTGATTGCGAGATCCATTGTCAAGAAGTTGAAGCTCCCCACAAAACCACATCCTCAACCCTATGCACTTGGGTGGAAGGATGTTGACTCTACTTCAGACATCACACACACTTGCACCGTGTCTTTTACCTTTGGTGATAAATTTATGGATAAGGTTAGGTGTGATGTCACAGATATGGATTGTTGTGGAATGTTGTTGGGTAAACCCTATCAATATGATAGGAATGTTGTATACCATGCTAAAAATAACACCTACACATTGGAATTGGATAACAAACAATATCTGGTGGAATGCACTAAGGACACATCTAATCTAGTGCTAAGTTGTAGGTAAGCTCGCAAAGTAGTAAATCAAGCACAAGAGTTGGCACTCATATTCATAAGACCCACACAAAAAGAAGATCAAGCACAAACTTCTAAGTTCCACACAAAGAATGCTTCACTTCAAAAGATTCTACAGTCACATCAGATTGTGTTTAATGAACCCACCACTCTACCATCGAAGAGAGATATTAATCATAGCATCGAAATCATTCTAGGTGTATCACTTCCAAATGCACCCATGTATAGACAATCAGTGTTACAGATGGATGAAATCAAATGCCAAATTGAGGACTTGTTGGCAAAAGGATTCATTAAGCCTAGCACTTCTCCTTGTGCTTCCCCTATTCTTTTGGTGCTAAAGAAGGATGGCTCATGGAGACTTTGTATTGATTTCCATGCATTGAACAAAATAACAATAAAAAATAGATATCCTCTCCCTCGCATTGATGACTTGCTAGATCAACTTCAAGGGGTAAATTTTTTCTCTAAAATTGATCTTAAGAGTGGTTACCATCAAGTAAGGGTTCAAGTAGAAGACACTTGGAAAACAACATTTAAGACTAAATTTGGGCTCTTTGAGTGGTTGGTGATGCCCTTTGGTCTTACAAATGCACCTGCAACCTTCATGAGGTTGATGAATGAAGTGTTTAGGGATAGCCTAGACAACTTTGTGATCATATACTTGGATGATATCCTTGTATATTCTACTACTTGGAAGGTACACTTGCAACACCTAGATCAGGTTCTCCACACCCTTGAGAAGAACCAACTTTTTGCTAACCTTCCTAAGTGTTCATTTGCCCAAACTTCAATCTCCTATCTTGGCTTCATAATAAATCAACAAGGAATCCATGTAGATCCCACAAAGGTAGAAGCACTCCAAAATTGGCCAACTCCCTCCTCTGTCACTGATCTTAGGAGTTTCCTTGGACTTGTGAATTTCTATCGTAAGTTCATACCTAGCTACTCTACCATTGCTCATCCCTTGCACCATCTCACGAAGGCCAAAGTTAGATTTCATTAGATCAAGGAACATGACCAAGCCTTTGAGACTTTGAAACACAAACTATGCACTGCCCCTGTTCTTGTCCTTCCCAACCTTTCTCATCCATTTGAGATAGAGACATATGCCTCACAGTTTGCAATGGGAGCGATTTTGAAGCAAAATGGACACCTCGTGGCATACCATTCCGAGACCTTCTCAACTGCCAAAAGAAACTACTCCACATATGACAAAGAGTTGTATGCTTTGGTCCAAGCCATCAAATATTGGAGACATTATCTTCTTGGGAAAGAAATAATTGTCCACATAGATCACATGCCTCTCAAGTTTCTTCAGTCACAAACCAAGATTGAAGAAGCTAGACACATGAAGTGGGCCACTTACTTGCAGCAGTTCCACTTGGTCATCAAGTACAAGAAAGGAACAACTAATATAGTGGCTGATTGTTTGAGTCATCCACCCATGGCTCAAGCCTTGACAACAATTGTGACTACCTCCCATATTGGATTTTAGACTTGGCCACCTCTTTATGCTCTTGATTCAGATTTCAGCAAGGTTCACCATCATCTTGTACACCCTTCATCTTCCAACCTCACTCCTTTTCAGGACTATCATATGAAGGATGGACTTTTGTACAAGTTAGAAAAACTTTGTGTACCACAAGAGCATAGGGTTTCTCTCATCAAAGAAGCCCACTCAACTCTTTATGGAGGTCATTTTGGAAAACAAAAAATACTCCACCACTTACAGCGGTTCTTCTATTGGCCTCACATGTAGAGAGATGTCCTGTGATTCTTGAGACAATGTATCGTATGTTGTCACTCCAAATCAGCAAATAGGAAGTTGGGCTTGAGTGTTCCTTTGCCCATTCCTTCATGTCCTTGGGAGAGCATATCCATGGACTTGGTGAATGGATTTCCCTTGACAATGAGGAAGCATGACAGTGATTTTGTGATTGTGGATTGATTCAGTAAGATGGCCAAATTCATTCCATGCAAGAAGACTAGTACAACACCTGATTTGGCATAGTTGTTCTTTGAGATAGTGTGGTGATCCTTTGGTCTTCCCACTAGCATTGTTTCTGACAGAGATCCATGTTTTATGGGACACTTTTGGAGATCCTTGTGGAAAATTTTGGGGGTTTCCCTTAATTTTTCCATGGCTTTCCACCCTTAGTCAGATGGGTAGATTGAAGTTGTGAATCACACACTAATATAGAGTTTGAGGATCTACCACCACACCTCACTAGCTAAGTGGGATATGAGCCTCACTCACATTGAGCATGCTTATAATAGAGTGGTTCACAGCTCCACAACACATTCACCTTTTGAGGTTTGTCTCGTATTTCAGCCACTTGCACCTTATGAGTTACCTCTTGCCTTGCCCTCTCCCACCACTGCACACATGGAGAAGGAGCAAGATAAGGAAACCTCTTTCATACAACATTTGCAGAGCCTCTAGGCTAAGGTGACACAGATCCTATAGAGGACTTAGCAGTAGTAGAAGAAAGTGATGGACAGGCATCGCGTTCCTCATACTTTTCAGGTTGGTGACAGAGTTTGGCTTCACTTGGACAAACGATGCTTTTTAGAGAAGGCACATAGCAAGCTCAAGCCTCTCCACTATGGGCCATACACCATCATTCAAAATATCTCTGAGAATGCATTTTATTTGGACCTTCCTTCCCATCTTGGCATCCATGATGTTGTCAATGTGGATCTTTTGAAGCCATATCAGGACTCGACTTTGGAGACTGCACTTGTCATCAGCCATCCAACAGATGTGGTACCTGACTTTCAGCTTCCACTTGATACAGATAGAGTTTTTGACATGAAGACTCATCAAAATCGATAGGGTTCGACCACTTCCTACCTTTTCTCCCACCGCGGTCAGCTTCCACACCAAGCACGTTGGATCTCTCACCATCATATGGCTCGTGATCTTCCATATTTGTTGAGAGCATTGGGGTCCAATGCTTCTATGGTTGGGAGGAGTGTTGAGGATACTTAGGCATTCATTTTAGCCTAAGTTTTATTATTGTATTGCATATTTCTATTTTGTGCATGCATGATTGTAATATGTGAAGGTATAGTATACCTCACGTAATATTGCATTTCCTTATTTTAGGTTGTTGTTCGAACTGTTAGATTGCATTTGTTTTTCTAACAGTTCTTAGTTGTGTGCATCATATTTGTGATCGAGCATTCTCCCTATTTGGCACTTTGTTACAGGTTGTTTTAATGCTCTCACTATTTGCAGTTTGTATTTCCTTATATATTGCATCTCATGAATAATAAATTCAACTTCATTTGGATTCCTATATCATATATTCTTCAATCAATAATCATATATCCTAATTAGGAAGCCATAAGGATGTCTACTTCCAATAAAAATGCAAACACCAAATTGTTTTAGCAAAGAAAAATTCAGTTCTATAAAACTTGGGATCATGAATCTGCTTATGAAATCTGAAATAATAATAGATCTAACTTCAAAAGTAATCCATAGTGAAGCTTTAGAAGATAAATGGAATATTATCTTCAAGCCCATATCAATGAAGCTATTTACAATGGAAAAAGTGACATTACACTTTCCTTAGATCTTGTGAACATATTATACATGGCATTGCTCACATATAAGTTCTACAAGAATGAAAATGTAGAACAAAGAGGATTGATAGAACTACTCCAAAATAAGACCAAACTTAATGAGTCATATCTAGAAAATATTTCCAATCCTCATGTAGCATTGACATTTTAGGATCTACTAATTCAAGATATTATCATGATGCCCTAAGTGGTTGTTCAAAAATTTATGTACATATTGAATACAAGAAAGAGGGACCCTCTCTACAAGAATAAAGTAGCAGCACAACCACCTATGAAATCATAAAGTTTGAATCCAAAGGTAAAGCTAAAGAAGAAGTAGAAGATGAATTCAAAGAAGGAGTAATACAGTGCAAGGTTAATTGAAAGGAGAACCTACAACTTCAGCCTAATTTTGCATCATCTGAATATTGAAGCAACTATAGAAGAATCAAAGCTATCATATGGAAGAAGATCCACATTGAAGACAAAAGTCTTCAATATCTAAATAATGTAATACAAGGGGTGTTAGAAATAGATTATATTACATTATTTGGATCATGTAAATGTACCTTTCTTGGTACATACTTAGGACATTAGATTACTTTAGGGGGAAGTTATCTAGTTACTTCATGCAATGTAATAAATGCATAAGTATCAAAGTGTAAGCTATATATGTGCAAGTTGTCCCTTGCACATCTAGGTAGAGTGTTGGCCAAGTAATCTATTTCCTATATAAAGGTACAAAGAGCAAGACACAACAGTAGGTACTAGTGTAAAATAGTGTGGTGTGATGTAGCAGTGTGATGGAGTGTGATATGATCAATGTTCATTTTGAGTAGTAGCTATATTCATGGAGTGTTCATTTCCTCCATAGCTATTTTGTAAACATCTCCATCATTTATATATATAGTATATTTTCAGTCATCTCATAGATTAACTTTATTTCATATTATTTTACATCTTGTGATTGCTATCTCTCATTACATGCTGCATCAGAAGCTAAAATTCCTTGACTTTGAAAGTTTTACAACTATCATTTCTCTCCAAAGTCAAGGAATACAATCCTCTTTTGGTATATCCTTTTCCTATGCATTATTCTTCTTTCTCCTTTGCTTTCTTTTTTAGATAGGGATATACATTCCCCTATCTCTTTTTTTTTTTGCACACTTCCTCCCTCTTGAATTTTCAATAGCTAAAACATCAGGCTGGGGGTACGCACACATATTTTCTTTAATACTTGCTTTCTTCCTCTCCTTCTTCTAGCACGTGCACACACTCACATTATGTTATGCTCAAATTTATTGGTCTATATACACTCTTACACACCCCTATCAGGTTGTACTTGCTAATACATTATACACATCAACAATGACATATCACCTCTATCAGGTTACACTTCTCTTGACTCAGTGGGAACTACATCCCATTACAAGATAAGCTTCATGACCATTTTGGTAGGTCATGGCATATGTCCTAGCAGGTAATTGCCCCACAACATTCATTAGTGAGTAATCATCCATAGCAGGTTATGCTCCATCAATTTTTCATCATAGCGAGCAATAACCCATAGCGGGTTACACTTCATATTTAACCCATCTATCCATATTAGCAAGTACTACATCCATAGCAGGTTTCTCACTCCATATTTGGACCATCTCCTTGGGCATAACACCCTTCATTCAATTTTCTTGATCAACTTCTCTCGCTTTTTATCTCGTTGAACTTCTTTGGATATTTTCTTCTTCTTGTTCTTGGTATTTTTGTTGTTGTTCTTCTTCTTCTTCTTTTACTCAAATCAATCTTATAGAAGCATAAAGAGAATTGTTAGAGACTCTATATATTCTAATCTCAAATCCCAATCTCAACTCAAATAAATCTTATGGAAGCATAAAGAGAATAGTTAGAGACTCTATATGTTCTATTCTCAATTCTCAATCTCAACTCAAATCAGAATATAGAATAGTTTTTTTCTTGGAACTTGAACAACCACTTCACACATTCACTTGACTAGGCTCAATAAACTCCACTTAACCAATCATCTCATGGATCAACCCTTTCTCACAAACCCTAGTCCAAGCATATATCAACCAACTCAAAATTTTTCCAATAATGCTCAACCACAAAACTCACATAACAATGATACTCATGTTCTTCTCTAAATAAAGTTCAAGTTCTTTGCATCATCCATTGGATTCAACAACAATGTGAATAAGACAAGGTTTTAATCACAACTCTCAATTCAGAAAACCTTGAAGCATAAACTCAAAGTACTTCACTCAACCAATGGTCTAAAAAACAATGCTTATCAAACAAGGTTTAATCACAACTCACAATCTAGAAAACCTTGAAGCATAAACTCAAAGTACTTCACTCAACCAATGGTCTAAAAAACAATGCTTATCAAACAAGGTTTAATCACAACTCACAATTCAGAAAACCTTGAAGCATTAACTCAACCACTTTCAAAAAGGAAACCACAATCAATCCTTTTCACTCCAATGATATTTCAAAAATCAACCACCCAAATAAAATCAATGGAGAGTATTACTCATACCTTTTTTATGCCTTATGAGTTGTCCACTAAATTTTTCACACTCAACACACTTTCTTTTTCAACTCTTAACAAGGGTTAGAGATCTTGAGTAATAACACAAAAATAATATCCAAATAACACCTTATTACTCCTACTGTATTTTAACATCCACCAAAGTTATTTTTAAAAGAAAACCCTTACTCAAAATAACTTTCACTAAAAAGAACTTTATCAAAAAACCTTATTACTCCAAACAATTTCAAAAATCATAATTAAAAATAATTTACAACTCAAATAACCACCATGACCTTATTCCCTAAGGTTACTCAACAAATCAACTAACGATGAACCTTTACCCCTTATCACTCCACCTTATGCAATCCAAACAAAAGATTAATAAAAACCTTAATACCTGCCTTGAGGGGAATCAAACCTCATCTTGTACCAACACGAACGCCCTAGTCACGGCCAAGCTGCCACATGAGCTACAGGCTCGTTGGTGAAAAATAAGCACCACCCACTTCTTATTCTTCACCCTATTCTGCCAAGTGAAAAGTATGCGTCTTGGGCGCCTCAATAGAACAAAGCCAAAAATGATGCTTACGGGAATCGAATGCACAACCTCCTTGTAACCAGCACATTTGCACAATCAAAGCTACCACTAGGCCATGCTGCCCAATGCATTTTAGGAAGTGGTTGTTGTCTCCCTTTAATTTTCGTTGCGTCACTTAAACAAAAAACACGAGCTCTTTTTCTTCGCAAATACCAAGCGCAAATATCAACGAGCAAGGATGAATGAATTAAAAAATTCAATAGCATATTTATATGCCTTCCCTTTGCTTTTGGAAACGTCGGCATTTTTGAAACTTCCTTCATGACGTCAGCAGATAAACTTTTAATTTTAATTTTAAAATTAAAATTTAAATTTAAAAAAAAAAATTAAAATTAAAATTAAAAAAAGAAAATTTAAATTTAAACTAAATCTTTAAAATTAAATATCTCCATCACCGGGGCACCTTTTTCGATTAAAAAAAAATCCAACTTGGGTTTTAAGAAAAACCCATTTCAAATTTTCCATCCATGGTTTTAAATAAAAACCTTTTGCAAAGCTTCCCTTGAAGCTCCTTTTGGAACCAAATGCCATGCATCCCTTCTTGAACCTTTGATCAAAAACCTTTGCTTCTCATGAAGCTCTTTGTGAAACACAAACATAGTGCTTACTTACATAGATCCTTTTCACATCAATGAAAACTCTTAGCTTAAGGTCAAAATCTCCAACATTAACTCCCCTCTGTTCCCAACTAACAAAAAATGAGGATCCCAAATCATAGGTAATTCATATGAGCACTTTGCAGCATTTGTGGATGACAAAAAACTTATGGATATTAATATTAGGGGGCCAAGATTTACCTGGAGAAACCACGGGAAAGGGGACCAACTCATTCAAATTTGCCTTGACCACTTTCTCATCTCAACCAATGCTATCCCTAAGTTTGGTGACGCTATCCTATGATCGTTGCCTAAGATTGGATCTGACCACAATCCCCTGCTTTTGGATAACTCCTCTCAGGTTTCTCCCTTCAAGTCACCTTTTAGATTTGAATCTATGTGGCTTCAAGATCCACACCTCAAATATTTGATCTCCCTGTGGTGGTCTCAAAAGTTCACCAGATCTCCAGCCTTCCATGTTAGCAACAAACTTTGGTATATCAAATTCATGCTAAAAAAATGGAACAAAGATGTAATCGAAAACATATTCCATAAAAAGCACCAGATTTAGTATCAACTCACTATCATAGATCTCTGAATGCAGTAGGACAATATTGACCCTACCCTTTAGGACATAGAAAATATTCTTTTGACCGATTTCCACAACATCCTCAAAAGTGAAGAAACTTTCTAGAAATAAAAATCGTGGGTCACCTAGCTTAAGGAAGGAGATTCTAACACCAAATTTTTCCATGCCACCACCATAAGACACAAAGGGTGTAATAAAATAAAGGAGCTTGTCTAGTAGAATGGGGAAGTAATAACTAATATCTCTAAAATCAGAGAAGAAGCCACCAATTTTTTGAAGACTTGCTTGGCCCTAGTCTCGGGTGTGATTTTCAAACATCCGAGGCCCTCCTCTAGAACATCCCAAGGCTGGTCATGCCAAAACATAACCAAATATTGATCAATTTGCTCTTGACTGAAGAAGTCCATTATGCCATTTTTCTATGCAAGGTGGGAAAGCCCCAAACCCTGATGGATTTCCTCCAATTTTCTTCCACAGGTTCTAGGACATTGTGGGTGAGGCCGTAGTTTCTGCCATCCATTATATGCAATGGAGCAAGGATATTCTTGGAGATGTCAAGTTGAATTTCCTGGCCCTCATTCCTAAGGTCAACAAGACCCGTATCCTCATCGATTTCTACCCTATTAGCCTTTGTAATGTCCTCTACAAAATTCTCACCAAAGCCCTGGATAATAGACTCAAACCCATTCTCCCCCACATCATTACTCCTAACCAAGGCAACTCTATCCAAGGGAGGCTTATCACGGATATCATCATCACCATCCATGAAATTATCCATTTTGTGTCTAAAAGTGGTAAGGTTGGGTTTCTTCTAAATCTCAACATGAACAAGGCTTTTGATAGAGTTTCCTAGAATTTTTTGTTCTCCGTCCTCTCCAAGTTTGGTTTCCATCTTGAGTGGATTGCTCTCATCAAGGAATGTATTTCTACTATCAATTTTTTTGTTATGGTTAATGGCTCTCCTATAGGATATTTCAAAGGCTTCAAATGCCTAAGACATGGTGACCCACTCTCTCCTTTCCTTTTTATTATTCTTGCTAAATATTTAGGTAAAACCCTCACCTCTACATGTTCCAAATGAGACATCTCTGGTTTCAAGCCTATGTCCTACCTTCCACCCATATCCCACTAGTATTTTGTTGATAACACTATCCTAGCCACCCTTGCCTCTGTCTCCCAAGCCCACTCTATCAAATTAATCTTTCTATCCTTTGAGGCTACTTCTAGTCAAAAATTCAAATTCTACAAAAGCAATATCTACTTCATTAACACCCCTACTAGACACCAAGCCTACATTGTTGTTATCATTGAGTGCACCATAATTGAGATCCCTACCATATATTTAGGATTTACTCTCTCTGAAGACCCCTCAAAAATGTCTCTTTCAAATTCTGTCATTGATCACATTTAGAAACAATTGGCTAGTTGGAAAGGAAGCCTTCTCAGTTAGGCAGACATGACCACCCTCCTTAAAGCCACCCTGCAAATCATCCCAATTTTTTACCTCTCCATATTTCAGATTCTAACTGAAGTCTGCAATAAAATTGAGAAACTACAAAGAAATTTTCTATGGTCTAGGTTAGATCTAAAAAAATGTATCCACTTGGTTGCATGGGACCAGGTTTTCTCATGAAAGGATCATGGTGGCATTGGACTTTGAAAGGTCCACAATATGAATCTAGCCCTCATTGCCAAGCAAGGATGGAGAGTTCTTACCAATGAGAACTCCTTATGGGTTTCCATCATGAAAGAAAAATACCTCTGGCACAACAACAATTTCTTGGAGGACCCTTCTCCCATATATGGTTCGATAACTTGGAATTCCATTCTTAAATCTAAGGAGATTCTCAGGAAAGGTATCTACTAGAAATTAGGCAATGGTGTAAAGATCAAATTTTGGGAGGATCTCTGGCTTGGTGACCACCCTCTATAGGATTGTGCAAACCTCATCTACCTGAAACTAGTCATCGACTCTTTGTTTGATTCTAAGGTATGTCATTTCTTCCACCATAATCGTAATTCCTAGAAGTCGATCCCTGTCGTTGGTCTATCCAGTGAGCAGAGTCAAGTTGCCTCCATTCTGTCCAATTTGTTGCATCTTTATGTCATACCTAGTCTTCCCTCCAAGGATGTGATCCTTTGGGCTCCCACTACCAATGGCATTTTCACTATCAAGTTTGCCTACACCCTCACTGAGAACCCTTCCCCTCCTTGGTTTCCTTCCATGCTCATTTGGAAAAAATATCTCACCCCTAAAGTAAGTTTCTTTTTCTGGATTGCCATTTAGGATAAGATCCTTACCATCCCGAACCTCCATCATCATGGCTTTTACTTACCCAATCATTGTTACTTGTGTCTCTAGGATTGTGAGTCTACCCACCATATCTTCCTGTCCTACCCCTTCTTCCATTATATTATGTCATCCTTGTTTTGCTCTGTTGGTATTGTCTGGGTCCCGCTCGCCTTCCTCAATGACCTGTGTGTTTAGTGGCCCAATTCATTCAAGGGCTCTCACCTCAAAATTTTTTGGTCCTTTTGTCTCACTCACTTCCTTTGGGAGGTTTGGCATGATTGCAACTCTAGTTCTTTTAATTATTCAAAACATGATGCCCGATACATGCTAGCAAGAATCCTTCATGTTGCTACTAATTTTTTTTCATTACTCATGGTGATGATGACTTTGAATCCAATGCTGAAGTTCTATTGGTATCTTCTTTTAGCATTATTAGTTGTATCCTCCATTCCCGGTCTCCTAAGGTTGATCTATCATAGGTCAAATGGTCTCCTCTTCCTATAGGTTTTCTCAAATTAATTTTTTATGGAGCCACAAAAGGAAATCTAGGGCCTATTGGAGCTGGTAGAATTATTAGAGATCACACAAGCAATATCATGATGGACTTTACTGAGAATCTAGGATACCAGTCCAATAATTTCATGGTAGCCAAGGCTCTTCACCAAGGCTTTTTCCTCCTTCACAACATGTAGTGTTCTAATGTGCTAATTGAAGGTGACTCCAAAAACATCATTCAATGTTTTCTCTCAAAATCCTAGTCTATTTCTTAGAACATCACAAACATGATATCTGAAATCAAATGGCTTATGCAATCCTTCATGAGTGTTACTTTCAACCATGTTTATCTTGAAGGCAATCATGCTTCCAATCTCCTAGAAAATATCACCATTTGGAAGTAAGCTTTTCCTCCTCTAATCAAAATTGATGCTATTGAAGTTCATGAAAAACAAGACTAAGGGGTTTTGATGTTGGGACTCCACGTGGACTAATGCACACCTTCTTCATCTTTCAACTAGTCACACTAAGGGGAGCCACGTTTCTAGGATTACTCACATGCATATCAATATTTTCATCGATGTGGCATTACAGATCAAATGTGTTGAAGTTATTCAAAGGGTGATATTTCACATGGTGGATAGAGATAAAGTTAGGGGTGAAATAATCCATGAGGTTAGCCACATATCTAGACATATCACCAACTACTATCCTACTATTGCATAGGTTGGTGGGATCATATGGTACATCCACTATTAGATGATGATGAGGTGTCTTTGTCCCTCTATTTTTCCTCATCAACAACATGATGTTCCTTCTAATCATTCACAGGTGGCAACCATTGTGGTGTTTCAGTCCTCATTCATCCTCTTCATTGGTGGTGCTTTTCTCAACCCCCCACTTTCTTTGATCCTTATACCTTGAGGTTCGGTAATCACCACCCGGTTACCTTGAGTAATTGTGTGTCCAACCCTCAAAACTATTAGTGGAATCCTCCTTCAAAGGTGTTGACAATATTTGCCTTTGAATCTAGTGTCGATCCATCGAACAAATATTTTTCTTCACCTAGAGCTTTTAGTTTTTTGGTTCAGCTTTCCTATGGGTCTCTACCACAAGCGTCAACCCATTTGTGATGTTCACTTCCACTATGTCTTCAATCATATTTCATGCTTTTTTGTAGCATGGCATGCATATTTTGTGCCATCGCTTGTGGAGTTGGGCCAAGGCAACATCCCTAATTTTTTTTATTACTATTCTTTGATGCATTATGGTGTTATATCCCTTCCATTATATGACTTCTTTGGTGCATTCCATTGCAATTCCCTCCCTTTGACCTAGCCTTGTTGTGATGGTTGAAGTCAAACCTATCGCCCTCCCCTTAACTGCCTTGGTCAAGGATATTTTCCATGATCATGGCCTATTTAATTTCATCTAATTGTTTTAAGACCATGACCTTGACCTATCCCTAGAGTTTGTTTGTATGTAGGATGGAGGACATGTTGTCATCCATGGCTTGAGATTTACTATCACTATGAATATTATTGCTGAAATAATGGGGATCTCGAATGAAGGAGAGATCATAAATTGAGAGAAGCACTTGCTCCAGGGTGAGTTGGCCCTCTTTGGGACCACTAGTGAATCCCTAGGTAGGGATAAATGTGGCATCCTTCGTGACTCTCTCTTGAAGTTGTGGGATGTGGTAATGGTGACTATCCTCCAATATTTCACTTTGGAAAATCCCGATGTAGTGCTACAAAGTTTTCACCTTGATTTCCTCAACCATTTATGGGGAAATAAGACTATTAACATATCAGAGTATCTCTTTCGGTCTATTGAAAGATCGGTTCTCAACATCAAGTGAGGAGTTTCTTCTCTCCCTCTACACCAAGGATTGCACATGTTGCTATACCACTATATTCTAGAGCATCAAACTCAAAGGGTCATGGGAGTGGTGGTTTTGGGACCTATGGACGATACTAGAGAAGTTTGTGGCAAC
Source organism: Wollemia nobilis (assembly GCA_028583015.1). Lineage (NCBI taxonomy): Eukaryota > Viridiplantae > Streptophyta > Pinopsida > Araucariales > Araucariaceae > Wollemia > Wollemia nobilis. Next base: position 1,988,044 of record JAQPPZ010000196.1, on the reverse strand, counting down.
ACTTTCCCATCCCTAAGAACTAATCTAATGCTAGATTTTGATACCAAGATGGATGGTCAAGCACCCAATACTCCACCAGAGTCAAATCCAATAGTGGTAAGTGCAAGGCCCCTATTGTGGTAGATAACGATGCTTTTAATGACTCTTTATCTTTTCAGGTCAAGCAGGAAATTGCCTCCACGTCCACCAAACTGCCTCCCCTTTTGGCTTCTAGGGTTTCTTACTGGTCTAATATGTCTGAAGGAGCCCACCTCTAGGACCTCCATAATATTATGAAGGCTTTAGGGAGAGCGGCCAAGATGACATCTTACCTACTTTCTCAGGAAGAGACCCTCCTGAATGAGTACAAGGATCAATTTGATATCCTGGAGGAGTTTAAGAGTTTGGTGGGGGCTAATGGTTATGATGCAGTCAATGAAATGATGTCTAGTTATTGTAGATCCTGGTTTACCCTGCGTGGGATTTTATCTTTTGTTTTCTATTTTTGCCACCCCTGTGAGGGTATTTTTTATTGATTTCTTTTGTACTACCCTTGCATGGGATTTTGAGAATGTTACTCCTCCGTGGCCCTGAGGAGGCTACATTTTTTATTCTAGAGGTTTTTGTTTTTTTGGGTTTCCCTATTTTTACCATGGCCCCTACATGGGTTTCTGAGAAATACTTTGTCTCTAGCCCCTACGTGGGCCTCTACTCCTCCCTAGTGGCCCAGAGAGGGCTTCCTTTTTTGTCTCAAGAGGTCTACATTTTTTTGGGTTTTAGTTTTATTTTGTCATGTCTTTCCATTGGAGTGTTCCTCAGTTTACCTCCATTATTGTAAAAGGTTACAAGATCCTTTCAAAACCATTATACCAATCAAAAAATAAAATAAAATATTATGAAAATTGTTTTGATCCTAGGCTTTCTTAGTATTGTCATGTTTGTGATTAAATTGATTTTTTTAATAAGTTATATGTGGCTTCTATTGGGGGCCACTCCCATCAAAATACCAAAATATTATATTTTTTGTTAGGTCAATTAAACCATATTCAACATGTCTTTTTATCACAAATATTTTTCATTTCTTTTTTCTATTAAATATATTCTTCAACTTTTCTGAAGTGTATGTTTCCACAATCAACTCCTTGATATTATTTTTATTAAGAGATAAAATCTCACTTGGCTAGTTGCCTTCTAAAATTTTAAATTCATCAAGATGACGATCAAAACCACAATTGGCTAAATTATTTTCTACCTGATTTCCTTCTCTATAAATATGTTCACATTTCCAAGATATTGCATCCAATAATAGGTTATGAACATCAATAATAATATTATTTTCTATCTATTCTCCACATCATTTTTTGTTGATAGCATTGATGATAATTTGTGAATCCCCATCAATTGAAATATATTTCCATCCTTTTTATTATAATTTTAATCATTGTAAGAAGTGCCCTAGCCTCTGCATAGTTGTAAGTTGAAGTTCCATATGATTTTGAGTAAGTGAGGAGAATTTTGCCTTCATTATGTCTAAAAACACCATCTTCACTAGCTTTTCCCGAGTTTCCTTTAGAGCACCATCAAAATTCATTTTAATAAATTCAATTTCTAGATATTTCTATTTAACCGTAGATCGAAGTAGATCCTTTGTTTAATTTTATTATCACAAAAGACTCTTCCATGTATATTCAAATACTATAACTAAGTTATTTCCACCTCTTTTTCTGCATTTGAGACTTCCCATGATGAACACCATATTTGTAGACATTATGCAGGAGAGGCAATAATATGGTTCCAAACTTGGGTATGATTTTGAGATTCATTTTTAAAAAATTTCTTATTCCTTTCAAGCCACACATTTCAACAAATAATGGTAGGGCTAATCATCCATAGAATACATGATTTACCTTTGAATTAATTAATCCAACATTTTATCAACTATTTCAATGTTGATGGAGCTGCCCAATATATTTTATATTTAAAAAAAATAACCCCAAATGGTGTGAGAAAAGGGACAATGAAGAAGTAAATGGTCTGATGTGTATAAATACTTCTCACAAAAGGCACATCTAAAAGGTCCATGACATCCTCTTATTTGTAGACTCTCTCCTCTAAGAATATTACTTTCAATTACTAACTAAAGGAATGTTGATGCCTTAGGGAAAGACTTTAATGACCAAACATTCTTCCAAGTAAAATATTTGGGAGAAAATTTTGTATTGCTCTAAATCCTCATATCCCACTTGATCGAGTATCCACCATCCTTTTATAGATGCCAAACCAACTCATTCTTTCATGTAAATTTTGATAAATAAAACTCTTGAAACATATTTTGAAGTTCATCTACAATTTATTTTATTTCCTCTCCTTCAACTAGGTTACTAAAAGAAATTCATAATTTGGAGTTGTTTCTCATATTAATATAGTATTTGACCTTTGGAAATTTACAATATAGGTATGCTTGAGCCAATGGTTGTCATTTTGAGTTAGAGATAAGAGGATAAGGCTTCAACCAAGCATCAAACCAAAAATTTATATATTTCTCCTCAATAATTGACCATATAATATGTTTCTTTATCAATTGCAAACTATCTTACATGAAGTTCCATGTTAAAGACCCTTTGGGTAGGACTCTTTTCCTAAATTAAATTACATCAAGAGAATCTATATATTTTTGCCCATTTCTTTCCTTGATCTTTGAATAATCTCCACCCAAGCTTTGTCCCTAATGCCAAACTCATAAGTTGGCAATTTTGCAACCCTACTCCAATATTATTTCCTTTTCAAACCCTATCCTACTTAAAAAGAGGAAACCTAAATTTTCCTCAATATTTTAAAGAAAATATCTTTGAATTTTATTAATTTTTGATGCTATACCTACCTATTGGTAATACTGAAAGTGAAATCATACAAATAGGAATGGATAAAAATTTAGTCTTTATGAGTTGTAGCCTTCCCACCATGGTAAATAACTTACCTTTTCAACCTACCAAAAAATATTTCATTCTATCCAAAAAAGAGACCCAAAGCTCAGTTTTATTTCCTTTATAAGACAAAGGAATACCCAAGTAGATTGATGGAAATTTTTGTAACTTTAAACCCTAAAATATTCATAATAATTTGTTGTAAATCTAGGGCAATCTTAATGAAAAATCCTGATTTTAGTAGTACTAACCAATTGTCTAGTAGCCTTATCATAACATGGTAATATTTATTTAAAATGCATGGCCTCATTGACTGAGGGATGGCCCAAAAGAAAAGTATCATCAACAAATTGGAGATGTGATTTGAAGGGACCGTTTTTTGCAACTTGAGTAGCTTTAATTTTTCCTTCCATTTTTACCTCTTAGAAAGCTCTCTCTAATGCTTCCACAAGAATAATAAATAGATAAAGAGATAGTGGATCATGCTAATAAAGTCCAAAATATGACTTGAAATAACCAATAGAATAATCATTGATCAAACTACTACTGGCAATATTGAAAGTGAAATCATATAAATAGGGATGGATTGCAATGTAGTCTTTATGAGTTGTAGCCTTCTCACCATGGTCAAGAACTTACCTTTTCAACCTACCGGAAAATATTTCGTTCTATCCAAAAAAAAGACCCAAAGCTTCTTTTTATTTCCTTTATAAGACAAAGGAATACCCAAGTATGTTGATGGAGATTTTTCTAATTTTAAACTCTAAAATATTCATAATAATTTGTTGTAAATCTAGGGCAGACTTAATGAATAAATCCTGATTTTTGTAGTAATAACCAATTTTATAGTAGCCTTCTCATAGTATGGTAATGTTTATTTAAATTATGTGGCCTCCTTGATTGAGGGATGGACCAAAAGAAAAGTATCATCAACATATTGGAGATGAGATTTGAAGGGATCATTTTTTGCAACTTAAATACCTTTAATTTTTCCTTCCATTTTTACCTCTTAGAAATCTCTCCCTAATGCTTCCACAAGAATAATAAATAGATAAAGAGATAGTGGATCATGCTAATGAAGTCCACAAGATAACTTGATGTAACCAACATAATAATCATTGATCAAAATACTACTGACAATATTGAAAGTGAAATCATATAAATAGGGATGGATTGCAATGTAATTTTTTGAGTTGTAGCCTTCCCACCATGTTCAAGAACTTAAATTTTCAACCTACCAAAAAATATTTCATTCTATCCAAAAAAGAGACCCAAATATCCTTTTTATTTCCTTTATAAGACAAAATGAATACCCAATTAGGTTGATGGAAATTTTTGTAATTTTAAACCCTAAAATATTCATAATAATTTGTTGTAAATCTAGGGTAGTTTTACTAAAAAAATCATGATTTTTGTATTACTAACAAATTTTCTAGTAGCCTTCTCATAGCATGGTAATATTTATTTAAACTGCATGGCCTCATTGAGTAAGAAAAGTATCATCAAAAAATTGGAGATGAGATTTGAATGGATGATTTTTTGCAACTTGAATACCTTTAATTTTTCCTTCCATTTTTACCTCTTAGAAATCTCTCCCTAATGTTTCCACAAGAATAATAAATAGATAAGGATATAGTGGATCATGCTTATGAAGTCCACAAGATGACTTGAAGTAACCAACAAAATAATCATTGATAAAAATAGAATATTTCAAAGTGTTATATCAACATTTAATCCATTCACACCAACTATAATAAAAACCAAACCTTTTGAGAATATCATGTAGAAAATTCTAGAAAACCCTATCATATGCTTTGTTCATATATAATTTCATAAGAATACCTGGTTTTTTCATGGAATGAAGAGAATGTATGGCCTCCTATGCAATGATTATACCATCAAGAATTTATTGACCACAAAAAAAACCACCTTGTTGCTTTGAGATAACACAACCTAGAATATATTTCAACCTATTTGCCATAATTTTTGAAATGATATTATAAATCATATTACAAAGGTTTATTGGATGAAAACTATAAAAATATTTTGTATCACCTTTCTTGGGAACCAACATAATAAAAGTGACATTGATCTCACTTATTATAGACTTCATTTTCTAGGCCTCTTCAACCATAGGTAACATATCACTTTTTAATAAATCCTATTTTTTTTTAAATAAAATTGCAAGAAATCCATTGAGGCCAAGTGCCTTGTTAGTGATGTCTTTTTAAGCCTTAATACTACTAGAAACCTCACAAGTTAAATATCATAGGATAGAATATAATGTAGCCACAAACTAATAAGGTCAAAATAATAATATGAATAGAATAAATGAGCAAATTAATATGTAAATAAAGGATAATAATATATCAAATAACATTCAATAATAAAAAACAACATGAATGTAAATAAATTGAATCATACTTGTTAGAAATAGATTATATTACATCATTTGGGTCATGTAAATGCACCTTCCAAGGTACATACTTAGGATATTAGATTACTTTAGGGGAAGTTATCTAGTTACTTCATGCAATGTAATAAATGCATAAGTGTCAATGTGCAAGTTGTCCCTTGCACAACTAGGTAGAGTGTTGGCCAAGGAACCTATCTTCATATATAAGAAAGACCTCATTCTGATAGAGAGATATAGATAGACACATAGCTATAGAGATATTAGCATAGTGCTATGTAGCTCACCATATATTGGTGATAGGTGCAATGTATTCCGGTATCTTTATTAATGGAGTGTTCATTTCCTCCATAGCTACATTGTATTCATTTTTTCATTTCTATTTATAACATATTTTAGTCATCTCGCATATTTACTTTCTTTCATATTATTTTGCATCTTGTGATTGCTATCTCCCATTGCATATTGTATCAAAATCTAATAGTGGTATCAAAGCCACGGTAGATCTATTCATAGTAGATCAATAGGAAAACCACCATTATCAAGTTAAGCAATCTTGGCCTGAGCATTGTTGAAGATCTTGCTCTTTATTTGAACATTTATGTTGGTGATTCTAAATGAACTCCAAAAATTGAATATAAAGAAAGAAATAGGAGCTGAATTTGGAATCTATAAGAAGAATTTGCAAAGAAGTGCTTGTTGTTGTGCCAACTCCTAAGGTATTCTTCAAATCTCACAAAAAAACTTCAATTCCAATTCCTATTGTTCTTATTTCTAGTCTAAATCTTGGTTTAAATCAATCTTCTCCTATTGTAAATCAAATACCCATAGTTAATAATTATGTAGTGAGTATGGTAGCCCCTAATGCAAATAAAAATGTCAATTTCAATAAAAATGTCAATGCTAACCAAAATATCAATCAGTGGAGAACCATTAATATATAGATCTTTTATTTTACCTCCAAATCTAAATACTCTCCCTGGTAAAGCTCATAAGTACTTGTCTAATTTCCAAGGAAACAATGTTATCACCAATGAATATCATATTAGGGATTTTCTATATGCCATGGATAGTCTTGAGGTAGATGATGAAGATTTTATCCTTAGATTTTTATTCCAAAATTTAGATAAATATGCTTGAGAATGGTTTAACAACCTTGGAGTTGGTACTATTTGTAAATTTCAAGAACTGGAGAAAAATTTCTTTAGGAAATACGAAGATAGGAAGAATGAATAGTCCTTACTAATAGAGTTAGCTACCATGAAGCAGAAAGAAAATAAATTAGTAGAATATTTTAATAGGATATTATTTAAAACTAGAAATAATATTTTGGTAGAACTAAGGCCAAATGATGTGCAACATTTGTTTCTACAAAAATGTTTTCCTTGGATATTTCAGTTATGAACTGAGACATCAAGCAACAACCACCATTGATGCATGTATGGAAAGGGCTATTGAAATAGAAATAAATATGATTGATAGTCACAATATAAAAGTATACTCTTTAGAGCCCAACCAACCTAGAATAAACCCCAAAAAGGTTGAGTTCTATGTCCCTAAGAAAATAGATTAGGATTCTATGAACAAAATAGCTAATATGTCGAGCGAGATGTTTACCACTTTGAATAACAAATTAGTTAGGATTTAAAAATGTAAATATTATATTTTTGAAACTTAATAGGGTGATAATAGACAACATGCAAATAACATGCCTCCTCTTATAAAGGATTTCAATAGAAACTAGAATAACAATGGAAATGAAGACGAAAATAGGAATTTCAATAGGAATCAAAATGAAAATTAGAAAAATAAATAAATAGAGAGAGATCTAGATTTTGTTCCAAACCTAATATAATCTAGCAATAGAGCATATGATCATCATTTATATTGCTCTTCCTATGATGCACCACATAACCCTATTGATTGTGGTATTTACCTAGGTTGGCATTCTAATGTTGATTTAAATGCTAAATATGAAGATGTAGATATTATAATCAATGTATGTTGGACCCAAGAGGATGAGGTCAAAGAAAAGTAATTTGAAAGGGATATGGACATATGTGCCAATAATATTGAACAAATAGCCTTAGTCTTTGGAGAGGCATCAACCTCAGGTGAGTCTCCTAATACCATATTTGATAGAATGAAGCAGGGAAATCTTATACCTATAGCAGAAGAGGTTGAGTATTTAGAGAGAATACATGCTATTAATCTCAAGAAAAATAGTATAGGATAAAGTTTATGAAGGGTCTACACATAAGGATAAAACTATAGGAGTTATTTCATATAAAATTTAAATAGGATGAAGCTGCAAATGATTCCTAAAGAGCATGATGTGCAGGAAATTGTCCAAAAGCAACAAAATGACTTGGTTAATCAATTTGATATAGGTATAGAGGTTACCAAATAGAAGGTCAAAATAACTTTTAGGTTATTAATGACCATTACAAAGTACTAATATCAGGTGTGTAGAGCCTTTAAATTAATTTATCAATAAGGAGAGCAACCTCAAACCCCCATAGGTCTTGATAATAATGCAGTCAGAGCCACATTTTTAGTTAAAACATTTTACATATCACTAAGGTATAAATAAGGCTACAGGTATCAATATGTTATTCATAATTTCATGCTTAATAGTAGTGCTTCCATGAATGTGATGTCAAAATAGGTAGCTAATTAGCTAGGCTTGATTTTTCAAAAAGAGCACCCCCCTATTTCTATAATGGATAATAGGAGAGTACCTTGTGTAGGTATTATCACTAGGCTTATTGTCCATATTGAACAATATCCTAATAAAGTTGTGGTAATGGATGTTGCAATTGTATATGTGAACCCTTTATTTTTAATTTTACTCTCTAGGCATTGGGTAGAGCAGTTGGGTTGTACTATTCAGTTAGATTGGTCATATGCCACTATCCCAATGTAGGGTAAGGAAAAATTCATCTTGAAAAGAGAACATTTAAATAGGTATTTAGTTGAATTCAGAGATCCTAATAATAATATGGTTAATATCATGAAATATATAGAGGAAAAAGACATGGGGGTTTACTCTATTTGGCATTCACCTTTCCTATTAGAAGTACCCAATGCTAAGAATATAGATCCAAATTTGAAAGCTAAAGTGGATGTAGAAACTGGAAAATTTTTTGCTTCTAAGTTATGGACTATGACCTTTTATGGGGTAAAATATCAGGCATGAGAAAAATCTGGGGTAATGTTAATAGATGTTAATGGGAGCTATCTTGGCATACCATACAAGTTAGAACTTTCTTTTATAAACAATGTTATAGAGTATGAAGCTTTATTTTTAAGGCTAAGGAAAGCAAAGGAATTATGTATTAATTACCTTAAGGTTAGTGGGGATACTGAGCTAATAATCAATAGATCAAAGGAAAATTTCAAACAAAGCACCCTAGATTAAAGCAATATAAGTAGGTAGTATTAGATGAAATAGATAGATTCTCAGCTTTTGATTTGCAATATATTCCTATTGGTAATTAATGCTTATGGAGAAGATCTATTGGTAGTTAATGCTTCTAGAGAAGACAACCCTAAGATAGACACTTGGTTTATGGATAGGTTCCCAACCATATCTTTTTATAAGCCATTTGTCCCTAATAATGTGGTATATTTACAAGTTTTTCATGATGATATACACATTAATAATTTTATGACTATGTAGAATGAGTTCTTTGACATTATTTGTTATGAAAGTGATGAAGAAAAACTAAAGGATGTTATTGGAGAACCCACATAAGTTATACAACTAAATACCAATAGGATCCCTAGGGGATTGGTATCTTTAGAGAGCTTGTTTGATGACTTTGATAGAGCATATAAACCTCTAGTTCATGAGTCTAAAGTGTATTAAGTTAATATAAAATCAGAGGAAGAGCCTAAAATTGTTAAGATCAATAAAGCTCTATCAAAAAAGAGAAGCAATGGTATAACAAATTATTGAAAAAGAACATGAATATTTTTTCTTGGAGTTATGAAGATTGGAAGACCTTCAATACAAATGTAATGACTCACATAATAATCCTTTAGAAGTATACCAAGCCTTTTAGGCATAAAAAAAGAAATTTCAATCCCACTTTGCTCAGATTTCCAAGCCATTACATGACATGATTAAGAAAAGTGAGGAAATAAGGTGGACAGAGGAAAATACTATGGCTTTTTAAAAGATAAAAGATGCAATTACTCAAGCTTTGGTATTAAATTGCATTGATTACACCAAATATTTTAAAATCTACTCATTTGCCTCAGAACACACTATTGCTATAATTTTAGCTCAAAAGTATGAAGAGAAAAATGAAAGGCTTATAGCCTTTATGAGTATAGGATTGAAGGGTGCTAAACCGAAATACTTTATGATAGAAAAATAGGTATATGATTTAATCAAAGTATTATATAATTTCAAGTGTATCTTGGGATCCAAAAATATAATAGTATGTATCCTCTACATTGTTGTTAAAGATGTTTTTACTTAGCCTAAACCTTTAGGTAGTATTGCAATATGGATGGCTAAGTTATTATAGTATGATATGGAATTCAAAGTAGTACAAATTTTTAGAGGATAAGAACTAGATTAGTATGTGGTTAACAAAGAAGGGGAATCCATGAATAACATTATCATAGTAGATGAGAAACAAGAATCTAGAGCAATTGATAATTCTGATTGCAGGTGGTATGATGAAATTATGTTTTACCTTTAGAACTTATCATTTCCATGAGACATAACCCAAAATAAAAGAAGATATTTCAAGAAATTGGCCCAAAAATACTACATCCAAGAAGGTAGACTGTATTGGAGGCATCCAAATGATGTGTTGCTTCTTTTATTTTTTGAGAAAGAGGTCCCTCAAGTACTAAAAGAGTATCATTCTGGATTCTGTAGGGGTGATTTTGATCCAAATGCTACTACCCATAAAATCATGAGAGTTGGTTATTATTGGCCCTCCTTGTTTAAATATGTATATCATTTTGTTATAAATTATCATAACTATCATATTTTTGCAAGGAAAAAGAATTTGTCAGCCATGCCCTTAAGGCCAGTAATTGTGGAAGCTCCTTTTACCTAGTGGGAAATAGATCTCATAGGTAAAATTAAACTAAATTCTTCTAGGGATCATAGGTGGATCATCATAGCAATGGACTATTTTACCAAGTGCGTAGAAGCAACAACTCTCAAGAAGTCCACTAAAAAAGTGGTCATCAAGTTTTTAGAACACATATTGACAAATTTTGGGGTTCCTCAAAAAATAGTCACATATAATGGTAACTATTTCACTTCTTTTGAGATGATCGAATTTTGTGCTAAATACAATATAGAGCTTTCTCATTCTACCAATTATTATCCTTAAGAAAATGGTTTAGAAGAATCATAAAATAATAATTTGATCACAAGAATTAGAAGAACATTAGGTAGAAACAAAAGAAGTTGGGACAACGAGCTAAAGTTTACTTTATGGATTGACAGAATATCCATCAAAAGAAGTACTGGTAAATCTCTTTACGAACTAGTATATGGTGATAATGCTTTGTTTATCCCTTAGGTAGAGGTCCACGCTTTGTATTTAATTCTTCATGATCATAACAGTCCATATATCTTGTAGAGAATATTTTATTAGATTGTGAAGTTGCAGGAAGATAGAAAATATTCATTAATGAAGATAACTAAGCAAGCTCACAAAATAGCATAGTTGTTTAATAATAAGACCAAGGGTAAACATTTTCGAGGAGGAGATATAGTGCTATACCGAGACTCCAAAAATGACAAGCATGGTGAAAAAGGGATGTGGAAACCCAAATGTCTTGGCCTCTATCAAATCCTTCAAAATGTAGGCCAACATACTTATAAATTGCAAACTCTAGATGGTACAAAACTTTCAATTCCTATCAATGGCCAGTATTTGAAATTGTATCATTATATACTGAGGTCTTGAGAAGCCTCACATAAAAGTAGAAGAAGAAGAAGAAGAAGAGGGTGTTCTATTCTCAGTGTGTTTTAGTATTTTAGTCTTATCATTTCTAGGTGATTAAGGTGTCCTTCCTAAGTGATTAGTTAAGTTTTTGAGTCCTTGTGGTCTACTAGTGATTCTGGATTTCTCAGGTGATTGATTGTTAGAAAGTTTTTTCATCACCTATCCCAATCAGAGCTTATGTTGGATCCTCAAAATCCAACTTGATTTTACCTCTAATTTTGGTTTCCTATGAGTCCTTGTTTCAGGTTTTTCAAGTAATCCCCTAGTCACTCTCCTTTTTAATAATCCTTTTTTGTTTCAAGTTATTTTCAATTATTGTATTTTTTTGTCTTTTTGAGTCATATCTCACCCTTCTAGAGTAATGAAAAAGTTTATGTCACCAAGGTTAGGTCTTTATTTTGGTTTTTCTAAGATATTTTGTTAGATAAGTTTTTTGGCCCCCATGGTTATCTCTTACCAATGCCTAAATAAGGTTTAATTAATTATTTTGACCTCTGAAGGTCTTAAATTTTAATTAAATATATTCCCCCATTTCATCATATGTTTTAATTAAATGATTTAGGGCCCTCCTAAATTTCATTTTTTATTTACCTACCCATTTTATTCCCCCCATCGTGGTCCATTACCTTCCTAAAAGTTGTAAGCCCCATTAATTTTTGTTCCTCCTTACCTAAAGTCCTAAATTCCTAAAAATCTACATTGCCCCCTCCTCCCGCTATTTGAACCCTTATCCTATTCCCTACATCCTACCACCTAACCCACCCCCTATCACCCCTTTTTCCTTAGGAATTAGAATTTTATCTAAAATCTTCTCTACCTCAGCTCCCTTGTCCCCCACCCTAAGTGAAGCCTTTGCAACAAGTCAATAAATCGATGCATGTAAAACAAAGGTAAAATACATTGCTTCACATTGTGGATTCCATCTATTGTAGATCCAATGATGTAGGAGGTAGCACTGAAATCAATGGCGCAAGTATGAACAGGGGGTAAATGCAAGTCTCAAGCACTCTAGTAAGATGATGCCACGTGGTGGCATGTGGTAGGAAAGTTTTAGCATGGCATAAGTTTATTAGCCCAAGGATATCAAGGGTACACATAAGAGAACACAATCCAAAGATGCACATGTAAGCAGGGGGTAACACAAGTTCTAAAGCACCCTAATCATGTAAGGACATGTGGCAGTGCAAAAAAGGTAGGCTTGAATGTAAGTGAAAGGAGAATTTTTTTTTTTGGTTCTATTATTTTTATCCCACATCATGGATGTGGTCAAACCCCAAGCAATTTAAGATTAAGAAGATGCCCATGTTGAATTGACCACCTCTCGATGGGTGGGGTGCCTCCTTTGTGGGGTCCCCTAGAGACACTAGTTGGTGGTGCTAGTGCATGGGCCCACATGGGTGGATTGAAAGCCCCTTTGGTTCCATTGGGGTGTTGTGGCAACATGTGAGCATGGTGGTAGCCCACACAATCATGAATTATTAAAGTGATATATTTTTTTTATTCAAATATCAAGTGAGTGGTTCATGAGGTCACAAAATCAAAGGGTTAAAGCTTTGTTATACAAATTACACTAGACGTTGAACAAAATATAAGGTTTATAATGGGTAGCATTGAGTTCTCTTATTTTTGGCTAACTTTAATGCCTACAATCATTTCTAGGTAAAATGATAGCATTTTTAACTAAAAAAAAGGGAGGGCTAATATTTTAACTTGAATAATTATTTAATGGCCCAAAGCCATTATAATAAAATAAAAGAGAGGCAGTCATGGCTCAAGATAGGGGTGACCAAGGACATTGATGGTGATGGAGATAGTGGTAATTATGGGCCATTACCAAGATTCAATCAAAGGACAATGGAAGGCCATCATTCAACCTTAGTAATGAGTCACCTATTAAAATACACTATTATAATATGTAAATATGAAAATAATTTTAACTAATTGAGATCACATAAATCCACAAACGGGAGCCACTCCAAATGCATCAATATTATGGGCCATTATGAAGATAAATATAGTTATGGACCACTAATCGAGTTATATGAAGGAGTGGTTGGAGTAGAAAAATGGATCAAGTTTTTACATAGTAAAATTTTGCAAGAGGTATACAAAAGTGCCCTTCCTTTATCAGTTGTATTCTCTTTTCTATTTCTTGTCTAGTTACCCCTTTTTCTTCCCCATTATTGTGCAGGTATTTGCTGAGGATGTGCCTGATTTACTGAGATCATTTCTAGTGGTTGAATCTAGAAGCTAGGAGGCTCTTTGTTACATCATTTGAATGAAGAGTTGTAGTTCTCTATTGCATAATTTGAATGGAGAAACTATTTGTATTTATTTAGTAAGGTATGGTTATCTTGATCAGACTCCTATTGTAATGACCTATTGATTAGTACAATTCTACTTCGTCCTTTTAGTAGTTTTGTATGTATTTTTATTTGTTATCCTAGTTACAGGTTACATCATTTGAATGTGTAAATGACATCTTCTTTCACTGGCATGCTTAATCACCTTTATTGCATTATTTGAATGAATATGGTTGGATCAGTTTTATCTTCTTTCTCTTCTCTCTTCATCATATTTTAAGTTTACCTACAATTTCCAAATGGATAAGGTACCAATATACTAATTGAAGCATTAATTGGAATTTACTTCGAATTTTGGTCAACTTTTATGTTGTAGTTTATTTTATTTTTTCAAATATAGATGAGCATGAACATATAACTCAAGAACTCAAACTTATACTGAGAGGGGGGGTGAATAGTATAAGACCACTTTTTACTTTTCTTTCCCAAACAATATTATGCAACATATCAATGGTAATATTAACAATAGTAATCAAAGCAATGCACAAATCACCACACACAATAGAGACACCAATTTAACGTGGTTCACCCAATGTGGGCTACTCCAAGGAGAAAATATTTCACTAAAATTTTCTCAACAAATCTCTTTGGAATCCTTCCCTATTACAATATTTATGGACCTTTGTCCAAAGGAGACACCAATCCCCTAATCAAGTTTGTGGATCTCTATCCACAAGAGACACCAATCCCCTAATCAAGTTCGTGGATCTCTATCCATAGGAGACACCAATCTCCTCAACTAGTTTGTGGATCTCTATCCATAGAAGAACTCCTTCTTCTCTACTCTGATTGGTGAACCTCTAGAATACTACTACCTCCACTGCACTGGCTTGTGTATCTCTCTCCACTGAAGACTCCTATCCTCACTCAAAATACCTATCCTCATTGCCCTGCTAATGGATATCTATCCATTGGAGACTATTATCCTTTGCTCTCTCACCTCCAAATCTTACTCTCAGATCTATCATAAATCTGCACTAAACACAGTCCTTCGGTCTAGCACAAATCTGCTCAATCTCTATCTCTGGTTTAGCACAAACCTATCCTCAAATCTGCACCAAACTATGACCTCAAATTTGTCCTCAAGCCTTAACACAAAGCTTGATCCAAGCCCAAAATCAACTCTACTAGATCTACCCCAAGCCTTAACACAAATCTTGAACAAATCAATCAATAAAATCTGCTCACAAGTCTTCTCAAAGACTTACCTCAAATCTATCCAACAAGTCCTCACTAGAACTTGCCCAAACTACTCAACAAGTCTTCACCAAGAGTTTTCTTAAATCTGCTCAACAAGTCCTCACTAGAACTTGTCCAATCTTCTCAACAAGTCTTCACCAAGACTTGCCTCAATCTGCATTGTACCTTCCAAAATCTTACTCAACAAGTCCTAACCACTCTAGAACTTATTCAATTCTCTCAACTAGCTTTCACAAAGACTTTCTACAACTAGACTCTAAGCTTCACAGAAAAGCTCTTACACAAATTTGTCCTTAAGTCTACTCTAGAACCTTGTTTAATCTCACAAAAATATATAGAGAATGGTTAGAGACTCAATATGTTTCACACTCACAAACACTCAATCACTTTCAAACTCTCTTGTTTAACCTTAGAAACATATAGAGAATGGTTAGAGACTCAATATGTTTCACTCTCACACAACACTCAATCACTTCCAAAACTCTCTTTAAATTAATTAATAATAAGGAACAATTTGTTTCACATAACTTGAACTATCACTCCAATACTTCCAATCAACTAGGCTCAATCAACTCCACTCAACTAATCACTCAATGAAGGCTTATTCAACAATGCTTATCAAACAAACCTCACATAACAATGATACTCATGATCTTTTACAAACCCTAGTTCAAGATGTCTTAAAATGAATTTTCACAAACCCTAGTTCAAGCATATGAATACTCACTCAATTATTTCCAACAATGCTTATCAAACAATCTCACATAACAATGATACTCATGATCTTGCACAAACCCTAGTTCAAGATAGTTCACAAGTTCTCACTCAAGCATTCATCAATCATGCATATGAAGGTTTACTCAACAATACTTATCAAACAAGAACCTTTTCACTCCAAATTAGCATTCACAACATCCAAAAATCACTCTCAAGGATAATATGCCCTTACCTCTTGTTTGAAGAAGACTTGACTTCAAACACCTGTCTCAATCACAATCAACTTTTTGCCAATTTCAAAGGTTAGGTAGCAATATCTTCTCAATAATTCACTCAATTTGATCCCTCAAAATATTTCACCATACATAGCAATAAATATCTTTTACACCTTATAATCTCCACACTTCAAAATGCAAACCAACAATTTGTCCAAAGAAGATAACCACAATGATTTTCTTTATAAACCCTTATCTCTTTAGCGCATCATAGCTCAACCCAATTAAAAATGTAATTCCTTTTTTCAACCTTATAAATCCTATATCAATTCACTTTATCAAAAATCACAATAAAAACAATTAACCTTAAAAACCTTATAACTCCCCCTTAATAAAAATTTAACATGCCACCTTTTAAACCTTAGAAGCAATTTTAATATTCAAAAATTTAAGTACCTCTGCCCTCGGCGGGATTTGAACTCCCGCTTGCACCTCCATAGTGCCCTAGCCGTGGCCCACGTGCCACGTGAGCTAGGCACTCACCTTAGAACCAAAAGCGCCTCGTGTGCTTTTAAACCTCTGCCTTGGAACCAAAAACTAAACACTTGAACCTTCACCAAAATGCAGTTGATGGGGTTCAATCGTGGGACCTCCCGCTAGTTAGCACCTTAATTTGCAATCGCATGTCGTTGGTTCAACTGCCATGGTTGGCTATGAGTATTAGAGCCTCCTCCCTCTTATTCGTAGGTTAACCTCCACACAAGCACAAGACCCTTGCCTCTTATTCCACACGTTCGCAAATTTCGCATGCACATCGATTAAGGTAATTCCAAAGCATATAGTATATATATTAAATTTTTCTCTTCCCTCAATACGTCGATGGGTGGAAAGTATAATCAATTTCTATGCTCAAATTTTATTGCTTGCCCTTTGTAACCCTAACCTTAGGGTTATTTTAATTTAAATTAATTTATAACAAAGTTGTTATAATTAATTTAATTATTAGGTCTATACTTTAGACCTTTAATATTATAATATAAAATTATAATATTATTTTCTTGGCCTTCCAATTTGCTCTTTTAGACCTTATTTGACCACCTTGAATATTATAATAAGCATATTATAATATTATTTTCCCTTAGGCCTAGAAGCAATCTTTTTCTTGCACTGCTCACGAAAATTGATGCTTGACCTCGTGTTGCTCACTAACTGACTCTTGAAATCAATGAAAATAAAAATTGCTCATATTTACAACAATAACAAATATTACAGGCTCACCAATGGGGTTTTCTTACCTTACTTGATCTGTCTAGAGTCTTAGGATAATATTTTCTTGAGTCAAAGAGGTGGATCCACTAGAGTCCACAATGTTGATTGGATCAAGGAAGTCTTGCAGCATGACAAAACTCTCAAGGGTGCAATAATTTATCTTAACAATCCCTTAACTCACAAAAGTCTTAGGAATCATTATATTGGTTTCTCTTTCAAAACCATCATACAAAAATCCATCTTATAAAATAGAATCCCATACTTTTGTTTATAATGGTCCCTTAACTCACAAAAGTCTTGAGAATGGTTACATTATTTTATTTTTCAAAACCATCATACAAAAATCATTTTATAAAAGATAATACCATACTTCTCTTTATAATGATCTCTTAACTCACAAAATTCTTAGGAATCATTATATTGGTTTCTCTTTCAAAACCATCATACAAAAATACATCTTATAAAAGAGAATCCCATACTTCTCTTTATAATGATCCCTTAACTCACAAAAATATCAGAAATAATTACATTAGTTTCTTTTTTAAAACCACCCTATAAAATCATCTTGTAAAAGAGAATCCCATACTTCTCTTTATAATTATCCCTTAACTCACAAAAGTCTCAGGAATAATTATATTGGTTTCTCTTTAAAAACCATCATACAAATATCCATATTATAAAAGAGAATCCTATACTTTTCTTTATAATGATCCCTTAACTCACAAAAGTCTCAAGAATCATTACATTAGTTTCTTTTTCAAAACCATCATACAAAAATCATCTTATAAAAGAGAATCTCATACTTCTCTTCATAATGATTCCTTAACTCACAAAAGTCTCAAGAACCATTATAGTGGTTTCTCTTTCAAAACCATCATACAGAAATCCATTTTATAAAATAGAATCCCATTTTTATATTTTTAATAATACCTTATCTCACAAAAGTATTAGGAATCATTACATTAGTTTCTTTTTCACAACCATATTACAAAAATCATCTTATAAAAGAGAATCCCATACTTCTCTTTATAATGATCCTGGTTTCTCTTTCAAAACCATTATACAAAAATTATCATATTAAGAGACTAACCAATACCATAGAAAAAGCATTCCTTCTAAAAAAAACTAAAGCATAGACATTAAGGATTTTCTCTACTAGCTATTCCATAATGACACACCAACAAGAGTGTAATCTTCTCCCTACTTGCATTTTATAAGAAGCATTAACATGCAAAAGCACAATATTTTCTCTACTTCCAATTCCTAAAGAACTCATTACTTAAGTGTAATCTTCTATTTTAATTCCATAAAGAATAAATAAAAGCATTATCCTTTATTTTCAATTTCATAAAGAACACACTAATAAATGAAAGCATTATCTTTTCTCTATGGTTTCCAAAAGGATCCACCTTGAAGATAACTAAAAAAAATAGTGTGTTTCTTACCCTATGTATGCTAAAGCTTCCATGTAAATAATATTTCGTATCCATCAACTCAAACATTGAAGCCTACACCTCCAATTGATAAATTAAGGTATTCAAGATCTCAACAATGGCATGAAAATTAAAACCACAAGCCAACAATACACATTCTCACTAAGCATTACCAAAACATGGCTAGCATGGGTAAAAAAATCACCAACATGCAATAACGAACACAAATAACTATAAATAAGAAAGATCATTCTAGAGCTTAAAAATATAAAAATGCATTCAGGCAACTAAGACCAATACCAACACAACACCCAAAACATGAGAAGGAAAGATAGACTGTCTGGTTCTACAAGAATGAATCCCAACACATGGCTTTTAAATTATGTGTGAGCCAACAATAAAACTTGTGCTTCAGATGACACAACTTGACATAGGATGGAGAAACAATGCCCTCGAATGACAACACAATAGAAGATTATGTAAATAAATTATTTACTGATATGGAAATACCAAATGTGAAGCTAATTATTCCATTATGTGCAATAGAATATATAATACATGCAAGGAATCACGTAGGTTACAGTGGTTGTAACAATTTTCCATGCAAGGCCAACCACTTGTAACTAAAAGATATGCAGGGATAACCACCTACCAAACATGGATGCAAACAAAAAACTAACTGCTAGAAGATAAAACATATCCCTAACAACCTAACCATGCATCCTAACAACTAACAAATCATATCCAACGTGGGTATACTATACCTCACGTATTACAATGCAAGAAATAAGAAATAATAATAACTTAGGCTTATAATTAAGCCTAAGGTACAATAATAATATCCTCAACACTCCTCCCAACCATAGAAGCATTGGACCCCAATGCTCTCAACAAATGTGGAAAGTCATGAGCCATATGATGGTGAGGGATCCAGTGAGCCATATGTGGAAAGTGACCATGGTGGGCGACAAGGTAAGAAGTGGAAGAACCCTATCGAGTGTGATGAGTCTTCATGTCAAAAAATCTATCTGTAATGAGCAAAAGTTGAGGGTCAGGTGCCACTACTATTGTAGGGATGATGACAGGTTTAGGTGCCAAAGGAGGGTCCTAATATGGCATCTTTGGAAAGCATCACTTGTCCAAAGGAAGCCAAACTCTATCTCCAACCTAAAATGGATGAGGACTACGATGCTTGCCCATCACTCTCTACTACTCCTACTGAGTCTTCTACAAGTCCTGTGTTATCTTGCCCTGAAGGCTCTATCGGTGTTGTATGAAGGAAGTTACCTTATCTTGCTCCTTCTTCATATGTGCAATGGTGGAAGAGGGCAATGCTAAAGGCAACTTCTATGGAGCAAGTGGTTGTGTGTTCATAGGTGTACCCAAAATGATGCCAATGGAATGGTTGGTATCTTTCTCATGAGTGAGAGTGATGGGTTCCTTAACCACGAGCTCTTGTGATTGTTCAATTTTTGGAAGTGAAGCTTCTTCTTTATCATGAGTCTTTGGAGGTGCTTGTTCTTTATCTTGTGTGGGACTTATGCAAGTAGGAGCCAATACAAGTGCTTGACTTAATGGATTATGATCTTACCTACAACTTAGCATCAAATTTGATGTGGGTGTAGTGCTTTGTATCAAATATGTTTTATCATGCAAGTCCAAGGTGTATGTGTTCTTTTTAGCATGATACATTGCATTCCTATCAAATTGATAGGGCTTACCAAGCAATAGTCCACAACAATCCATGTTAGTGACATCACATCATACCTTATCCACAAACTTATCACCAAAAGCAAAATACAAGGTGCAAGTGTGTGTGATGTTGGATGTAGAGTCTACATCCTTCCACCCAAGTGCATAGGGTTGAGGATGTGGCTTCGTGGGAAGCTTCAACTTCTCGACAACGATCCTCATGATGAGATTCTTCTACGAGCCATTATCTATAATACAATCCACATAAAAATCATGAGTAAGGTGGGCTCGAGTGACAAACAAATGGTCACGACCCCCTTGTGCAAAAACATTTGACATGAGGGTAACTTTGTTTAGTTTACCCTTCAAAGTAGGATATTCTTCTTCTATCCCTGTAGTCACAATGGGACCATCTTGTGGTTCCTCATTTGTAGGTTGTACAATTAGGGACTTCTTCTTCTTCATTCTTTCAAATGTAAAACATCTAGATTTTGTATGACCATTATTTTTACAAAAGTCACAATACAATGCTGAAGAAGAAGAATTTTTGAAGTGAGAAGAAGAAGAATGTGCTTTAGGTGAAGTGGGAGGAGAAGAAGAATTAGGGGAAGAATGAGAAGTGTTCTTCACCTTTTGTTGATGTTGATTCACGCCTTTGGAAGTGCTTTCCTGTGAAGGTCAAGATCTATGAGAGGCACCAAATTTCTCCTCTACTAGAATGGCATGCTTGAATGCCACATCCAAAGTGAGGAAATCATTGAATTTGATTTCCCTAAAAATATGATCTTGCAATCCACGAGTGAATTTGTTAATCAAATCCTCTTCTGAATATTTCACACCAAGAAGAACCCTTAGCCTATTGAATTGAAAAATGTAGTCTACAACTGACATACTATAGGCTTACCTCAACCTAAACCACTTGGTCATGAGGTCACTTTGATAGTTTGGTGGGAAAAAGGTGTTCTTCAAAATTTGGATCAGTTCTTTCCAAGTCATGGTAGAATTTTGGCTTTGTCTTTCTACAATCAAAACTTTTGCTAAGCCTATGAGTTTGACTATGGCAAAAGCAACTTGTTCATCCGAAGGGACTTCTACATAGGAGAACCAAGTCTCCAAATCTAGAATCCAAGTAGACAAGACATCTGGATCCCTTGATCCATCATATAATTTGACCTCACATTTTGCCTTGTTGGCAAATTTGTTATAAATTTTGACATCACCAGGAGTCAATTGGACAGTAATATCTTTCACTTTATCCACCAAAACATCTACTACAACGGTAAGATTTGCCATGTTTGTTTGGAGGTCAGAAGCCATTTGATGACGTGTATATGCCAGACTAGGAGGATTCTAATGTGGTTGCAAGAACTATCTAGGGGGGTCAAAAATTGACCTAGATTTACAAAATTGCCTTCCAATTTACAAAAAGGGCTATTATAGTGCTTCAATTTTACACAATTTGTGCAATTTACAAAAAATAATTTACCCTTCAAGTGTCAATGGGTAAAAAAAAAATTAGCACTAAAATTGCAAAAATTAGCCCTTAATTTGTAAAAATATGACTTATGGAGGCAAAAACATTTGATAAATTTTTTAAAAATCTTGTTGAAAATTAGAAAAATTTCACCTTTTCTATTTTGGCACCAAATTTGAATTCGAATTATTTCTTTTGGCGATAAAAAAATGAATAGGGTAGCAAAATTTTTGTTTTGTTTTCAACAACTAGTTTCCAATGATCAACTACGTAGGGGTCAATGCCAAAATCCTTAGAAGTTAATTAACAATTTGCAATGGTAAATGGATTGGTGGTATTAAGTCAACTCCAACTCCACTCGGCCTTCAAGACTGTGCACCAACCACATAGCGCAAAGCACCTGTGCCTATAGCTTTGTGCGACCATGTGAAAGATAAACATGGCCACCAACTGGTGGTCATAAACTCTTGGTATGCTTCAGCACTTATGAACAGTCCCCCAATCCATCACATTTCCAATGTGGACTAAGTTCCCTTTAAAAATATTACCTTCGCTATTTCTTGCCTGAGTTCATCCAAAAGCTGGAAACCAAATGATTTAATCAAAACCTCATCGAAAACCTATGAAAATGCATTGAAAAATGCCTAGAATGTATCAGTAATGCCAAATTTTTATCAGTAACATGAGTTGCTATCAGGAAATGTAGAATTATCATTAAAAACTGCAAATTATCATCGAGAATTGTAGGTCTTCGTAAAAAAAATTGCTTGAAAACCTATCAAAAGTTGGGAATGGTATTTTTCACGCTGAAAACTAATTTTGATTTTTCTCATTAAGGAAGCTGCAATGATTCCATAAATGCTAGAAAAAAACACCTACCATGTGCCAAATACTATTTTTCTACCAAGATTTGCATGGGAGGTTCTCCTTTTACCACGTGTCACTGTTTAGTTGGTGAGCACATTAGGGTTGGGATCTCACCTTTAATTGGGCGATTTAAACCTTAGAGGATGGTTTTAATTTTTCATAAAACTTTCTTCGTCCATGATTGGTTTTTTTGGCTGTGAATTCATTCACCCCTATATTTTCCCACTGCGATCGATGATTTTTACTATTATGATCGAAGGAGAGCTTCCTTTGTTATAGTTTTAGGAAGGAGAATTCCATGTGCAGTGGGCTATTGTTTTCGATGGTAGCCAACTGGTTATCATCGATTTTCGCTACTATTACATTCAAGGTGGTCAAAAAACAAATAAATATGGTCAAAGGAAGAAAAGAGGATTAGGGGGGATAAGGGGTTGGGAGGGAGGATCAGAGGGGGGCAGTGGGCAAGGGTTACCCACACCTCTGTCGATTGGTAGGGGGCCGATCGGTTGGGGTGGCTGGTGGGCAAAATGGTCAACAAATATAGGGAAAGGTAGGGGTTGAAGGAGGGATAAAAATTGAGGGAAGGGATTATTTTTCTACCTCTAAACCTTTTTGAGACCCTCTAAAACCTTTTTATCTCTTCCAATATTTGTGCACCAAGATTTTACTTATGCACCCTTCGGTAAGAAATACCAAAGACTTCTTTTCATCACAAATTGACCTCAAAATTATGCAACTGATCTTCCAAATAGTGAAATTTGTCCTTCATTCTTCTCTTTCATCTTCAAATCAAATAAATTATTCTTGCCTTCCTCATGGTAATTCTGGTTACCCTCTCATCTTCTATCAAGGGTATTCGATGTAGGGGTAATATTCAATCCTTTGCCACATCAGGAGATTCATAAAACTAATGCTACGAGTTGGTCCAAGCCAAATTCTTGCAAAACATAGCCTAGAATCTGGTGAACTAGCTACAAAACGAGGCTATTCACCTAGCAATGAAGTTAACACCTTGCCTGCATTCTTGCAAAACATTTCCTCTAGCTTTGACTACCAGTGATATGGAAATACTAAACATGAAGCTAATTATTCATTATGTGTAATAGAATATATAATACATGCAAAGAATCACATATTTTACAGTGGTTGTAACAATTTTCCATGTAAGTCCAACCACCCTTAACTATAAGATATGCAAGGATAACCACCTAGCAAACATGGATGCAAAAAACAACTAACCACTAGAAGACAAAACATATCCCTAACAGCCTAACCATGCATCCTAGCAACTAAAAAATTAAATCCAATGAAGGTATCCTATGCCTCATGTACTACAATACAAGAAATAAGAAATATAATATCTTAGGCTTGTAATTAAGCCTAAGGTACAATAATAATATCCTCAATAGTTACACCCACTGTCGCAAGGCTACATGCAAAAATCAAGAAAGAACTCACTCAAGGAGACTCAAAATCAATAATCAAAATGTGATTCATAAATCAAAGGAAAATATCAACACATACTACTAGAGATCCAAGCGAAAGTGAACATTGACAAAGTTATTCTATAGAGGGAGAAACTTCAACATCACCAAAGCTTACCTCTGTGTGCTAGACTTGATGCACTCTTTCAAAGCATGTCTTCCTTTCTGCTATCAAATACCTCTTTTCTACCTCTAAAAGATCCCCCAAATTGCATCCCAAACTGCCTACTAATATTGAGATACAACTCTTCAAGAAGCTTGCATTTTCCCACAAAGAACAGATGCTCGAGCTAGCCATCTTGGGCTTGTAACGTCCTTTTAGTGAACATTACCCATTTAAAGCACTAAAAAAATATTAAATCATGCATGTATTAATTAATTAAATATTTTCAAAACCTTTAAAGTTATTTTCCTTAATATTTTTAACATTAGGAAAACCAGATATTAATTATAAAATTTTCATGAGTTAATCTAATAACTTCATTTTATTTAATACTAGTATTCTCAAGTATTATATTTACCAACTAATTAATACTTTAATAGTTTTTATCAAAAAATCTATGCATACCACATACAAACATAGATTCACACCAACAATATTACACACCATTGTTTTATCCCTAAGTAGGTGGTCCCTTTTAAGATAGTCTAATGCTATCGCCAACCTATTAAGGAGACTCATTGCATAAGCAACTTCTTGGCCCAATGGTGTGAACATGAAAATAAGAAAAATGCAAATGCATCTACATGAAGGGTATTTTGTTACCCTGAGTTATCGATGAGCAAGTCATCACCATCATTTTCCAAAATATCTCTCATTGTAGGTGGTTCACCCATATGATCCCACCAGAGAGAGCACCTGGTCCTGCACCCACAAATACATCAGCAGTACCATATTCCAAGCTTAAAAAAATACAATCATCCCATCATATAGACATCATAAAATGAATTTATGCCATTAAACATTCACACCAATACATAGTTCATTGTCCATAAAGAGTTCTACCAAGGAGGGTTGTTACATACTCCCCCCTTGGACTAAACATAGTCCCCTATGTTTTCCTACAAGTGAGTAAACAATTATTCATTCAAATAAGTATGGAAATTGTTGCCTCATTTCTTTAACATTTTTCCATGTAGCACAATTCTTAGAATATTGGTCCCATTGGACCTTACATTGATCTAGGGTTTATTTCCTCAACATCTTGGAATGAAACCCTAGAATCTTAATTGGTCTCACCTCAATGGTTGAGGGATCTACCATCTATAATTTAGAAATATTCCACACGTGAGTAGGATCAACAACATATTTCCTAAGTAGGGATATGTGGAAAGTATCATGGATCTTTGATAGGTTGGGTAACAAAGTGAGCCTATAGGCTACTAGACTAATCTTATCAATGATCTCAAAGGGCCCAACATAGTGAGGATCCAACTTGGTTGACTTGATGGCACTTTTCATGGGTCTTACCCTCAAGAAAACTCTATCCCCCATAGAGAATTCTCTTGGTGATATTTTTAGATCAGCATAGCTCTTTTGGTGATCGATCACTTCCTTGAGCCTAAGCCATATTGCTCTGAGTTGTTCCTCCATCTCTTGGATAGTGTCTGGTCTGATCATCACCCGATCCTCTGGATTATCCCATGATAGAGGTGTTCTACATCTTCTGCCATACAAGGCTTCAAATGGGGCCATCCCCAATGATGCATGGTACCCATTATTATATGCAAATTCAACAAGATGCAAAAATTCCTCCCACTTAGACTTTTGGTCCATGCAATACATGCGTAGCATGTCTTCTAAAACCTGGTTTACCCTCTCGGTCTGACCATCTATTTTAGGATGATATGCAAAACTAATATTCAGCTTAGTGCCTACTACATGGTGTAGAGCCTACCAAAATTTTGATGTGAATCTAGAATCCCTGTCTGATATGATCACCTCAGGAAACCCATGTAGCCTAAATATTTCTTTGGAAAACTTGTTTTCCACCATCGATGCATCATCCTTGATGTTCCCTAGTATGAAGTGTGCAACCTTGGTCAACTTATCAACCACTACCAAGATCGCATCATGTTGGTACCTAGTCTTAGGTAAACCCACAATAAAATCCATAGATATTACCTACCATTTTTGCATAGGTACATCATGTGGGTACAATTTCCCTATTGGGTGTCGATGTTCTACCTTCACCTTCTGGCATTCTAAACATCTTGCAATGAAACTAGTGATATCTTACTTCATTCCAGCCCAATAGAAGGTCTTTTTCATGTTTTCCCTCATTTTTGACCCTCTTGGATGAGCAGAATAGGGAGAATTATGTGCCTCTTGCATAATCAATCTCCTTAGATCACCAATTTTGGGTATAACTACCCTATCTTTAAAGCATAAAAGTCCATATTTTATGTTGAAACCCTTATTCTCTTCAGGATTTCCCTTGGTTTTATCTTAGATTTCTATGCAATATGGGTCTTGTAGTTGCATTTCCTTGACCCTATCCATCAAATCTATATGGCTTCGGGTCAATGTAGCTATGTGCCTTCTCCTACTCAAGGCATCTACAACCTTATTCTCCTTCCCTTTGATATACTCAATACCAAAGTCGTATTCTGCTAAGAACTCTACCCATCTTCTTTATCTTGCATTCAACATAGGTTGGGTAAAGATATACCTCAAACTTTGATGGTCTATCCTTAGCTCAAATGGTCTACCCAACAAATAATATCTCTAGACCTTTAGGGCATGCACCACTACTGCCAATTCTAGATCATGTGTAGCATAGTTTACCTCATGCTTCTTGAGTTTTCTAGACTCATAGGCTACTATAGCCTCTTCCTATGACAATACCCCACCCAAACCTTCTAGGGAAGCATCTGTACACATGGTAAAATTCCCAAGAGGATCTGGTATCTTGAGAATCAATGTCATTGTTAACTTATTTTTTAGAGCCTCAAATGTGGCCTCACACTTATCCATCCATTTGAACTCTTTCCCTTTTTCTGAATATTGGTGATAGAATAGGTAACCTTAGAGTAATCTCTCACAAAATACCTATAATAGCCAGTGAGTCCCATGAAACTCCTGACTTCTATCACATTTGTTGGTGGAGGCCAACTTAATATAGCCTCAATTTTCTTTGGATCCATAACAATTCCCTCTATCAAGATGATGTGCCCCAAATACTGCACCTATGAGGTATAAAACTCACACTTGGACAACTTTCCATATAGTTGGTTCTTCCTCAGTACTTCCAATACTAACCTGAGATGATGGTCATGTTCCTCTTTAGTATGAGAATATATCATAATATCATCTAAGAATACCAAGACAAATCGGTCTAGATATTTTTTGAACACATTATTCATCAAATTCATAAAAGTTGTTGGTGCATTCATCAACCCAAATGGCAATATTATGAACTCATAGTGCCCATATCTGGTCTTAAAGGTTGTCTTATGAGTATCCTCTTCTCGAATCCTTAACTGATGATACCTTGATCTTAGATCTATTTTTGAAAATATGGTAGCATCCTTTAGTTGATCAAAGAGGTCATCTATCCTTGGTAAAGGATACTTATTCTTAATGGTTACCTTATTCAACATTCTATAATCTATGCATAATCTCAAGGAACCATCCTTATTTTTCACAAATAATATTAGAGCACCCCAAGGTGACACACTTGGTTTGATCAGACCCTTTTCTAACAAGTCTTGGAGTTGTACCTTTAGTTCTTGCAACTCAATTGGGGTCATTCTGTAAGGTGTCCTTGAAATGGGTTCAACCCCTAGCATTAACTCAATAGTGAAGTCAAATTCTCATCGAGGGGGTAGACCTAGAAGATCTTCGAGGAAATACATCTCAAAACTCATGGAGAATTGGATGTTTCTTGAATACTTCTTCATCTCCCTTTTCTCTAGTCTTCCCATTGATCTTTACTACATATAGCATACCACCTCTTTTAATGGCTTTCTTTAACTACATAGCTGAAAGCAAGTGAGGTTGAAAAGAACCTTGCCTACTTTGTACTCTCACTCTCCTCTTATCCTTGTTGGTGTAATCCATCCACCTATCTTGGAAGTTGATTAAGGCTCCATGAGCCTTCAACCAATCCATCCCTAGGATAATATCAAAAGCATGGAGGGGTGCCACATATAAGTGCCATATAGTGGACCCATTGGGTAGAGTTATCTCTGTTGTAGGTAAACATTGATCCATTGAGTAGGTTTGACCAGAACCATACTTGAATTTCCACCCTTGTGCCAAAAATCTAGGTCTTTTTGGCATATCCCTAATAATACTAGTGGAAATAAAACTATCTATGTAGCTCCACTATCTATTAAAACTTTTACATCTTTATCATATAACTTACCATTTAGTAATATCAATGTAGCTTGTCCATCTAGATTCTGACTCCTAGTAGCGACATATATTCGATGTGACTGCTCCTCTACCTATGACTCGACTCTGATCTTTGGGGACACTTCTTAGCATAATGAGGACCCCCACATATGTAGCAACCTACCCTAGGTGCCTATGATCTCTCTTGCCTTTTCTCCCCTATTTCTTCTTTTTGTGTTGATTCATTTTGCTTAGGGGGATGAGGATTGGAACTATCCTTCTAAAATTTCTTCTTGTTTTGTCCTTGATTCCCATTGTTCCTATTACTAAACTTTTGGTTGCCCTTGTTTCTCTTATTTTATTCCTTATCCCACTTCATAAATCCTACACTCTTTCTTTTCTTAAGTTCTAGTCTCTCTAACTCTATCAAGCCTAAATAGTTGAAGAAAGACTTTTTAGTTTGAATATTAGTTTCTTCTTGTCTAGCCAAGTCATAAGCCTCTTGCAAAGTTTTAGGTTTGAGCAGATTAATCATTATCCTTATCTTAGGGTCTATCCCTAGAATGAACTTATGCACCTTTAGGCATTCATTGTTCTCATACTCTAGTACATACTTCAAAAGTTTCACATATCTCTGAAAATACACCTCTATTGATAGTGATCCTTGTTGAAGCGTAGAGAATTCCTCAAATTTCTCTACATAAAATTGCTCTGAAAGAAACCTTTTCTTAAAAGCCCCAATGAAATCATCCCACTTAAGTTTTATGGCTTGGATATTTTTTCCTATACTAAATGTGTCCCACCATTCTAGGGCTGCATCTAGGAGATGAAGGGTAGCCCATAGTCTTAGTCTTAGATGAGTAACATTTCATGGAAAAGAAAGTTTCTAACTCTTTCAGCCATGACTCGATCACATCCCCTCATTATTTCCCATTAAATTTGGTTACTTTAACATTCTTAAGGTCTCTTGCTAACTCAACCTCTATCTGGGCTCTACCCTCTTGGCTTCTTCTAATAGGGTTCTCTTCCTACCTACCCTCTACATTTCTAGTATTGGCTTCTTTATTGATCAAGGTTTCTATCAATTTTTGTTGTTGCTCCAATTGTTCTTGAAGCAACTTCACTATGGAGGAGAGATCTTCTACTCTCTCATCAGAACCTATTGTTTCCTAGATATTCCTATTGGGGTTTACTATTGTCTCAAGCCTCTTACTAGGAGTCATTTTTCTCCCAATTTTCTTATTAGGATCTCCAAATTGTGCAAACTTTTGCATAGCACTTCCTTATGCAACCATTTTGGTTTTCTTTAATGAACTTCCTTTTTGAATATGTGTCATCCCTATCCATAAAAATGAGTTAGGTAAGTTACAATTCTTCCTCAATTATATTTTTTTTTTCCCAAAAATTTTTTTTTTTTTTTTTGTTTTTATGTGATTTTTTTTTGCAATTTTTATTATACTTACAATTTGTTAGCTTCATTATCCTCATGAACTAACATAAATATTATCACTCAATTGATAATGTTCAAGGTCACACTTGCCTTCTTGCAAGGTGCCTAACCCAAAGTTGCACATCAAGTCAAGGCTCAACCTAGGCACACTCCATGGAAGCTTCTAGCCCTACGACCTAGATATATGATACCAATTGTAACAACCCAAAACTACCAACCCATTTTTTAAAAGAATGATTACAAGAAAAGGTTCATAAGGGAAAACCCTTCTTTTATCTTTCCAGCATACAAGGCTTCACCACATTTGAGTTCCAATTCATTGTAGATGACACTCAGTGGATAGGAGTGGCCAACTCTCATGGTTTTTGGGGTTCACCTTACTAAACCTACTTGTTTAGAAGGATACCAAAATTGGTCCCCCCACCTTTCCCATACCCTCATCGACATAGGAAAATGTGACCATGGTGTAGGAATTATCCTTTAAGGCCTATAACACTTAAAGGAGAATGCCTATTCCCTAACCCTACTCTAAGTCCATCTAGGTAGGTTAATAGATGTAGAGCCTTGGTGCTTAGTTACCACACCTCTGTGGGCTAACTAAGGTTATTACCACTTCACTAGAAATAACATGATCACTCGATCCTACATGTTCAAGGGATCACCACTATTGTCTTGTGAATGGTTTCACAACTCTTAGTTGGGATACACTCGATCCTACTCGTTCAAGGTGTAATGATTCACAAGAACCCTGGATATTGTATTCACACAACTCCTTCTAGGTTCATGAGTTCTTAGCTATTGCATTCTCACAACTCCTTCTAGGACTCATATCTACCTGGTTATTGCATTCACACAACTCCTCCTAGGATTGAGTTTTATTATGACTCGGTTTAGTAGAGGAATTATAACCACCCCAAGATAATCATCACATAAATATATCTTACAATTAGAAACATAATTCTAAAGTGGAGCAACATTCATTCCATTATATCAAAAGCACTTTAAAACAAGACATAATCCATATAATCTAAATGCTTTGATAAATAAATGAGTTCATCTTTAACAAAATTCATATTGTGCTTAACCCAAATACTTGACATAAATCTTTAAATCAAATGCATTCTACTAACATCAATGCATAAACATGATAACCTAGGTAAATAACATCAGCAGTTGATAGAGTTCAATACTATTTATCCAAAGTAAAAGATTGCAAAAATCACTTTAATGTACAACCCAAGATATCATTGAAGCAACATAATCTTTCAGTTTGTACAATAATCAAGATTACAAACTCATTGAACAAAACATTCTTTTACATAGTCTTTGATTTTCCACATCATCTATACATTCAAAGTACTATGAAACCATCCACCAAGGATCTTCAAGCCATCCATAAATATGCAAGCTTCTTTATGATAGGGAATCCACCCACAACTCATGAGGAATACTTAGGGATCATGACAACTCTAAATGCAATGCAACTTAAAACATGTCATTTTCTATTTATGCAAACAACCATGCATAAAAACATGAATAAAACAAGCCAACATGAAGATAATCCCATACTTCTCTTTACAATGATTCCTTAACTCACAAAATGTCTTAGGAATCATTATATTAGTTTCTCTTTCAAAACCAACATACAAAAATCCATCTTATAAAAGAGAATCCCATACTTCTCTTTATAATGATCCCTTAACTCACAAAAGTCTTAGGAATCATTATATTAGTTTCTCTTTCAAAACCATCATACAAAAATCCATCTTATAAAAGAGAATCCCATACTTCTCTTCATAATGATTCCTTAACTCACAAAAGTATCAGGAACCATTTTATTGGTTTCTCTTTCAAAACCATCACATGTAATTCCATCTTATAAAATAGAATCTCATACTTATATTTATAATAATCCCTTAACTCACAAAATTCTTAGGAATTATTACATTAGTTTATTTTCAAAACCCTCATACAAAAATCATCTTATAAAAGAGAATCCCATACTTGTATTTATAATGATCCTGGTTTCTCTTTCAAAACCATTATACAAGAATTATCTTATTAAGAGACTAATCAATACCATAGAAAAATTATTCCTTCTAACAAAAACTAAAGCATAGACATTAAGGATTTTCTCTACTAGTTATTCCATAATGACATACCAACAAGAGAGTAATCTTCTCCCTACTTGCATTTTATAAGAAGCATTAACATGCAAAAGAAAAACATTTTCTCTACTTTCAATTCCTAAAGAACTCATTACTTAAAAGTATAATATTCTATTTTCACTTCATAAAGAATAAACAAAAGCAATATCCTCTATTTTCACTTTCATAAAGAACACATTAATAAATGAAAGCATTATATTTTCTCTATGGTTTCCAAAAGGATTTGCCTTGAAGATAACTAAAAAAATAGTAGGTTTCTTCGCCTATGAATATTAAAGCTTCTATGCAAATAAACCATCTTACCCATCAACTCAGATATTGAAGCCAATACTCCCAATTGCTATATTAAGCATTCAATCTCTCAGTAATGGTACAAAAATTAAAACCACAATCTAACAATACACATTATCATAAAGCATTACCAAAACATGGCTAACATGGGTAAAATAATTCACGAACATGCAATAACGAATACTGATAATAATCATAAAGAAATATCATTCTAGAGCTTAAAATATATGAACGCATTTGAGAGACTAAGACCAATACCAACACAACACCCAAAACACAAAAAGGAAAGAAAGAAGGACTACATGGTTCTACCAGACCACCTTCCAATGTACGGATTTCAAAGATTGTCTGATCCAAAAACAAGACTCGAGCTTTAGAAGATACAACAACTCAACCCAAGGTGGAGAAACAATGCTATCGAATGACAACACAATAGAAGATTAGGTAAACAGATGAGGTACACCCATTATCACAAGGTCACATGAAAAAACCAAGAAATAACTCGTCCAAGAAGACTCAAGAGCAACAATTAAAGTATGATTTATAAATCAAAGGAAAATCTCAACACATACAACTAGAGAGCTAGGTGAAAGTGAACATCAACAAAGTTATTCTACAAAGGGAAAAACTTCAACATCACTGAAGCTTACCTCTACACACTAGACCTGATGTACTCTTTCAAATCACCTATTTTCTACCTTTGAAAGCTCCCCAAATCACTTCCCAAACTCCCTACTAATACTAGGATGCTTCTCTTCAAGAAGCTAACATTTACCCATGAAGAATATATGCTTGAGATAGCCACCTTGGGCTTGTAATATTCTTTTAGTGATTGTTGCCCATTTAAAACACTAAAGAATTATTAAAGCATGCAAGTATTAATTAATTAATGATTTTCAAAACCTTTAAAGTTATTTTCCTTAATGTTTTTAACATTAGGAAAATCAGGTATTAATTAAAATATTTTCATGAATTAATCTAATAACTTCCTTTTATTAGATACTAATATTCTCAAGTAATATAATTACCAACAATTTAATACTTTAATAGTTTTTATCCAAAAATCAATGCATACCACATACACACATAGGTTCACACCAACCATATTACACACCATTGTTTTATCCCTAAGTAGGTAGTCCCTTTTAAGATAGTCCAATGTTATTGCCAACCTATTAAGGAGACTCATTATATAACAACTTTTCGGTCCAATGAGTGAACATGAAAATAAAGAAAATGTAAATGCATCTCCATAAAGGGTATTTTATTACCTTGAGCTATCGATGAGCAAGTCATCACCAATATCTCCCAAAATATCTCTCTTTTTAGGTGGTTCACCCATATGACCCCCCAAGAGATCACCTGGTATTGCACCCACAAATATGTCAATAGTACCATATTTTAAGATTAATAGAATAAAATAATCCCATCATAAAGACATTATAAAATGAAACTATGTCGTTAAAGATTCATACCAATACATAGTTCATTATCCATAAAGAGTTATGCCAAGGAGGGTTGTTACAACTAGTTATTCTTTAACCATGGAAAGACTCAGTAGTTGAGTCTTGGTCTTCACTAGTTATTTTTATAACCATTGAAAGACTCTATCCTTTCTACTCATTGTGATATTACAATAAAGTTTGAGTCACACTGCCTTCAAAGTGGACAAACTTTTAATCAATTTGATCAAAGTGGACAAGATCTTTTTTTAAGTAGCTAAATTTATTCTATAAGCTTGGGCATGTTGGCAATTTGAATTATTTTATGTTGTCATTGATGTCACATGGATCACATTGAGTTTTTGTGGCCAAATGATATTTTGGAAAGCATGGATAAATACAGGGTTTTTGTGAAAACCAAGGCAGGAAAAATAAAATATTTTATTTAAAACCATGGATGGCATAT
Organism: Wollemia nobilis; assembly: GCA_028583015.1. Taxonomy (NCBI): domain Eukaryota; kingdom Viridiplantae; phylum Streptophyta; class Pinopsida; order Araucariales; family Araucariaceae; genus Wollemia; species Wollemia nobilis. Next base: position 1,953,874 of record JAQPPZ010000196.1, on the reverse strand, counting down.
TTGAACTAGGTTTTTCTTAAAACCCAAGTTGGCCTTTCATTTTGTCAAAAAAGGTGCCCCGGTGATGGAGATATTTAGTTTAAATTTTAATTATTTAAAATTAAATATGTAAGATTTCCACCGACATCATCGAAAATAATAAGGAGGCTATATAAAGGGGATACCTAAGGTTCATAAACTAATCCTAGCTCGTGGTTAATAATCATTGGCTAAGCATCCGAATTGAGCTCGTTCAAAAATCTTTTAGAAAGTAGAAACAATGAATAAACAAAGGTTGATCGAAGTCCAAATTCATCATGGGTAGAGTGGCGCATTGGTAGTTGGCTTTTGGTTAAGGTGTGTGGTAGCACAAATGTCAAGGTTTATAATCCCCTTGATTGCGTTTGGAAGGCATTGGAAGAAAAGTGCTCGAAGCGCTTTTGATTTGCGAAAATGGAGGAAAGGTTTTAAGGCACGTTGTGCCTTTCCATTTCAAATGAGTGGCTAGCTCGTGTGGCAACCTTAGCCATGGCTAAGGCACTCGCGGTGTGGGCAAGTTGGGGGTTCGAATCCCCTTGAGGAGGTAAATACATTTTTGCTCTAATTATTTTTGTTAAGCCCTAAGTTGGAGTTATAAGGTGGTTAGGAATAATTAAAGTTTTTAATTAAACTTTATTTTTATAAGGGTTGTGATTATTATTTCAAAGGTGGATGAGTTGTTGATTTAATTTGATGTTCATGAAATTGAGAATTAATATTTAGGAGAAATAAGGAGTTGTTATAAAATAATTTTTGAGAGGTTTATTGATTATTATTTTGATAAGGGTTTTTATTAAAAAAGGACTTTGGTGAATGTGTTTATTAAGTTGGAGTAAAAAGGTGTAAATTGGGTTATGCTTTATCTTGTGATTATTATTTGAATTCCACTAACCCTTATTGATATTGGAAAGGAAAGTTGTGTTTAGTGTGGCAAATTTTGTGGACAAATTCTTGGCATCAAAAAGGTATGGTCACATTCTCCTATTGATTGTTTATGGTGGTTGATTTCTGAAATATCATTGGATTGAAAAGGATTGATTGTGGTTTCCTTTTCGAAAGTGGTTGGTTGAATGCTTCAAGGTTTTATAGTTTGAGAGTTGTGTTTAAACCTTGTTTTATAAGCATAGTTGTTGAAGCCCATTGGTTATGTAAATAATTTGAAAAGAACATGAGTATAATTGTTATGTGAGATTTGAGGTTGAGCATTGTTGGAAACATTTGAGTTGGTTGATACATGCTTGGACTAGGGTTTTGTGAGAAAGAGTTGTCCCTTGTGGTAATTGGTTGAGTTGAGTTGATTAAGCCTAGTCAAGTGATTGTGTGAGGTGATTGTTCAAGTCCCATGAAATAAACTATTCTATAATTCTAATTTGAATTGAGATTGAGCTTAGAACATATTGAATCTCAAACAATTCTCTTTATGCTTCTATTAGTTGACTTGAGTTAAGTTGAGATTGATTTGATTTGAGTTGAGTTGAAATCATTGTGGATCATTGTTGTCATCCATTGAAGAGGACATTTCTATTTATTTTTGAGTTCATATTTGAGCCTTGCCATCATAGATTTGTGGATGAGATTTGAGTACTATTGGAGCATGATTGATTTAGCCTTTGAGAAGGCATTTGGGATAGATTTTTGGATAGATTTGTGGCAATTTGTATATGATTGATTGAGCCTTTGAGAAGGCTTTGTGGATAGTTTTTGGGACATATTTGTGGACAGTTTTAGATAGATTTGTGGACAGATTTGAAATAGATTTTGATGAGGTTCTGAGTGAGCCTATTGAGCAAAGTTGAGCAAGTTCTTGGTGAGCTTTCTAGAGCAGTTTTGGACAAGTTCTTGGTGAGCTTGTTGAGAAAATTTGAGCAAGTTCTTAGTGAGCTTGTTGGAGCAGATTTGAGCAAGTTCTTGGTGAGCTTGCTAGAACAAATTTGGATAAGTTCTTAGTGAGATTGTTGAGCAGATTTGGACAAGTTCTATGTGAGCTTGTTAAGCAATTTTGGACAAGTTTTGTGTGATCTTGTTAAGTAGTTTTGGACAAGTTCTATTTGAACTTGTTATGCAAATTTGAACAAGTTCTGTGTGAGCTTGTTATTGCCTAGCTTTGAACAGATCAAAGAAATCATTGTATTGGATAAGGATCCTTATTTTTGTGTGAAATATTATAAGGAGATTATCTTATGGACTACCCAACATTGGGGGAACCACGTTAAATCTTGTGTCTCAATTGTGTATGGTGACTTGTGCTCTTGCTTACTATTGATATATGATTTATTAATGCACACTGCTATATTTGGTTATTGCAATTAAGGATATTAATTGATATTGGTTTGTAAAGAAAGTAAAAAGTGGTCTTATACTGTTCACCCCCCCTCTCAGTATAAGATTATGTTCTTCAATTGGTATCAGAGCAGGTTCCTTCATAAAGGCTAATATCTTAAGGGTAGATTCTATAAGAACACAGATGGCTTCACATAATGGATCATCTACAAATAAGGCTCCACTAATTTATGGTAACAATTATGCTTTTTGGAGCATGAGTATGAAGAACTACTTAATATCACAAGGATATGAGGTATGGAAAATGGCTGAAAAAGAGTATAGGGTTGAAGGTGATCCTGAGGTAGATAAGACTATCAGGAAATTGGTTGATATTATTGCAAGATCAATGAATTGTATTTTGAGTGGGCTATGAGAGATAGATTTTGCAAAGGTTATGGTATGTAATTTAGCTAATGATATGTGGACCAAGTTGTGGAATACTTATGAAGGATATTCTAAGGTAAAGTTGGCAAAACTACAAACTCATAGAAAAATATTTGAGAAATTGAAAATGGAAGATTCTAAAGATATTGCAAAGTTTTTACTTCGAGTTGATGAGAATACTGACACCATGAGAGGCCTAGGATTTAATATGAAAGAATAAAAATTTACTCAAAAGGTTTTGAGATCACTTCCTATGAAGTATGATGCAAAGGTTTCAATAATAGAAGAAACAATGGATATCAACAAGCTAACAATGGAATAATTGCAAGGAACTCTCACAACTTATCAGATGAGGGTAAGTAAGAATCAGGTTCCAATAAAAGAGATTGCATTCAAGGATTCAGAAAAAGAGAAAGCGAAAGTTTCAAAAACAAGTAGAGGTTTAGATAATTATGAGGAAGCTAACTTCATCAAAAGGAATAAGGACTCAAGGAATTTTAGGGATATAAGGAAAGTCAGATGCTACAAGTGTGGTGATATTGGTCACTATGCATAAAAGTGTCCACATGAAGAAAACAGTGATGATGAAAAATAGAATCACAGAAGAAAAGAAGATGGAAAGCATAAGCATGACAAAGATGATAGATACAAGAAAAAAAGGTATGAGAAGAAGAATTTTTTTTGTAAGGTAAAGAAATCTTACTACATTGTAGAAGCAAGTGATAGCTCAGATCACAGTGATAGAGACAAGTCAGATTATGAAAAGGAAGAACATTTATTCCTTGGAATAGAAGGTGAAAGAGAATAGTGCTTTGTGTGTGGTCAAAGAGATCACAAATCAAGATATTGCAATGGTTTCAGTGATAGTGAAGATGAGATGACACATCAAGGAAATAGGCATGGTCAAAGAAATCATGAGAGTTTGTTTGCTATAGAAGATTATAATAATCTCAATGATAGGAAATATGAAGAAGTTTCGCTTTTGGTAATATAAAAAAAAGAGCATGAGCCAAGAAAACATAAATTAGAAGTCAAAAGTCTAAAAAAAGAAATCAGGAATCTTGAAAACAAGATTCGAACAGATGTCAAAATCAAAGAACTACTTTAGACAATCAGTGATCTAAGAGATGAGATTCAAGATGTAAAAAGGTTAGAGGAAATGATGAATGAAGAACTGAGAGTAATGATGGCAAAACATGACACATTAGATGAAAAGGTTCAAAAAGGAGTGGAAACATATTTTAAGGCTGTATCTCATTTCCAATAAAAGTCACACTCAAAAGGAAAGGAAGTTTTAAAAAATGAAAGGAAGGAAGCACCTAATATTCATGAAGAAAGTTCCAAAGGTCCTATGGCTCCAAATATCCAATTTGGATCTTGTTTTGAGATAGGTGAATTAAATTCAAAAGGAAAAGAAATACTTGAAAAGGAAAACAATGAAGAAACTAAGGAAGAAGATTTAGATACTACAAATAAGGTTCAAGGATGCGATGCACAAGTTGAAAATGATCATAATGATATTGGTCAAGAAATATACGAGGAACCAAGGCATGAACAAAGGGCTTTTCAAGGATATTATTTTTCTTGTAATGGATTTGGACACAGGGCTATACACTGCAGGGTCTATGGATCAAAGAAGTTTTATTTTGCTAGAAGGAACTGTAGATTAAAAATACCATGCCAAACAAAAGATAAAACCACAATAACGGAGTACATAATAGTTGCACAAAACAAACGATTTATATTAATCGATGGAGTTTAAAAACTCCTTTTTGAATACAACTGGGCCTGTAACCCTTTATGTGATACAAAAATTACAAGTTATGCTAGGGTTCTCCGAAACCCTAGCTGGCACGAATGGTGGCGCTTTCGAAGAACGTATCTTCAATCCCAACAGAGTGAGTGGGCTTTTTCGTATCCCTTGCTTGGACCACTCCAGCTTAATCAGCTGCCATCAATAAACTAGATCTGTTATCAAAAACCTGCACACATTAACACTATCAAGGAGTTAGAAATTAATGAGAGGGCTCCACTACGTGAGCCCTCAGAAACAATTTAAAACCCTATAAAAATGGAATGCAGGAAATCAATAACAGATTAATACATAAAATACGGCTACTTGCTTTAAACTAATTTATACCTGTTCTCTGTTAACGCAGCTAGACCAGGTGACACCTGGAAGTAATGTTGTTGTCATAATAGGCTGCGGAAGGCACCCTGGTGCACTCGCCGAACGCCCGCATGCTTCTGGATCTGGATTATAGACGCCGGTCTGACTCTGTGGCTGAAGGTAAACGCCCGTGGGCACTTGTTAAATGCCCTTGGGCACTTGGTAAACACCTGTGGGCACTTGGTGAAGGGGTAAACGCCCGTGGGCACTTGCGACAGGAATGGGAGATTTTGCAGAAGGAATGGTGGTGAAAGCGACGACGAAAACGGTGATAGATGCGGCAAAAAGGGTAGTAGAAGAAAGGAGATAGCCGTAGAAGAATTAGAATCAGAGATAGAAGTAGCAAAATACATAGGCGAAGAAGATAGATAGAAGACATAGGGTTTGAGCCATCAAAGTGACTCAATTTATAATCCACTCTTAGGGCACACTTTAGGGTTTTAACGACACTTTGAATGTGTGGCTAAGATTAAAGCGGATCCAAGGGTAAAGAATAAATCTTGGTTGTGGAATGGATTAAGATGGATGGACGGATGAGATTAAATGAAGGATGGATGGCTCAGATTAAATCACTTAAACTATTATTTAAATATATATATTAAAATATTAAAATATATATATAAATATTAATTTAAATAAATTTGGGGATGAAAAATGGTGGGAAAGGTGAAATTGGGCCAAATAATGGCGGGAAAGTGTGGATTTGGGCCAAATAATGGCGGGAAGGTGGATGACCGACATGTGGTCGACGAGGAAGGTATAGATGACTTGCAAGTGGCTGGATTTTGGTGTCTACGAGATGCCCCTTTTGAGTCGCTTTGTGTGAAGACACAATGCAGCACAAAAACTTAGGACACCGAAAAAGCTGGATCAGACGCAACTCTCTCTCAAGACTAAAGCACAACTTTGAAGACCAAAGAATAAAAGAATGTTTAAAATTTATCAGCTTACCCCCTCAATTGGCGAGCGAAAATGGTTCTCACGAGCCAATTGGAAGAAATTCGAAAGAAAATGAATCGTTTTTGCCCCAACGGTGAAAAAGGGGTTGGTGTATGAACCATCTGTTTATGTCCCAACATAAAAGGGGTTGGTGTACAAACCAGAAAAGAATATGATTGAAGACGATATGAGTGATGTGAAAGGTGAACCGTTTTCTGCCCCAACGGTTAGAAAGGGATTTTTGCCAAATTTTGAATTCCATGATCATGTAAGATGAATTCTACTATTAGGAAAGTTAAAAATTGATAACGGATGCCCCAACTCCTGTGGGTGAATCCATACTGTTGATGAAATTGCCTTGTTGGCGCCATTGATATGCAGAGATGCAATATGAAAGAGTCCAGAACTTCGAGAGATGCTCCTAGTGACTGTATGGATAATTCCTCGGGTCGAAACCAATCAACCTAGGTAGCCTTAATCTCTAGCAAGACTCAAAATAATGATGATATTGAAGATTTGTCCACGTTTAAGGCCCCATGAACTAGGCCATCAATGACAACTGTTGAGAAAATTGATCTTGGTATGAGGTCACTTAAAAAGTAGGATACCCAGAATTGATTTCCAATTTTCAAACGGTGAAATAATTGATGATGATAAATGGTAAGTGTCCTTATGGTGGTTTAATCCTCTTACCGAATTGCATGGATGCAAATCGTTGCAATCGCCAAGGTGATAGAATATACCACTAGATACGAGGTTTACTTTAATTTAATTTGGCAAAAATATGGATGATGAAAGAAGAATGAATGAAATTGATGATAGATCAGAATAATTGATGAATGTGGTTAATTTTGTGAAGGTTTTGAATGTTTTTAACCCAATTTGTAAATCAATGATGAATGATGCGCTTTTTGAGCAAAATGACAAAATTTGTTTCCAAAGCTGTTGTAACCTTCACAAAATGTTTTATTATGATAAGAAGAATGGATGGATGCAATTTGATGAAATTTGGAGGATGTAAGCTTCAATTTTGTAAGTTTTGTTCTTTTATTCCATACTGACATCAAACGCCGGTATGCATTTGGAGGTGGCAGAAATGCCCGTCGATGTTTGAATTCATCATGAAATGCCCCACTGCATTTGAATGCACCATGAAACGCCCCACTGCGTTTCAAGGTGCCAAAACCAGCTATTTAAACAGTTTCAGCGAGAATTTCGCTCATTTGTGCGTTCAAGCTTGAGAGAAGTGCGTCTGAGGGAGTGCAATGAAGTGAAGTGAAGTGAAAGGTTGTGTAGGAGAGTGAAGCATGCAGGAGCTATGGCGGAGATGGGAGCGGACGCGCTAGTGCAGTCAGCTAAGGTAATTGTTTATTTAAGCAAGTGCTTTTATTTTTTTTTTTATTTTTTTTTTTTTGCAGTTTTTTTTTTTTTTGAAACAAACTTGTAACCAATTTTTGTTTTGTTGTTTTGCAGCTTAGGGTGTTAGAGGCACGACACCGATTCTCCCCTATCATTTCGGGGATGAGGAGGTCATTGTCCCAGGAAGACTGGGAGACATTGGAAGCAGTAGGGCTAGCGGAGGTAGCCCGGTTGGAGGTAGTTCGGGCAGATGAGGGGTACCTCCCAGCTTTGGCCGAGAGGTGGGATCCAGATCGGGGGACGTTCCAGCTCCCAACTGGAGAGATGACGGTGACGCTTGAGGATGTATATCGCATCCTCAAGGTGCCCGTGGAGGGGGTGCGGGTGGAGGTTGGACGAGATAGGGCCACGAAGATGGCCAAGTTGTTTGGGGATGACTGGAGGGAGATCCGAATGGAGAGCGAGGGGATTCCTTACTTGGCCATGTATACGACCAAGGAGTTGGTAGCGGTGGAGGCTCTGATGATGTTCGTATTGGCCAACATTGTGGCCCCGAATAGCACCGGGTGCAGGTTTCCATGGAACCTAATGGGTGTAGTGAGCGATATGCTCACTAATAGGGTAGTGTATGCCTGGGCGCCCGTTTTATTGGTGCAGGTGTACCGGGAGTTGTATGAGGTTCGAAGGCGGGGCCGGAAGGGCCTAGGCTATAGTTTGGTTCTCCAGTGCTGGGGCTGGGAGCACTTCAGAGTATCTCGACCAGAGGGGTTGCCATGTGCTTACTGGGACATGAGCCAGGCTTATGGTAGGAGATGGCTAGTGGCGAAGGAGAGACAGCCGAGCCGCCCCGTGAGATCGAGGCAATGCTATAGGAGTTTATGGGTAGACTTGACAGATGCCCAAGTCATCTGGAGGCCCTGGTGGGAGGCACAATGGATCGGTGATGGAGAGCAGTTGAGGTGGGTGCGACAGGCTAGATGGGTAGTGGGTCGAGGCCACAGCGAGGCGGAGTACATACAAATGTCTCGAGTGCTCCGCCAGGTCGGATTGAGACAGGATGTCCCCGGTGAGCCAGTGCGCTACCGGAGGCATAGATCAGAGGGGGATTTGTCATGTGCCGAGCCATGGAGAGAGGCGACAGAGGACGATGAGGACATGGAGATCCCTGACATGGACGATGTTGGGGTAACAGCTGAGTATGCAGCATGGATGGCCGCAGAGCCGAGGTGGGAGCCACCATTAGTGGTTGTTGGAGCTGGAGAGGACGATGGAACCACAGAGGTTCCCAATCGCAGGGAGGGTCCCCGCCTTCGAGCTGACAGTCGAAGGCGAAAGGGGAAGATGGTGCGATAGGCACCGGGGAGCGGAGATGATGAGGATGATGATGGTGAGGGCCTAGGAGAGGCCACTGGAGAGACTAGAGAGGTACCCCCTAGTGGGCATGAGGATGATCTGGCGTAGCTGCAGCAGCAGATAGCAGAGCGTGATGCTATGCTAGCGGTCTGGGATGAGATGATAGCTCGGCTAGAGCAACAGGTTGTAGAGCGGGATGCCCTGATAGTTGTTCAGGAGGGGAGGATGGCCCAGATGCAGGTGGACTTGGATGGAGCGACTAGGGTGCCCCAGGATGATAGGGTGACGAGACTCCAGGCAGAGCTAGCGGAGCGAGAGCGACGATACAGGATAGACATATCTGGACTTAGGTCTAGGACTCGTTACATTGAGGCTCTGGAGGACACATTTTTTAGGCATCACATTGTGTTTCCTGATCCTCCATCCTCTTCTGTCTCTAGGCGTAGTGAGTCTAGGCACACCACTAGGTCTAGGGCTCCTACTAGGTCGCAGGGGTCCTCTTTTTATGGTTAGCTTAGTGCTTGGATGCACTCTTTATGAGCCTTGGTGCTCTATTGTATTTTGTAGCCTTTTGGCATTCACTGTACGTTTTGATCTTTTTACATATATATACATGGCTTTTATTTTTATTTGGTGTTTTACTTTCTTTTGTGTGAATGCCTATGTTTTTGTGATGCATGTTTTTATATGTTTTAATGCATATGTGATGGAATGGAATGCAAACTTATAGATGATTAATGCGAGACTAAGTAAATGAAATATACACTAAGAAGCACTCATACTTTTAGATAGTTAGATTTAACCAACTGTTATCATAATTGTTTAATCAGGGGCACCGAACTTGGTAGCTTGTGAATGAATGACGTATGGAATGACATGAATATGGAAGAAGATATGGAGGTTGATATGGAAGAAAATATGGAGGAATACTGTTTTACAAAGACTCAAACATGCTAGTGGTATCAAACAAACTTACTAATACTGCCTAATTCGACTAGGACCAAATGTGTGTGCATGTGAGTTCATTAACCAAATCAGAAGCATGGTAGTGACTGTAGGCAATCAAAAACCTGTGTGTGTGCAAGTGTGTTTATTAACCTCATCTTGCACAAATTAGGTAACCCTGTTATGGAGAAGATCCCAAAGCTAGTTTGTCCGTATGAGCATTCAGAGGTCTCTCTTTGAGGAGAGACATGTCGCCACGCAATGAGTATACTCCACTGCCAGTCAAGCGTCTATAGCCCCGGTGAAGGTTAACTCCATAGTCCATGTTGTTTTTGACCTTTGTAAGCCTTGGGGATGACTACCTATCCGTCTGACTGTACAAGTAGTACGATCCTTACAACTTATTTGGGATCGGTGGTGTGTGAAAAATGTTCATTTCCTTAGAGCTTTGGGGAATCGGATTCTCAACCGAAGTATGATGAGAATTTTACCCTATCCTTACTACTCTGTTTATATTTATATTTTGTTATTTGCTTGTGATAGTGGTAAGAACCACTATTTTATGGACTATGTTTGCATGATAGGACAAATGAGGATTACCCTTTTCACTTCAAGGCACAATCCAAGGATGGTGTTATCTCTCTTTGACACAAGATGTTTTTAAGATGTGAAAATGTGATAGGTTCAAGACCGCTTTTGAAATCATTTCCCAATACTCAAGATTTTATTTAGTGTAATTTGTGATATGGCCCTAGAGAACTTTAACATGCATTTCGAAGTTTGCTTAAAACACTAGGAATGGCTGAGTGACTGAAAACATTTTGGCAATGTAAATATGTGCAAATGGAAAATGGGTGTACGAATGACAATTCGGTTTGATGGATTTTATGAAGGTGCCCCTGATTAAGGCAACATGACTTTTGCTTGACCAAATTTTATATCCAAAAGATAGAATGGTCTCTAACATGATATGCAACTATGGCTGAAAATGAAATGTTATGGTTTTCAATGAGATGTATGCACATGAAATGCAATGTTTTTGAATGAGATGTATGCACATGAAATGCAATGTTTTTGAATGAGATGTATGCAACTAACAATGAAATGCAAATTATTTTTATTTTATTTGTTTTTTTTTTTTTTTTACAAGCCATGTATATATGTACATATAAAATTCAAACTATGCGTAAAATGCCAAGTGTATAACGACCTTGCTCTCGTCTATGTCTGCCTGGAATACCTCTGGCTTAGAAGATGAAGGTGAATGTGAAGGTGAAGGAGGAATGTAGTTGGCGGAAGCCCTTAACAATTCCTCGGAAAGGATGAACTCTGAAATAGATGGTGGGGATGAAATCCGACCCATGTCAATCAGGCTTGGATTGATCGGGATTGGCTTATCCGGATCATATGGATTATGGAGCGGTGCGAATAAGTCTTCAAAATTCATTGTCAACTTATGAAAGAAAGAATAGGCGGAATGGAAGGGAAAACCGGTGAAGACCTCGGAAGACCTGAAGTGCAAAACAACATAGTTTTTGAGTTTTTTTTTTGTTGTAGTGGTGAAAACCACTATTACACACATACAGACAGCAATAAAGTATATATATATATATTTTATATATTTTGATTTTTTTTTTTTTTGGAATTTTCTAATTTTTTTTGTTTTTGGTAGTGGTGAAAACCACTATTTTAGTATATACATATAATACAAGTTTGGATTATGGCTTATGGATGTGGCGGGGGTGGTGGTTCACCTCGTTCTTGTGGAAGAAGCAAGCGAAAGATGGCCTCTTGGAGAGGAAACAATTGGAGATAAAACTCGTCTTGTTTAGTGAGGGGAACAATGGGCGCCGACTCTTCTTCAGATTCATCAGCATTTGACATGACGTCAAATTCTTCATAAACTTCATCTTCGGATTCGTCGGGGTGGAGAATTTCTTCTTCTGAATTAAGATTAATACTTTGAAAAGATCTTTCAAAATAAGAAAGGGATGGAATTGGTTGGTAGCCCAGACCAAAACGCTCAGTGGGTCTCTGATATGGCATATTGATGCGTTTAGTTACCCCTTGCTCGTATCGACCTAGGCCAAATTGCTGCCAATTATGTCTGTGGAAATAGCGAGAGGGAAAACCCTCCATCCTTTCGATATTTGCAAGGACTGTATGTTTGGGTTCTAGTATGGTGGTAGGACTAGAAGATGACTCTATTCCCCCATATACAAAATTAATGGAATTTGGCATAGAACCCATGTTATAAACCGATCCAATGGATAAATGTGGTCATGTGGACAACCAAAATCTTTAACTGTTTGTACATTGAACGGTGTGATGTGGACATCTTGAATGGCATACTCACCAATACCTGCATCAGTGAGATGGACCTTGACTTGGGAGGGAGATGGACTTGATGATGGAATAGAAGAATGTAGGGTAGAAGAATTGGAAGGATTTGGTTGGGTTGATGCTTCACTGACTTATGAAACATCAGCTGGTGATGGTTGGGAATATGGAAGAATAATAGGTGATGTTGAAGAAGGTGTAGAAGAAGGGGGTAATGACGTGGAAAGAGATGATTGGTCATGGCCACATGTGCATGTGGTCACTGATGAAGAAGAAGGAAGATTAGTTGATGAAGAAAGTGGTGAATGAGATGGAATAGAGGAAGAGGAAAATGGTTGTGATATGATGGGTGGCTCCTCAGGAATGGGAGCTTTAGAAGAAGATGGTATAGAAGAAATAGATGGGGTCAAGAAAATATGAGTGGATGGCAACACAATCTCATAAGGATTTGAGACATAGTTGCAATGTTTGAAGGGTTCGATGTCAGCAGGTACACAATGAACCTGTCCCTCATATACATACTTCAGACATTGATGCAGTATAGAAGGGACACATCTCATCTCCCTAAGCCAAGGCCGTCCAAGCAATACATTGTATGCCATGGTCCCTTCCAAGATGTGAAACAAGGTATGCAAAGTTTGGGCCCCTACCTCAATGGGCAAGATAATTGTGCCAATCGTGGAAGATAAAGCATCATTGAATGCTTTAAGAGTAAAAGTCAACTTTGTGATAAGGGATGGCGAAAGCTTTAGATGACTCAACGCCGATGTTGTAATGATATTGTGTAGACACCAAAACAGCACCAATCCGATTATGTGACGACAAGCACTGATCGCACCAACACACACAGCCCCCAGGGCAGCCCTCGGAGGTTAAACAGTGGTTCTAACCACTCACACAGCAGTTTTTGTAAGTCAGAAACCAATTTGGCACCTTTTGGACACATTATTTCTTATTCGTCCCACCCAGGGACGAGTAATAATTTTACTCGTCTTTCTTAGGAACGAGTGCTTACTGGCACTCGTCACTCTTAGGGACGAGTGCTTGGTCGATGGATACTCATACTTCTTAGGGACGAGTGCTGATTGATACTCGTGTCACCCAGGGACGATTACCGGCGCTCGCTTCGGGGTGGGACGATTGTAGAGTTTGACTTGCAAAAAGTCAAATCTCGGCATATAACAACTCAGAACTGTCACTTAGCTTTCCCTGCATGACATAGGAGTGCGAGTGAGTTCTTTTAACAACACACATCTGCCACTTAGCTTTTCATGCATGGCATAGGAGTGCGAGTGAGTTCTTTTAACAACACACATCTGCCAATTGACTTTCCCTTCTTGCATGGGAAGGAGAGTGAGCTTTTTAAGACAACTCGGATTTGCCACTTAGCTATCCCTTCATTGCATGGGAGTGCAAGTGAGCTTTGCTAAAACATGCAAAGACATGCACGAGAGGCGATTAAGAAGCCCTTGATCAAGAAGAAGTCTTCTCTTCACAAACAAAAGCATTCATGCAAAGAAACACTTTTGCATGTTAATTCAAAAAGACCCCTTGGGTCTATAAAAGCGGTGAGTTTTCTCACCCAAAAAGGATATACAGAGAAGGAGCATTTTGAGCGACGAAGTGCTGCTAGTTCACTCACTGGCGATTTGTGCTTTCATAATCGTGGTATTTCTTTTAGTTTCATGTTTATGCTTTTGTCAAGTCTTTCATTTAGATTCATTTCAACCATCGTTAGATTCATATTTTATGTTTCATACATAGGTGCTACTGACTTTCTTGTTTGTTTCTTTGAGTGCAGAGTTGCAGCATTAGAGGAGCGGCGAGGAGTCTACCTTACCAACGCAAGCGGCGGCAACATTTGGCCCGCCCATTCCAAACGTGGGCATGCGGAAGAGGAATTTTGAAGCAAATTGTAGAGATCAATATCTAACGCTCCTATCCCCTAAAAAGGAAGGAGACGTATTGTAACACGAATTGAAAAGAATATCAATAAAAAGGGCTATAGTTTATATTGCTTTTATATCTTATGTTCATTCATTTGTGTTCTTTCCTTTTAATGCAATTTTGTTTAGTTTTTCCTTTTTGTTTCCGGAATCTCGTGCTTTCAATGGCGATCACGGTGGGACTTCTGTCCTCTGTTTTTGTTTAGGTTAAATTACTGATCTAAAAATTGCTTGTTTTTTTACAGGTACCTGTTTTTCAACAATCGGACTGTTATTCGTCTCTGCAAGTGACGATTACAGAATTGTTACTCGTCTCACCCCGGGACGAATAAATTATTCGTTCCACCCTGGGACGATTACGATCTGTTATTCGCTCCACCCAGGGACGATTATAGATCTGTGCAAATTTTCAGAGCAAATCAGAAATTTCCGATTAGGCAGAGAAGAGGTAGGGGTTTTTACGACTTCTGTCAAATTTTTGTTTTTTTGTTTTACGGTTTTCAGTTTGAATGGCTTAGGGAAAGATTTCTTTTCGTTTGCTTGTTTCAATTTCGCAAAATTAAAACGAACCCCACACATCACGTTACATTTTAAACCAAGGCGTTGGTCGTAAGACCCCAACCCTTGAGCAAGACCAACGGTGGGTTCATCACCACCTTGGCTTAGCTTTGCATCCATTCCCCGATTGTCAACTGTTGTTAGGCGTAAATCCTGACGAAAGCTGACCGAGTGCTGCTGGGGTGATTCCCATGCGCGCGAGGATAAGTCTTCTATGGTAGGTGCCATTAACAGGACAATCCCCCTTCCGTACTGCCTACGTACCACGTACCATCTGCTCTCACGTACTTATAGTCTCCCTCTCGTAAGGGCGGGTATATAGAGAGGTTGGTATATCGGCCTGGTTGGTATATTGAAGGGGCGACCATTTTTTGGGAGTTATAAGAGCCTTCATACTTGCATTTAAACGTTTCACAAAAATTTTCAAAAACAAAACAAACAACAAAAACACACTAAACCAGATCTAGGGCACACTATTAATCTTTAAAAGAGATAAGCATTGCTTGTGAGTGTGTATGCTATTTTCTATTTTAGACAAAAAAAAAAAAAAAAATCATAAAAAGAATTTTTTGCATTTTTAGGATAGCATTACCATGGTGAATACTCGTAGCCAAGCCCAATCACGGGCAGAAGCTGTGGAACATGCACCAAGAGAGACAAATCGTCTCCGATATAGCCTTGAAGACTTAGTCATTCCGCCTCACCGGCGGGATACAACAATTAGTTCACATCATGCAAGAACATGGTTCTAGAGCCCCATCATGGCGGGGCACTCCAACCCATACAGTCATAGAACAAGGTTCTAGAGGTGTCTCAAGGAGTGGCTCTCCAAATCAGGCCTTCAATAGACGAGACTTTAGAACCCCTTCTCTAAAGGAAACTCATGAGCAACAAGAATCTTTTCAGGAAAATAACGTATATATACCACCTGGTCTAAGCACGAAGCCTCCCTTTGAAGTTCATTATGGATGGCCTAGTGATGAAACATTGTGTAATGCTATGGAACAACAACGGGTCCAAAATGAAGAATTACATAATATTGTGGTTCCTAATTTACCCCCAATTAATGTCAAAAACAGTAGACCACATCCAGAACAACAAGTCCGCCCGACAGAGCAAGGCAATTCTGCCCGCACCTTTTATGCATATCACAGACAAAGAGAGGAGGATCACTACATCCCTCCAGTCCAGTGTCCAGTACCAAAAAGATGCACGTACGCACTCGCATTATATCCGAGATCGCTTATTGAGACCCGAGTTTCAAGTTAATGCGGCCAACCTCGACAGAGGGAAGCAACATGTAGGGGTCTCAGAGTACTATGATCGAAATAGATATGTAGGAGAGACATCTCGGCCTATCAAACAAGAGACAACAGCACAAAGTAACTTGGCATTTACACAACTAGCCGCCCGCCAAGCGCAAATCATGCGGCTTAAGCAAGAACAACAGGAATTAGAACATTTGTGTCACCTTGATCAAGAGCGTATTCAGCGTCAGACTGCTGAAAGGTTTCACAACCATGCACGTGAGAGGGCCCCGATCCCTCGTGCACAACACTCTGAGATGTATGTGAGGCACAACCCTCTAGGGCGAGATAGGTCTCCACGACTTCAGCAAGCATTGCCTCCAAGACCTTTTAGACCTGAGCGGGAGGCCATTCCCCGTGACCATGATGGGTATCCTCCACGGGCGCCCATCCATATTTATAGGCCTAGGCCAAACACTCCTCACGAAGATTATGAGGATTATTACCAAGAAGAAGAGCGGGTTGAAACACCCTATCAAGGCGGAAGGAATGCTAACCATTTAGTCATTCAAAGGCCTCAAGTTCCCCGCAACCCACAACGGGAACAAGGCTAGGAGGAGGAAATTATATCCTCCGATGCCTACAAAGTGTTGTTAGAACGCTTGGAGAATATGGAACTTAAGGCTGGTGGGCCTCAAAAGCCTACCTTGCGCCAACTCCGTAGTCATCCAATACATCCGTCGGTGCCGGCACCTCCATACCCTGAACATTTCAAGCTGCCCCAGTTGGCACTCTTTAAAGGGGATGAGGATGCTCAAGAACATGTGACTCGATTTTTGAGTCAGTGCTTTGGTATACAAGACAATGATGCATTGCTATTGAGAACATTCATAACCACCTTTGCAGGATCTGCCTCGGATTGGTTTACCCATCTACCAAAGCATAGCATCTACAATTTGGATCAACTAGTGGACGCGTTCCTAGAACGTTTTGCTTTCAATACAAAGAAAAAGGCGTCACTCAGTGATCTAGCTAGCCTCAAACAGTATGAGGAAGAGTCCATGGTCGCATATGGGAATCGGTGGAGGACGGTGCTTTCAAAGTTGTCCTATCTCCCTCCTATGTCCGACCTAACTCAAATGTTCGCAAAGAGTTGTTTGCGATCGATCTCTGTGCTATTGCGAGCTGCAGCAATACGCCACTTTAGAAGAAGCTCCGGCGCAAGCTAGACGTATCGAAGAGATCAAGATACGGGATGGCAAAATTGCCAAGCCTAAGAAAAAAGAGTGGAACAAGAGCACCAAAACAGGGAATACGCAACGAAACCCGCCGCGGTCAATCAAGTTGCTATTAATGCCCCTACGCTTTGCCCAAGCAACACGGCCTTCAAAGGCTAATTATCAGGCGGTGCCTCATACTAATTATGAGAAAGATAACAAAAAATAGGATCAAAATCAGCGGCGTCGCCCTAAGCGACAATTTACTCCATACACTGAGTCTAGGGATTCCTTGTTTGACCGTTTGTCAGCGGCAAACTTGATTAATCTGCCAGATATTCCAACAATCGATCCTAATGCGCCGAAGTCTAAGGGCTACAGAGAGGATCTTTTCTGTAGATTCCATCGAAGGAGAGGGCATGACCTTAATGTCTGTTGGACGTTTAAAGGTTTAGTGCAAGATCTTATTGATAATCACACATTGGTAGTGGATAACCCCATCGCACCCAACAACCAACAAATGGGTGTTTTCAAAGATCCTTTACCCACACATGATGCACAAACAAAACCTTTGCATGTCAATGAAGTGCAACAGAGTTACCCCATGGACGGGTATGTTGGAATGATAAGTATTGTGACAAGAAACAAGAGACACCCGGGAGTTGTCCCCGCGACAGCCACTAGGGAAGCTTCATCCACGTCACAACATCAACCGAATCCTACACAGTTGCCCCCACCTAGACCAGTGGTCACGATTCGATCTAGACTTACTCAAAGTCTACGGACCACATCGGCTAGGCTCTCCATTTATGAGCTTATTCAACAATCGGCGCCCCATCGGGAAGCTCTTATGGAGATATTAAAGGCAATTGAGTTGCAACCCCACGAAGCGGATTCGTTCAACAATTTTGTGGGGCATGTTAAACAGTGTACTGAACCAGTTATTACCTTTAGGGAAGATGAGCTAAAAACGGTGACTGGAGATGTACCGGATCCGCCCTGCACGTTATTGCGCGGGTCAACGGGACTCCGTACAAACGGGTGTTGATAGATACTGGTTCTTCCAGTAACCTTATTACAACCGCTGCACTGAAACATCCGAAACTACCAGCCTCTCACATTGCACCTTCCACTTATACCCTTCGAGCATTTAATGATACGATATGCTCGACGGTTGGCACAATTGTCCTGCCCATACAAGTGGGACAAAAGATCATTCCTACGTTGTGCCACATTTTAGAAGGGGAAATGGCTTACAATATCTTGCTTGGACGGCCTTGGATCCGGGATATGAAGTGTGTCCCTTCAATTGCTCATCAATGTTTGAAATATACATTTGAAGGACAAGTGCACGTGGTCCCTGCAGATTTGGAACCTTTTAAGTACTGCAATTCGGTGCAAATCATGCCGCGATCGACCCTTCCTTCAACGCACGTGGATTTCCGGTTAAATCCATCTAAACGGGGTTCGACTAAGCAAGAATCTCCCTTGCCAACTCAATCAAGTTCTCGAGGCGGGATCATCTTCTTCATCCGGTCCTCCCACAACGACGCCACCTACGATGGCCACACCAACGGACAAAGGAAAGAAGCCCCCGGAAGCGGAACCACCTCTAGTCTCCAACATCTCTACGGGAGAGACGCCTAATCGAATGGAAGTTGAGACGCCTAGTGCACCCCACATGGAGTGGACTCAAGGAGAACTCCCATTCACTTCCCCTCAATCGCCAACGATTACTTGTTGAGATGTCTAACACGGGCATGGGGGAGTACATAGTGCGAAATGTTGTTGCAACGCCCACACTTCGATCTATGCAAGACATGGGAAGACCTCGACTCCCCATAGGCTCCGTGGTTCCTTTAGGCTACCCACCTAATCAGACAAATTTTATTTTTGGGGGCCTGGATCATGGCATTGAACCTTCCCGAAAAGAAGAAGAAGATGAAGATCCCTTTATGGAAGATGTCAACTATCTGGCTAACCCGGACTTCGCATTACGTTATCTTAGCCAATGCAATTGGCATGGATACGAGTTAGGCCGGTATGAACAAGGAATGCGTGTTTTGTGTCAACCAAGATACCAAATGCCTTATGACAAGTCAGGAGTAGGGTTTAACCACCCTTTGCCCCTCGACATCTTGGTCGAAAACATGCAAGGCCTAGGGATAGGCAACAAGGATGGGTTGGCATCGGATCCATATGCCAATCCAAATACGACTTATACATTGGGGGACTATTTCCCATTGCACACAAATAACCTTGTTGACCTCAACAACCCTTTCCCTACGGCTGAACAAGGAGAAACCTCACGGACTCACCCACAAGGGGAAGATGGACAAGACCACGAAGGGTCTTCGAAAATGAGTCGGAGGACGATCATTCGCATGAATATCAAATGAATGATGATCAGGAAAGCTTCTTGAGGATGTTCCCATTGAATGATCCTAGTGAGCATAGGTTGCAAGATCCTTTAGACATAGATGACAGGTTGGAACACTTACACATAGATCCAAGACCTAGGAGGCATTTCACCCTGGCGCAGTTATAGCAATTATTGCACCCCCCACTCCAGGCATACAACGAACATCTTCCGCCTAGAGACCCTATCAACTCATCAGTGCCTAGGGCAGACCCTGTTTGCAGGACTGCGTATAGGGCTGATCCCTTTGTGCCAGTGCCCACAGAGCCAGATCCAAAGCACCACGAACATCCAGAATATCGAGTTGTCACATTTGCGGTAATGGAGATTACAATCATTTCATTAACATGGTCTCCATTGACTTGACCGCCCCCATCCATGATCCGGCCAATCCAACACGATTATTGCATCTAGACATAGAAGCTATTGATTGGGATCGCACTGACACACCACCATCTCCATCAGAGTATTGGCCTTGCGATGGGATGTTTCATTTCACTCCAAGGCAGGACTCGGGATGTCTTTCATGCTTGAGGAGGAACTTGATGTTCCAAATGATGATCTTAATTCAGCAAATGATATCCATCGATCCCCATTCCACACCGGTTGGAAGACGGATCCCATATGTCGATTGAAGCAACGAGCGATGTAGACATCGGCACGAGATCCAATGAATCCACGGATTCTCAAGGCTGGGGTAAGTCTTTCCCCTGAAGAGCGAGCCGATTATGTTGCCCTTCTTAAGGAAAAGAAGGAGGTTTTTGCATGGTCATACAAAGATATGCCGGGACTAGACCCACGACTAGTCACGCACAATTTAACGCTTGATCCGACAATCAAGCCGGTAAAGCAAAAACTACGCAAGATGCATCCAACGGTAGCCTTAATGGTAAAAGATGAGTTACAAAAGTTGTTGGATGCCCGGTTTGTCATCTGTGTGGATTATCCACCATGGTTGTCTAACATGGTTTCTGTCAAGAAACCCGACGGGAGGATTCGCATATGCATCGATTTTTGAGATCTTAACAAAGCGAGTCCTAAGGATGATTTTCCTTTGCCGAGCATCGACGCGTTGGTAGACGCTACAGCGAGCCACGAAATGCTTTCCCTTATGGATGGTTTCTCAGGATACAATCGGATTCGTATCAATCCCGAGGACCGGCTAAAAACGGCATTCACAACGCCTTGGGGGACATTTTGTTATAAGGTCATGCCTTTTGGCCTTAAAAATGCCGGAGCTACCTACCAACGTGCCATGACATACATCTTTCACGATTACATGCACAAAATTTTGGAAGATTACATGGATGATTTGTTGGCCAAATCTCTTTTGCGCCCGGATCACATCGGTGACTTGAGTAAGGTCCTTGATCGCCTCATTGAGCATAAAGTCGAGACTAAACCCCAAGAAGTGCGTCTTTGGCGTCACCTCCGGAAAGCTCTTGGGTTTCATAGTCTCCAAACGAGGAATTGAGGTTGATCCAAACAAAGTCAAGGCAATCCTTGAAATGCGTCCCCCAACCACCATCAAGCGGCTCGAGAGTCTGCGAGGGAAAGGTTGCGTCGATCAAGCGCTTCATAGCGCGATTATCCGACAAATGCCGACCCATGAATAAATTATTGCATAAAGGGGTCACATTTCATTGGGATGACGAGTGCCGGTCGGCCTTTGACGACATTAAATAGTACTTGGCTTCGCCACCGATGCTGGCACCACCCGGACCGGGAGTGTCGTTCTATTTATACATCTCGGCCATCGAGGTGGCACTGGGCGCCATCCTTGTCCCAGAAAAATGAACTTCACGGAGAACGAGGCTACATACTATCTTAGCCGCACCCTGGTCGATTATGAACTTAACTATGCATATGTTGAAAAACTACGCTTGGCGGTGGTGTTTGCTACCAAAAAGCTACGCCACTACATGCTTAGTAATAAGACGTATGTTGTGTCTAAGGAGAATCCATTGCGATACATGATGAGTCGTACTTATCATAGTAGCCGCACGGCGAAATGGATCATGTTGTTGACGGAGTTTGACATAGAGTTCATTGGACGAGAAATCTATAAAAGGTCAAGTCATTGCCGATCAACTAGCCGAGGCTCCTCTTGAAGACGATCAGCCTCCGACTTTTGAACTACCCGATGATGGGGTCTTCCATGTTTTAGAGTCGCCAGATTCGATGAGCACGAGTCCCGGCTGACATAACCCTTTTCTTCGATGGTTCTAAATGTGAGCAAGGGGGTGGTGCGGGAATTGTATTCTTCACTCCACAAGGTGCTCCAATGCCCTTGTCATTTAAATTAGACTTCCCGCTAACCAATAACAATGCAGAATACGAAGCCTTGCTCATAGGTCTTTAGACAGCAATCACCATGAACATTAAACGATTGAACATCTTTGGTGATTCGCTGTTAATTGTCAACCAAGTAAAAGGGATATACCAATGTAAATGTCCGGTTTTGAAGTCTTATAAAACCCTTGTGGATAAATTCTTGGCACAATTTGAATGGTATGACATCGAGGCACTCCCTCGATCATCAAATCATTTTGCGGATACTATGGCCTCCTTGGGGTCACTTATTCCGCAAGACCCTTACGGTGAAATGACAACCATTCAGGTTAAAACATTATCGCAATCTGCGATGGAGCGTGCAAGCTACGATTCGACGCCAGAAATCCACATGATCCAGATTGAACCATCTCCGGATAAGTTCTCTCGAATTCGAGATTGTTTGATTAAAGCCAACTGGGGGTCCTTGTTCTCCCCGGCCCCTCTTGCTAGCAACACCACGTTGTTTTTACAAGTTCTTTCTGTTCGGCTTTTGTTCGGGATAAACTTCAAAAGGGATTGGCCGTTCATACTATTGAGGTTTATGATCAGCAAGACTGGTATACACCCATTCGGGATTACCTCAAGCTAGGTAATCTCCCACTTGGATTGACCCAAGCCGCGAAAAGATCATTCAAACAAAAAGCGGCAAAGCATGTCTTGGTAGGAGACATTTTGTATCGTCGAAATTATGAAGGAATCCTCCTTCGTTGTTTGGACCGGCAAGAGTCCGCTTGGGCGATCACCCAAGCTCACGATGGTACATGTGGTGGCCACTTCAGCGGTATGGCCATCGCAAAGCGCATTCTTCGCATGGGTTATTATTGGCCATCCTTAGAGCGAGATTGTTGCGCATATGTGAAGAAGTGTGTGAAGTGTCAGCATCATGCTAATTTGACACACGTACCTTCTCAGGCCTTACAGCCGATTCAATCGGTTTGGCCTTTTTCACAGTGGGGCTTTGATCTAATTGGAAAGATCTCCCCTGCGTCGTCGGGTCGTCACACGTTCATTTTAACGGCCACTTGAGTACTTTACCAAATGGGTGGAAGCAATTCCGCTGACCACTACGACTGGAGCTCGCATTGCGGAGTTTATTTTGCATAACATCATATGTCATTTTGGTATTCCATCCAAAATAGTCTCGGATAATGGGACACCATTCAAGAATAAAGATGTGCGTGCTTTGACCACAAAGTACAAGATTCGGCATAGCTTTTCAACACCCTATTATCCGCGAGGCAAATGGGCAAGCGAGGCGTCAAACAAAATGCTAGTCGCCATTCTTAAAAAGATAGTTGCGAGATAATCATAAAGATTGGCACATTCGGATCCCGCTTGCCCTATGGGCTTATCGCACCCGACATTCGGACGCCCACGGGGCAACTCCATTTTCGTTGGTGTATGGCTCCGAGGCGAGTCATGCCTTTTGAGTTGGAAATTCCTTCCCTGCGCATTTCAATGCAAGAGTTCATCGATGATGACACTGCACGGCGAGCCCGGTTAGATCAGCGACGTTGCTTGACGAACGACGCGTTAATGCTCTCGAGCATTTGCGTATCTATCAAGAGCGACTTAAGAAAGCATACAACATGAAAGTCCATTTCGGGGAATTTCAGGGTTGGTGATTTGGTCTTAAAAGAGAACCGGCAGAATTCTAATTTGCCTTCCCATCTTCGGGATAAGTTTGCAGCAAACTGGTTAGGTCCTTACATCATTGATAGTAGAATAGGACCTGGAACATACCGGCTTGCCTCTCTTGAAGGAATCAAGGAAGGCGAGAACCCTTGAATATCATTCATTTGAGGTCATTCCACGGCTAGAGAGCCATAGTCCAACAAAAAGCTCCAAGGATTACCACAATCGCTTGGTCAACCCAAAAGCTCCAAGGATTCCCACAATCACTTGGTCAACCTAAAAGCTCCAAGCGTTACCATAATTGCTTGGTCAACATAAATATTCAAAAATCAACAAAAACAACATAAAAATCAAAATCACAAAAACAATCGCATTTCAATTCCATGCATTCTCAAAAAAAAAAAAAAAAAACATTTGCATTTCCATTCCATGCATTCTCATAACAATCAAAATACAAAAGTATAGTTTGCATTCCGCATTGCATACATACATTGCATACTCCGCTAGGTCATATAAGTCAAAAGCACCATAGGTTGTCATTATTTGGCAATTCCCTCATTTCCACCTTAGATCTATTTTCATAAACACCTACATCCGAGCATATCACCCTTTTATTTTTAGCATCATCGGTGTCGCCTAATGTATATAGGGTTTTCGTCATTGAGATGTCTTTAAATTTCTAGCCAAGAACTGTACACAATTAAGCGATTTTACATGGGAAAGTTTTACTTGGATCACACCTTGTTACGTAGCATCCCAACACATATTAACACACATAAAATAATTCCTAAGTTGTGTAGACGAAAGATGAAACCCTGCACCGTAATCCTGGTTACCATAAGTGAAACGGCTATCTTGCTTATCCCCCTGTGCGAATGACCCTAGAAATGTTGAGAATTGGCAAAAGGACAAGCTTCCTCCCTACCCAATTCCCCATGACTCCCAAGTTCTCAAAAGTTGCAAAACCATCAAATATTTGCAAAACGTCAAAGCACTAAAATTTGACATCCTACGAGTGCACACATCAAAAGACACAAATAACGGTGATTATCATCACTCTATATTCAAATCCCTTGCTCAAAAAAAAAAAAAAAAAAAACAAGGCGAGTACTATCATTTTATCACTATCGAAGAGCAAGTATCCCAATACCCTTGAAGAAAAGAAGGGAGTCGACCTTGAATCCCCGGAATTCTCGGCATTTCGACGGGTCATGAGGCAAGCTTCGATGCCGATTTGGTTGATAGCCTATTGGTTCTTGGTGGTAAACCTCTCGCATGACGATATATCTATCACATTAACTTGTGTACAGATCAATGTTTGCATGTGGATGAGCTAGCTTACGGTATCCTAGATAACATCGCAGACAAATCTGACTAAATACAATAAAGGAGTTCGTGGAGCTAATTAGGTGATCCTCAGTACAGGTTCGGTTGAAAGCCCATCTGGCACTGGCGGTATCCTGATGAATAACACATAAATGAACTCAATTGCACACACAGGGATGTGAAATAACTTGGTTAAATTCAAGTCAAATTTAGACCTTGTTCAGAAGTCTTGTGAGATAAACGAACCGAGTCTTGGTTAGTTAGTTAAAAATATACGCATTTCGAGAAAAGCTTAACTACATTTTCAAACAAGCTGATACATTTCATTCCATACATCACCATCAAACAATAGACAAAATACAAAAACAAAGTTTTCATATGTACAAGCATTCCACAAAGTTATCTTATTACTATAACAAGCCACTCCAATTTTGTACAGTCTATGGTGCATCGACATATCATCCATTCCATATGCATACATCATATCAATTAGCATCATCACATTCATATTAGCATATGCATACATCAATGTAAAAACATGTACATAAACATAAATCATGCAAAAAAAAAAAAAAGATACACACCAAATAGAATCATCTGTATATATATCACAACAAAATTGCCCGCAGGCTACAAAACTGGTCCTCAGACCTCCCTCCCATCATCCAAACTCCCAAAACCCCCGGCCCTAGGGCGTCGGCCACCATGATCACGCGGGATCGGTGCGGCGAGAGCTACCCCCACGGTATCCGTTCTCCGAGATCTCTCGGGGCGGCTGCTCGCCCACGCATCCCGACCACTCGCCTTGCCCTCCTCTCGCCGCCGACGTCGGGATGATGCCGATCGCTCCGTCCCGCTGTCTCTCGTCTGTGCGACGAGCCACCAGTCGGAGGCTCCGGTATTCGCCCACCCGGGCGGAGAATCTCAGCCTCCATCTCTGACCGATGCCGCCCCCACGCTTCCTCTCGTCGTCTCAAGTCTGCCTCCCGTAGCCTCCACTCGGCCTCCCGCCTACGGTAATACGCAATGGCGTCATCACGCTGTGCTAGCTGCACCCGTAGGAGATCCCTCTCCCGTACAGCATCCGTATCACCACCCTGCTGACGAGACGCAGCCCCTGCGCTCTCCCGCTCTGCCAACTGTGACCGCAGGCGATCCCTCTCCTGTGTCATCTTCTGCAACAATCCCGTCAAACGCGCTACCTCAGCGCGCAACCCTGCCTCTGTCTCCCCCGAGCCAGCCGGCTCTGACGCCTCCTGCATCTCGGGCTGCTCCTCCTCCCCAAAGTCATCTCCCACCTCTGCCACCTCTACCATCTCTACACCTGCAGGTGCTCCCCAACCCTCTCCTGGTGCCTCTGCACCCTCTCCGCCTCCCGCTGCCTCCTCTCCTCCCAAGGGCCCCTCCCCTCGCCACTGCCGTAGCGTCCACCACTCCTGATATTCGGCTGTCACGCCGACGTCATCAACATCCGGGATGTCCAACACAGCATCTGACTCCTCCCCTAGTGGCTCGAGGATCGGCGCAGCTAGGGTCCTCTCATCACCCCGGCGCCGGTAGGTTACGGGCTCCCCAGGCAATCCCTGGCGTACCCCAAACTGCCGCGTCACTCGGAGGTAGTGGAAGTACTCCTGCTCTGTCCCATGCCGCCCAATCACCCATCTCCCCCTCCGGACCCGTCGAAGCCACTCATCTGCCTCTGGCCATGCGGGACAATCCCGATATGGCCTCCATATCACATCTCTGGGAGTCAGTCGTGCTAGTGCATCTTTGTAATGGTCCACGTCTCCCGCGAACCGCCGACTATGCCCCCGCTCCTCCGATCGGTACCATAAAGCACCATACCCAATATCCCCGTCCACCATCTCCGCTCGGGTAGTCCGGGGCAACCCTCGTGGTCGCTCTATGGCTATGTCTTTGCCATGCCCGACCTTGCAACAAGAAACTGCACCCCAACCCCTTCCGCCTCCGACAGCGGACCTCGTACAACTCATCATATAACTACGCCAAAAGCGTCTGGCCCCACCTCATGATAACCGGCTCTGTCATCGGGCAATCCACTAACTGCCATACTACCTCCACTAGGTTCCATGGGAACCTCGCTCTTGACGAATCTGGCAAGAGCATGTTGGAAATGAGGCTCATGAGTACTGCATGCCTCACTCCCAACACTCCCCTCGCGTACCACCATCGTACCAGTATCCCCCCAATCTGACAATCCAGCTCTGCCCTCTCCAACGAGGTCATCCCATCCCCATCCCCTCCATGTCCAAAGTATCGCGTCAGTACCGCCGTCCTCTGGCTCCGTGGTGTCGTCCGAATGGGAACCCCGTCTATTGGAATCCGAAGAATCCGATACACGTCCTCTAGGGTGACTGTCATCTCCCCTGTAGGAAGATGGAAGGTGTTCGTACGAGCATCCCACAGGCCAATCAATGCGGTAATATAAGCCCGATCTGCCACAACTGCATCCAGCCGAGCCACATGCTTGAGCCCTAGGGCATCAAGCCACTCCCAATCATCATCATCCAACGCCTCGCGGGCATTAGAAAAAATGGTCGGTACTCGATGTCGACTCTTCACCACCTGCACATCACAAAAAAAAAAAAAACAAAAACAACAAACATCAAAAACATGCATCATATCACCATTACATGTACAAAAATGCATAACTATACTGTACTATTTTTCATTCACATGTACATAAAAAAAAAAAAAATCATCAATTTTTCATTTCATCATCAAAAACACCAAAAATTTGCCATGGTTTACCTACGGTTTTCCTAAGTTTACCATTTCAAAACAAAAAATTCATCCATTTTGAATCTTTAATTTCATCAAAATCAATAAATTTTTCTTATAAATTTGACATGGTTTACCTACGGTTTACCTAAGTTTACCATTTCAAAAAAAAATTATCATTTCTTATTTTTTTTTTTTAAAAAATTATATTTAATTTTATCATAAATCAATAAAAATTTGACATGGTTTACCTACGGTTTACCTAAGTTTACCATTTCAAAACAAAAAATTCATCCATTTTGCATCTTTAATTTCCTCAAAATCAATAAAAATTTGACATGGTTTACCTACGGTTTACCTAAGTTTACCATTTCAAAACAAAAACAATTCATCAATTTTTCATTTAAAAACGACAACAAATTTGACATGGTTTACCTACGGTTTACCTAAGTTCACCATTTCAACAAAAAAAAAAAAAAAATTCACCTTTCATTTCATCAAAAATGACAAAAATTTGACATGGTTTACCTACGGTTTTATCTAAGTTTACCATTTCAACCAAAAAAAAACTCATCTTTAATTTCATCAAAAAAAAAAAAAAATCGACATGGTTTACCTACGGTTTCGACCTAAGTTTACCATTTCAATAAAAAAACAAATTCATTCATTTTCCATTTTTTAATTTCATAAACATAACACAAAAATATGGGCATGGTTTACCTATGGTTTCGACCTAAGTTTTACCATTCACATAGAAAAACATCTTTCTAACCATGGTTACCCTAAAGTGTTACTCTAAGTTTCATTTTGGGTTTATCCTATGGTTTTCCATCTAAGTTTTCATCAGGTTTGCATCCATGTTTCATTCGGTGTCATTCATTTACCTTTTACTTTAATAAATTAGGGTTTCATGTTTAAACACAAGAAAAACACCATAAAAACAACTTTGCATTTTTCAAATTGACAATCGAAGA
Source organism: Wollemia nobilis (assembly GCA_028583015.1). NCBI lineage: Eukaryota > Viridiplantae > Streptophyta > Pinopsida > Araucariales > Araucariaceae > Wollemia > Wollemia nobilis. The sequence continues at coordinate 1,925,646 of JAQPPZ010000196.1, read as the reverse complement.
GATAGTGCACTTATTGGTCTCGCCTCGGCTCTGCCGCTCGGCGACCCGGTTTGTGCACTCATGGTGGTTGGATGATCCGGCGGCGCTTCGCGTCGAAATCTACCTCCTCCTCCCGAGCTCCAAATCGCAATCGCTGAAGAGTGCAAATGAGCCAAATCCGTCATTTTCGCATATTTATAGTTTTTGTCAGTTGGTACTCGTCCTTTACCGGGACGAGCGCTTTCCGGCGCGCTCGTCCCACCCCGGGACGAGTACCTTTGGAGATACACTCGTCCTCCCGGGACAGTCATCCCCTCGTCTCACCCCGGGACGAGTACAATCCTGTCACTCGTCTCACCTCGGGACGAGTACAATCCTGTCACTCGTCTCACCCCGGGACGATTAAAAAAAAAAAAAAAAAAAAAAAAAAAAAAAAAAAAACAAACACAACAAAACCAAACATAAACATGACAAATGCCAACAAAATCAAAAATAGGTCAAAACAGATCGGGAAGCTGCTCGAGCATGCTTAGCGGTAAACCATCTAAAGGCACCCTTGCACACGTCATCTTGGGTCAAGCGACTCGTCGCTTTTCTCATGTCGGTCATTCCCTCATCGATTCGTCGCTTGAGGGGGTAGTCACACTTAGTTGCCAATCAACAACATTATACCTAGTCTTGGAAAAGACACGCATTCAAAGGATCATTGCAAAAGACAATCGCGCCTCGCTTGGGGCAGCAAACAAGCAATCATCACAAACTAATCATATACTTGGCATTCGTGAATCATGAACTCAAGGTTCCCACAACAAAAGGTTGCGCCCTTTGCCTATTCATGGTGATCAATGTCTAAGTTCAAGTAATACCTCACCGAACCGGGTTAATGCTTGACTTAAGTTCCTTAGCTCGTCGGAAGCAAGGATTCAAGAATGCGTGCCCTTTCCATACTTGGGGCATCAAGAGTTGGTTAGGTTCTTGAGAAACCCTAATCATTAGTGCTTTGGTTATATTTTTGCTCAGCGCTGCGCCTTGCATAACGCTTCCCAAAAAGGGGCATCTGTAGACACCAAAACAGCACCAATCCGATTATGTGACGACAAGCACTGATCGCACCAACACACACAGCCCCCAGGGCAGCCCTCGGAGGTTAAACAGTGGTTCTAACCACTCACACAGCAGTTTTTGTAAGTCAAAAACCAATTTGGCACCTTTTGGACACATTATTTCTTATTCGTCCCACCCAGGGACGAGTAATAATTTTACTCGTCTTTCTTAGGAACGAGTGCTTACTGGCACTCGTCACTCTTAGGGACGAGTGCTGACTGATGGATACTTGTCCTTCTTAGGGACGAGTGTTGACTGATACTCGTGTCACCCAGGGACGATTACCGGCGCTCGCTTCGGGGTGGGACGATTGTAGAGTTTGACTTGCAAAAAGTCAAATCTCGGCATATAACAACTCAGAACTGTCACTTAGCTTTCCCTGCATGACATAGGAGTGCGAGTGAGTTCTTTTAACAACACACATCTGCCACTCAGCTTTTCATGCATGACATAAGAGTGCGAGTGAGTTCTTTTAACAACACACATCTGCCAATTGACTTTCCCTTCTTGCATGGGAAGGAGAGTAAGCTTTTAAGACAACTCAGATTTGCCACTTAGCTATCCCTTCATTGCATGGGAGTGCAAGTGAGCTTTGCTAAAACATGCAAAGACATGCACAGAGGCAGTTAAGAAGCCCTTGATCAAGAAGAAGTCTTCTCTTCACAAACAAAAGCATTCATGCAAAGAAACACTTTTGCATGTTAATTCAAAAAGACCCTTTGGGTCTATAAAAACGATGAGTTTTCTCACCTAAAAATAGAGGACAGAGAAGGAGCATTTTTGAGCGACGAAGTGCTGCTAATTCATTGGCGATTTGTGCTTTCATAATCGTGGTATTTCTTTTGGTTTCATGTTTATGCTTTTGTCAAGTCTTTCATTTAGATTCATTTCAATCATCGTTAGATTCATATTTTATGTTTCATACACGGGTGCTACCGACTTTCTTGTTTGTTTCTTTGAGTGCGAGTTGCGAGCATTAGAGGAGCGGCGAGGAGTCTACCTTACCAACGCAAGCGGCGGCAACATTTGGCCCGCCCATTCCAAACGTGGGCATGCGGAAGAGGAATTTTGAAGCAAATTGTAGAGATCAATATCTAACGCTCCTATCCCCTAAAAAGGAAGGAGACGTATTGTAACACGAATTGAAAAGAATATCAATAAAAAGGGCTATAGTTTATATTGCTTTTATATCTTATGTTCATTCATTTGTGTTCTTTCCTTTTAATGCAATTTTGTTTAGTTTTTCCTTTTTGTTTCCAGAATCTCGTGCTTTCATATTGATTGAGGAACTGGTGTCAATTAAAACTCTCTTGAATGGCTTGTTATCGATCTTGGCCATGATATGTAGTGGAGGATCTATACTTTCTGTTGACATAGGTTTGATTTCAAAATCATAGAAAGTGATGGAGGGTTCCATGCATGTTTGAATACTCCCCACAAAGTTGTTGAAGGCATTAGTATCTTGAGTTTGAAGCTCGATTGACTTTAATATTTCCATTAATGCCTCTCTATGCGGGGGAGATTGTTGAATGAGGTCATAAATCGATAACTTGGTAGAAGCCATTTTTAAACTGGTAGTTAACCGGCTACTCAATGACATGATGGGTCGTTGGCGTTGAGTAGAATGATTTAGCGGTTGTTGAGAAGTACTAGCACATCGTTGGGTCACTGTTACCTGAGGTGGACTGGGGGTTTGTACAGGTGGATGTGGTTCAGCCTGATTTGGTTAGTTCGCCCTTTGACCCCTGGTTACTACGTTAATAGTACCCACAAAACCTTGGTATTGTTGTACATGGTTGACTTGATTAGGAGGAGTTACCTGAATTACTCCCCCTGAGTTGTTGGAGCTTCCTCCCGATGTGGAAGGGGTGTTTGAAATATACCAAGATTTTGATTTTGTTGGGCTAAGGGGCTATCCAATTTAATGGCTCCAATCTCAATAAGATCTTGGATCACATGTTTGAAAGTTGTACAATTATTGATATCGTGCCCATTTTGCCTATGATAAGGACAAAATAGGTACTCCTTGTAATACTTCCCCCTTCTAGATGGGTCTAAAGGTTTAAACTCAGGTAACGTTAATTGATTTGTGCTATATAACTTGTTGAATATGACCGCATATGGTTCATCTAAAGGTGTGAATTGTCGCTTGGGACGATTGTTTTGCCAAGGTCGAGTTTCCATGGTTGGCCCAGTATTTGGAGCTGGTTGAGTAGGGGCGGGTACCGCATGATAAGCAATTGGTTGCGATTGACTTTGCATTACTTGTTGTTGTTGAGCCATTACGGGCTAACTCGCCACCACTTGATTAACTTGGTTAACATTTGAGGCTGTACTAGCCTGTGTTTGTTTGTTTTGGCCATAATTATTATTTCGTTGTTGGCCCTTTTTTTGCCATTATTTTCTATGGGGTTTTAAAACACCCTCTTGGACTTTAATGTCTTCTATGATACTTGCTTGGGCCAAAGCCTCTTCAAAAGTCCTGTATTGTTGTAATTGGAGTAACCAAGAGATAGGTTTTAGACAACTCTGGGTAAACATTTTGGTTAACTCCTCCATTGGTAGGGAGAATGGCGAGTTTATTAATGATAGCCCTCCAACGGTTTCCAAAGTCATAAACAGTCTCATCGTCATGTTGTTTGATCTTGTATAAGTCGGACAATGAAACTCTCTTTTGTACATTCAGGGAGAATCATTCTAAAAACAGATTAATCAATTGCTCATAAGCATAAATGCTATGGTGAGCTAAATGATTGTACCACTGTACAGCATCTCCTCCTAAGGTCTGAGGAAAATTTCTGAGCATAAGAGCATCATTATTTTGGATTCTAAAGCAAGCATGCATGAATGAGCTCACATGTTCATGAGGATCCTCAGTTCCTTGAAATTTGTCAAACTTTGGTAATGTGAAATCGATCGGATATGGTGGTGAAGGTACCGAAGGATGAATTGGTTGATTGATCAATGACCTTAGCATAGGTTTCTGACTAAATGAGCCAGGCACGTTAAGCATAAGGTTGTCAATCTGTTGTTGCATAGCATGGAGTCGATAATCTTCATTAAAATTCTGACTCGTTTGATGATTATGATGATGTAATGGAAGAGTGGAAAATTGATGAGATGGGATGAAATTTCCTGGATTAGGCGGTGTAGAATGGACATGTTGTTGGTATGGATGATACCGAAAAGAAGGTGATTGGGGTAGATGATGAACTAGACTAGGTTGGGAGAAAGGTGGGGTAGGAATGGACACCACCGAATATTGGGGTACCCAGGTGGGGCCTGAGCTAATAAAAGTTGGCTGGGTAGAAATTGGTTGGGGTGTAGGATTTACTACGACAGGTGGTTGAGCATTTTGTTGTTGTTGTTGCAAAATCAATTTGTCGAGATACTCCTTAACCTTATTAATCTCTAACCCAAGGGAGATGGGATGATTGGATGAAGGTGGAGGGCAGGCTGCCATGGTAGTCACAGAAGACTGCATAGCAGGGGCGATGAAGTTGGGATGGCAGGCTGCCATGGTAGTCACGAGGGACTGCACAGCGAGAGCAATGAAGGTGGCTGAAGTAGGCGATACTTGGGAAGGAACAGTAGACTGTGTCCCAGGTAGGGTGAAACCATAAATGGTTTGGGAAGAAGCGGGTTGAAATTGGTTATGGCTAGAAGAGTTTCCACCAACTTCATAAAAAGAATTGGTGTACACCCGGGTACATGGGGGAGAAGGTGGTCTGGAAGACACTACATTTGTCTCCAAAGGAGAACAATTGAGCATCCGGGAAGATGTTGGAGATGAAGCCGGCTGAACAGATACCACATTAGCCTCAAAAAAAGGGTTAGTGTAGACTTGAGTGAAACCAGCGGGTATGGTTGATGCAATATCCTGCTGAAAAATAGAATCTTGCATAGGGGAATCTTGGATTGGCTCAAGGACATAACGAGTGCCATCTCTTAAGTGAGTTTGCACTTGGGCCATATCAATGTGGGTAATATGATAGGAATTGTCTTCCTCCATGGGCATGGCCATGTGGTAGACGGTAGGAGGACGTGAAAGACCACGAGGTGAACTCGCTCGAAATTCACTAGGATAAGTGGCCATGTTGGTGGTGGGGATGTTCTGTGAATTTCCCATTTGATTATTTAGATTTAACATTTTAGATTGATTCCTTGTTAAGACCATAGAGCAATAAATCTAAACAAATTCAGAAAAGAAGAATGCAAAACTAGAATGATAAATTTACACTAGAAAAAAATATCAGAAAACAGTCACAACCTAGGTTTCAACCAATGTGTCTTACCTGCGGTTAATTAATTATTTTCTGATCTTAATCGTAGTAAATTTTAAGTGTCCGGTTTATGAGTTTTGCATGTAATCTAATCTTGAATTATTCACAAAAGAAGGTAAAAACTATGGCTAGGAAAGGACAACGAGATTCTTACTTGGTGATGAAATCCGACAAGTTTGCTCGGGGGTGACCTATGGTGTCTAAGGCAGAATTTTAATTGATGGAGATGAATTCCACCGTCACTAAACTTCAAGCAATACCGGTGATGAAATCCGGATATCAACTGTTTTAAATGCAATATGAAAATGCAATGATTTTTTTTTTTTAAATGTTCTAGTTATCTAATGTGTACATACAAGGCTATAAATTAGAAGTTCTAATGATCTAAGCAAGAGGCTACCGAAAACATGTCATTTCCTCCGAAGAAGTGGAGTACACCGTTTAAAACCCCCTGCCTACCAATGATATCAGATATCAAAGGAGCAACCGGAAGGTTCGTCCACTTCTCTGCCTGGAATCACCCAATGGCAGGAGTACTATTGACATCCAATCAATAGTCCTACTTAGATAATTAAAACAAATAATTTATATCTATTCTAATATGCAGCTAAGTATGCAATTTTTTTTTTTTTTTAAATGCAAGCAACAATCAATAATGCAATGCAAAGAAAAATGTAATTTAAAAATAACTGTTCTTTTCCAGATTACTTAGTTTTTGTTCATTTTAAAGTAATGATCTAAAAAAGAAACAAAATATGGCAGAAAAACCAAAAACATAAAAAGTACAGCACTTACTTGGAAGCCTATGCTTTTTTGTAAAACTGACTTCAAACGCCCACGGGAGTTTGCACAGGCTGAAACGCACCTCTGCGTTTCGTATTGGACTTCCAGACGCCCCTCTGCGTCTGCTGCGTTTTCTGCAAACTCAGAAACCCTAGTTCGCTGTAACAGCGAATTTCGCGATTTCGGAACCTGCAAAATGAAACGAGAAAACAAGAACAGATTAGTAAAGCAAGTATTTAAAAATATGAAACCCTAGGGGGTCCCACCGTGATCGCCATTTGTAGATTAAAAATACCATGCCAAACAAAAGATAAAACCACAATAACGGAGTACAGAATAGTTGCACAAAACAAACGATTTATATTAATCGATGGAGTTTAAAAACTCCTTTTTGAATACAACTAGGCCTGTAACCCTTTATGTGATACAAAAATTACAAGTTATGCTAGGGTTCTCCGAAACCCTAGCTGGCACGAATGGTGGCGCTTCTGAAGAACGTATCTTCAATCCCAACAGAGTGAGTGGGCTTTGTCATATCCCTTGCTTGGACCACTCCAGCTTAATCAGCTGCCATCAATAAACTGGATCTGTTATCAAAAACCTGCACACATTAACACTATCAAGGAGTTAGAAATTAATGAGAGGGCTCCACTGCGTGAGCCCTCAGAAACAATTTAAAACCCTATAAAAATGGAATGCAGGAAATCAATAACAGATTAATACATAAAATATGGCTACTTGCTTTAAACTAATTTATACCTGTTCTCTGTTAACGCAGCTAGACCAGGTGACACCTAGAAGTAATGTTGTTGTCAAAATAGGCTGCGAAAGGCACCCTGGTGCACTCGCCGAACGCTCGCGTGCTTCTGGATCTAGATTACAGACGCCGGTCTGAGTCTGTGGCTGAAGGTAAATGCCCGTGGGCACTTGTTAAACGCCCATGGGCACTTGGTAAACGCCCGTGGGCACTTGGTGAAGGGGTAAACGCCCGTGGGCACTTGCGACAGGAATGGGAGATTCTGCAGAGTGCTGCAGAAGGAATGGCGGTGAAAGCGACGACGGAAACGGCGATAGATGCGACGAAAAGGGTAGCAGAAGAAAGGAGATAGCCGTAGAAGAATTAGAATCAGAGATAGAAGTAGCAAAAGACATAGGCCAAGAAGATAGATAGAAGACATAGGGTTTGAGCCATCAAAGTGACTCGATTTATAATCCACTCTTAGGGCACACTTTAGGGTTTTAACGACACTTTGAATGTGTGGCTAAGATTAAATCGGATCCAAGGGTAGAGAATAAATCTTGGTTGTGGAATGGATTAAGATGGATGGACGGATGAGATTAAATGAAGGATGGACGGCTCAGATTAAATCACTTAAACTATTATTTAAATATATATATTAAAATATTAAAATATATATATAAATATTAATTTAAATAAATTTGGGGATGAAAAATGGCGGGAAAGGTGAAATTGGGCCAAATAATGGCGGTAAAGTGTGGATTTGGGCCAAATAATGGCGGGAAGGTGGATGACCGACACGTGGCTGACAGGAAGGTATAGATGACTTGCAAGTGGCTGGATTTTGGTGTCTACAGGAACATCAAAGGAAGAAGGTATGGTTTTCAGGGACATTTATTCTCATGTAACAAGATTGGTCATAGATATCAATGCAAAGGAAATGAGCAACATGGTTTTGGTTTTAGAGCTACACAATTCGGAAAGCATGGTCATAATGGTCATGAAAATAGAACTTCACAATACAGGGTTCAGGAAAGGAATGGATATGGAAATCATTTCAAGAAATATTTCAGGATATGGGCACCATCCAAAGGCTACAATATCAAGTGTTTTAACTGCAATAACTTTGGACATATTTAAAAATGGTGTAGGACTCAATTCCAAACAAGTTTAAGGCAAGAAGGTCAAACATGTTCAAGGCAAGAAAATCAAACAGGTTCAAGGCAAGAAGATCAAGAGAAGGATATCATAAAAACATGGAAGGAAGTTGATAAAGGAAATAAATAATGTAATATGGGAGTAAAAGTACTCCCACCCCAAAATTAATCACCTCAAGAGAGAATGTGGTGAGGGGGCTATGCTTAAGAGTCATATCTTTTAGCCCCATAAGTGTCCTTTTTGTCATTGATGTCAAAGGAGAAGAGATTTGAGTAAGGAGGAGAGCATTGAGTTAAGGGGAGCAGCCTCCAAAGAGAGCATTTATTTAGGGGGAGCAGCCTCCAAAGAGAGCATTGAGTTAGGGGGAGCAACCTCCATAGAGAGTATTGAGTCAGGGGAAGTAGCTTTGATTCTCAGAGATGGTTTTTGCAGTGATTGTGGTTTTTGCATTAGAGGTGTTGCCATCAATGAAAAAGGGGGAGATTTTTGGTAATTTGAGTTATTTTATGTTGTCATTGATGTCACATGGATCACTTTGAGTTTTGGTGGCCAAATGATATTTTGGAAAGCATGGATAAATACAAGATTTTTGTGAAAACCAAGGCAGGAAAAATAAAAGTTTTTATTTAAAACCATTAATGGTATATTTGAACTGGGTTTTTCTTAAAACCCAATTTGGCCTTTCGTTTCGTCGAAAAAGGTACCCCGATGATGGAGATATTTAATTTTTAATAAATTGTTTAAATTTTAATTATTTAAAATTTAAATTTAAAATTAAAATTAAATATGCAATATTTTCACTAACGTCATCACAAATAATAAGGAGGCTATATAAAGGGTATACCTAAGGTTCATAAACTAATCCTATCTCATGGTTAATAATCGTTGGCTAAGCATACGAATTGAGCTCATACGAAAATCTTTTAGAAAGTAGAAGCAACGAATAAATGAAGGTTGGTCTAAGTCCAAAGTCATCATGGGTAGAGTGGCGCATTGGTAGTTGTATTTTGGCTAAGGTATGTGGCAGCACAAAAATCAAGGTTTTGAATCCCCTTGACTGCGTTCGGAAGGCATTGGAAGAAAAGCACTTGAAGCGCTTTTGATTTACGAAAAGGGAGGAAAGGTTTTAAGGCACGTTGTGCCTTTCCATTTCAAACAAGCGGATAGCTCGTGTGGTAACCTTAGCCACGGCTAAGGCACTCGCGGTGTGGGCAAGTTGGGGGTTCGAATCCCCTTGAGGAGGTAAATACATTTTTGCTCTAATTATTTCTATTAAGCCCTAAGTTGGAGTTATAAGGTGGTTAGGAATAATTAAAGTTTTTAATTAAACTTTATTTTTATAAGGGTTGTGATTATTATTTCAAAGGTGGATGAGTTGTTGATTTAATTTGATGTTCATGAAATTGAGAATTAAGATTTAGGAGAAATAAGAAGTTGTTATAAAATAATTTTTGAGAGGTTTATTGATTATTATTTTGATAAGGATTTTTATTTAAAAAGGACTTTGGTGGATGTGTTTATTAAGTTGGAGTAAAAAGGTGTAAATTGAGTTATGCTTTATCTTGTGATTATTATTTGAAGTCCACTAACCCTTATTGATATTGGAAAGAAAAGTTGTGTTTAGTGTGGCAGATTTTGTGGACAACTTCTTGGCATCAAAAAGGTATGGTCACATTCTCCTATTAATTGTTTATGGTGGTTGATTTTTGAAATATCATTAGAGTGAAAAGGATTGATTGTGGTTTCCTTTTCGAAAGAGGTTGGTTGAATGCTTCAAGGTTTTCTTGTTTGAGAGTTGTGTTTAAACCTTGTTTTATAAGCATAGTTGTTGAAGTCCATTGGTTATGTAAAGAATTTGAAAAGAACATGAGTGTCATTGTTATGTGATATTTGAGGTTGAGCATTGTTGGAAACATTTGAGTTGGTTGATACATTCTTGGACTAGGGTTTTGTGAGAAAGAGTTGTCCCTTGTGGTAATTAATTGAGTTGAGTTGATTAAGCCTAGTCAAGTGATTGTGTGAGGTGATTGTTCAAGTCCTATGAAACAAACCATTCCATAATTCTGATTTGAGTTGAGATTGAGCTTAGAACATATTGAGTCTCTAACAATTCTCTTTATGCTTCTATGAGTTGACTTGAGTTGAGTTGAGATTGATTTGATTTGAGTTGAGTTGAAATCATTGTGGATCATTGTTGTCATCCATTGAAGAGTACATTACCATTCATTGTTGAGTTCATATTTGAGCCTTGCATTCATATATTTATGGATGAGATTTGATTACTACTTGATCATGATTGATTGAGCCTTTGAGAAGGCCTTTGGGATAGATTTTTGAACATATTTGTGGTAGTTTGTGTATGATTGATTGAGCCTTTGAGAAGGCTTTGTGGAAAATTTTTGGGATAGATTTGTGGATAGTTTTTGGGATAGATTTGTGGACAGTTTTAGACAGATTTGTGGACAGATTTGGGGCAGACTTTGATGAGGTTCTGAGTGAGCCTATTGAGCAGAGATGAGCAAGTTCTTGGTGAGCTTGCTAGAGCAGTTTTGGACAAGTTCTTGGTGAGATTGTTGACCAGATTTGAGCAAGTTCTTAGTGAGCTTGTTGAAGCAGATTTGAGCAAGTTCTTAGTGAGCTTGCTAGAGCAAATTTGGATAAGTTCTTAGTGAGCTTTTTGAGTAGATTTGGACAAGTTCTGTGTGAGCTTGTTAAGAAATTTTGGACAAGTCTTGTGTGAGCTTGTTAAGCAGTTTTGGGCAAGTTCTGTGTGAGCTTGTTATGCAGATTTGGACAAGTTCTGTGTGAGCTTGTTATTGCCTAGCTTTGAGAAGATCAGAGAAATAATTGTATTGGATAAGGATCCTTATTTTTTGTGTGAAATATTATAAGGATATTATCTTGTGGAGGACCCCACATTGGGGAAACCACGTTAAATATTGTGTCTCAATTATGTATGGTGACTTGCGCTCTTGTTTACTATTGCTATCCGAGTTATTAATGCACACTGCTATATTTGGTTATTGCAATTAAGGACATTAATTGATATTGGTTTGGAAAGAAAGTAAAAAGTGATCTTATACTGTGCACCCCCCTCTCAGTATAAGCTTATGTTCTTCAGGGCAAGTGATAGTTCTGATAGTAACTTAGATAGTAGCTTTGATACCACTCATGGATTTATAAGTCTTAATACTACTAGAAATATCACAGATTAAATATCACAAGATCAAATATAATGTAGCCACAAACTAATAAGGTCAAGATAATAATATGAGAAAATTAATATGTAAATCAAGGCTAATAATATATCAAATAACATTTAATAATAAACAACAACATGAATGTAAATAGCCTAAATCATACATGTACTAAGCATGTAGAACAACTTACAATATTAATTGCTCAAAATGTATGCAATATTTATTACTCATTTTCCTCTTACATATATGATAAAAACTTGCTCTTCTCTGTAATGTGATACATATTTGATATGATATGAAGTATCCATATGGAGTATATATCCATAGTAGAATGACTCTTAGGATACTTGACTATTATTTTCCATATGCCAAGTCTCATGACTCTTGGCTTATCTATTTGACACTTGCATACTTGATGAACACTTGACTCTATAATGTATGCACACCTATACATGACTCTTACACTCCCATAACTTGCACACTCTAATATAAGACACTTGTGCACATATTTACATTACATATTTGCACTCTTACATATAATATACTTGTGCACATAGACTCAACTTACATTTTCACACTCACTCACATGATACTTGTGCATTTCTTGCACATTACAACTTTACATGATACTTGTGCATATCTTGCACATTCACACTTACATAAAGGAAAATATTACTCACACTAAACTACGATGTAACCCGAATCTATTATTTATAATTGAAACATGAAGGTACCATGGGGGTACATTAGCATGTACCAAATAATGTAATATACTCCAACAATTAGGATGGAAAGAGAAAACTGCTTCATGTAGTTCCTCCATAGATATCTTCTTCATCAAGATTTCATTTTGTCATTGTGTGATAATTGATGAAATATTTTTGCAAAATCTTAGTTAGTGCCTCCTTATCTTGCCCAAAATTTGACAAAATAATTTTAAAATAATTAATTGCTTTCTTTCTTATATCTTCTTCATCCTCAATATTTCTTCCATCTGGAGTTAAAATATTTTCGTTGTGACATATATATATTGGCTGTAGTAAGAATTTTTTTGTATTTCTATCTCCTTCCTTGACGTATTTATCCCAAAAAAATTGGAACCAATATGACTCATTTTTCAATGCATTATGATAATTAGAAAGTAATTGGTTTTCTTTCACATAAGAATCCTAATCCATTCCATTTAATTCTACTATCTCTTATCAATTTTTGAGTTTGGATTCATTTTTTTTATTTTTGTTAAAAATGTAACCAAAATATTTAGCATTCCAAATATTCATTTGATCCTTCAAATATTTCATCTTTTGAAAAAACCTGTACATTTGTGTTCCTTCAAATTTTGATTCATACCACCATAACATAACTATTTGGAAAAAATTAGGGTCTTGAAGCCACATGGACTAGAAGTAATATGGCTTTGTATGACCATTATTGGATAAATCACAAGTTAAAATATTGATTTTGTGATCTAATACTCCTCACAATAAAATATCTAAAGAGATTATATACTTTTTTTCCAACCACTTATTAGATAACAAGAATCTATCTAATCTTTCTGACAAATGAGTTTGTCAAGTATTTTTATTATACCATGTATATTGCATTCATTTGGGCAAATATTAATTAGTTTACCATCCCATATGACATATATATAAATGCTTCCTCAAACTACTATACTTAATGGAATGATTTAGCAGAATCCACCAAGAATAACCTAATCAAGATTATGAAGAAGCTTGGTTTAGAAAATCAGAGGCAGTGGAACCTCTATCTCAAAATAGCTTCATGGGTAGATAGAATTACCTCTAATAAGGGCATTTTTGGTGCAAATTTTGGTCTATCAGAAATGTTTTCATGTCCCATGAACCTACACCAACATTGAATGATTACGTTACTGGGAGGCTTCATAGTCGATCTCCGAAGAAGGTCGGTTCTTGTGGGGTCCTAGATAACTATGCCTAGAGGAAAGGGAGTGGAAAGAAAGGAAGGGATACCATAGCTAGAACTCACAAGGATGGGTTCAACCATACCAATATATATGAATGGTAAACTTACACCACATACCACCTAACATATCAACCAACCTTACCCCTATTTATCGTCTAATGTACTCTATCGAAAGTGAATTCTAAAAATACTGAATGAAATGCATGAAATTTAGAATGCAAAATTAGAGCATGCCCATTCAACTAGTTTTAACATAAATAAACCCTTGATATTCATACACACGCATATAAGTCAATTTGAATATCAAACAGTACTTGTATTTCAAGAATGGAAAAAGATTTACATATGAATTGTAATGGCTAAAAAGCCACGCTTTGGAATGCCTGCATCCCAATATATATAGATCTTACAATAAATGTTGCATTTAAGATGTTGGATGGTGGGTGATAAAATTTGAGCATGCCAGCAAGAGAGGCCATGCTGCGAATCTCTCCCAATATTCTACAGACTACAACAGAGGGTGGTTGTGAGAAGGGGCAGGCAATACAACTTGAACCTAGACCTTTGATCAATTTTGCCTTATCTAGATGATCTAATGGATAATAAATTTATCCACCTACTCTCAGTAGGAAGTGGCCATTAAATGTATTTTCAGACCTCCTGAAGCCATCAACTCCAATGGTCTTGATATTCAACCTATTGCCATCCATTGGGCAAGCACCAAACCTTTTAATTTTTAGCTACTGAATGCATACCTTTATAAATGAGGGAGGGGCTATCATGCCTACAAGGGTCCTTTGATGTAGCTCGATTCTCAAGGTGGGTGGAACTTTAGGATTTTTCCCCCTCTTACAATTGTCTCAAAACTCCACCCATTCTACTAGGGTGGGTTTTTGGGTTTTCACCTCAAATTCCCTCTTGGGCATAATTTTGGGATTACTTGAAGGACTAGAAGATGCCCAAACCTCTACTAGGATCTTAACTCAGATGACCCTTTTTCTCATAATTAGGGTGGTGTTTTAGGAAATGACCCCAAATTTCAATTTTCCCATTTATCCACCCCTTGCATGTGGTGTGTATTTGGGATCCCATTTCTTTACCCTTTTGTTGGGATAGGAATTTGGGTTCCATTGATAGGATCCATTGTCCATTTGTTCACCCGATGCTTTGCTTAGCTGAATTTCATGCTTTTTGAGTTGGTGGGATCCTAGGGATCATTTCATGGTTATTCCATACCCGCCCTTACTGGTCACCTATCATCAAATAGATCTTTAGGAATTGCTCGATGTTTGAAGTCGATTGATTCCTTCACCCTCCTTGGAACTACCAATTTTTATGCCATACTTATTATAATTTTCTCCAACATCTCCTATCGCATTCACGAGATCTACTCCACCCAATTCTTAGAGTCTCGACTCCTAAAACTCAACCATTTTCAAAAGGTAATCATCTTGAATAATCAAAAAAGAAAGAGTGGGTGAAGAGAAAGCAAAAATTTCACCCACACTCTTGGTGACTCATAGGGGATTTCCACCTTGTGGAAAAAGGAAACCCATACAGACATCTTGAGAACATAACACTTCCAAATAGGGAATATAAGAAGAAGAAAAGGATAAAAAATGTATAGATAATTATAGCCAGACAAGACTGTAAGGCAAACTAGGGTGGCGATTGATGGGATGGGAACTGCACACAACAAGGTGGAACAATATGAAGAAAAAGAAAAGAAGAGGGAAAACAAGGGAGAAAAAAGGACAAAGGAAGAGAATAGAATAGGAAACAACAAAAACACACAAAGGATAAGGAATGAAAGAAATAGGTAGTAGCAACAACACATGAAATTCCACTAACCCAAGGAGTTAGTGACAACAAGTACACGGGGAGAACTAAGGAAGGAGAAGGATGTAAAAAAATAATGAATTAAAAGGGAAGGTAACCCTGGATATACCCCATGATGATGTCAAGATGAATCACCCAACCCATGGGACACCCCACAGATTGCATTCCCATAAACATACCCCATTGTAGCCCAAAAATATTCCAAGAGCAGACAGAATGCCAAGGACCCTTGTCAATATTGCTATGATCCTTATTTCTAATGCAGTCTAGCAAGAATCTCCTTTGCTTATTGCCACTCACCATGGCAACATTCAGCCTCAATTACACTCTAATGCTCATTTTTCCTAATTATTTTCATAGTTGTGCATGGGGTTCATGTGTTATATATATAATATTTACCTTATTTTTGATAGATCTAGCATGTGGTGGATCATACGAAAGTGGTACCATCACGTGAGTTTAGATCCACATTTTTAGGTATCCTCGAGGCTAATGATTTCATGTCCTCGTAAGCATGGTGTATTATCTTGATTACACGAGTCTGCCAACCTTGATTCATGTAATTTGATATTTCTAAAGATAGCATGTGAAGTATTTGTACTCGATCATATCCATTGGGCTACGGTGTCACAACATTGAAAATGAAAAACAATAGACAATGAACCAAAAGGAGGGAAACGAGGAGATGGAATAAAAATGTTATGATTCCAAGACACCACCTAGGAAATCCCCTTATGCTCCGTCATAACCTCTAGTGCCTAGGCTAGCTAGCAATTCACTATTGGACATGCACTCTCTACAAGCTACACACAAGATGATGGCATGATTGCATGGCTTGAGTATTGGTTGCATACTTTTATTTAATTATCGACTATTTATAAAATTATGATGTGTTCGACACGCCTAGGCAATGAATACCTCTGGAGATCATCCTATGAGTCTGTAGTTTCCAGACCAAATGGTACCGAATCTAAGTAGTTCCTTGTGCTCACCTTGACACTACCTACAATCATCATCTACTATGGTGGTGCTCTCATTATGTCTTCAATCTTCCCTCAAGGTGCATGTAATTTAGTTGTAAATGTTTTGCATAGGAGCTATTCTTGCCACGTCAATTCTTACATCAAGTGTTGACTCCTATGAATATGGATAATGATGTTTCATCCCTAAATCCATCCAATCGATAACCCATATCTAATTTTCCCTTGCAACCACCACATTTTTAATTACTATTCAAACACCTGCACTACCATCCCTTAGATTCAACTAAACTTGGAAGCCAACTAACGGGTTGCTATGAGGAAACTAGACAATTATTTCATAATAAAGTTTTGGCTGATATGGCCACACTATTGAGATATCATCTGAATCTACCCTACATTGGCTTATGGTCCCTCAAGGACATCTTACACCTGATTCATCATAGCTTTTAATGCAAAAATGGCACAACCCTTGATTCGATATTGAAATAATTTTCCTATATAAGGGGATGAACATTTAATCATGCTCTTGGGTTATACATCCTTCCATCCACTTGATAAAATCTGGAGCTAAACATAAGCCAAAAAGAAGAGGAATTTCAACCACCTCTATATCCTAGATGACAACTAGTTCTGGATGCTTGCATATCAACATAGGGACCTGACATAGAGTCCCTATATTTTTCAAGTGCTTTCCTCTGAAAAGTAGAATCTTTGATTTTAGTTGCTTGGGATGGAGTCCCAAGCTTCTGCAAATCTCTACAAGCATGACCGAGATGTTGGCCCTCAAATACACCATGCAATTGTGTTGGATATTATTTTCTAACCAAAGGGAAATATAGAAAGGGTGAGAACGATCCTCTAAATAATTGAGGAGGGATATCTGGGTGTATAGGTGGTCATTATCAAGAACTAAAGCTCCTCCTAGAGAGACATCTATCATGTCAACCCTTTCAGAAGGCAGTAAGGCCTTTCCTACCCTTTCTGACATAGAGCTTTGGAATAATATTTGAAATTGCTCTGCCATATCTACTCTCTACTCAACATTGATATTCAAAAAGTACATCCTCCTAGATACCTATAATTTCTCTAGACTTATATATGGGCCTTTTTTTGCAAGCCTTGCAATAATATCTAGTCTCTTACATCTACACTTTGTATCATAGAAGGTAAAACATGTTGTTCAACATGTCTCTCAAGTTGGGGAGTCATGAGACCTGGGCTAACCCAATGGTCATGCCCCTACACCGGATTGCAAGCACTCTTGCTCTTAATCACATGACATGGCCCCTTTTTGTGATGACTACTGATTTTATATAGAGTCTATACTGGATCATTCTTCCTTTCTTTATTTTAATTTAGCCATGGCATCAGTATCTATTAGAGAGGGAAGGATGGCAGAGGTTGCTAAAAGTCGTCAACCTTATTTGTATAGTCATCTATAAGCTTTTGCATTCAATTTGCATTCTTTTGGTAGTTAAACATTTGATGACCTAAAACTTAGAGATCGTGTTTGATAAATAAAGATCCTCACTAGACAAACAACCTTACAAAAAGTAAAGAGTTGAATTGCGTATAAAATCTGAAGGCATTTCCCTAAATGAGTTACATTAGTAACTTAGGATAGTTAAATGAGAAAGGAGATAGTATAATTTTTCCACTATTGAAAGACAGTCGAGACAGTATTGTGATGCTTCCTCACAAAATGTAGATGGCACATGTGTTTTAAAAAACCTCCATCGTGTTAGGATTACCATGTATTTCCTTCATTGACCATGAAAATAAGATTAGATTAAATAGCTAATAAAATCTTCTTGAGTAAACCTAATGTTGTTGTACAATTATCTAAAGTTTATAGTAATTTAAAATTTATTATAAGTGATTTGATTTGCAATATGTAGGTAAACACATCTTAAGTTTAAAATATGTACGTGTAAATAAATAAAAATAAACACTTGATTGAATTTTTTTTTTTTTTAATACTTAATAGATATGCCTATATAAAATAAAGTAAAGTTAGAAGGAATACTCTCATCGCATATGAGCAAACTGAATTAAAAATTATGTATGGTTATAAATTTTAGCTGTATAGTCTTTGGTTTTGGAACGTACAATGTATGTTATTGATATCTAAAGTAACTTTTAAAATATTCGGAGAATTTTTTTTATGACAAAGTAGTTTTTAAATTAGAAGTACTACTACCCCATTTGAAATAAGTTTTTATGATTTTATAATTGATAAAGATTTTGTAAAATGATTTGAAAATAAATACTCAAGGGTTATAGTCTATGACTTTATAAAAATTTGAATCATGGCAATGGTCCTATGAGTACCATAGGTAATGGGTATAGAATCTTTACACCAAGAAACCAACCAAAATCATTGAGTAGGATGATCTAACCAAAAACTATTAAGCAAAACCCAACACCAATATTTATAGGAAGGGCAAACATCATGAATCATAATCAGTTGCTTTTAGGCAATTCAACTCGAAGTGAGAAGGTCCTATTACCTTGAACATGTGATGAGGGGTGGAATGGGACACTCACTCTAGACTGATATGCAAGTGGTACATGAGGGTATCTCACAATCTGAACTCGAGTGGGGAATCATTAGTAGATAACTGACAAGTTCAAGAGTAGTTGAATCCCAAAGCTAAAAGATCTAGTGAGTGTTGGAATGGGACAACACTTTGTCACTCATAGTGAGGACTAGGTTACCTGGTTCCAATCCAGAGAAATAATGGGCCTTATTTAGACTCAAGGAAGGTGAGAAACCAGTTAAGAACTAGGTATTCATACGCTAGACTGTAGCATGTACAAGGGAAAATAACCCAAATCAAATCATGCTATGGATGAGGAATTAATCATCCAACCTTTTAGGTGTTATGGGCCCTGAAAGTAAAATCCTATGTCATGAACATAGACCTCTATCAAAGGAGATGACCGTGTTCACATGATGGCACTTTATGTAGGACTTGTCTCAAACGTTTAAGGGACTGTTTGTGGTAATCAATCACATTGAAATGGATACTCAATGCCTATTTACCAATTAAAATGTTGGGTGTAAACTTGTTTTTCTCAATTTTTTTAATTTGATGTTTTTTTAAAACCAGGTGAGTAGACCTGGGGTGTTACATGCTAAAGAGCCATGCGTTGGAATACCCTGCATCCCAATATATATAGATCTTACAATAAATGTCATCTTCAAGATGGTGGGTGGTAGGTGAGAAAATGTGAGTGTGCCAGTAGGAGTGGCCATGTTGTGGATCTCTCCCAATTTTCTACAGATTGTGGTGGAGGACGACTATCAAAAGAGGTAGGCAATACAACCTAAATCTAGACCATTGATCAATTCTATCTTGTATGGATGATTTTATGGATCATAAATTTATCCACCTACTCCAACAGGAAGTGACCATTAAATGTATTATCAGAACTCCTAAAGCCATTATCTCTAATGTCTTTAGATTCAACCTACCACCGTCCACTAGGTAGGTACCAAATATTTTAATTACCAGCTACCAACTATGTGTCTTCATAAATGAAGGAGGGGCTATCCCACCTGGAGGGGTCCTTTGATGCAGCTTGATTCTCAAGGTGGGTAAAACTTTGGGATCCGTTCGCCTCTTGTGACTATCTTGAAACTCCACTAATTTTTCCAAGGTGTATTTTCATGTTTTCACAATGCAGTAGTTACTGCCCACCCCCGGACGTAATTTTGGTATTACTCAAAGGACTAGTAGATACCCAAACCTCTATCAAGATCTTAACTAAAATGAGCCTATTTCTCATCATTAGGGTGGAATTTTTAAAACTAACCTTGACTTGCTATTTACCCCATTTATCTGCCACTTGCATATGGCAAGAATTTGGGATTCTATTTCTCTACCATTTTGTTGGGGTGGGGATTTGGGTTCCATCAGCAGGGTCCACCTGCCCATTTGTCCATTTGACACTTTGCTTATTCTATGATTTTTGAGTGGGAAGGATCCCAAGGATCATTTCATGGTTATTTCATGCCAACCCTTGCTAGTCACCTATCATCGACAGGATATTTTGGAATTGCTCAATGTTTGAAGTTGATTGATTCCTTCATCCTACTTGGAACTACCAATTTTTATGTCTCCCTTATTGCAATTTGCTCCAACATCTCCCACCGCATTCATGAGGCCTGCTCCACCCAATGCTTAAAGTTCTAACTCCAAAAACTCATCAATTTTGAAAAGGTAATCATCTTAATTAATCAAAAAAGAAAGAGTGGGTGAAGGAAAGCAAAAATTTCAGCCACTAGTATAAGATGTTCTCCTTATACCATGGTCTATGGAAAAGAGGTAATATTACATATACCTATAGAGTTACCACCACTTCAATTGCTTCACTAGTTGGAACTCTAAGAAAATGATGTTATGATTGTAAACATGGATGAGTTATTCAAGCTTGAAGAGAAAAGAGAAGCAACTAGAGAAAAAATGTTGAAGCACCAAGGAGTGATAAAGAAATGATTTGATAAAAGAGAAACTTTGTAGAGCTTCAAGGTTAGTAATCGGGTACTAAAATAGGATGAAGATAACTGTATGCCAATATTCCATACATCTAGAGTGACCCTTACATCACCATTTCTCACAAGGAGGAGAATTCATTCAATCTCTCAATGCTTGATTGCAACACCTTGTTGATTCTAATTAATGATATCTACTTAAAGAGATACCCCTAAAATTTTTTGTAAAAAAAATAAAAAAATTCCTTGTATATATGTATTACTCATAACTATTATGTTTTAGTTTATTTTGTAACAAATTTCATCTTTAAACACTTGATCCACATCGTTGACCAGGGCATCCCTTAGTTTAAGATATTGTGGAGGTTTGTGGTGTCATACAGATCGCAATAAGCTATAGAGTCCATGCCATTGAAGGCCATAAGTTGATCAAAATAAATGACTTGTGTAGCTTGAAATGTACCAAGATGTAGACTCTTCTTCTCAAGGAGAGATGATTGTTGGATTATTGAGTTGATAAATCCATGTGGTGGGTTCACACTCAATCAGGAGTCCTTGAAGAAAATATTGAACTCAAAATAGCATGAGTTGTTTGATCAAACCATCAATGGATGATGCTATTTGCTACATCAATAAATATGAGTAGACCTTTGAGGTTTTGACAATCATCAGATTATCAAAGAGGAGTGATACAAACTATCCCATCCACAAATCTCCCTCTTGCATCTATGTTTCAAACTTACCCAAATTTCACACAAAGTTAATTAAAGGGGATATGATATCATGTCATTAATGGAATATGGTGGGATACGCTAAATTAGAAGCTACCAAAGGAAGTCTCGATTCCAAAATAGCACAAACCATCCAATCAAGTTATAAATGAATGTTATTTTTTATGAGGATAAAAAAGGTAAAGTGACTTCACAAAGCAATTTCAACTTTTAGATCATCGAGGAAAGTGGAACATGGCGATCTTGCACTAAATTAATAGCCTTCAAATAAATATTCAAAGTTAGAATAGTGTGATCTATCCAATCAAATCAAATAACAAGCGATATAAATTGTTGAAGTTGAAAAGGCAAACGACTCTTCAAGATAGCATGATACATTTGATTAAGTAATCAAAGATCACTGCTACTTCATGAAGCAATTACATGGATAGATCCTATGGTGGTAATAGTCATCAAATTGATAAATGAAGTAAGTACATGAGCTATCTGATTCATGGAGTTTTCTCTTGCATGTGTATTCTCGTACTTAGTCAAATTTTACCCCTATTTTATAAATAGATTTTAGAGCTGGTACCTCATACTATTGAAAATGATGCATGATCAAGTATTGTCAAAATAAAAATTAGAAACTAGATAGCATAAACCATTTAATTAGACCATCAATAGATAATGTTCATTTCTTAGACAAAGAAATGAAGTGAGTCCTTGGTACAATGTTAACTAGTCGATCATCCAATGGTGAAGGACAAGAGACTATTCGTTCAATAAAAATAAGGCAATGTCCTTTTGCCAACCTTGCATGAAAAAAAAACCTTTGCATGCCATGAATTCAATGCCTTGGCAAAAGTGGTAGTCCCTTTGCACTGCCTATGTAGAAAGAGAGAGTAAATGCATGTAACATGAATTCATTGCTGAAAATATAGTGATTGGTCTTAGAGAATAGAAATCTAGTGCTTAGAAAATATGAAAACCTCTTCTCATCGACTTTGCAAAAAGGGAAATAAACTCAAATCAGGAAAATTTAATGATGACAAATAGGGAAGACATTTCCAACCAACCCTATAAGGAAGAAATAATGAGCATGTAGTATGACTTCAATACAGGTGGGTGCCCAAATCTTTGTGAAATAAAATCAAAGGGCTCACCTTCATTTTCTTCGTATTCATTCTCAAGCATTCAAAAGCCTAAAGAGCACAAAAGAGCATAGTTGTAGATTCAAGCTAGAAACGACCAATCCATAAGCATAGAAGTGTTCAAAGTACAAACAATAAACAATAATCATGGAGAAGAATAAGACCACCACCCACTCATTATCAACTAGAATGGGCCCATCCATCTCTTCTCTTACAAAATCAGTTGTAGCCTATCCTTCCACCTTGGGTCAAGAAGCATAGGCCTAAAATCTCCAAGTTGTGGCCATCAAGAAGGTGAAAGTCTTGACTAAGAGGGTTTTGGACCTAAAATTATCCAAAAGGACTAAGAACCTGATGGAAGGAGCATTTTAGAGGTTTAATTCCAAGGACCTTAAGACCTTTGGAGAAAGAATTTGGAGTAGATTTCTAGTGCAATATATGGTGCCCGAGGTCCATGAATACTATGAGATAGTACTACATGCATAGGAATCTATGATGCCTAGGCCTGGGAGGTTCGATGGCATGATGGAAGCTTTTGATTCACCGTCACCCCCATATAATCCAAAAAATATCACTAGTAGGATGGGCAGACAGGATAAATCTAGAAAATGCAACCAAAATTACTATCCTATCTAGGACAATTTGAAGTTCCTATGTAGTGAATGTGGCATTAAGGATAACATGCTGCTAGAGTTCTAAGCCATACAATATTTAGCAATAGCACCAGGGATGCCTTAAGCATGCTAGTATTCCTTTTTGGATTTGAATATGATAAAGGAGTGACCTAGGCCTAACTAGATATTATTTATTTGATGAGATGGGCATCCAAAAGTGATAGGGTGATTTTTGATTTTGACAATTTTCATTATCGACCAAATCCATGAAGGGTTGTCCAAATTAAAGGACATCCAAATTTAAAAAAAAAATGGTCTATTTAATTTTGTACCAAAACCTTAGGATATACCTTGGATTGAATTTGAAACAAGTAGATATTTCTAGCCATGAGAAGCCCATTTCCATTTGGACAAAGGTCTTTAGTAAGGTCTCCTCTTATTACAATTTTGTAGAAGATTTGTTGTAGCATGATCTTTTTTGTATTTCTATCTCTTTCCTTGAGCTATTTCTCCCCAAAATTTTGGAACCAATATGACTCATTTTTAAATGCATTATGATAATTAGAAAGTAATTGTTTTTCTCACATACGAATCCTAATACATTCCATTAAATTCTACTATCTCTTATCAATTTTTGATCTTGGATTCAATTACTTTTTGCTTCTAATAATTTTCCATCCCATTTGCATTTGTCCTATATCATTGCAATACCACCATTTGTATTTGTCCTATATCATTGCAATACCACTTGAAGATCTTGTAGAAGAAATTTCTAGACAATCACCATCTTTCTTCTTAAAAGTATGCTTACATTTCTTATTACTTGATTTTGTTTCTTGTATTAAAATAAAGGACTATAAAAACCTATTAATTACATAATAAATATTTATTTAGGGGTCTTATTCATACCCATAATATTCCATGATATCTAATTTATCATCCTCACTTTTTATTTTTACTAGTGGGTTTAGCCCCATTTCTTGTTAACAACTATGATATTTTTATTTGGCTTCCCAAATCAATACCTCTTTGAGTTTCTTTTTCTTTCTATTAATTCTTTGATGACTTTCCTCTCCTTTTTTTCATTTCCACCAACACTCTCCTCTTTATCAATCTCTTCTCTTTTTCCATATTGTTCTTAAGGAAACTTATCTTCTAAAATGCAAGGAATATCCTCATTAACACTTTCTTATTTATGTTGCCCTGAAAACCCTAATATGTACAAATGATCTTCCATAGTCATTACTTTTTTATGTTGGCATGGAAACCATAAATTTCCTTGGATATCATCCATATGATTTTTTATTGTACTACTCTTGAAACCTTGAAGTGCAATGAATACACTTTGTACTACTTTCATTTTTATCGTAAGGAGAATATTTTATGCTAATCGAGGAAAATGAAGATGATTTACCTGGATTAAGCTTGGACTCCTTTGCCTTATTCACTTTAATATTCCCATCCCCATCGTCCTTTGCTTTAAAAATTACCTTCTAATATTCCTTCGCATCTTTAATTCCTTCTCTATCTTAACTTGCACATTGTAATTCCTCATTCCTCAGGTCATTTTTTATTCTAAAGGTTGATTCGAGTGAATCGTAAATGTCTTTGCCATCTAATGATGTACAGGGGTATTTCTTACCACTTTTAGGAGTGTAAAATCCTTGATTTGACCTAGCTTCTCCTATGATATGATCTTTTTGTTTCATATTGAAGTTAACCTCATGTCCAAAATTTTCCATCTCTTTCTCCATCATTTTCACTTTGCAATCTCTTTCCATATGTCTAGTTTCATGATATTTGTGATATCAAAATGCAATGTTTTCATAATCCACTTGTTGATCCTATTCTCTTGATTCAGATTTAATCCTAATAGATTGTGGTAAAGGTTTTGAAATATCTATGGCAACACATATTCATTGTATACAACATGCTTTCTCTCCTTAGTAGTTGGTCCCTCCTGGATGAACTCACCTAGAGTATTACCAATATTATTCAAAACCTCCTTATTGATGAGTTGATAAGGAAGTCCAAAAAACTTAATCCACATCAGAAGCCTTTTAATAGTCTTTGTCTCCATTGAAATTGTTTTACCCTATGGTCTTAAATATAATGCATATTTACCCCTAAACTAACGGCCTCCGTCCATTATTTTATCCCTATTTTTGAACTAGAGAAGATAATGAGGAAAAATCCTTTCGTTTGAAAAGTCATGGATTAATTTCAATTCAATCCCCACTTCCACTTGATCCAATTTTAAATCTTATAAAAACATAACCAATATCAATGTAACTTACATATTAACCCTTTGGTTTTAAGAACTATTATATCATGCTCAATCATCTCATCCTTGATAATTAATTCTAGTGTAATATTTTCTACTCGGACAAGGTTTGCCATAAATTTATTTTTCCTCTTATTGCTAACTAGGGCATCCATACTTCCTACTAAGGCATCCTTACTTTCAACTAGGGCATCCTTACTTTTAGGAAGGACTTTTAAAAATGACTTTCTTGTCATGTTACCAAGATTTTAAGTTTCTACGGCATAAATCCTTTAGTTTTTAAGTTTCTCCTAAGATTTTGGACAAAAAGTGGCACTTGCTCCTTGATCACATTTTGCTCTCTACTTCTTGCTTTCTACTCACACTTTCTACTTGCTCCTAGCTTGCATTAATTCCTGACTCGTGATTAAATTGACTATTAATTTAACATTATTTATAAATAAACATGTTCTATGTTATAAACTATCTTAATATATTCGAAGTGTGGATCATGGAAGCCACAAGTGTTGTTAATATAAATATTATAATATTAAATTATAAATTATTAGACTTTATACATAACAACCTTCATTAAAGGGTGAGATTTAAATATATATAAAATCTAATGGAGTGGTGAGTAGGATGTTAATAAAATAAAATGATTTTAATTACATCGATAAAACTAAATGATAACTTTATCCTTTTAAGATGACAAAGTTCCATGTGCGAATGTATAAAAAAATTCAAGACAAGATGTATGTTAAAGTATGGTCTATGTAGGGGTTATATATATATAGTTAAAAAAGGATTTTGTATTACTTGAAGCAAATAAGAAAGGTACATATTTTGCCCTACCATGCAAATAAGGTTTTCATCTAAAATTTTACAAAAGAGAAATAACTATGTCTTAAATGCATATTGCTAATACAACGATAAAAAAATCTATGACTTTCTTTTGAGTCATGACAAACATGAACTAGAGTTATCAACATAAATATGTAGTATACAAAATAGATCTTCCCTAGTTTTTTGCATCCGCCATCGTAGAGGATCTCCATAATAAGTCATATCCTCGCAGTCTAAAGCCCAATTCGCTATAGCATCTATAATCTTATTTTGTTCTCAAGGAGCATGAAGAAACTCTACTATTCTGAATCTAGACTAAAGTGCATGTATCTTATCAATCATCCTTTGTAACTTCCATTCCTAAGAGGAGGTTCTGGTGGACATCTTTAGTCGATTAATGGCTAACTATGAGTCTTATTTTGCTTGTACTACAAACCAACCAACCTTAGCACCTTCTTTAAGGACATAAAGGATAGCACATGCATATTCTAGATTGTTAGAAAGGACGCCAAGATTCTCTGCAAAAAGAAAATCATGAGTACCATTTTAGAATCTTCCTATGCCTCCTATACTTGCCCTTCCTGAATTACCTCTTGACATGCCATTAGCATTGGTCTTCCCCATACCCCTGGGAGGGGATTGTCATGTCCCATACCTTTTAATAGTAGATCGAGGACCTTGTGGATGCTTACATCTCCATTCATCCATAAGAAGTTGAAGCCTGGAGAGTAAACTATGCCATTGTTGAGATACTATGGAGGGGGACTTCAATTTATGTAGAGTAGTTTCCTTGATATTGGTTACATTTTTTTTCAAATATATTGAACATTATGGTGAATTGCTTTAAAGATTATTTTATTCCTTTCTTTCCATAGATTCTAGAGCAATCAGAGAGATATTGACAAAGGCCATCTACTTCATTAACCGTCCAACCTATTCACTTAAGGCCAAGTCCTCCATACCTACTCAAGGGAGGTGAATTGCTAGAATCTTAGATCTAAAAAGGTTACCAACCATTTCCACAATTGAATGACAAGGGGACAGAAGAAAAAAAGGTGGTCCGAGGTCTCATTCTTTGAAAAACATTATTCGCATCTAAATGGACTAGAAAAACATTGTTTCATCAATTGGTCTCCTGTAAGAACCCTCTTGTGGAGTAGAAGCTAAATAAAGAATCTCATTTTAGGTAGAGTCAAAAGTTGCCAAATCTGGTTGAAAACACTATGATAAGTAAGGGATGAATATCCTAGAGTTGCACTATACACACTGTTATAATGTGAACCCTATTCTAGTTTGTCTTTGTCTTTCACCCAAGAAAGCAATTATTTTTTAAGAATATGATGAATAACCTTATTGGCATCCTCCCTTGCCAAGATTGGTCTTAGTAGAATCCATACTCTATCCTCCAAATTTCTTTCCCCACAATTTCTATAATAATGTGATATATTTATCCAACCTTGACTATGGAGTTGTTCCATAATGTCTCGCTATTCTAGAAATTATTAAGATAATGGAAGAAAACCATCCCAAGCATTTGTCCAAAAATTTGCATGATGGTCATTCCCCACTATCTAGAATGATTGTGGTTTGTGGTTTGATAATTGTTTCCTCTATCCTTAATACCTTAAGAATCAAAGATCCTTGTTGACAAAGCTGATATCTAGTAAAAAAAATTGTAGCTCGATTTTCTGCATACTTAACTCTTAGAATTTGCACCCATAATTCATCAGGGGAAATAACTAACCACCAATATAATTTTGTTGCTAAAGCAAATTTGTTTTTAACCATTGACCATAGGCCCAAGCCTCCCTCTTTTTTTGTAAGACAAAGTTGATCCCACTTCACTAGGGCCTACTTACGGTCTACTTTTGCCCCACTCCATAAGAACTTTGATTAATCTTGTCCAACTTTCTTAGAATATCTTTAATAATACTCAAAACTAAGGAGACAGATAAGAATAAATTGTAAAACAAATTTAACCAAAGTGAACTTACCTACAATAAAAAAATCACATACTTATTCAGTTATTTAGCTCAACCTACTATATATCTTCTCTATCAACCACCCCTATTCTATTACTATATATCTTCTCTATCAACCACCCCTATTCTATTTTTTTTAATTTGGTATGATTTAAACTCATTTTTTTCATAAATATTTAAGAATTTAAATTAACAATATATCTTTCCATCTTAAAAATATAAATAACAAAAATATATTATTATTTTGGTTAAATAAAATAAATAATTAAAACTATTAAAAATTAAATTTAAAAAAGCTAGTAAATAAAGAGGATATAAAAAAACCACATGCTTATTCAGATATTTAGCTCAACCTACTATATATCTTCTCTATCAACCACCCCTATTCTATTTTTTTTTTTATTTGGTATGATTTAAACTTATTTTTTTCATAAATTTTTAAATATAAATAACAAAAATATATTATTATTTTGGTTAAATAAAATAAAAAATTAAAAATATTAAAAACTAAATTTAAAAAAGCTAGTAAATAAGGATAAAAATAGTTTTTGATTAAATCCCATAGTAAGAGGGGACCGGATCCCTCTAAAACACCCTTGCAAACTGTTTGTAAATCTTTGTCGTGACAGGGACACTACAATGACAATATATTGAATTTTCTGTACATTGAGTTTTCTAACAAAGACCCAAGTTCAATTCATGGAAAGGGTGACCCCAATATGCCCTGAACTTTTCAATCTATTTTAAAAATATATATATTTAAGATAAATAAAATTATAAATAATATAAGACAATCTTTATAAAAAAATTTGTAGCAAGGATGGTGCAGTAATCTATTTTAAAAATATATATATTTAAGATAAATAAAATTAAAAATAATATAAGACAATCTTTATAAAAAAAATTGTTGCAAGGATGGTGCAGTAGTTAAGGTTTTGATCTCTTTGGGGAGGTCCAAAGTTCAAATCACAACATGCTCATAAGGGGCAGGATGGTAGTGGCCGAGAGTGACCCCAATATGCTCATAAGTTTAAATCCAAAGTTCAAACTATTTAAAAATAAATAAAAATGTTTTTAAGATAAATGAAATCATAAATAATATAAGATAATCTTTATAAAAACATTTGCACCAAGGATGGTGCAGTAGCTAAGGTTTTGATTTCTTTGGAGAGGTCCAAAGTTCAAATCACAACATGCTCAGAAGGGGCAGGATGGTAGTGATCGAGTGTTTGTCGATTGGTTACTTTAGATTGAAGTTTTGGAGGATCAAAGTCTCGTTGATTTTGTTAGTTCACTTGGTAAGATGAAATTAATTTTGTTAGTTCACTTGGTAAGATGAAATTAACGAAACCTTAACTCTTAAGGTATCGAACCTCTTGACTTCGCTAGTCCACTTGATAAGACGAAGTTAACAGGACCTTAACCTTCGAGGCATCGTATACGGTAGCTAATCCATTGACCTTGAAAACATCTAACTAAACCAACCAGCCAATATTTACTTGACCGCTACCATTCAACCTATCCCCTTCTAAATTTTATACCTTAAACCCTTTTAAAAAGAAATTTAGAATGTCCTATGCAGAAAATGCCCTTTGTATTTATATGAAGGTGGTTTTTGTCATGTTCGATGAACGCCGTTGAAATGGCCGTGGATCACACGGCATCACTCCTCGTGTCCAGTGCGTTCCATCCTCATTTGCTTCCGTTGCGGTCCCGCTATCTTTATTTGTCTCGAACCCTGGACTTGCATCTCTCGATGGAGAAAGAAAGCGATAGCATCTGACTGGCTAGAAGACATGTCACCAGTAAAGGCCTCCATAACGGGTAGTACACATCGGAGTGTACCTACCTCAATAGTCCATATAAAGATGCCGTGCCTTTCAAGTTGCATCACATTAATCATTAATGTAAATTTAAATCCACGAACACTTTTTCTGGTAAAGTTGTTATTTACTTTTATAAAGATAAGAAAATCACTTCTACGTTGAACTTAAATCTTTAACATTTTTAAATAAATATTTGTATAATATTTAAAAATCTAAACCTTGTTTTAAGGGGTAATGTAACTATTTGAATTTTCTTAAGTACAAGATTGAAACCAGGTGGACGAATATGTGAAACCACGAGGTAGACGAATATGTGAGGGTGGGTGTATATATAACCGTACATAACTTAAAAAAAATAATAAAGCTAAACCTTTAAAATCTTCTATTAGTACTAGGTCAAAACCTTAGAATCACCATAATCCAAGTTGGACATGTTCATGATGATTGAAGAATAACTTTCCTTTTCATAGGGATCAAAAGGATAGAAGGAGAAGAGTTGTTTAATAATTGTGGTTTATTGTTTTGAATTGTTTTTCAAAGGGGACAATGCAATGGGGACATGTTCATGATGATTGAAGAATAACTTTCCTTTTCATAGGGATCAAAAGGATAGAAGGAGAAGAGTTGTTTAATAATTGTGGTTTATTGTTTTGAATTGTTTTTCAAAGGGGACAATGCAATGGTTTGGGTTTTGGCTCTTCTGTGGGAGGTCCAAGGTTCAAATTGTGGTGTGGGCGAGTGTGTGTATGGTTGTGTGTTTAGTCCCTATTGATAAGTTTAGTTTTCAGCCTTACAAAGGGTCATGGTTGGGATGGAAATGTCTAGCCGTAGCATCGGTCCTAAGGGTTTTTCACACGACCCTAACGAAAAACTAATGTATACTTTTTTAATAATTTTAATAATTTATATTAATATATATAGATTTTAAGGGTACTAATAAAAGTATTTATAAATATAGTTGACGGAAAACAAAGAATTTTGTCTTTGGAGGAAGAAAACTTCTTCAACTTGATACAAAGTGGATTTTCTATCTTGCAGTATATGGGGTATGAATGCCCCGACTAGACATAAGGTGCAGATGTAGGGCAGGTTACTATTACTGTTGTGGTCATTGCAATTTTGTTTAGAAAAGATTGTATTGTTAAGAAAAAACATAATTTTTTTTTTGATTGGTAGAAAGGGTGTTGAAAGGTCCCTGAACCTTGTACAAGAGAGATTACAATAAATCCATATCGACCGAGGTGGTCCAAGAAGAAAGGAATAGAGAGCTGGCAAACCTCCACACTAGGGAAGGTGTCGCGAAATCGCGACAAGTTGCGCCGTTGATGCCAAAGGAAGAAAGGAAGTCGCGAAATCGCGACAAGAAGCGCCATCGGAGCCGAAGAAGGGAAGAAGTCGCGATATCGCGACATGTTGCAAAGTGTCGCGATATCGCGACAAGTTGCTAGGTTGGAGCCGGACGAGAAGAAGAGTCGCGAAATCGCGACATGAAAGAAGACCGTGCCCGGGCAAAAAAGGAGTCGCGAAATCGCTACAAGAAGTAAGAACGCTGCCGAAGAGAAAGGGTGTCGCGAAATCGCGACAAGAATGAAGACCGCAGCCGAAATAGAAAATGAGTCCCGAAATCGCGACGAAAGTGGAAGCCTGCTGCCAAGAAGAAAAAGTGTCGTGAAATCACGACAAAAAGGAAGACCGCCGTTGGAGAGAAAAAATGTTGCGATATCGCGACAAAATGGAAGACCGTCGTTGGAGAGAAAAAAGGTCGCGATATCGCGATAGACTGGAAGACCGCCGTTGGAGAGAGAAAAAGTGTCGCGAAATCGCGACAAAAATGAAGACCGCCTTTGGAGAGAAAAAATGTCGCGATATCGCGACATGAAACTATTAAAGATAAGCTATTTTTTATGCTTGGATTGATTTATTTGTTATCTTTGATTTCCCTGAGTGGTAAAAGGAAGAACCCCTTTCAAAACCCTATTCAAATGAAAAATGTAACCTACACCAAGGTTTAAATCTTAACAACACCAGAAAAGATAATATAGGTCAATGTGGAGACTTTGTAACTAGTTTGAGGACCTAGTCAAAACCTTTTTTTCTTATAAAAAAACTTAAATAAATTGGATTTAATTTAAATTTTTTTTGGACCTTTCATGTTTATGTTGTTTGTTTTATAATTAATAGATTGTTTATCTTGATTGTCTTATATAATTATTGGACCTATTAACCCAACCCTAAAATTTAGGTATTGATCTTAGATTGCAACTTAACATATGTCTTTAAGGATAAAATAGACATAAAGTTTTTGTAAAGATTTATTGAGTATCATTTGCTTATAAGGTTGTTTACAACTTGACTTTGTGGTATCTTGAAGGATTAAAGACCTAATGGAGGGAGATTGAACTCTATTTCTATTCAAAGTCATATGTGGAATGTTACTAATTAAGAAACTAAGGCTAACTCTTTTATTTAATTGATTGTTTGGAATTTTCTCCATTGTAAATTATTAATTGAGATTAATCTTTTTAAGTTATAATCATTGATGGGTGTTGTACATTTTGTGATAAACTCGAGTCTCCTAAACATTTGTTATGGATTTGTACAACTACTAAATTTAATTTGGAAAATAGTAAGTGTACCCTACCAACTATGTTCCCCGATGACATCTATAAAAAATATGCTTTATTGGCTAAATTGCTCATAATTGCAAGTGATTTTATTTTTTTGACAACTTGTTCTTAAAAATGTTTAGAAAAACTATCATTATTTTGTTGGAAAAATGAGCAAGATTTGTTGTCATTGATGTCAAGAGTCAGTTTTAGTGAGTAGTGCAAAAGGAAGGATATCAAGAGTCAATTTCGATAATCAGTGCAATAGAAAGATTGCTTCTAGGCCTAAGGAAAATAATATTATAATATCTCTTATTATAATATTCAAGGTGGTCAGATAAGGTCTAAAGGAGCAATAGGAAGGCCCAAGAAAAATAATATTATAATATTTTATTATAATATTAGAAGTCTAATGTTGAGAGGCCAAGAAGAATAATATTATAATATTGTATTATAATATTAAAGGTCTAAAGTATGGACCTAAAGTAATTAAATTAATTATAAATTAATTACAATAAATTTATTATAAATTAATTTATATTTTAATTTAATTAACCCTAAGGTTAGGGTTACAATGGCAAGCAATTTATAGCGTCGATGTCGATTTTTTATTCTCATCCACTGATGTGCTAAAGGAGATAGCACAATTGTATAAATACCATGTGCCTTGATAAATCTAAACTTACCTTCGATCGAATCATTTGCAAGTGCATGCAAAATTTTTGCGATCTATGTGAGAAAAGAAGAGGATAAAGTTTTGCTACGTGGCAGCCACGAAGGAATAAGAGGAGAAAGGCTTGGAACCTCATCACCAACCATGGTGGTTGGGCTAGCGGCAAGCGGTTGTGTGTTTAGGGTGCTAACGAGCGGGAGGTCCCGTGATCAAACCCCAACGATAGTGTTTTGTTGGCGTTCGCATTTTGGTTTTGGCACCAAGGATAAACAATAAAGCGCACGAGGCACTTTTTCTTACTAAGGTGAGCACCTAGATCATGTGGCAAGTGGGTCGTGGCTAGGGCGTTGGTGACAGTGCAAGCGGGAGTTCGAATCCCGTCGAGGACAAAGGTATTTAATTTTTCAAAATTAAATTTGCTCCTAAGGTTTAATGTGGCATGATTATTTTTGCTAGGAGGGAGTTATAAGGTTTTTGAAAGTTAAATATTTTATTGTGGATTTGATAAATTGAATTGAGATAGGAGTTATAAGGTTGGAAAAATAAATTATATTTTATTTTGAGATAAGCTATGATGTATTAATTATTTTGAGAAAATATATAAGGTGTTTAAAAGAAGATTATTGTGGTTATTTTCGTTAAACAAATTGTTGGTTTATATTTTTAAGTGTGGAGATTAAAGGTGTAATTGAGAGTCAATGTTTTTTATGGTGAAATATTTTGAGGGATTATTTGAATGAGAGTTTTGAAGAAGTTTTTGCTATCTAATATTTGAGATTGGCAAAGAGGGTGATTGTGAGTGAGACAGGTTTTGAGGTCAATTCTTCATCAAACAAAAGGTATGGGCATATCTTCTTAGTGAGTGATTATTGGATGTTGTGAATGCTAAGTTGGAGTGAAAATGTTTGTTTGATAAGCATTGTTGAGTAAGATTTCATATGTATTATTGGTTGAGTTGATTGAGCATAGTTGATTGGAAAGTGTTGGAGTGATAGTTCAAGTTCTATGAAACAAATTATTCTATATTCTGATTTGATTTGAAAGAGAGATTGAAAGTGATTGAGTGTTTGTGAGTGTGAAACATATTGAGTCTCTAACCATCCTCTATATGTTTCTATGTGATTAAACAAGATTCTCTGTGAAACTTGTTTGTGTGATTGAAGAGGTTTTTTGTGATAGATTGAGTTGAGTTGAGTAAGCTTTTGTGGAAAATTACAATGCAGATTTGAGGTAAGTCTTGGTGAAGACTTGTTGAGCATTTTGAACAAGTTCTAGTGAGGACTTGTTGGGTAGATTTGAGGCAAGTCTTGGTGAAGAATTTTTGAGCAGGTTGAGCAAGTTCTAGTGAGAACTTGTTGAGCAGAGTTGAGGTAAGCCTTAGTGAAGACTTGAGAGCAGAGTTGATTGATTGATTTGTTCAATCTTTGTGTTAAGTCTTGGGGTAGATCTAGTAGAGTTGATTTGTGATTGAGTCAAGCTGTGTTAAGGCTTGAGGATAGATTTTGGTGTATATTTGAGGATAGGTTTATGTCAGACCAAAGATAGAGATTGAGTAGATTTATGCTTGACTGAAGGACTGTGTTAAACGTAGATCAGAGACAGATATTGAGAATATTTGTGTTAGACCGAAGGAATATGTTTAGTGTAGATTAGAGACAAATATTGAGCATATTTGTGCTAGCCTAGAGGACTGTGTTTAGTATAGATCAGAGACATAGATTAAGCAGATTTATGCTAGATCGAAGGACCATGTTTAGTACAAATTTAAGTAGAGATGAGAGTAATATTTGGAGGTGATAGAGCATAGGACAATAGTATCCAGTGGATAGAGATCCATTAGCTAGGGTAGTGAGGATAGAGATATTTTGAGTGAGGACAAGAGTCTTCAGTGGAGAGAGGTCCACAAGCCAGTGTAGTGGAGGCAATAGTCTTCTAGAGGATCACTAGCTAGTGCAGAGGAGAAGGAGTTCTCCTATGGATAGAGATATACAAAATTGATTAGTGGATTGGTGTCTCCTTTGGACCAAGGTCCATAAAAATTCTAATAGAGAAAGGATTCCCAAGAGAATTTGTTAAGAAAATTTTATAAGGGATATTTTCGTCATGGATTAGCCCACATTGGGTGACCCACGTTAAATCATGTCTCTCATGTGTGCGATGATTTGTGTAATGTTTACTGCTTTAATATTGCTGATGTTATTATATGGATTGAAAAGTAAAAAGTTTTATCTTATACTATTCACCCCCCTTCTTAGTATAAGCACATGTTCTTCAATTGGTATCAAAGCAGGTCTCTCCATGAAAAGACTAACAACTTGGAGAAAGATCCATCAAAAATACACATGACTTCAAAAAATGAAGAAGAGACTATGCTTGACATAAAAAAGGAATTCTTCGCTGCTCTCAAGAATTTGGAAAAGATTAGAAATAATAACTCAAGCTTGAAGGAATAAATTCAAGAGGATGAAGAGCAATGATGGAACTTCTACAGAGCCTCATGGAACTCAAGGTAAAGGTAGAAGGAAATAAAATTGAATAGGATATAAAAAATCTATTAAGAACAAGGGAAATAGAGTGTGAAATATTGGAAGTAGAAATTGTTACTCTAAGGCATGAAGTTAAAAAAACAAGTTGCCAGATATCTACCCAAACTAAAAAGGCCACAAAACACAATTTGTGCACCTTGTCAACATGGAAAGCAAACTAGAACAAGTTTCAAATCAAAGGGATATATGTCATCTGAGCCATTGAAACTAATACATACTGATCTATGTGGTCCTACCAGAACACAAAGTATTCAAGGTGAAAGTTACTTCATATTGTTTATAGATGATTAATCCGAAATGATTTGGGTAGCCTTCCTAAAAGATAAGTCATAAAAATTTGGTAAATTTAAGGCATTTAAATAATAAGTTGAAAATGAAACAGGTAAGAGGATTAAGTGTTTGAGATTAGACAGAGGAGGAGATTTTACCTCAAATGAATTTGTATATTTCTGTGAACAACATGGAATCAAGAGAGAATACTTAGCTGCAAGAACTCCTCAACAAAATGGAGTAGTTGAGAGGAAGAATAGGACTATTGAGAATATGGCTAGAGCTATGTTAAATGAATCCAAGCTTTCAGATGGATTTTGGAGGGATGTAGTCGACACATCAGTTTATATCATCAATAGAGCTCAAATAAGAGTAAACCATCACAAGACTCCATATGAGCTTTGGAAGGGAATACCAACCACTGTGAAACACTTCAAAGTTTTTGGAAGCAAGTGTTACATAAGATGGGAAGAGCAAAACTTGGGCAAGTTTGACCCAAGATGTGATGAGGGTATTTTTCTTGGTTATTCTACTGAGAGCAAAGCCTATAGATGCTCCAACAAAAGGACACACACTATTGTAGAAAGTATAAATATAATAATTGATGAGAAGATAGAATTAAGAGAACCAGTTCAAGAAATTGTGTATCAAGAAGATGGAAGTTGTCAAGAGGATTTTTGTGAGAAATCAAAAGAAGAAGAGGAAGATACACAAAGACTTCTTCCTAAGACTTCATCCAGGTATGTACAGAAACACCATCCAAGAGAACTAATCATTGGGAATCCAAATGAGATACAGACAAGGAGAAGGGTAATAACATCAACTCAACAAGCAATTTTTTCTTTATTATCTAAAATTGAGCCAAAATACTTCAATGAGGCAAGTGAATATAAGTTATGGATTAAGGCAATGGATGAGGAATTAGATCAGATAGAGAAAATTAAGACTTGGGAACTTGTTCCATGATCAAAAGATAAAAATGTGACTGGCACTAAATGGGTATTCAAAAACAAGTTAAATGAAGATGGTCAGGTAGTCAAAAATAAAGCAAGGTTAGTGTGCAAGTATTATGCACAAGTTGAGGGAATTGACTTCGATGAGACATTTGCTCCAGTTGCATGAATTGGAGCTATACGAATATTCTTAGCCTTTTCAAGTTTTAAAAACTTTAAAGTATATCATATGGATGTTAAGTTAGCATTTCTAAATTGTCTTCTAGAAGAAGAAGTTTATATTTAAAAGCTAGAGGAATTCATTTTAACAGATAAACCAAACTATGTATGCAAATTGAAGAAGGCACTATATGGTCTAAAATAGGCTCCTAGAGTGTGGTAATCAAGATTGGATAAGTACCTTCAGGAATAGGGGTCCATGA
The DNA here is from genome assembly GCA_028583015.1 of Wollemia nobilis. Taxonomy (NCBI): domain Eukaryota; kingdom Viridiplantae; phylum Streptophyta; class Pinopsida; order Araucariales; family Araucariaceae; genus Wollemia; species Wollemia nobilis. The sequence goes on along the minus strand of JAQPPZ010000196.1, from coordinate 1,888,268 downwards.
AAGGAATAGTGGATAGTAACTTATACATCAAAAATAAAGGGAATGATTTACTAATTGTGGTTGTATATGTAGATGACATTATTTTTGGAGGGAACAATGATAAGATGTGTTAGAAATTTGCAAAGAGCATGTAGAATGAATTTGAGATGTCTATGCTTGGTGAGTTGTCCTTCTTTCTTGGACTTCAGATTTCACAATAAGAGAAAGGGGTGTTCTTTTCACAAACCAAGTATATAAAAGAGATGCTAAAGAAATGCAAGTTAGAAGATTGCAAACCAGTAAGTACTCCCATGGTTACAGGATGTAAGTTAAGTAAATATGATGAATATCCAGAGGTAAAATTAGAAATTATACAGATATATGATTGGTAGCCTATTGTATGTCACAGCTACTAGACTAGATATCATGCAGGTAGTGGGATTAGTGGCAAGGTTTCAGGAAACACCCAAATAAACACATGTAGCAGCAATAAAGAGGATTCTTAGGTATCTAAAAGGGACTATGGTTTTTGGTCTCTGGTATCCCAAAAGTGACAGTTTCACTCTCACAACTTATAAATATGTAGATTAGACTGGCAGTATTGATGACAAAAAAAGTAGAAGTGGTGGAGCATTCTTTCTTGGAGATTATTTAGTCTCTTGGCTAAGTAAGAAACAAGCTTCAATATCCTTATCCATCGTAGAGGTAGAGTATATTGTAGTATTTTCTTGTTGTACACAGGTATTATGGATGAAATGAACCTTAGAGGAATTCAAGATAAAGCATGATCACCTTATTTCCATATTATGTGATAATACAAGTGTTATAAATATCTCAAAGAATCTAGTGATGCACTCTAGGACAAAGCACATTTCGATCAAGTATCATTTTATGAGATAAAAGGTGACAGATAAGCAAGTCAAGTTGGAATATGTTACTACAAAGGAGAAGATTGCAGATATTTTTACTAAGCCACTTTCAAAAGAGACTTTTGAGTATCTTCGAGGAAAGTTGGGAGTTAGTTATACTCCCACCCCAGAATTAACCACTTCAATAGGAGGTGGGGGGGGGGGTTAAGCTAAGAGTCTCATTCTTAGCCCCGAGCCCCAAAGGTGACCCTTTTCCATTGATGACAAAGGGGGAGAGATTTGAGTTAGGGGGAGAGCATTCATTTAGGGGGGCAATTTCTCAGGGGGAGCAGAACATAAAAAGGTAAAGGAAATGGTAAAAGGTAAATGGGTTGACATCAATGACAAAGGAGGAGATTGTTGGAAATATGAGCAATATTTGTTGTCATTAATGTCAAGAGTCAGTTTCAGTGAGCAGTGCAAAAGGAAGGATGTCAAGAGTTAGTTTCAGTAATCAGTGCAAGAGAAATATTGCTTCTAGGTCTAAGGGAAATAAATTATAATATCTCTTATTATAATATTCAAGGTGGTCATATAAGGTCTAAAGGAGTAATAGGAAGGCCCAAGAAACATAATATTATAATATTAAAAGTCTAATGTTGAGAGCCCAAGAAGAATAATATTATAATATTGTATTATAATATTAAAGGTCTAAAGTATAGACCTAAAGTAATTAAATTAATTATAATAATTTTATTATAAATTAATTTATATTTTAATTTAATTAGCCCTAAGGTTAGGGTTACAAGGGCAAGCGATTTAAAGCGTCGTCGTTGATTATTATTCTCATCTATCGACGTGCTAAAGGAGATAGCACAATCGTATAAATACCATGTGCCTTCATAAATCTAAACTTACCTTCGATCGAATCATTTGCAAGTGCATGCAAATTTTGCAATTTGCATGAGAAAAGAAGAGGATACAAGTTTACTATGTGGCGGCCATCGAAGGAATAAGAGAAGAAAGGCTTGGAACCTCATCACCAACTATGGTGGTTGGGCTAGATACAAACGGCTATGTGTTTAGGTTCTAACGAGTGAGATGTCCCACAATCAAACCCCAGCAAAAAAGTTTTGTTGGCATTCACGTTTTGGTTTTGGCACCAAGGATAAACAATAAAGCACACGAGGCACTTCTTCTTACTAAGGTGAGCACCTAGATCATGTGGCAAGTGGGTCGTGGCTAGGGCGCTGGTGACAGTGCAAGCGGGAGTTCGAATCCCGTCGAGGACAAAGGTATTTAATTTTTCAAAATTAAATTTGCTCCTAAGGTTTAATGTGGCATGATTATTTTTGCTAGGAGGGAGTTCTAAGGTTTTTTAAAGTTAAATATTTTATTGTGGATTTGATAAATTGAATTGAGATAGGAGTTATAAGGTTGGAAAAATAAATTATATTTTATTTTGAGATAAGCTATGATGTATTAATTATTTTGAGAAAAGATATAAGGTGTTTAAAAGAATATTATTATGGTTATTTTCTTTAAACAAGTTGTTGGATTATATTTTGAAGTGTGGAGATTATAAGGTGTAATTGAGAGTTAATGTTTTGTATGGTGAAATATTTTGAGGGATTATTTGAATGATATTTTTGAAGAAGTTTTTGCTATCTAATATTTGAGATTGGCAAAGAGGGTGATTGTGAATGAGACAGGTTTTGAGGTCAATTCTTCATCAAACAAAAGGTATGGGCACATCTTCTTAGTAAGTGATTATTGGATGTTGTGAATGCTAATTTGGAGTGAAAAGGTTTGTTTGATAAGCATTGTTGAGTAAGATTTCATATGTATTATTGGTTGAGTTGATTGAGCATAGTTGATTGGAAAGTGTTGGAGTGATAGTTCAAGTTCTATGAAACAAATTATTCTATATTCTGATTTGATTTGAAATAGAGATTGAAAGTGATTGAGTGTTTGTGAGTGTGAAACATATTGAGTCTCTAACCATTCTCTATATGTTTCTATGAGATTAAACAAGATTCTCTGTGAAACTTGTTTGTGTGATTGAAGAGGTTTTTTGTGATAGATTGAGTTGAGTCAAGTAAGCTTTTGTGGAAAATTACAATGCAGATTTGAGGTAAGTCTTGGTGAAGACCTATTGAGCATATTGAAAAAGTTCTAGTGAGGACTTGTTGAGAAGATTTAAGGTAAGTCTTGGTGAAGACGTTTTAAGCAGATTGAGCAAGTTCTAGTGAGAACTTGTTGAGAAAATTTTATGTAAGTCTTAGTGAAGACTTGAGATCATATTTTATTGATTGATTTGTTCAATCTTTGTGTTAAGGCTTGGGGCAGATCTAGAAGAGTTTATTTGTTATTGGGTAAATCTTTGTGTTAAGGCTTAAGGACAAATTTTGGTGCAGATTTGAGGATAGGTTTATGCCAGACTAGAGATAGAGATTGAGCATATTTATGCTAGACCGAAGTATCATGTTTAGTGCAGATAAAAGATAGAGTTTGAGAAGATTTGTGCTAGACATAATGACTATGTTTAGTGCAGATCAAAGATAGATATTGAGTAGATTTGTGCTAGATCGAAGGACTATATTTAGTGTAGATCAGAGATAGAGATTGAGCAGATTTGTGCTAGATTGAAGGATTGTGTTTAGTACAAATTTGAGCAGAGCTGAGAGCAATATTTGGAGGTGATAGAGCAGAGGAAAGTAGTCCCTAGTGGATAGAGATCCATTAGACAGGGTAGTGAGGACAAAGATCTTCTAAGTGAGAACATGAGTCTTTAGTGGAGAGAGATCCACAAGCCAGTGTAGTGGAGGCAGTAGTCTTCTAGAGGATCACTAGCCAGAGCAAAGGAGAAGGAGTTCTCCTATGGATAGAGATCCATGAACTTTACTAGGGTATTGATGTCTCCTTTGGACAAAGGTCCATAAACATTATAATAGGGAAAGGATTCCTAAGAGAATTTTTTGAGAAAATTTTATAAGGAATATTTTCTTCGTGGAGTAGCTCACATTGGGTGAACCATGTTAAATCATGTCTCTCATGTGTGTGATGTTTTGTATAATGTTTACTCTTTAATATTACTGATGTTATCATATGGATTGAAAAGCAAAAAAAAATTTCTTATATTGTTCACCCCCCCCTATCAGTTTAAGCACATGGTCTTCATATTTTTCTTTAAAAACAATCATAAACCATTTGATATTTACATGCAACAACTATGCTTAGACATTTTTTTACAAATGGATAAGATCAAGCAATTCCATGAAAGTTGAGCTTCAAGATTTTGATATTGACACAATAAACTATAGAGCTTAAGTAGGAAGTAAATAATATAATTTGATATCAAAAAACATATCAAATCAAAAAGAGAATCATAAATATGGGTTGGTCTCCATGACCCTTGATAGGAGGATTAGTGTTAATGGCCAATTGGTTAGTAGCATTGCAAGTTAGGTAGTGTTTCTCTATTATAGGTATAGGAGAAGAAAGAGGGTTAAAAAAGTATTAATTGTTTATAGAGTTGATTAAAGAAGAAAGATATGTCTTAAAAACCATATATCTCCTTCCATTGATATACTAAATTTGACTTATATACCTTAGGGGTCTCCCTATATACCTAACTCTTCTTGATATACCGATTAATATGTGAGAGAAAGCCAATATATGGGATGCTAGTGAAATGTGGAAGTGAACTGCTAGATACATGGCCAAGATGGTATATGAAGGGTAATAGTATACCTTTTTATGACTCCTATTAGCCCATTACAATATATTTCTTACTAGGCATAAGTACGCACAAGGCCCTATGTAGGTGGCTAGCAACCCAAGCTCACTATACACCCAATATATCCTAGTAGCACATATGATAGTTACTCAAAGAACCTTAAATATCCTTAGTAGGACTAGCAATTGGTTATGTTATTGTTATCTAGATTTAGTACGATCTATTTTAAGAAAACAAGATTAATGGTCTTGACTAAAGTTTGATAAATTTTAGTTTGATTAAGGTTTAGCTTGGTCAAGATATATCTTGGGACCCATGGTAGTGTCACGTTGGGTTCACCAAAGTATGAGAAGTGGGAATGGGAAATAGAAAAAGGTTTCTTAGGGGATTTTCCATGATGCTTCTCACTATTCTTCTTATCTTAAAGATATGAGCATTTTATGAGCTTAATCTAGGGTTTTATGGATTAGTTAGAGAACACCTATGTTTCTCTTATAATTTTCCTTAGACAACTATTAACCTTAATATAGTCCTATGCTAGCTATGAATGCATCAAGCAATGTAACAAGAAAGACCTAATAAACTAGAATTCTTTTGATTTTGATGATAAATGAAAGACAATTTTCCTTTTGAGGGCAAGGGTTCAAGAGGATTATGCAACAAATAAGCTTAAGATGACTATATGTGGTTTTTATTTTAATGATATACAAGATTAAATATGGTCCCATTATGATTAATGATAATAGAAATATAAAGAGATGTAGATAATTAAACAAAAAATTATAGAATCTAAATGCTTAAAAAATATAAAATTGGGACTAGAAAACTGGATTTTTTTGCCACAAAGGTAAAAGAGCTAAAGTATTGTGAAAGCGTTTCTAGTACAAGCATTTTTGGTCCCATGAAAGCATTTCCAATGCTACTATTTCCTAATGGTTCTTTTCTTCACTTAAAAATAGAAAAGAGGAGAGTATGTGGCTCTCTTGATGAGAATTTGACCCTTGTTTAGAGATGATATTGAAAAGCTAAGAGAGGAGAGAGCACAATCAAGTAAACATGTAGCCTGAAGATGCCTTGGTTGATTTACCCTTGTGGTGATGAATTAAATGAGCTTGCTTATTGCTTGATATGATCGAGATCTTCATAATTTCATGAGGTCCATATTCAATAATGTTGTCACCTTCAAAAGATCATGGTCAAGTCTTGCTGTGATTAAAAGGTCATATATAAAATTTGAAAAAGTTTTTCTACCCTCAAAATATCATTTATAATTTCAATAGAGTTTTGCTATGCTTATGAGATGTTATAAGTTGGGCTTGCCAAATGTTGGATTTATAGGAAATCATATCTTCTTAAGGTATATTTGCATTCAAGTTTGATTTGTTATTGAAGGAAGGATTTAAAAAATGGTTTAAGATCCATTTATTGGATGGAGGATAGAAAGTGATAATTTTGGGAATTTGGATTTCTATTGGGGCTACAAACTAGACTAATGTGAATAGGTCCAATTTTTTTGGGCTTCTTGGTAGGTACTAACTATCAACCTTTTTATTTTTGGTGTCTAACAATCAGTAGCACTAGAGGTGATAACACTAGTAGTGCTAATAACCCTAACACTAATACCAAGATGACAATTGCTAGTCAATTTGTGTGGGAAATGTAAAAAATTCAAAGTTGTACAAAAGTGCTACTAGTGAGTAGAAGAACCATTGGTGCTATCAATTAGGCCTTGGCACTTTTGCTTTTGGAGCAACAAATACTTTTGATTTAAGCTTGTAGATAATTTGACTTGGTTTGGATGCTTGATTGATTGACCAATTAAATTGTTGGTAAGTTTAGAGACTTTGACAATGCACTCAAAATTGGGTGTCTACATTTACCATTTATTTATGTATTTATTGGATGATGAATGTGTCAAAAACTAACATTAATACCTCTATTTTGAGATAGAAATATTTTTTGTTGCTTAGGATTTGTGATGCAATATGGCTGATGTTTTTGATTTTTTATTAGTGATGATGTTAAATTTTACCATTTGACAATATTAAATGTTTTCATGCCTTGATGTGCCCCCTAAAGTTTTAGAGGGAAAATCAAGTTTGATTGAGGAAACTCAACTTCACCATGATACACACTAATGCAGTGATGATGGATTGGGATAAATGTTTGATTTGGATATTGGAAAGTGATGTTTCCAAGGGGAATTTGGATAATGACATGAGGCTTTTATGATGATAAAAACTATTTATAGATATATACATATAAATATGTGTTCAAGAGGACTTTAGAGATTTTCCCAAGGGGACTTTAAGATATTTTCCTAGGGAGACTTTAGATAATGCCTCACACATTGCTATAATAAAAGATACATACAATATGTAGATATGTACAAATAAAAAATTTTCTAGAGTAATTTTAGCTACAATACACACACACACATAGTTATGTACCACTATATACAAATAAATATTTGCCCAAGGGGACTTTAGTTAGATAAAAGCTTTGCTTATAGGTACTAGTTATGTACCACTATATAAAAATAAATATTTGCCCAAGGGGACTTTAGTTAGATAAAAGCTTTGCTTATAGGTACTTTTAAGAGATTTTTCCAAAGGTATTTTAACTATGATAAATGATAAATACATTATTTATGGTGCCTCTATAAAAATTCCAAAGCAGTGTTTTATGATGATTTATTTGAAATCTAGAAAATATATTTACATTTAAATAAATGTCCAAAAGACTTTTGATTGATAGATTTATGTTTAAGCAAATGTTTAAAGGATTTTTTATTTACCTAAAGAACTTTTTATTGATAGATTTAACTTTAAACAAGTTTCTAAGGACTTTAATTTTGCTCGAAGGACTTATAATTGATAGATTTTTATTCAAATAAATGTCTAAAAGAATTTTTATTTTCTTGAAGGATTTTTGATTGATATATTTTCCTTCAAACAAATGTCTAAAATACTTTTGCTTTGTCTAGAGGACTTTTGATTGATAGATTTACTTTCAAACAAATGTCTAAAGAAATTTTACTTTACCCAAAGGATTTTTGTTTGAATAGTTACCTTTAAAAAAATGTCTAAAGGACTTTTGCTTTACCCAAAGGTATTTTGATTGGATTGAATTGCCTTGTAAAGAAATACTATAGAGGACTTTGGTTGATATGATTGATGTGACAATGGATTGTACCCCCAAATTGGGAGGAATAATATGTTATCAACATGTTGCCCTATGCATGGTGAGACATAGGAGATAAGATATGCTTGATATTTCCATTAGCATATTTGAACCACACAATATTCATCATGCAAAAAGAGGTTGATGATATAGAAGATAAAAATATAAGATATTTAAGATAGATAAAATGATAATTATGTTGTGAAAACCATGATTAGTTTACAAGATGGGACTAGAAAGGTCTGTTTGCATTAGTCACCTAGTAAAATGAAAATCATTTATCTTAACTATAATCATCATTTGTATGTCATCATGGGTCCCTAAATCTCTATGCTATAGGCAGTCCAAGTAAAGACAAGCATATACATATATGTAGATATGATGCTAGACATATGTATACAAGTAGCAAGAGGTAGTTGAAATCAAACAAGAAGTTGATGCAAACTTAAATGTAATATTGTTTATGATGCATTATGTTCATTGGATATTTGTTGTCAAGTGTGGCAAGCCGATAAAGCATCTAAACCATACTTGATGGTTATGATGTATGGACCTATCCAATTAGGCTCATATTTGCCTTTGAGATCGGTTTTGGCATTGCTATGTTTTTATTCTCTTTGAAAATAAGATTGCCAACTTAAAAGTATTGGGATTACACATTTTTGCTATAGACACACTTAAGCCTTTGTCAATAGATTTAGGTGTTCTAAAGCATGGATTTGTTTTTTGTCAAGTAGTTATAATTGGCTAATATGGAAAAGATGATATTCATCTCTAATAGAGACATCTTGTAACAAAATATGCAAATAAGGCAACTCCAACTCAAAGGAAAAGACTAGTTTAGTTCCATAGACCAAAGCATAAGTCATCATGCTAATGGGAATTCTAATACTAGTATGATATTCCCATAAGGCATGACACAAATAGAGATGTCAAGCTCTACTATTTATGCTAATGAGCTTCTTAAATATTTTGATAAGAGTTTGGTTAAAAAATTTAGCTTGGCCATTACCCTAATGATAATAAGAAATGGACCATTTGTGCTTAATCTTATACTTAGCATAAATTTTTTGGACACCTTTGTTCTTAAAGGGTGTTTTATTATCTAATATTAGCATAGAAGGAATGCTATAAGGCTAAGTATCTAGTTAAGGATGAATTTGGAGATTTGGACTCTAGTGGTTGAGGCTAAAGGTACAACTTTGACTCATTTAGTGAAGTATTTAATGGCCATGATGTTAAATTTATGTTCATTAGATGACATAGGGTTTATCTTCCTAATAATGCCCAATCCCCAAATTAAGAAAGAACATAGTGAGGTTAAACATTGAAGGGATTGGGATTGATCATGGATAATATTTTTATGCTTCTAACACTTTCACACCTCTTGACATTATCATAATATTCCTTTCCTGTGGAGGGACAAATAGACCATCCATAGGATTTTCTTGGTGATGGCAACATTGTTAAAATATCCACCTCAAGATACATCATGGACCTCTTTGATGACTTTAGACTTTGACTAAGTCTAAATATTTAAGAAAAAAACCATAAAGAGTATGCCAATATAGGATATTGGTGACAATGATATGTATATAGGCTCATAGCCTAAGATTCTTATGATCATTGTGGTTTAAACCATTAGGTAAATTTCCATCCTTAAGGTAAACAAATATATCATTATACCAAGGATCAAAGGATGAAGTTGCTACAAATAAGGATTATAGAGGAAGTTGGCTCAATTATAATGCAGAAGGTTCCTTAAGTTGTCAAATGAAGATCATAGGTTGTTTGTCATCTAGATCTAAGAGGATAAGGTATGTATTCAAGACATCATCATGGTACGTACTAGATCTAGGGATAACATTAATGATGACATAATCAAAAGTAGCCATTAGTTTGTTGAAAATGTCTTTGTATGGCTTGAGCTTATCTCCTTAGTTTGTTAAATACCATTAACTTAGTTCACTACTAGTTGAGAGTCTCCAAAGATAAAATTAATTTTGACCTGGAGAACTAATGTTGCACATAGCCCCAGGATAAGAGTTTTGTATTTGATGGTATAGTTGGTACAAAAAACTTAAGCTTGAAGGACAAAGGTATTAGTTGGTGTTGATAAATGACCAAGATGAATTCTGCCCTAAGTGCACACTATATGTTATTTTCCTTTCAAATGCCTAGAAATTAGATATATTATTTTTAAGATTAGATCTAGGGTTTATAACAGGAATAACAAACACTCAACAAACAACCTAAAGACTAACTAGGGCACTTATCTTATCCTTTGTCCAATGATATCAACAATTCTTGTTCCTACAAGATAACTTAAAAAATACCAACGTTGAAAGGCCGAGAGGAAGAGATGCCCCTCGTGCCAATCTTCGAAGAAAGGCCGGCTCCTATACTAATCTACTTTTGGGGTTTGAGACAAGAGTGCAGGAAAGAAATAAATAGGAGTAAGGGTTAGAGAAAGAAATAAAAAGAGTAAGGGTTAGAAGATGATGATTTAAGGTGGGGAAGAACAGGAAGCACGATCACTCACTAACAACTCGAATAGCAACAAGAAATACCAAGAATAACATGAAAGAAATGAAGTGCCGAACTTCCTATGTATCCTCTGGACGGGTTCGCAGGGTTCTCCTTTCTCTCTCGTTGGAATTCAGGATTCAGAGTAGCAGCGATTAAGATAAGGGAATAACAGAAACCACAATCCACCAGGCAGCATAAAAGAAAAAGACAAAGCGTTTTTCCTCTCCTATGTATCCTTCAGGGCGAATTTTAGGGGTTCAGTCCCCGATCGCATACCGGATTCGGGATTCGAGTCTCGACGAGCGAACGAGAAAAGACAAAAGAATTAAGCACAAAAGGCGGCATAAAAGAGAGAAATAGAGCACAAAAGTCTTTAGTATTAAACGCAGGACATCAAGTTACAACAACTTTCTAGCAGAAAGTTCCCCCCCCTTTTACATTGCAAAGCCTAGGTTTTTATAGAGGACCCGACCCTCTGAGTCATTATTACAAAAACGACGGAGTACACCCTCGGGCTCTGAGAAATCGGCTCCTCGCGGCTGCTGCGACTGAGTTTTCAAATCGGTTGCCGAAACTGGCAACTGTGGCTGGGTCAACCGTGGAAACATTCATTTAATGCGCCGCCCGAGTGTCCCTGGCTTCTGGATGCTATGCTTGATTGATCGTTACGTCCGTCGGGTTTTACTTCGAGGACTGTTACGTCCCTTTCGTTTGCCAAGAATGGTCAGCGGACTTATCGGGCAAGAAAGGGGGGTACTTATAAGGGACGTTTGATCACCTTGGGAAGCTGCCCGCCTTGGAACGTGGGCCCAAAAAGTGCTTCGCTACATATCCGCCTCGCCAAAGCCTTGGGCTGAAGTAGATTCTCTTTGATTTGTTCTTCGCAAAATAATGCTTCGTAGAAACTACTTCGGGGACGTTGAGTGCCGAGCGGATTTCATCTTTGGAGTGGGGCTCTTTGTCCTTTGCTGGTGAAACTGCTTCGGCTGGAAAATGTTTCGGCCCGATTCTTTCTCAAAACTATGGTTCGGGGAATATCCTCCCGAAGCACTTGACTGTTTCCGAAACATTGCCAATTTGCTTCGGGCACCACCGCTTCGGGTGAAAACTGGCCGAAGTAGGTGTCAGAAATACTTCGGGCCCGAAGTAGTTTCCTTACCTTAGCTGATTTGAATTATGCTTTCCTCCTTCGACGAAGTTGTTTGAATGTTGCTTCGCAAAACTTTCGCCCGATGCGGTTGCTGAAAATGCTTCGGGTGCGAAGCGTTATCTTTGTATTTTCTTCGACGAAATTACTTCGCAAGGTTTTCACTCGAAGTGGTGTTTTGAAGTGCTTCGGGCCCGAAGTTCTTTTCACATTCTCCTCCTTTCTTTCGGCGAAGCTATTTTCCTTGGCCTATTTGGTAGCGAAGCTCTTTCTTCTTCATTTTATAAAAGGGGCGATAGGGAGAGTCAAAATTGTTGCAACTTAAAATAAAAGAAAAACTTTCAACAAGGAAATATTATACAAAAATTCTACTATTCTTCTACCCCTTGTATAATGTGACAAAAAGTGTCAACATTCTTGGCGGCTCGCGGGGTGACGAGCTTGCCTCGGCAAAAGAACCCTTTAGCCCTGATCCATTGGGCTACGGAGTCACTGGTCTTCCCCGGATCCTGCTTCTGCGGCCTGTCCCTCCTCTTGTTCTTCTTCTCCTTCTTCCTTCTTCTTCTTCTTCCTCCTCCGGCGTGGCTTCTGGCTGCGGCGATGGTTCGAGGCGATCACGGATGCGTTTCATCGTTCTTCGGACATGAGTCCAGGCACTCTTTTGGAATGGTTCTTGATCTTGTAATGCCTTAACCAAAATGCGAAACCGATCAATTTGCCCGATGTCAGCATGTTTGGCCCTGATGAATAAATCATTTAGGCATGCGACCATCTTGCAGTATCTCAAGATGAAGTCGGTCACCTGCCCTTCTGAGATCGGCTCCGCCCACCCGTCTATCTCCGAGACATCGCCCTCGAACTGGAGCCAGACTGGCTTGAGGTCATCTTTAGTCAGAAGGTTCCCGTCATCGTCCGTGAAACTCGGGAAACCCAAGGAGGAAAGGTCCTGAAAATAATTTATTGAGGCATGCTGCTCATTGTCAAAGATGTCCTGGAGGCTTCTCGCCTTCTGAGCTTTTCGCACCTTGGAGAAGAAGGCGCGAACCGTGGCCTGAGCCGTGGACCAATCCCTGGCCGTCCGAGTCATCGCAGTGACCTGCAAGTCTTGATATTTTGCATTTTGGACGTCGAAGGCTAACTTGAGCCGACGCCTGGCTTTTTGCGTGACCTCATCAATGATTGGCCCTCCCTCGGCAATAGCGCGCTGGGCTTCGGTGATGAAGACTAATATCGTGAGGGCGCTGGAACACCGAGACCAAAAATTCTTGAGCAAATGGGCACGAATTTCCTTAATTTTGCTCCTGTCAAACACCGTCAGGTCTTCTTTCTCGTACAGTTGGGCTTGCATTTGTGCAACTCTGCCTTCCAGCTCCTTGGCCTTTAGATCGCTCTCGATCTATTTCTACGCCTGGCTCTCGGCCGTGGACTTGAGTTGTTGAACTTGCTGCTTTAGGTCGAGCGTTTCCTTCTTCATCAATTTGCATTGCTCCTCAGCCTCCGTTAATTTGGAGCGGACCCTTGCCAGGTCTTCCTCTAGCTTAACATTGGCGGCCTCGGCCTCAATCCTGCGCTGGTTGGCGATAACTGCATGAGCCTTAAAGGTCTCAATTCGGACATGCATGGATGCCGATTCATTGTCTACATTTAGATGCACCAGGTCCTTAGGTGTTTCCTGGTAATCATAGTCCGCTGGAGTCATTTCATCCAGAGGCTTGTGTACCTTGGGGACCTTCTTGATTTTATGCACCTTTTCGGCCTCTAAATAAAAAATGGCGCATTTTTCAACTGATGCCGTCGAGCGCCCTCTTCTTTTCCTTGCCTCCTTTAGTATTTGCTCAGTGTTTTGTCGGGCTTGGAATAGCTTCTCGGCAAGGGGGCGGTCCTTAATTAAGGACACCTCTGATTTAGACAAGGCTAGATCTCCAGCCAAGGGAGTAAACAAATATAAAGAATGTGCGGGGAGTGCCTCACCAGAAGGCTCGACGACAGACGAGGTGGGACTTGGCATTGAAGTGGGACCCTTGTCCCTGCTAGTGACCAGGGGAATGGTGGTGTGGAAGGGCGATGGGCTACGTAGGGGAGACTGGTGAGAACTCTCAGCTGGGGCTACGACAAAAATGTGTGAGGCTAGGGCAAGGGGAGGAGAATGCGTACCTGCGTGCCCTCCTGGCATTATGGTAGTGGTGACTTCTGGTGCAGCTGAATCTTGTCCTTTCTCGGTTTCAGCACTCGGCAGGGCAGCGACCTCGACACTTGCTTTGGATGGGCCTGATATCGGTCGCCCAGTGGAGGGGCTTACAAATCCTGTGCGAGGTCGCTTTGGGTGCTTTTGGGGCGCCAGGGTCTGCTCTTGCTTCTTTCTTTTCCCCCTCACCAGTGGCTGTTCTGCCCCTTCAGTGCCCGAGTCGTGGCCTCCTACAGGCCCTTGAGGTGATCTTGGAGGTGTAGCTTGGATTTCCTTTCCCGAAGTAGTAACGTCTCTTTTTGGGCTTTCGCCCGAGCCCGAGATAGCTGGAGGGATGAGGGTGGCGAAGGACAAAGGCTTCCATTTTCCAGCGTTGGCTTCATAAATTTCTGCGAAGTCCCTGTCCGTTGCCAAGAATCCATAAGAATTCATTTTCTGTCGGTGGACCCTCATTATCCACCATTCTCTCAGCTGAGCCGCGTCCCAATCCTTTACTCCCTCCTTCAAATCATCTTTCGCTTTCTTCTAGAAGGTGGAGTCGGGGCTCGGGAGTGAATGCCAATTTGGGTCATATGCAACCTCCATTGGGTAGAATTCATGCCAGGGAGGCAAGGTTTCCATCCTCTCCAAATGCCACTCCAGATCCTCTCCCCGAGGATTATTTCTTTGTTTCACAATTTTTGGGTAGGGGCAAACATGGAAGCTCTTGACCCGTATATGGTCCCTCATCACTCCCAAAGGATCATAAAGCCATTGCTGGGGAAGTTGGAGTAGGCCGAACCTGGCAAGCTTCTCTTCCAAGAAGACGTTCTGATTCAGGGCGAACACTTCGATAACCCCTATCTTGAGAGGGAAATCGCAAGTGTGGGCCCATTTTCGACCCTTGCCATAGATGGCATTAGTTGCATCGCTCTGCCTAGCGACTTCCAACGTGAACTGATACTCGGAGGGGTAAACTGGCAGTATGAAGGGCTTCCCTATGAAGCCGAAGATGCGAATCACCAGCCCCTGCGTTAGTCGAAAAATGTCTCCCCTCTTCTCCCGGACCACTTTGTTTCTCAAACCAAGGGGAACTCGTGGGGAGGACCCTGCTAACATACGCATGGCGGGCCCCAAGAATTGCTGATTAAAGGGGTAGTAGGACTCTGATCTCGACAGTAGGGGAGTCCACTGATATACTGGCAAAGGACTTCCATCCTCGTCGCTTGCCGTAATGGCAATATGAGGGAAACTATTATGAACATGAAAGAAAAATAGCCAAACAAGAAAGGAGCAGGGCCCGAAGTGCTGGCTGGTCCCAACATTCTTCATGCTGGTGAGTTGCGCGTGTAGGCCCCTGGCCACCCATTCTGCCCAGTCGACAAAAACTGGGTCGGTGCTTGGCCTCGAAGTATCAGGGGCATTGAACTCCCCTCTGGAAATGCACTCGGCTAGGGACACCTGCCATGGATATACCGAGGCGTCGGTAGATAGGCCTGCCACCCATGCAATAATGGAGAAGAGGTCGACATTTTTGAAGGCCTCCAAGGGAAGGGGCATTTGGGGCAATTTTCCCGAAGGAAGCCCGCTTTTGAGGCTCTGCTGCAAAAAATTGATCATGTAGCCCGCAGACGTGAACCTCTCTGTTTGTTCGCTCAAAATGATGTTGCAAACCATGCACCCCTCGGGTGGGCCCTGTTGTGGCGCAAAAGCTGCCTGCACATCTTCTTTCAAAATTGAAAATAACTTCTGGCCAGACGTGTCTAACACCTGCCTGGTGGCGGGCTGGTAATTCTGCACGATGGCGTTGATCAGCTCAGGGCAATGGTGAGTGGGGGGCGTCAGATACCAGTATATCTGGAAGTAGTAGGTTGCAGCTCGTACGCTCTCTATCGGGAGCCTGCTTCTCATGAGCTCAACGGTGCTTCTGAGCTCAGCTACGCTCTTTGACAGCTCTGTATCCCTGATTCTTTCCCACCTGTCGACTGGTGGTTCTAGGGGCTGCTCGTCCTCGAAATCCCCCTTTTCTTCCAAGACACGTTTATCTGGGCGGAGGCCCGAATCAACGGGCCTTGGCTTCGGCCTTACTCCATGGCCTTTTACCTTTGGCTTTTCGGGGGCTACTACTTCTAGTCCTTTTCCCTTCTCCTTGGAACTTTCTTTGCTCATCGTTGATGCTTAGGGTAACGGAGTTTGCAGTATGGAGACAATTGGCGCCGAAGCTTTAGAGTGCGAAGTGGAAAAAATTTGCAGGTTGGCAGTAGGGTCAGTATGAGTTGTTGAGCGAGTAATCCTCTCGGCTGCTTGGAGTCTGCGTTATATAGCCGCCAAAGACAACTACCCACATTTATGGCATGTACCACAATTAATCCTGCACTTCTCTCTTGAGAGATCATCGGTTCATCGGATTGGCCCCACGGTAGCGTAGTACACAGGACCATGCTTTATGATGATTGCGACCGCTTTGGGAATGCAGTCGGCCGCCATCTGATACCTGGGAGCGGACCCTTTTCTCAGTCGGATCCCCTGAGGATGTACCCGACGCCCTTTTCATTTAACTCGCTTGTTTCGGATGCCTTTTGCAGGCGGCTGTCAGCACGCTCCTCTAGGCACGCAATAAATGCTTCTGCCTTGTGCATCTTTGGGTCAGCGAAGCCGAAATCAGAGCCGACATACTTCGCGACGAACCGCTTTGCATCCACTACTTCGCAAGCCAAGTTCCCGAAGGAGATTTTTTTTTTTTTATATATATATATAGCTGCCGAAGTAAAACTCAACCTGAGTTTCTAAGCAGCACTTTATTTAATAGCCAAACTTTTTACAATATCTACACAAGCTTGCGGCATAATTGGCATGCCACCACCATGGATTCACTTCAGGTGATTATCCGGTGAATCTGCAGTGACCCGACCAGATCAGGTTGAACTTTAGTTGATCTTTGAAATCCGGTTGGCCTCTTCCCGAAGCTCTCCATGCTGCAAACAGGAAGCAATGCAGCAGGTTGTCACTCCTGCCAGTACCCGCGCTGCTGATGTAGGATGTGGCGAAGAAATTCGCCACGCGAGGACCTCCTTGGGGTACTGGTTGTAGTGATGGCTGGAACCAGAATACCGAAGAGTCTAGTAACTGTGGGCTGGGTACAGGTTCTTCCATCTTCTTGATGCTGTAACAGGGTTCTTCCAGCAACGAGCAATCTTCTATGATCTCTTCAGGCTCAGCTCTTTGATGAGACGCACTTGATGGGTTCTGGCTGAGTACTTGCGTGCTATGCTCAGGGGTACAAAAAGGGTGCAAAAATGGGCCCTCTTCATTTTTAGGTTCTACCACTTGAGCCTGCTCCTTTTCTTGGCCAGTCCTCTGATGGAGATCGCAAGCAACCGTATTGTTCATCGTCGGGGCAAAGCTTGCAAATTGCCATGGTTGGACTTGGGTGGGATCTGCCTCTCGAGCTCCACATGACTGCATCTCAGGCTTCTGCTCAGTATGAGGAATCTGCCATGAAGAATGCTGCGTTGGATAGACAGGAGCAGCAACTATCGGAGAAGGTGATGGGGCTTCTCCCCACTGCCACTTTCCCAATAGGAACTGTTCTGTGAGTACTTCTTCGAATATCTGAGGGAATCTTTGTTCACCAGATCGCAGCAAGAGGAGGCCTATGTCCGGGTGAAAAGCTCGAACATAGTAGAGGTGGGCTTGGGCGGGTGTCGGTTGGATCTCCCCTGGAACTCTCTTCCAGGTTCTGCAGAATCGGACATTGAAGTCCGTGACGCTCTCCAAAGATGCTCTCTTGATGGTGGAGAGATGCATCAAAAGCTGGAAGGGATCCTGAGAGCCATCAAATGTTTCGAATAGTGCTCCCGCCAAGTCGTCCCATGAGCAGATGCTCTTAGGCCCGAGCAGTCTGTACCACTGCAGTGCCCTTCCTTCCAGAGACAGGACCAGAAGTCTGACCATGACATCTTCGTGGGTTATGTCATAGAGGAACGCTAAAGCAGCAACAGATTCAAGGTGCTCTCGGGCCATTCCCATGGTACCATCGTATGTTGTCAATGCCTTCAATGCGATTTCGGGGATTTTGTGGTAGCTTTGAAGGTTCAAGGGGCCTCGGTCATCCCAGCTAGGAAAACTCACCCCTGCCATTATAGCAGCGGTCTACAGAGATCACGGTTGTCGTCGCTGAGTCGGAGCTGTTAGGTGAACATTCTTTCTCCGCTTGTGAGGTCAAGGCTGCTCATCGAACCTTGATTCCTCCGGGATATCTTCTTTCAGATTTGATAGGCGCCTACGACCAGGAAATCTGGATCTTCAGCTCAACTGAGTCACCAGGTGATTTTATCAGATGAAGACAGGTCAGAGATTCACCGAACTCGGACCTTCTTAAGACACGAGGAGTCCTGGTTACGAAAACCAAGTTTAGGCAATGGTCTTTACGACTTTAGAGATTTTTGGGTAAAACAGAGTCGCCAGATGCTAAGAGTCTTTCGGTAATGAGCGCATCGATTCTCACTACTACTCAGATGATGAGACTGATCGGATCTCACCGAGAACTTGTTAGAACTACTGGCTCCAGTGAGGACGGGCTAGAAATTTTCTCAAATATGGGACCTTGTGTCCCACCGGGCGTGCTAAAAACTGTTGGTCATCAAATCCGCACAGGAAAGGACTTTCGGTGGGGTTTGCGTGCCCTGGACCTACGACCAACGTTGAAAGGCCGAGAGGAAGAGATGCCCCTCGTGCCAATCTCCGGAGAAAGGCCGGCTCCTATACTAATCTACTTTTGGGGTTTGAGACAAGAGTGCAGGAAAGAAATAAACAGGATAAGGGTTAGAGAAAGAAATAAAAAGAGTAAGGGTTAGAAGATGATGATTTAAGGTGGGGAAGAACAGGAAGCACGATCACTCACTAACAACTCGAATAGCAGCAAGAAATACCAAGAATAACATGAAAGAAATGAAATGCCAAACTTCCTATGTATCCTCTGGACGGGTTCGCAGGGTTCTCCTTTCTCTCTCGCTGGAATTCAGGATTCAGAGTAGCAGCGATTAAGATAAGGGAATAACAGAAACCACAATCCACCAGGCAGCATAAAAGAAAAACGACAAAGCATTTTTCCTCTCCTATGTATCCTTCAGGGCGAATTTCAGGGGTTCAGTCCCCGATCGCATACCGGATTCAGGATTCAGAGTCTCAGCAGGCGAACGAGAAAAGACAAAAGAATTAAGCACAAAAGGCAGCATAAAAGAGAGAAATAGAGCACAAAAGTCTTTAGTATTAAACGCAGGACATCAAGTTACAGCAGCTTTCTAGCAAAAAGTTCCCCCCCTTTTACATTGCAAAGCCTGGGTTTTTATAGAGGACCCGACCCTCTGAGTCATTATTACAAAAATGGCGGAGTACACCCTCGGGCTCTGAGAAATCGGCTCCTCGTGGCTGCTGCGACTGAGTTTTCAAATCGGTTGCCAAAACTGGCAACTATGGCTGGGTCAACCGTGGAAACATTCATTTAATGCATCGCCCGAGTGTCCCTGGCTTCTGGATGCTATGCTTGAGTGATCGTTATGCCCGTCGGGTTTTACTCCGAGGACTGTTACGTCCCTTTCGTTTGCCAAGAATGGTCAGCGGACTTATCGGGCAAGAAAGGGGGTACTTATAAGGGGCCTTTGATCACCTTGGGAAGCTGCCCGCCTTGGAACGTGGGCCCAGAAAGTGCTTCGCTACATATCCGCCTCGCCAAAGCCTTGGGCCGAAGTAGATTCTCTTTGATTTGTTCTTCGCAAAATAATGCTTCGTAGAAACTACTTCGGGGACGTTGAGTGCCGAGCGGATTTCATCTTTGGAGTGGGGCTCTTTGTCCTTTGCTGGTGAAACTGCTTCGGTTGGGAAAATGTTTCGGCCCGATTCTTTCTCAAAACTATGGTTCAGGGAATATCCTCCCGAAGCACTTGACGTTCTCCGAAACATTGCCAATTTGCTTTGGGCACCACCGCTTCGGGTGAAAACTGGCCGAAGTAGGTGTCAGAAATACTTCGGGCCCGAAGTAGTTTCCTTACCTTAGCTGATTTGAATTATGCTTTCCTCCTTCGACGAAGTTGTTTGAATGTTGCTTCGCAAAACTTCCGCCCGAAGCGGCTACTGAAAATGCTTCGGGTGCGAAGCGTTATCTTTGTATTTTCTTCGACGAAATTACTTCGCAAGGTTTTCGCCCGAAGTGGTGATGAAAAGTGCTTCGGGCCCGAAGCTCTTTTCACATTCTCCTCCTTTTCTTTCGGCGAAGCTATTTTCCTTGGCCTATTTGGTAGCGAAGCTCTTTCTTCTTCATTTTATAAAGAGGGGCGATAGGGAGAGTCAAAATTGCTGCAACTTAAAATAAAAGAAAAACTTTCAACAAGGAAATATTATACAAAATTCTACTATTCTTCTACCCCTTGTATAATGTGACAAAAAGTGTCAACAGTACCAACAACTGCAAACATACCAAACGAAAGGCATCCACACAATGGAAAGGTGGGGTGACTTACGCAATACATAGACGATAATGGAGATGAAGAACGGTTGAAAGGAAGAACACCCACCTAACTCCCATAGATGGCACTTCACAAAGGTAACCGAACTATGAATTGCCTAAACCAAACAGTGTAGAGGTGATTTTACAAAGGTGACTTGGATTGGAGAGAACCCACTTAACAAGTTAGTGCAGTTAACAATGGATTTTGGCTATGCGGTTTACCACAATGGCACTAGGTTTGACTCCTAAATCTATTTGGGAGTCTTCAACAATAGCATGACAGCAAAGATGCAAGGGGAAAATCCACAATGCAACAATGATAGCAACATAGCAGCAAAGTTACTTTATGATGGTGTTGCCTAGCAACCAAACCAGCACAATAGCACTATTATTACAAGAAATGCTACCAACAATGAGTAACTCGCACACATTCAAAAGCACAATGACAGCATTGTTACAAACCAACAATGAGCAAATCACACACAGCCAAAAGCACAATGGTAGAGTTGTTATAATCAATGCTACCAACAATGAGAAACTTGCACACATCCAAAATTATAATGGTAGCATTGTTACAAGCAACACTACCAACAACAAGTAACTCACACACATTGATGATGAAGGTTTTAACTAAAGAAGAGATTTCAAATGAGCACAACATAACTGGGATAGAACTAGTGAAAACCAATAAGCAAGAATGAACAACCAAGTTTTTAAGGTAAAGATAGTGGTCATAATCCAACCTGGCACGTTGGCTACCTCCTTCTATGGTCGATTCAAACATTTTGCTTTAGCTTGGTGTTTTCCAAATCCTCCTCTCATCCAGTCATCATTCTCTATCATTTTTTTCCTTCCTCCTCTATCTTTTTTCCCCCTTGCATCTTCTATGCAACTCCCTATGTTCCCCAAGCTTTGCACTCCTCTCTCAGCTACTTTCACATGATGATCAACTTTGGATAATATCTATATCTTATTAGATCTTGATAAGCCTTGCCATAAATGGAGCTCTCTCTTTGTTTTCAATGTTGGCAGATGCCCATCAACTCAAGCATACCTTCAGTAGAGTTCTCATAATGGAAAATATCTAATTGATTTAACATGGAATTCGATTATCACTTAATAACAATCGTCTATCATTTATCAATGAATATTTGTTATTATTTAAATTAAAACAACCTTTGTTTATAATGGGATTATTTTACCATTAAACTATCATTTTAGGGAAAATGAAGTTCTTTTACCATTTTTTAAAACAATTGAACTACTATTTATAAATAAAGTTCCTTTTTCATTTAAAATAATTAAATTATTACAAGTAGTGGACTATGAGAACATTCCTTTTCATTATAGAATTTACCATGAATATGGTCATTTGGCTAGTTCTTGCCCAAATAAAATTCTTTATCAAAATAAAGAAGATATAAACTCAGCAGGTTTCCAAATGCCTAAGAAGAAGAACTCTCAGAAAAAACCAGTTATGAAGGATCAATAAAAGTCATCTGCTAATATGTTTGAAATAATTTCCACAAATGATGTCCCAAGTGAGGAAGAGGAAATAATAGAAATAGAAATCTTAGAAACACAATTTAAATATGAAGGGAAGAACTCAGAGACAAACCAAAAAATCAAATATTTTCAACAGAAAAAGGGAGAAAATTTACACAAGAAAAACAATCTTTTAAATGTCAAAACTTCAAATAATACATGTCCTAATATAGACTCTGTTGAACCCTCTAGTAAAATTTTGGTTATGTACAAGCATTATTCAAGGTTAGAAGCCATCTCAGATTCAATTGGAGTTAGTCAAGAAATAGAGAAAAGTCAAGAAATAGGGAAAAATTTTGAAGATGGATTCTAATCAAAAGGCAGGTCGCAAGACCAATCAATATCATATGGTTAAATAAGGTGAA
Organism: Wollemia nobilis; assembly: GCA_028583015.1. Classification (NCBI taxonomy): domain Eukaryota; kingdom Viridiplantae; phylum Streptophyta; class Pinopsida; order Araucariales; family Araucariaceae; genus Wollemia; species Wollemia nobilis. The sequence goes on along the minus strand of JAQPPZ010000196.1, from coordinate 1,866,264 downwards.
AACCTTTTATAGGAAGGTAAGATTAATGCCCTTCCCAAATTTTGTAGCCCTGGTATTAATGGAGATAATCACTTGGAATATTAGATGACTCAAAGGGAGTCTTTCAAAACAAAATGAAATTAGAAGAATTATTCAGATAAATCATCCATAACTTGTTTTTCTTCAAGAAATGAAGATGTTAATGGAGGATATGGACTCATTGCTAGTAAAATTTGGCCAGCTGGAAAAGTGGTTTCCCTCAGTTCCCAGGGGACTTCTGGTGGCATTTATTGTCTTTGGGACCCAAAAGAGGTAGTTATTCATCATATGGTTGGCAGTTGGGGTCTTTTGTCTATAGTTATTCAAAGTAGACATTCCAACCAAATTATGCTCTGCATTACTGTTTATGCTCCGACTGCTTTGGAGGAAAAAATAAGACAGTGGAATGATATAACTCATATTATCTCTCATTTTCCTGACTCTTGGATCTTAATCAGAGGATATTTCAATACCATCCTCTTTCTTGATGAGAAAATTGGGGAAATAGAAATTTGAACAAAAGCACTAACCTCATGAGCGAATATATTGTAAACCTCCATCTTGTGGACATCCAACTAGATAATGGCCTTACGACTTGGTCTAAAATAAGGAGAGGCTTAGCTTGTATAATGGAGAGATTGGATAGGTTTTTGCTCTCTAAAAATTTCTTAATCCATGGTCACATTCCTAAAGTGAACACTCTTAACAATGTTGGTTCGGATCACTGGCTAGTCATGGTGGAAATGTGGAAAACCAATGTGAGTTTATCTCTTTTTTATTTTCAATTAATGTGGCTTAGAGACAGGTCCTTTATACCTCGTGTGCAACAATTATGGAAGGAAGGTAAGCCTAGGTGTGGGAATAAGATGTTTTGTTTTGCCAAAATACTGCAATACATTAAATCCAAAATTAAGATTTGGAACTGGAAGGAGTTTGGGGATGTTCATAAAAAAACATGAATTTATTGCTCAAATTGAAAATTTGAATAATAAAATCTATTTAGATGGACTCATAGATAATAGAAGTGCAAATGAAATTAAACTCACAACTCAGTTAGAGGAATGGGAAAAAAGAGAAGAAATCTTATAGAAGAAAAAATCTAGAATTCAATGGCTCAAAGAAGAAGATTGAAACACAAATTTCTTTCACAAATCTCTTCTAGCTCAAAGATCTCACACCTTTATTTCTTCCCTAAAATCATATTTTGGAGATGTTATCTATACTTGGGATGGCATGAACTCTATTTTTGATGATTACTTTTCCAATATTTTTCCTACTACTCCTCTTGACTCAGCTTCTCAACAAAATGTTCTTCAAGCAATCCCTTCTCTTATCACTTTTGAGGAGAACTCTATTTTGACTACTCCTATTACTATCAATGAGCTTCAACAGGTAGTTTTTAAACTGCAAAAAGGGAAAACCCCAGGTTTTGATGGTTTTCCCATTGAGTTCTACTAAGAGTTTTGGGATATCCTTCATGCTTATTTATTAGAGGTGGTGGAAGAAGCCAAGAAATCCAAAGAAATTTTGAATGTTATCAATAAAACTTATATTAATCTTGTTCCAAAAGCTCAAGAGGTTGATCATATATCAGCTTTTAGACCTATTGCTTTATGTAATGTTCTTAAAATTATTACTAAAATCATGGCAGAAAGGTTGAAGCCTCTTTTGCATAAGATTATTTCCCCTGAACAAGGGGGTTATGTGGAAGGGTGTCAAATAGTAGATGATATATTTCTCTCATAAAGCCATCCATTCCATGGATATGCAAAAATCCCCTTCCATGTTCATTCGGTTAGACTTATCCAAAGCTTATGATAGAGTGGATTGGCACTTCCTTATCAAAGTTTTGAGACAATTTGATTTCTCTAAGGATTGGATAGATTGGATTATGGGATCTATATCATCCATTTCCTACTTAGTTCTTATCAATGGTAGGCCTTCTCAATCATTCCCAACTTCCAGAGGTATTAGGCAAGGTGACCCGCTATCCCTTTATTTATTCATCATTCTTGCTGAGTGCTTGGGTAGGACTATAACCAAAAAGAGGGAAAGAAAAATCCTTGAGGGAGTTACCATTGCTCATAGAGCTAGACCTATCTCTCATATTCAATTTTTTTATGACCCTACTCTTTTAGGTAAAGCTACAGTTAAGAAATCTTCTAATATTAAGCAAATCATTAATTATTTTTCTAAGGCTACTAGGCAGTTGATCAATGAAGATAAATCTAAAGTTATTTTCTTTCATTGCTCTACCAGATAGGAATCCATGGTCTTGGATAAATTAAGATATAATAAGACCTACCTTACAATAACATATTTAGGTATTCCCATAAATATTCAAAGGCAAAAAAAAAAATATTGGAATTGGTTTTTGGACAAAGTCAAGAAGAAAATTGTAAAGTGGACCAACAAGTGGCTTTCTTCTGGGGTAGAATCACCTTGGTAAAATCAGTCCTTCAAGCTATTCCTATTTATGTTTCTTTTTTGTTGAATATCTTAAAGGCTATTCTTCAAGAACTATATCAAATCAGTCATCGATTCCTCTGGAGTGGTACTAAGGAGAAAAGAAAATGGGCCTTGGTGAAATGGGACACTCTATGTCTTCCTAAGAATGAAGGGGGGTTAGAATTCTAGTATTATATTAATAACAACAAATCTTTAGCTACTAAATTATATTGGAGGATGTTGTATAACCCCAATGCTCTTTGGGACAATAATCTCCATGCTAAATATGTTAAGAACAAAATTCCTAAAGACCTTGTTCACTATCAACTTCCTACCAAAATTTCTCCTATTTTAGCAGTTCTTAAGACTGGTGAGGATTTGATAAGGAAAAATTTATTTGGATCATTCATAATGGTCAAAAAAAAAAAATTTGGATAAATTCTTGGGATGGTCACAAGCCTTTAATAACTTAGTTTCCCTATTGGATGCCTTGGATGGAGGAGCTTCACCGAGCTAACTAGATAAAGGTGGCTAATTACTATCGATACCATACTGGTAATTCAAAGGTTGGTAGATATTGGATCCCTATTGATTATTGGCTTATTCAAATCCTAGAAATGCAAAGACAATATATCCAAGGCATCCTTCATATGAGATCTCTCTCTTGATCCCATGAAAAATATTATTTTGGATGGAACAACACTAATAAGGGTGAGTATTCAGTTGCTCAAGGTTATTTGACCTTATGCCATAATAATCCCAACCAATATTTTGATATATTTTCTCAATTGTGGGCTCAAAATATCTGGCCTAAGGTGAGGTTCTTTACTTGGCTTTTATTTCATCGTAGGGTGCTTACTGGTGAGCAACTTATAAAGCATGGTTTTCATGGCCCTTTTAGATGTGAAATGTGTGGAGAGAATGTAGAAAATCTTAGCCATATTTTTATTGAGTTTACTTTAGCCTCTGAGCTATGGAGGAGAATGGCCACTTTACTTGGCCTACAGTGGTCCAATTTTTTTACTTTTGAATAGCTTTTGATGGATTGGCCTAAACAAGAGGGTGTTGATCATTTTGTTAGGCAGTTTGTTTGGATGGGTTCTACCATTCTTCTTTGGAATATATGGAATGAAAGGAACAGCCAAATTTTTAATCAAGATAGGAAAGATATTCACTATATTTGGAAAAATACCATAGCCAACTTAGTTGAATAAGTACATCAACTCCTTAATCATCCCCAAAACTCCCACCAAATATGGGATCAAGTGATGCAAATATTCAAGATTAAATCTTCTAAGGGCAACCAACTTAAATGGAATGTGAGTATTTTTAATATGGATAGGAATTGGCAACCTCATCCTAAGTATTTTGGAAAAGTCAATACTAATGGAGCCTCTAGAGGAAACCCTGGAAAAGCTAGTGCGGTAGGAATTGGTAGACTTTCAGATGGCTCCTTGGTTTTTACTTTTGTTGAGAATTTGGGTATTCTTTCCAATAACCTTGTTGAGGGGTATGGTATCCTCAGAGACCTTCAATAGGCTACTAAGTTTCGATAGTAAAAGATGTTAGTTGAGTCTGACTCTCAACTCATGATTAATCTTTTGAAGACTCCTAAGAATCATAAGGTTGATTGGAGAATAAAAAGAATTATTGAGAAGATTCAAATAATCCAGTTGGGATTTTTGAAAGTTGATTACAATCATGTGGTCAGAGATCAAAACAAGAGTGTTTATGCTTTAGCTAATTGGGCTTTGTACAAAGGTGATCTTACTTGTTATGGCCACCCTCCTAGATGGTGGGCTTCACAAATAAGGGAAGCTCTTCTTTCTATCATTTCTTTGGATGGCTCCAATTTTGAAGGTACCTAGTTTCTTCTTGATTTATTTTTGCTTCTCTTTGGTTCGATCAGGGTATTTTAGTTCCCTAGCTCAAACTATTATTTCTTTTGTTTCCTCTGTTGATTCTTGCCTTAAAAGTCTTTTGGTCTATAAAGGTCATTGTTATGTTCAATTTTTTTTTCTTTTTTTGTTTAGTTTTTTGAGGTGTGTGTCTTTTTATTTTGTTTTTTTTTTGTTCTTTGTGTTGTTTTTTGTTGTTTTGTGTTTTTTGTTATTGTTCTTGTATTTTTGTTGTTCTTGTTCTTGTGTTTCTGTATGTTTGTGTTAATTCATGTTTTTGTGTGTGTGTTTTCTATGTTTTTTATTTTTGTTTATTGTTTGTTTTTGGTTGTTTTTTATTAGGTTTTGGTTGTTTTTTTAATGTTTTTTTTGTTGTCTTTGTAGTGTTCTATTGTTTTTGTCATGTTTGTGTTTTGTTATGTTGTTCTTGTGTTTTTCTATGTGGTTCATGTTGTGGTTTTTTTATCTTATTGTGTGTGTGTGTTTGGTTGTACTTTATCTTTTTGACACACTCAAGGAGCATGTTTTTAAATTTATTTTATTATTTTTATTTTTATTTATTTTTAATCTTATTGTGTATTTGTTTGCTCCTTGAGTATGTCAAAGGTGGTAGGCCAGGTTCGAGCCCTGGGTAATTTTGGTGGAATGGATACCCCTACCTCCTTGGGTCTTACCCGAAAGTGGCATCCCTTTTGGGATGTTTTCCACAAAAAAATAAATAAATAAATAAATTATTATTTATAAATGAAGTTCCTTTTTCATTTAAAATAATTAAACTATTATTTATAAATGAAGTTCCTTTATCATTTAATATAATTAAACTATTATTTATAAATGAAGTTCATTTTTCATTTAAAATAATTAAATTATTATTTATAAATGAAGTTCCTTTTTCATTTAAAATAATTAAAACTATTATTTATAAATGAAGTTCCTTTATCATTTAAAATAATTAAACTATTTATTCATATAAATACATAACATAGAAACAAAAAAAAATTTCTTATCCAATACTAACATCATATTATTCTTTTGGAAGGTTTAAGCAAAACAATGAGCTTTTCCAAAAACAACCAGGTCATGCATTTTTTCCAAATCATTGATACAAATAGTGATGAAGTAAAATATAATCAAACATATGCAACAAACAAAGAGGGAATATTTCCATCAACCTAGTCACTCGTCTCAACCAGAGAATTTACGATAGCTACTAGGCCATCAACTATGGCTCAAGGTAGTTAGCTATTGATGATTATCCCTAATCGAATACATGCCTATATGAAGGTATCCATCAATGTAACCCCCGAGTCATCTTAATTCCCCAACCTTAAGTACCCCCACTTCTGGTGGATGATTCTACTTCTTCCACCTATGAGTGTACCTGATCCTGCATATTTGGCAATATGTCAACAATACCATGCTCTTCCAAATCAACTAAATATCACATAGTTAGTTCAATTTCTTAAACTAGGTATTAAAGCATCATTAAATAATACATATTTTATTTGTGCCAAAAATTCCGCAAAGGAGGGTCATGACAATTGAGATTAGAAGATTTGTGAAACTTTGTGATTTGACTATTATAACATTCTTTCTAATCTTCCATAGGCCATTAGATTTACCACTTTTCTATGATCTAAGGCAAACCCTTTTTGCATATGAATTCTAAACTTGAATCCTTGTAGATTTTTGATGTGCCTACTATGTGTTTTTAGTATTAGCCAATGGAGAGTGTTTCTCCTAATGATTTTATCACTTGGTTCTCATAATGGCATGGGTTGTTGATCATCAATATTGTAGGGCTCATGGTGCTTCATTATTTAAATATCATAATATCTTCCTCAAATCTCTATGGATTGTTGGATTTTTCTACCTAATATTGATGATAGATCCCTTTTGAACAGGGGCATTGATGCGATAGCTACTTAATTTTTTAAGGATCACCAATGTGTTTGTCATGCGTCTCATGCTTTAATAAATGGTTGGGATCTTCTATAACAACTCATTTAGTAGACTTCTAGAATGGCACATGTCATTGGATGAGCAATCAATGATTCACATAGTTTTGAAAACTTATTTTCAACTACTTTTGTTGGAAAATGGTGTCCATCATTAATCATAAATATTGACTATTTACGTGGCTTAAAAACTTTGAATGAACCTTTTTCCTTGTGGAAAAATCACCCCCTATAGATCCAAAAAATGATGGTGTACATGGTTTTATTCCCTCCATAAATTATTCTTCCTCTAGAAATCAACACTCGCCTTAGATTTGGAAAATTGATGGTGCACACAACTTTGGAAGCCCCGTCCCATTATTCTTTCCTAGAATCAATACCCACTATAAAATAAACTTAATAAATGATCTATGCAACATCAAAATATATTGGATCTCCTCCATGCAAAATCAACACCCATCATTATTTGTAAAATTGATGGTGCACTTTGCTCCCACATTTTCTCTCTACCAATTTGCCTCCTGTTGAGTTCATCTTGCAAAATCGGCCAAGGAAAAATTTTCTTTCGAGTGTATTGAAATTCACTGCAATTGCCAAAGCCAATAAATACCTATGATGACATTGTAGGGTCATAAAAAAGTCATATAAATATTAACTTTGATGGTAAATTTAGGAATTTTTAACACAACCATATGTAGGCATTGCTCTACTCTCTTTTCTTTCTAATTCTAATATAGAACGCTTCTATTTTTATGCATATGTGTTGCTCTTCTATTAATTCTAGGTAAAGTATGAGAAGAAATAAAAATTTCAGCTACACCAATATCAATAAATATTGAAATAGAGGTTCCTTAAAGCATATATAATGTTTGAATATGTATATTCTACTGCTTTGCTTATCAGTTATCCATTATTGTGGGGATTTGATGTGGTGGTTGTGACGGTTGGGGAGGTTATTTAACACCTAACCCATTATTTATTTTAGGACATTAGTTTTCATAGTGGTCCCCACCATAGATAAAACACCCATGGTCATTACGTTATTTTTATGGTCTCTTATATGGAGATTGCTAGTAATTTTTATCTATTTCAATAAAGATTAACTAAGAGTAATTTTCCCCTTTGTTAAACTTGTGATAAAATTAGAAAAATAAAATCAAGGCATAAGCATAGCAAACAATAAACATACTATAAGAATGAAATATAGGAGGTCCTAAAATGATGGCACTCGATCTTGTCTCATAGATAAATGTGACATCTAAAGCTCTACCGGCACAAATTTATTTCAATTGATGCAAATGCAAATCCTACAAAAACAAGCAAAAGAAAAGAAAAATTATAGGACCCTACCTAACCTAAAGAAAAGTAGTGGGATTCCTATATCAATAGGTTAGACCGCTATTCACTTAATAAATTTAAGAAAATTTGCATAAAAATATAAAAACATGGGCCTACGGCGTTTCCACCTCCTACCTACAATCAATAGGTGGAAATAATTTCAAGGTAAAATTGGATAGAAAATATTCAAGATGTGTGAAGATATACAAGGTTATAGATGCAGGATGCTCTCATAATCTTGTTCATAAAATTTTAAAGAAATACGAGAGAAATGGATTTATTGTGTTTCCACCACCTTACCTATAGTCAATAGATGGAAATGCTTCTAAGAGTATATCAATTAGACAAAGTGCAAGTTATTCAAAGATATGCAATATTATAAAGGTAGGATGCCTTATGGAGGGATTGAACACCTTTATATGTGACAGAAATAAGTTAAATATGCCCACTAAACTAGATTAAATGATGAAGTAAAAGTGTTGTAGGATGAATAAGACAATTGTTAGAAGAAATAATGTGTAATAATGTAAATAAATAATATAGTTGTAATCCAAATGTAAATGCAGTAATATTAGAGGTTGAGTATGTTGTTAGAGAATGCATAAGAAAATAAGAGAGTGGATATTTTATAATAAGCTATAGAATACAATAAGAGAAAAACAAAATGTTGTTAACAACTATGCAATTCAAAAAATATATTTAGTAAATGCAATAGAACTAATACTACTAATATGATCAATATAAATAGAGGTAAGAGGAAGGAGATACAACCAAGCCTAGTAGGTTTATCCTCCATAGTTGAAGATATCCTCAAGGCCAAAGGGAAGAGCAGACTCCTTGCTTTGATTGGATGCTTCTATATCTTGTGTTAGAGAATATTACATTATTTGGTACATGCTTATGTACCACCTTGGTACAATATTAGATTAGGTGTGTGTCTTATATTAGAGTGTGAGTTTATATTTCATGTAATGTAATAATATGCAAGAAATGCACAAGTGTCATGTAATTGAGTGTGCAAGTGTTGTGAGTGTGGATGTGCACAAGTGTCCATTATGTAAGAGTGCACATGTGTCCTTAGAATAGGAAAGTGAAGAGTTTCAAAGAAGAGTGAAGGTCAAGAGTACTTCATATGAAGAGTCACATACTATTATATATTTGTGATAAAGCATTGTAATTGGTATCAAAAATGCATTGCACATAGCATGCATTAGTAGACCTTTATTCTATAATATTTTTAGTATTTTTATGAGCATTTTCAAGTGATTATTCTATGAGTATTTTTAAGTTATTTCTAAGTTCATATTATTTTTTTAGTTATCTTTATTAATTCCATTTTATTGCAACTTTATTATATACGATTCTGTGGTTATTTACATTGAGTATTGAGCTACAAAAGCTATTAGTGGTATCAAAGCCACAACAAGTTTTCTTGCATAGGTTTTTAAAGTTGCAAATAGTCTAAGGATATTTCCAATGGCCAAAGAGAGACCAATGAAGTTGAGGATATTACCATTGGATAAGAAAAACTAGTGAAGACAAGTATTTCCACTGGCTAAGGAAAGACTAGTGAAGTTAAGGATATTACCACTGTGTTGAAGAAAAACTAGTGAAGACAAGTATTTCCACTGGCTAAGAGAAAGACCAGTGAAGCCAAGAATTAATACCACTAGGTTGAAGGACAACCAATGAATATTTAAAGAGGTAATTTTTAGAGAACCAACTCAAGAAGAAAAGTTGGTCATTGCTATTTTGCTTTAGATTATTGAAAAGTTTTATAGAATTTTTATATTAATGCTAGAAAATGTTATCTAAGTTTCTACTATAGTGAAAATTAATCTTCAAAATTTGAGAATATTCCTACAATGGATAGAGAATACTTTCATCTTCGATTTCTAGAAGGTTGTGAGATTTCTTCATGCAAGGATTGGTTTGAGTTGTAGTTAAATTTTAGATATAGATCTTGATAAGTATTTTAGGTCTCAAAGATAGACCTTGATAGATAGATTGAGTTTACCTATTCCAAGAATAAATTTAGAATAGAAGGTAATCTACAACATAGTTTCAAGTCTTGAAGATAGACCTTGAGATTGATAAGAGTAAGGAGACCCAAGAGAAAAGAGGTCTCATAGAAGCAAACAAAGGAGACTTGAGAAAATTCCCATTGAAGGTAAATTAAGAGACCCAAGAAAGAGGTCCTATTGAAAAGTTTGATAGAGAAAGCAAACTTGAAGGTAGAAAAATACTTCAAGAGAATTCAAGACAATAGAAAGTCTTGAAGATAGTCCTAGCTAAAGGACAACACATAGCACATCAAAGGAAGCATTATGGTAGTCCACATTGGACAACAAAGTCAGAATATTTAGAATAGAAAAAGAGGAAGGCAGTATTTGGAGTGAATGCCACAAGGGCAATATTAAAAGTATTTGGATATCACAAGGATAACATTGAAGAGAAAGGTAGCATTTGAAGGCCACAAGGGAAATATTGAAAGCAAGTGAAGCATTACAATAGCATCAAATATAAAAGAATTGAAGCTAGAGAAGGCAACATATTCAATCAAGAAAAAGACTGAAATATTCAAGAACAACATTGAAGATAGAGAAAGAGATAGAAAATAGTTCCAAGAGAAAGAAAGGAGTTTCAAGAAATATCTCATTGGATTTGGGACAATCATCGCCATTCGATGACAAGCCCATAGATAATAGAGAAGTAATGCTTAGAATTAAATTAAGCACAGGGGGGAATAATTAAGGCTCAAAGGAACTATAAGAAATAAAGAAGTCTGGAATCATATACAAGGTAGAGAAAGTTGCATATTAAAGGTGATTAAGTGTATTTTTAAGAAGTTAAATTATTAATGGTTGTAGGTATTCAAGAGGATAGCATAGTGTGAGTTTAATCTTGGAGAGCACCCTACACCAGTGATCCAACACTTGAGTTTCTTGCACCTATATCTACAAGAGGATAACAAAGTGAAACAACAAAGGAAGAAAGCATTAGCAAAGTAAATAGTAAGGAGAAGAACATAATATCCATTAGCACTATGAAGCATCTAAGAATGCTAAAGTAGAATAACAAGCAACATCAAGTAAGGCATAGTTTAAGGAAATCTAGGCAGAACTAAAAGTGCTAGCAAGTTGAAGGCTCAAGAACCAGAGAAGAAGATTGCAGGCTCCAAAGGAAAGAAAAAGCCTCCATAAAGAAGTTAGAAGAAAATATAGACAAGTACAACATAAGGAAGAGAAAGAGATTCAACCATTTATAGTGAGAGCAAGGTTTCAACCAAGGGAAGATTTATATGGTCAAGAACAAATAGTAGAGGTCAAGTTATCAAAGTTAAAGTTTATAAAGGAAGTATTACTTCCTAGTTGCATTCAAAATTCAAATAGAGGCACCTACAAAATCAGAAAGATGCATGATTAAGAAGCAAATATGCACTAGACTAAGGTTATTCAAGAAGCATCTAGTGCAGTCTATGAGGAGCACCATAGTAGTGCCAAAAGCAAAGGAATGTCATAGAAGTGTCATTCTTGAATAAGGTATATTGGTGTAGTTGAAGATTTTATGAGCATCATTCGTAAGAGCTCAGCATATGTACCTACAAATAAGAAAGTATTTCAACCAAGGTATTCAAATCTACATCCGTATAGAGAGCAAGAACATCAACAATAGATGATAATATTAAAAGTGATCAAGGTAGTAGTGAAGGGTGAAGAGTTCACCATATAAATTTGAGCAGCCAAAGAGCACCAAGTCAGAAGCTGACAACACCATAAAAAGGTAGCAAATCTCCAAAATAAGTGTAACAACACATCCCAAAGAAGACAACAAATGTTAAGTGCAACACCATCAAGGTAACCAATATTATCGAAGAGCATAAGCAACTAAATAAATAAAGGTTTACCTCAAGTATTAGCTCCATTGAGTAACAATAAAATTGAGGAAGACTCTAAGGACTAGCAACATTACATAGGCTTCATCCAAGATATAAAGAAAGCACCATCCATAGATACGTGAGCCAAGGTGTGCAAAGGATGCAGTAGATGCTAGCCAAGGAACACAGGGATTGAGCAATGCACGCAGAAGCCCAAGTGATATAGGAGATGAAAAGTTGAGCAGTAAACCCATTTTGTAGGAATTGAAGCACCAAGGAAGTCAAAAATTAGGGCAAGAGAGGAGCTAGAGTCATGGAAGATCAAAAGCCAAGCGTCTAGCAAAATATATCTAGCATTCTAACATTGTTCAAAAGGAGCATTGAAAGATAATGCATTAGTGGCCAGAGGGAAGTGCAAGCATTACCCTAATATAAGTGCCCAAGAAAGCAAAATGCTTGAACATTACAAGCATATGAAGGAGCATCAACTATTCTAGCATGCATCGCCATGTGGCACAAGGAAGACAGATGGGCAGTTTTTGTAATGTCTTATGAGAAGCTCAAGTAGGAATATGTGCAAGGAATCTCTATCCACTTCTCACATTCTCAAGTAAGGTGAAGATATTACAATCCACTTCTCACATGCTGAAGCAAAGTAAAATGCCAATACAAATTTAGCACTGAAGCCTCACACGATTGTAGCAGAACAACCATATTTTCAAAGTCAAGGGAAGAGCATAACATAGCACCAAAAATTGTTCACCAAGTTATGTGTCCTAAGGAGGTAAATTAGGGTTTGTAGAGATTATTAATTTTTCCTAAGGTTAAAAGGAGAAATAAGTTCAAGTTATTATTTATTTTCTAAGGATAAATAAGTCTAGTGGAGAGATAAGTAGTTTAATAGAAAAATTAATGCTTTAACTACTTGATTGGAGTGATAAGTAGGCTTTATTATTTTTGAAGTCTTGTTTTTCAAAGGGTTCAATAATAGCTTTAGTGATTTATTGAAATTCTAAAACCATAGAATATTTGCAATAATTTAATCATGGAGAGACAAGGAATTCTACTTAAAATTTAGGAATTCATAAGTTTACAAATATTCTAGTTTATATTCAATTAGGGAGCCATAAGGTATTCAACTACAAAGGTTCTTGACAAACTTGGACTTTATCATTTAAAAACTAGGGAAGTATAAAGCAAAGGATATAATGGAAGAAGTTTTTAATAACTTTTATGATGAAGATACGAAAATAAGCTTAGACACTACTTTCAAAACTTGTCAAAAAGTTTTGATAAAAGAACAATAACAAGTGTTCAAAAATATCAAGATGATAAATCAGTGAGTCTTGATAATATTCCAGATTCAAAGTCTAGAACTCTTGAAGATCTCTATGAAAGAGGTAAAGCCAAAATAGCTTTAATTGTACATGAGTGGTTATATTATTTTATCAAAAAAATAGAACTTGAAATTCCCAAGACAACAAATAAATTTTTAAGATGTATTCATTGCAATAGAGTTGGATATGAAGAAGCAAATTATCGGCTTCTACATCCTTGCAAGTACTATGGAAGAAAATCTCACTCGTCCACTTTTTAATAATTCAAAGGGTATTATAGTTTTTTTTTTTCTGGATAATATGGGATTGTACTCAGATCTCCCACCCTTGATAAATTACATCTCTCTTATTTAGAGCTTATAGTAAATTTGAAAATAATTTTACACTCATATTAGATTATCTGTTTCAAAGACTTATTTTTGAAGTATTTACTAACAATGGATGCAAACATGAAAATGTTGAAGATCAGTCCAAAAATTCATTCAAAGAGGAAGAAAAAGGGAATGGACTTGTGAAGTAATAAGATCCCTTATTCAACAAGGATATCTAGCAAATTTTTAAGACTCAAGATTAACATAGAAGCAAGATCTAGTCAAAAATAAATTCATTAAAGACAAATATCATGTTGAAGATGTCTACATAAAAGATAAAGATTATATTGAAGACAAAAGTCTTCAATAACCAAATAATGTAATACAAGGGGGTGTTAGAGAATATTAAATTATTTGGTACATGCTTATGTACCACCTTGGTACAATATTATATTAGGTGTGTGTCTTAGATTAGAGTGTGAGTTTATATTTCATGTAATGTAATAATGTGCAGGAAATGCACAAGTGTCATGTAATTGAGTGTGCAAGTGTTGTGAGTGTGGATGTGCACAAGTGTCCATTATGTAAGAGTGCACATGTGTCCTTAGAATAGGAAAGTGAAGAGTTTCAAAGAAGAGTGAAGGTCAAGAGTACTTCATATGAAGAGTCATACTATTATATATTTGTGACAAAGCATTGTAATTGGTATTGAAAATGCATTGCACATAGCATGCATTAGTAGACCTTTATTCTATAATATTTTTAGTATTTTCATGAGCATTTCCAAGTGATTATTCTATGAGTATTTTTGAGTTATTTTTGAGTTCATATTATTTTTTGAGTTATCTTTATTAAGTCCATTTTATTGCAACTTTATTATATACGATTATGTGGTTATTTACATTGAGTATTGAGCTACAAAAGCTATCATCTTGCCTTATGTGCCACAAGATGTTGATGAGAGATTACTGGAAATATAAGAGGGAAAGTGGAGGATGCTTAAGAATGCAAGAGAAATATCAAGAGATCTTAGTGAGTGCTTATAACAAGATTCCAGTAGAGTTTGAACACTTGAGATCTTCTTGATAAAATGACCTTCCAATGGCTATAGTTATATATTTCTAGAAGAGTTTCTAAGAGGTAAATGAGACATTCAAAGATGTCTTTGGAAGGTTGTAGAAGGTCTTAAGTTGCAGTATCAAGGGACATAATATGGCATGCATGATCATGTCTAAGAGTGGTGGAGAGAATCTGCATGTTGGAGTGAGCATGTATTTTAGTTTATGCTCATGTTAGAGCATTTGCACCAACTGCATTTGTGCCTAGGTGCAAATGTAGTAGGCACAAATGCTAGGTGGTAATTGAAGCTTAAATTTGTATGGGAAAGGATCAGTCAAAGATAGAATTTACATCACCCAAGAAAATATTCCTAGGCACAAATTCAAGTAGTGTATTTGCACAACAAACACAATGAGTGTTGTTTTTTACAATTTGAGGCACTAATAGTTGTAGGAGTATAGGCATATATATACTCATTGGAAAGATCTTTTTTGATCTATTCTAATGGAAGTAGTTTTTTCAGATTTTATAAATATTTTTTATGTAAAATGATGTCCAAAGATGATGTTTCTTTTAGATAAATAAATATCCTAAATTTAGTTATGAAGAAGGTTGATTTAATTTGATTGATTAAAAGGCTTGTAAATGAGGGTTAATTGGTGAAATTGGTAGACTTGAAGGTTGGTGAAATGTTCCAAAATTGGGTGTCTACAAGTTTATAAAAGTCATAATAATACAAGGATAAGTGTTATTTCTTTTGTCATGCTAAATACCATACTAAAATTTTCAAGGCTTTTAAGGAGATAGAGCAATTAACGTCTTAATGTTGATTCACTAAGAAAAATTGTAATTGCTTATTCCATGCCAATCAACAGGGGTTAATGTTAAACCATCTACTCCTTGTCTTACAAAGTTAATATTATAAGATGGTATAGCTGCTGAGTTAGTTATAAAATGTGCAGTATAGTTATTGTATTTTCAATATTGCTCTACCAATCAATTATCATAGTAGTAGTCATCATGTGTTAATAGTAATCCTAATTAACATAAACTATTCCAAGGACATAAATAAGTATTCATCTAGGTTAACCATGACTAATAGGATATTTTCATCCCCTTATCCTTTAACAAGAGCTTAAAGTCATTATGTACAATAATATATCCATTAATCATGATAGTATCATAACTAGTAGCAAGATCCATTTTATGGTAGTATGATGTTACATCCATTAATACAATAGCTATGATGTTATAAAAAACTAGCAATAAAATCCATTTATAAAACAACTATGATATTATCAAAAATTAACAATTAATCACAATTCTAGAGGTTGTCCATGACATTCATCAATGATATTATAATGACCATTGTTAATAAGGGGAAACCTAATCTATGCAAGAAGGTAATGTCGATGGTGATTGTCTACCAAAGGAATACCTAGAGGAGAAAGGATGGGGTATACAAGTATTTTGAAGAAGGAGCAGGGACAGGAGGAGCAAGAAAAATGATAGGTGGGGGTTCTATTGTGAGAGAATCCCCTAAGGATGTATATAGGAGAGATTATAATCCCTCAGATCTAGAAGTAGTATATCCAAATTTGGTAGTAGCAGAAAAGTCAAAGGGAGGCACTTATTGGGTGCAATTTTTGAAGAGGTTAAAATTATCAAGAAAAAGGATATGTTCTATCTCCAGATTGAGATGAAAAGGATTTTACTCTTAATGTCCCAAAACTTTTGGTTGACAAAGTGATTCAAAAGGAAAAAATTCTTTGGTCAAGAAATGTCTGGGTAATGGACTAGATTTAGATACAATAGGGAAGTGGATTTAGGATAAATGGAAACTTTTAAGGTAAGAAATAGTGGTGGATTTACCTAATATTTTATTGCTATTTAAATATGCAAATTCGAAGGATATGGCAAATGTTTTATTGATGGGCCCATGGTTTTTGGGAGGAGACAAAAATTGAGCCAAGGCTTTAATCCATCCACAACCACTCTTCAATTAGTGCCCTTATGGGTGAGTCTATCGGGGCTTCCAATGGAATTTTGGGATGATAGTATTATTCTCAAGATAGCTAAAGTTATTGGAAAAATAATTGCTTTTGATTTAGCTACTAAATCCTAGACCAAAATGATAGCGGTATATTTTTGTGTATAGGCAGATTTGGCTGAACCATTGCCTAAATCTATTAGACTAGTTTCATATTATAGGGAATGGGAACAAGAGATATAGTATGAAACTCTCATTCCCTTGTGTAACCTTTAAAAAATATTAGGGCATATTTGGAAAACATGCCCAAACAATCCTAAGGAGAAAGTTATGAATAATAGAATTCACATCCTTACCCAGGTGTTGTAGGTGAGTTGGAGAGGAGAGGGCAATCCTCCAAGGGAGGTCCCAGGTTCGAATCTCCACCCTACCAAAAAGCTGAATTGGGTACCCAAAATCCAATTGATAATGTTGGTGTGGGCAGGGCTGGGTGCGACTCTCGGGTGACTTTGATGGTGTAGAACCCCTTGTTCGTGGTCTCTCAGACCAAGGCAGCCCCACAAGGGGTTTTTCGCTTTAAAAAAAAAAAATAGAACTCGCATCCTTTGAGGATTTGGAGGAAAAATAAAACTAAGCAAGGAGAATATTTGGGGAAAAAATAAATTGGTGAAAGTAGTAAGGGCCCATATCTAAATATCTTTGAGGTTCTTGCTACCCTTGATGGGGATGGCATTGTTGAAGGAAAAGAATTTGTTCCAAAAACTCAACCTAGAGGTATTAATTAACAAGTGAGTAAGGCTTTTATTGAAAAGGAAAAGAATTATTTTTTACATATAGAAGAGAATATTTAAAAAGAGCCACACTCTGTAGAAAGGATGAAGGAAAAGAGCATAGAAATAAGAGTTTCAAGAGAAACCACTCAACAGAATGTGACATTGATTGGCTATGGGAGACAAATAAAATAAAAATATTAACATTATTCAAAATAGGTTAGAGGATGAAGAATATGGATGAAAATGGACTTCTACTAGTGATTCAGAGTTGGAAAAGGAGGTATCCAAAGAAAAATTGTTGGACATAGAAGGAAAACTAAGAAGATTGATTTGGGAATTTTAGTTTCTTGAGGAAGGCCTAATATTCGGGAATTGAGAACTAGAGTCGTTTCTAAGGATGCAGTTGATGGAAAGCAAATACTTTTGTCTTTGGAAGGAGAAAAAATTCCTCAACTTGATACAAAATAAATTTTATATCTTGGAATATTTGGGAAGTTTAATAATTCAATTTGGAAAACAACTCAGGTGGAAACGATTCCTGTTGATGGTGCATCTAGATTTTTACAGGCTTTATGGAATCCAAAGTGGCTAGAGTGGCAGTGTTTGCAATAATGACAATTTATTACCATTTTTTCACATTATTTGTAAACTAAATTTAATAATTTCTCATTTTTGATGAAAATTTATAACTAGAAATCTAACAATATATTTAGACTATTGTTGTTTTGGTCATTGCACCTTTGGTTAGAACAGGTTTTATTATTTAGAAAATGCAGAATTTTATTATAAGAAGATAAGTTATTTTCTTGTGCCTAGATTGATTCATTTGTTTTTCTTGGATTTCTGAGAGATGTAAAAGGTAAGGGTCCCTTTAAAAACCCTATTATTTACTAGTAGAAAAAAAAAACTTAACAATGAATCCATTTTATAGTAGTATGATGTTATCAATAAATTTTAGTTTTGTAGAATAGTATAATTTTTTGTAACTAGTAACACAAAATAGAAGTATGATTTCATAATAACTTACGATAATAAAATCTAAAATTACATTCATCATCACTAGCAATTTGAACCACTAACAACCATATTTATCATACTCTTGAAAATTCACTCTAAGTTACATGCTACTAGTTCAAATCATAGTATAATCATGTCTAACATTGGAGTTTCCAAAAGAGAGATCCTTGTTGTCAACAGTCCATAGAGAAGGCATCACCCAGGCACTTTTCTACTCAAACAAATGACATCTATATCAATGTCCTTATCTTAACTTCTTACAAATTTTTGACCTTTTACAAAAGGGTAGATACGTAGAATTGTCAAAAAAGAGAGACCATTAGTGCAATGCAACATGTATTTATGCACTTACATCATTAAATATAAGAGTATACTCACAACTAGATCTAGATTCTCAGTGTAGGGATCAACTTAAACTTTTAGGTAATACAACTATTGTGTATTTTAATCATACCCTCTAATGTCTATATATTCCATCAACATTGCATCTCTTCATTGATACAAGTGTAGACACTCAAAAGTCACACATTGCCACTCTTCCCATCATCTTAGTTGATCAATTTGTAAAACCTACAAAATTTGCATACATTAGCCTCAAAAAATTATTCATTCATCAAAATCACTATTCATTAAGTATTCATAAACCTCCTTTGGGCCACTTAAGCCCTTTCCTATGTTTAACATTGGATCCCCATGCGGCCATCATCTTTACCTAACCTTGGTTAATCTCTAACCTAGGACAAGGTCGCCTCATAGTCAAACTCCTAACCATGGTCAACCTCACTCATGGCCACCTCACCTAGTCTACTCTTTGACTAGCCTAGGTGCCACCTCACCCATTTGAACTTGGTCTAACCTAGGGTCAATCTAAGTAGGGTTAACCTTAACCCTTGCTCCACACATCTTTCCATTAGCAATTAAGGCCTTAAATGGATTTTGGAGGCTTTTATGTCCCAAAGCATGGGTCAAGGATGAATCACCCCCCACCTCACCCAAAAAGTCACCAGCTACCCTAGGTTTAACCTAACCCTAAGTCGCAACTAACCCTTTCTCCATTTCAAATCCCCATGTGCATTTAAGTCCATAAATGACATTTGAGGATTTTTAGGTTTCAAGGCATGGGTTAAGGATGAGTCACCTTCCACCTCATTGAAGTCAACCTTTGAGTTAGATTTAACCTTACCACATTTAGGAGTTGACTTTTACTTCATTCCACATCCCCATTCACATTTATGACATGTAGGTAGGTGAGGGATTCTCTCACCCAAATGCACTAATGATCCATAGCACATCAAGGGATACCTCACAAGATATACCTCCTAGGGGACACCTTATGGGACACCTCATCCCCCTAAGCTCTCAAAATTCTATAAATAGAGGGTTTTTTCTTCTATTCTCATGAATCTACCTTTTACAAAACAAAACTTTGCCAAAATCTAGCTAGACCACATTACCTTCCATAATCCACTTCGCCAATCTCCATAAATCACCATCTCAAAATATCTTTATGCACACTTTTTGTGTCTCAATTTTTATGTATTTTTTAGGTTTTATTGTAACCCAATAGAGACAAGAGCTCCAACAACTACAAGAAACCATTCGGGATCACCTAGAATTTTGCTAGTGTACCACAGTTAGAGTCAGAAGTTACCTTACGACCAAAAATAGTTGTACCCTAGAGTGAAATCCTTTTTAAGTGTCAATTTTAGGCATCAAAAGGCTTCAAAACTATCCCATGAGATAATTATTCCTATAATTTCTGGTTTTATAAACAGTTTTACAACTTTTATGATGATTTAGTTTATTTTTAGTCTTTTTGTCTTCAAACATGAGGGGTCTAATCTAGACAAGCCCCAAAATGTTCAAACCCTTTTTTTAGGTCTTATAGGTCTTGAGGATAGGTCATATAGATAGTGGCACACAAGAAATAAACCCACTCAACTTGAGGATCTCTTAGAAGGCTGCTAAGGTGTTGTTGACCTCCTCACTAAAAAAAATGATTTTTACCTTACAAAACCATGTTTTGTTACCTCTAAAAGCACTTTTGTAAAATGGAATCCCTTCTATCCCTTTAAACCATAATTGCAAACAATATTGGATTTCCTTGATTTTATTCAGGCACACTCGATGGGACTCCCACCATGTTATTTGCTTATGGTTAACTCTTCACATAGTTGACTGATTTTTGGAAAAATAATTGCTTTTGATTTAGCTACTAAATCCTAGACCAAAATGATAGCAGTATAGTTTTGTGTATAGGCATATTTGGCTAAACCATTACCTAAATATATTAGGCTAGTTTCATATTACACGGAATGGGAACAAGCTATGTAGTATAAAACTCCCATTCCCTTGTGTGACCTTTGCAAAAGATTAGGGCATATTTGGAAAACATACCCAAAAAATCCTAAGGAGAAAGTTATAAATAATAGAACTCACATCCTTTGAGGGTTTGGAGGAAAAAGAAAACTAATCAAGGAGAATCTTTGGGGAAAAAATAAATTGGTGAAAGTAGTAAGGGTCCATATCTAAATAGCTTTGAGGTTCTTTCTACCCTTTATGGGGATGGCATTGTTGAAGGAAAATATTTTGTTCCAAAAAATCAACCTGGAGGTATTAATGAACAAGTGAGTGAGGATTTGATTGAAAATAAAAAGAATTTTTTTTTACATGTAGAAGAGAATATTGAGAAAGAGCCATACTTTGTAGAAAGTATGAAGGAAAAGAGCATATAAATAAGAGTTTCAAGAGAAACCACTCAACAAAATGTGACATTGATTGGATATGGGAGAAAAATAAAATAAAAATATTAACATTATTCAAAATGGGTTTGAGGATGAAGAAGATGGAGGAAAATAGACTTATACTAGTGATTCAGAGTTGGAAAAGGAGGTATCCAAAAAAAAATTGTTGGACACAGATGGAAAACTAAGAATATTGATTTGGGAATTTTAGTTTCTCGAGGAAGTCCCAATCTTTGAAAATTGAGAACCAGAGTCATTGCTAAGGATAAAGTTGATGGGAAGCAAAGAATTTTGTCTTTGGAAGGAGAAAACCTTCCTCAACTTGATACAAAATAAATTTTCTATCTTTAGAATTCAATTTAGAAAACAACTCAGGTGGAAACAATTCCTGTTGATGGTGCATCTAGAGGTTTACGGACTTTATGGAATCCAAAGTGGCTAGAGCGGCAGTGTTTGCAGTAATGGCAAGTTTTTTTCCATTTTTTTCACATGATTTATAAACTAAATTTAATAATTTCTCGTTGTTGATGAAAAATTATAACTAGAAATCTAGCAATCTATTTAGACTATTATTGTTTTGGTCATTGCACTTTTGGTTAGAACAGGTTTTATTGTTTAGAAAATGCAGAATTTGATTATAAGAAAAGTTATTTTCTTGTGCCTATATTGATTCATTTGTTTTTCTTGGATTTCTGAGAGATGTAAAAGGTAAGGGTCCCTTTAAAAACCCTATTATTTACTAGTAGAAAAAAAAACTTAACAATGAATCCATTTTATAGTAGTATGATGTTATCAATAAATTTTAGTTTTGTAGAATAGTATAATTTTTTGTAACTATTAACACAAAATAGAAGTATGATTTCATCATAACTTACGATAATAAAATCTAAAATTACATTCATCATCACTAGAAATTTGAACCACTAACAACCATATTTATCATACTCTTGAAAATTCACTCTAAGTTACATGCTACTAGTTCAAATCATAGTATAATCATGTCTAACATTGGAGTTTCCAAAAGAGATATCCTTGTTGTCAACAATCCATAGAGAAGGCATCACCCAGGAAATTTTCTACTCAAACAAATGACATCTATATCAATGTCCTTATCTTAACTTCTTACAAATTTTTGACCTTTTACAAAATGGTAGATATGTAGAATTGTCCAAAAAGAAAGACCATTAGTGCAATGCAACATGTATTTATGCACTTACATCGTTAAATATAAGAGTATACTCACAACTAGATCTATATTATAAGTGTAGGGATCAACTTAAAATTTTAGGTAATACAACTATTGTGTATTTTAATAATGCCCTCTAATTTCTATATATTCCATCAACATAGCATCTCTTCGTTGATACAAGTGTAGACACTTAAAAGTCACACATTGTCACTCTTCCCATCATCTTAGCTGATCAATTTGTAAAACCTACAAAATTTGCATACATTAGCCTCAAAATATTATTCATTCATCAAAATCACTATTCATTTAGTATTCATAAACCTTCTTTGGACCACTTAAACCATTTCCTATGTTTAACATTGGATCCCCATGCAGACACCATCTTTGCCCAACCTTGGTTAATCTCTAACTTGGGACAAGGTCACCTCATAGTCAAACTCCTAACCATGGTCAACCTCACTCATAGCCACGTCTACTCTTTGACTAGCCTAGGTTCCACCTCACCCATTTGACCTTGGTCTACCCTAGGGTCAATCTAAGTAGGGTTAACCTTAACCCTTGCTCCACACATCTTTCCATGAGCAATTAAAGCCTTAAATGGCTTTTGGAGGTTTTTATGTCCCAAATCATGGGTCAAGTATGAATCACCTCCCGCCTCACCCAAAAATTCAACAACTAACCTAGGGTTAACCTAACCCTAGTCACAACTAACCCTTGCTCCATTTCAAATCCCCATGTGCATTTAAGTCCATAAATGACATTTGAGGATTTTTGGGTTTCAAGGCATGGGTTAAGGATGAGTCATCTTCCACCTCACCAAATCCAACCTTTAAGTTAGATTTAGCCTTACCACATTTAGGAGTTGACTCTTACTTCATTCCACATCCCCATTCACATTTATGACATGTAGGTAGGTGAGGGATTCTCTCACCCAAATGCACTAATGAGGCATACCACATCAGGAGATACCTCACAATAGATACCTCATAGGGGACACCTCATCCCCCTAACCTCTCCAAATTCTATAAATAGAGGGTTTTTTCTTCTATTCTCATGAATCTACCTTTTACATAATAAAACTTTGCCAAAATCTAGCTATACCAAATAACATTCCATCAACCACTTTTCCAATCCCCATCAATCACCATCTCAAGATATCTTTATGCACCCTTTTTGTGTCCCAAATTAGGTGTATTTTTAAGTTTTTGAAGGTAACCCAACAGATACAATATCTCCAACAACTACAAGAAACCATTCGGGATCACCTAGAATTTTTCTAGGGTACCACAATTAGAGTCAGAAGTTACCTTACAACCAAAAATAGTTGTACCCTAGAGTGAAACCCTTTTTAAGTGTCAATTTCAGGCATCAAAAGGCTTCAAAACTATCCCATGAGGTAATTATTACTATAATTTCTAGTTTTGTAAATAGTTTTACAACTTTTATGATGAGTTAGTTCATTTTGAGTCTTTTTGTCTTCAAACATGAGGGGTCTAATCTAGACAGGCCCCCAAATGTTCTAACCCCTTTTTGTAGGTCTTATAGGTCTTGAGGATAGGTCATATTGATAGTGGCACATAAGCAATAAGCCCACTCAACTTGAGGATCTCTTAGAAGGTTGTTAAGGTGTTGTTGACCTCCTCACTTAAAAAAGGGATTTTTACCTTACAAAATCATGTTTTGTTACCTCTAAAAGCACTTTTGTAAAATGGAATCTCTTCTATCCCTTTAAACCATAATTGCAAACAATGTTGGCTTTCCTTGATTTTATTATGGCACGCTCGATGGGACTCCCACCATGTTATTTGCTTATGGTTAACTCTTCACATAGTTGATTGATTTTTGGAAAAATAATTGCTTTTGATTTAGCTACTAAATCCTAGACCAAAATGATAGCAGTATAGTTTTGTGTATAGGCATATTTGGCTAAACCATTACCTAAATATATTAGGCTAGTTTCATATTACACGGAATGGGAACAAGCTATGTAGTATAAAACTCCCATTCCCTTGTGTAACCTTTGCAAAAGAGTAGGGCATATTTGGAAAACATACCCAAAAAATACTAAGGATAAAGTTATAAATAATAGAACTCATATCCTTTGAGGATTTGGAGGAAAAATAAAACTAAGCAAGGAGAATCTTTGGGTCAAAAATAAATTGTTGAAAGTAGTAAGGGTCCATATCTAAATAGCTTTGAGGTTCTTTCTACCCTTTATAAGGATGGCATTGTTGAAGGAAAATATTTTGTTCCAAAAAATCAACCTGGAGGTATTAATGACCAAGTGAGTGAGGATTTGATTGAAAATGAAAAGAATTGTTTTTTACATGTAGAAGAGAATATTGAGAAAGGGCCATACTTTGTAGAAAGTATGAAGGAAAAGAGCATAGAAATAAGAGTTTCAAGAGAAACCACTCAACAGAATGTGACATTGATTGGCTATGGGAGAAAAATAAAATAAAAATATTAACATTATTCAAAATGGGTTTGAGGATGAAGAAGATGGAGGAAAATGGACTTCTACTAGTGATTCAAAGTTGGAAAAGGAGGTATCCAAAAAAAAATGTTGGACGTAGAAGGAAAACTAAGAATATTGATTTGGGAATTTTAGTTTCTCGAGGAAGTCCCAATCTTCGAAAATTGAGAACCAGAGTTGTTGCTAAGGATAAAGTTGATGGGAAGCAAAGAATTTTGTATTTGGAAGGAGAAAACCTTCCTCAACTTGATACAAAATGAATTTTCTATATTGATAATTCAATTTGGAAAACAACTCAGGTGGAAACAATTCCTGTTGATGGTGCCTCTAGAGGTTTACGGACTTTATGGAATCCAATGTGGCTAGAGCGGCAGTGTTTGCAATAATGGCAAGTTTATTTCCATTTTTTTCACATAATTTATAAACTAAATTTAATAATTTCTCGTTGTCGATGAAAAATTATAGCTTGAAATCTAACAATGTATTTAGACTATTATTGTTTTGGTCATTGCACTTTTGGTTAGAACAGGTTTTATTGTTTAGAAAATGCAGAATTTGATTATAAGATAAGTTATTTTCTTGTGCCTAGATTGATTCATTTATTTTTCTTGGATTTTTGGGAGATGTAAAATGGAAGGTTCCTTTTAAAAACCCTATTATTTACTAGTAGAAAAAAAAAACTTAACAATGAATCCATTTTATAGCAGTATGTTGTTATCAATAAATTTTAGTTTTGTAGAATAGTATAATTTTTTTTAACTAGTAACACAAAATAGAAGTATGATTTCATCATAACTTACAATAATAAAATCTAAAATTACATTCATCATCACTAGAAATTTGAACCACTAACAACCATATTTATATACTCTTGAAAATTCACTCTAAGTTACATGCTACTAGTTCAAATCATAGTATAATCATGTCTAACATTGGAGTTTCCAAAAGAGATATCCTTGTTGTCAACAATCCATAGAGAAGGCATCACCTAGGAACTTTTCTACTCAAAAAAATTACATCTATATCAATTTCCTTATCTTAACTTCTTACAAAGTTTTGACCTTTCACAAAAGGGTAGATACATAGAATTATCCAAAAAGAGAGACCATTAGTGCAATGCAACATGTATTTATGCACTTACATCATTAAATATAAGAGTATACTCACAACTAGATCTAGATTCTAAGTGTAGGGATCAACTTAAACTTTTAGGTAATACAACTATTGTGTATTTTAATAATGCCCTCTAATTTCTATATATTCCATCAACATAGCATCTCTTCGTTGATACAAGTGTAGACACTTAAAATTCACACATTGTCACTCTTCCCATTATCTTAGTTGATCAATTTGTAAAACCTACAAAATTTGCATACATTAGCCTCAAAATATTATTCATTCATCAAAATCACTATTCATTTAGTATTCATAAACCTCCTTTGGACCACTTAAACCATTTCCTATGTTTAACATTGGATCCCCATGCGGCCACCATATTTGCCTAACTTGGTTAATCTCTAACTTGGGACAAGGTCACCTCATAGTCAAACTCCTAACCATGGTCAACCTCACTCATGGCCACCTCACCTAGTCTACTCTTTGACTAGCCTAGGTGCCACCTCACCCATTTGACCTTGGTCTAACCTAGGGTCAATCTAAGTAGGTTTAACCTTAACCCTTACTCCACACATCTTTCCATGAGCAATTAAAGTCTTAAATGGCTTTTGTAGGCTTTTATGTCCCAAAGCATGGGTCAAGTATGAATCACCTCCCACCTCACCCAAAAATTCATCAACTAACCTAGGGTTAACCTAAACCTAAGTCACAACTAACCCTTTCTCCATTTCAAATCCTCATGTGCATTTAAGTCCATAAATGACATTTGAGGATTTTTGGGTTTCAAGGCATGGGTTAAGGATGAGTCATATTCCACCTCACCTAAGCCAACCTTTAAGTTATATTTAACCTTACCACATTTAGGATTTGACTCTTACTTCATTCCACATCCCCATGCACATTTATGACATGTAGGTAGGTGAGGGATTCTCTCACCCAAATGCACTAATGAGGCATACCACATCAGGGGATACCTCACAAGAGATACCTCATAGGGGACACCTTAAGGTACACCTTATGGGACACCTCATCCCCCTAACCTCTCCAAATTCTATAAATAGAGGGTTTTTTCTTCTATTCTCATGAATCTACCTTTTACATAACAAAACTTTACCAAAATCTAGCTAGACCAAATTATCTTCCATCATCCACTTTTCCAATCTCCATCAATAACCATATCAAAATATCTTTATGCACCCTTTTTGTGTCCCAAATTTGGTGTATTTTGTAGGTTTTGAAGGTAACCCAACAGATACAAGAGCTCCAACAACTACAAGAGACCATTCTGGATCACCTAGAATTTTGCTAGGGTACCACAATTAGAGTTAAAAGTTACCTTACGACCAAAAATAGTTGTACCCTACAGTGAAACCTTATGCAAGGGTCAATTTTAGGCATCAACAGGCTTTAAAACCATCTAAGGAGGTAAGTATTACTATAATTTCTAGTTTTGTAAATAGTTTTACAACTTTAATGTTGAATTAGTTCATTTTGAGTCTTTTTGCCTTCAAACATGATGGGTCTAATCTAGACAGGCCCCCAAATGTTCAAACCTCTTTTTGTAGGTCTTACAGGTCTTGAGGATAGGTCATATAGATAGTGGCACATAAGCAATAATCCCACTCAACTTGAGGATCTCTTAGAAGGCTTTTAAGGTGTTGTTGACCTCCTCACTTAAAAAAGGGATTTTTACCTTAAAAAACCATGTTTTGTTACCTCTAAAAGCACTTTTGTAAAATGGAATCCCTTCTATCCCTTTAAACCATAATTGCAAACAATGTTGGATTTCCTTAATTTTATTCTGGCATGCTCGATGGGACTCCCACCATGTTATTTTCTTATGGTTAACTCTTCACATAGTTTATTGATTTTTGTTGTCTTTCTATGCTATAGGTGATACAAAACCAGCCTAGAACCCTACAAAACCTTGAAACACAACTTAGGTCAAAGATAGAAGTATTTTTAATCTATGATCCAGAGTCACAAGGTAGGGTGCAACCATTTTCAATAATAGGGTACCCTATGACTAAACTAAGAACTCTAAAAATTGGTTCAAAATCTAGTCTCTACACAGCCAACAACAACTCCATAGTTATAGGTAAATTTGGGGGACTGATCTACCCTAACAATATATTTCTATCTCCATTTCCCCCATGCCTCCATAGGTATAATTGAGCACCTTTCTCTTGCTTTTGTGGTTTTACAAAACTTGATACATGTACACAACACAACTAATATACCACAAAGACTGTTAGAAGGACCAATTTAATAGAAATTCAACTCTTTATTGAGTCATAGTGTAGGGTGTGATCTAAGCTGAGACACAGTTTAGCCCCACAAACATAGTCATAGATACCTCTAGGAGCTAGAGACCACTGGTAAGTCTAAAAAACCTATCTTTTTGGTTCAAAAACAACAAGTTTAGCTATGATTTCCAACATCTTCTATTTTCACAAAAGCCCTCATAGTGCTTTGGGAAATTTTAAAAACTCATTTCCTTTGCTTCCTCGCTTTACAAAATTCCCCAAATCCATTTGGTCACATTTAATTTTGTTTTTTATTTTCTCAAAAATGCTCCAAAATTGGTTTGGTCAAATTTTTAAATTCTCTCTCCTTCACTTCTATACATGCTAGCTAGCTGAATAGTTACATTATTTAGAGTTAAAGCTTTTGCATAAGGTGCAAAGAGGCCTTTTAATCTCTTCATATCCATGAGCTGAGAGCAAGATTTCAATCTTTGCCTCATATATAAAACTCTAAGGGACATCTAGCCATAACCTTAATAGGCATATCTTGGCTAGTGTAAATAGATTTGTGCCTAAGCAAATCTTAGAATAGATCATTGAGATCAAGCGACTTTATTTGTCTCTCATTAGAATAAGGTTTCTGCTTTTCCAAATTACAATCCGTATGATTTCTCTTGTTTTATTTTTATTCTAAAAAGGTATGTCACTTTCTAAAAAGAAAAAAAAAATTAAAAAAGAAAAAGGCTTTATATTTGCTTAGTCTAGTTTTCTTTTTAGTGTTTCCTATTTTTCTAAGTAGGATACATACACTTCGCATATTTTTATATTGGTAAGGTTAGAGTTCATAACCAACCCCCAATTGAGAACAACAATGTTGGAATTCATTTCCTTCTTTTGGATCACCCCCTAAACACCATAGTAGCCTCCACGAGCAATTTTTTTGACTTCATCACCATAGAATCCCCTACTATTGAAATATCCTCATAGTAGGTTAGGATTAGATGCCCCTACTCATAGGGCTTCATACAATTAGTGAGTGTACAATTATCATTTGTGACTAATCCCATCCAAGGGTGAAGTGAAAGCCCTATTGGGCTAGCAGTAAGTCTTATATAATGTCACCTCTTTTTTAAGAGGTTTTATACATGTCCCTTGTAGGTTTCCTAAGCCATAGTCTTCATTAGAATCCATTCATATATTTATGTATAATTATCCCTCACATACCTTCGGGTATAACAGGAAATTGTACATGAAAATACCTTCATAGGTCATATTTTTCATATCATTTTCTATTTTAGGGTTTGTTGGAACATCTAAAACACACTTTTACAAAACTTACATATCCATTGTTTTACTAGTTAATTAGCCTAATTTCTACTACAAAATCTCTTACAAAACCTCTAGAACAGGTTGAAAAACCTCCAAAATAGTTTTCTATGCATATTTGGACATAGTTTAGGCAACCCTACTACTTTTATAATTAGTTTCATCATAGTCATAGGGTAGGGTGCAACCCAAAATAGTTTCAAGGCACCTTGTGACCTAAATTTTTGTTTCACAAAAATGATTCATAACTCCAAAAGCACACCCACAAATATTTTCTCAACCTAGATTTGATAGAAACTTGATTCCTTAACCTCTTTTTTGCCAAAAAATGGTTGTCATTGGTATCCAAGCTCGCAAGCCGTAGACACCTAAAATGCATCATGTCGAAGGCGACTACTCATATGGGACATGCTACAAGACCATATGGAAGATCTTGGACAGACTCCAAGATAGAGCAGTGGTTCTAACCACTCAATTTGGGCTCCTTGGCCTAATCAGTCTGAACCATAGTTGAGACCTGTGGTCTATATTCTGAACCATTGCTGACACTCGTGGTTCACAGCCTAGGCCGCATCTATGACCTACGGTCTAAAATAAAGTTTAGTTGGCCTTCATCCGAGCCAAATCGGTTGGAACGACCATTTGTTCTAGAAGAAGGTAGTTGAAGGATGGAAGATTCCAGAGGCTTCCAATCCAACTATCCCAACTACCTCTTCTTGATCTTGGCTTCTCCATGAAGCCACCCCTAGCCCTTGGGTAGTCCTATAAGTACCCCTCAGAATTAGGGCAAATAATGAAGAGAGAGATATTGCATTTGAGCAATGAAGCCCTGTCGAATTGTGGACTCACTTGAGTGCATTGAGAGGGAGTTTGATTGCTATCCACTTGTCAACTAATCAAGCATCATGACAATTCATGCCATGGATGCCCTAAGGAGCTAGAATGCCAAGAAACATGCAAATTCGGGAAAACGGAGGTCCCATAGCATAATTCAACCGCCAATCCAGTCATAGGACACCAAGGCGACCCTTGATCATCAATTTGACAAGGAGGATCAAGCCCACAACCCTTAATTTGGAGGGCAAAACCACTTGATTGCTCACCATGGCTGAAATCCATGGTGTACAGTGCAGACCGCTCATCAGAGCTGTGGTTTGCAACCGGTGATAACTCTCCTTACTATTTCATTTGCATTGTGCTTTATTAGACTAGATTAAGCATTTTAGTAGTTTAGTTAGCATTTGTAGAGACTTTGACCGATAAAATTAGGGTTTTTATTAGGTTTACTTCATTATAGTAAGTAGGACATAATTAGCTTAATTTCATGTTCTAATGCTTCATTTTATGCAATTGATCCATTAGATTGATAGCTATACTCTTTGTTTCTATGTTTCAAGCAATCTTTATGAATATTGAATATGTCTAACACGTTTTATTAACTTTCTTGATTTCATTAGTATTATGGCATTTTCATGTTTAAATCCTTTAAAGGGCCTCATCATGAGAGGTTGCCTATGCTTTTAATACTTTTGTGTTGTTTCTTGACCACAGGAAAGCAGATTCGAAGGAGATTCAACCATCCAATTCCTTCCTCAATGCGAAGAAGAGGGTCAACTCCACCCTAGAGCAGTTCGTGTCACCCCGAATGGCTTGAAACTCACATTTGCCCTTGAGAGGGATTTCATATGCTTTTCCTACTGTAATAAGAGTATCAAATTGGTATCCCTAAGAGGGACGTATTTGTAATTGGAATTGGCTTCATAAATGGAAATAAAGTGTTCTCATTCTTTATCATTTGTTGTCAATTTTGCAATGCATGCTTTTGTATCTTTTGTTTAAATTACGTAGTAGGAAGCATAGGTGTGAGGCCATTTTGGTGGTCATATATGGTGATCATGGTGGAACTTCACATTTATTGCATTTGATCTCTGACTTATTTATGTTTTCTGATATCAGGTGCAAACCGCAGGTTACAACTACGGTCTCATTGTTGGCCCATGGCTTCAAAATATGGTCTGCAATCTAAATCGTGCATCAGACCTGCAGTTCATAGAAGACACAACAGACAATAGGAGTCAAAAGCTAGATTAGATGAGGACCTGAGGTAGGCCCTTCTGACACTCTCTGTCTCTATTTTTCTTCTCTATGTTTTTCCAGAATAGACAATTTGAAACCTAGATAATTAAGGATAAAACGAACATGAAATGAATTAGGTCCTTAGGGTTTCTTTTTCTAAATTTTAGCTAGGCATTGCTAGGAACAACGGACCTCTGAGTGTAGTCCACCCTAGAATCCAGTATGCTAGGTTTAAATTGTGTGTTGGTTTGCATGCTTGAGGCCCAATTAGAGGCTATATCATCGTAATTTGCATTGTCAAAAAGTCATATAGGATATAGCATGCATTCTCTGAAAATGAAACATTTATTTTTGCATATCATGTAGGAAATAATCATTCATGTTGTATTATGCATTTTCCTTTCTATGCAAATATTAAAACGAACCACACACACCACGTTTCAATTAAACGCTAGTGAGTTGGGAGTGACATCCAACCACTAGTAGGGTTTCAATGATGGTGGAGGTGATTTCCATCCGTTGGCCCAAATCCCATGTACCCTATTGTTCTAGACCAAGGCCCAAGAACCTTTCGTACCCTAGAAAATTTGCATGTATTCTCTTCGGAGGGTATAACGCTAACTGGGGGAAAACGGGTGAGGATCTGGGAGGACCGGTGCTCCTTGTCTAGGTGTGGAGTTTCATTGCCACACATGGTGGATTTACGTGGCTTGGATTCACACCCAAGTTGTCGAGCTACGAGCATACCAGTGAAAGCCAATTAAACTGATATTATCATCCAACAAGTTTTCAAACATGATAAGAGTTTCTAATACTAATACAACAAATCATTGAAACAACATCAAATAGTTTAGGGCTCATATTTAAAATTTAAAAGAGATAATCACCATTGTATACCTTGTTTGCATAATAAAAGATAAATCTAGACACTAGGTGCACCATGGTGGAGACACGGGGAGGTCGATAGAGGCTTAATTTTGATGTCAATGACCAAGCCCCACCAAATTCACAACAAAATGTGTCAAACCCTCACCCACATGCACTTCCCAAAATGTCGTTCGATGAGCATTAGAGGAGACAATTCGACACGAGGGGACCCCATTGAGCATACCCTCGATAGAGGAGCTTCTATACACTCTTCTAGACGTAGGATAGAGCATGGAGCCTCTCAACATGAGGGTGTTCCACTCGAAAGCCATTATCGAGATCGCAGTGCATGTGCATCCACGGGATCGATCGATGAGTATGTCATACAGGGAGCCAAGTTGGTACCCCTACGTACTAAGTCTACAGGAGGTTCCATACCTCCAAATTTAGAGTATAGAAGAGATCGAGATCCACCCATTTAGGGGTATGTAGACAGGCCCACTTCCGAGCATAGGTCTATTCACACTCCCACACGTAGTGAACCTCACAAGATCACTATCGACATATCGAAGGTGGGAGCCAATGGTACACCACCGCATGAGCCATGGTGATCCAGATAGTTGGATGGTTTAGGTAGCATCCTCGAGCAGTTAGGCTATAAGCCTTCAGCTCTGCCCACTCATGCTCCGAGTGAGCATAGTGGGAGCATTATTAGGGCTACCAGAGAACATGGAGAGGCTTCCAAGCACCCTCATGGTTCACATCCACCATCCATGCATGGTGGCACACAACATAGGGCTCAGCATGATGCCAATGTCATCTTCATGGACAAAGGCAAAGGTGTAGGAAATCCGCCAGATGGGTACAGAACCCATAAGGTCGCTCACACGGAGCACACATACCAGAGGCCTCTTACGGCCGATCACATTGATAGATCACATAGACTGGTATCCGAGCAGAGATGACAACTCCTTCAAGATCAATTGGAGGATGCTCACGTAGAGAGGCAACGCATTGAAGATGAGAATCTTCAGTCGCAAAGGCTCATTAGACAAAGATTATATGAGCAACGTATGCATGAGGAATGCATCCTTGCC
This sequence comes from Wollemia nobilis, assembly GCA_028583015.1. NCBI lineage: Eukaryota > Viridiplantae > Streptophyta > Pinopsida > Araucariales > Araucariaceae > Wollemia > Wollemia nobilis. Next base: position 1,833,103 of record JAQPPZ010000196.1, on the reverse strand, counting down.
CAAAAGGAGCATGTAGAACAAGAGGATAGGCTAGCCAAGGCTGGTTTATACACTCACACTGAGCATGAAGAGCACGTTCATAGGAGGGCTTTTTCACAAGCCGACGTGCATCAGGAGCATAGAGATTCTCACACTCATGTTAGTGCCCAACAGAGAGAATGACCACCACCATTCGAAGATCAGAGGCAATGACAATATGAGGAAGAAGAGGGAGATGGAGCCGATCATGGATATCTCGAAAGCTCCCATGTTGAGGAGGAGGAAGAGCAACATCCTCCACCTCGATAGAGGAAGAATGTACCTCCAAGACCACCCTCACATCAGCTTAGGGAGGAGGACTTTCTATCCTCATAGGCCTATAAGGTTCTAGCTGAGAAGGTGAAAGCAATCGAGAGGCAAGGCGTGACTTTTCAAAAGTCGACATTGAGCAAGATTCATAATGAGCCTTTGGACCCCTCGGTGCCTACTCTAGCATATCCTGAGCATTTTGTCATGCCCAGGTTAGATAAATTCAAAGGTGATGAAGATGCACAAGAGCATGTCACAAGATTTTTGGATGTATGCTTCTAGATTGCAAGCAACAATGCCTTGCTTTTGCGCACATTCATCACAACCCTCTCAGGCCCAGCTTGAGAGTGGTTTAATCAGCTGAAGAAGCATAGTATCACCAATTTTGAGCAACTGGTTGATGCCTTTCTTGAACACTTTTCTTTTGGCATCAGGAAGTAAGCTAACCTTTTCGATCTAGCTGTGCTAGCTCAACGCGATGATGAGCCAATCCTAGAATACGAAAAGAGGTGGAGGAGATTAATGGTAAAGTTGCCATTCCCCATTCCTACTATAGAACTGACCCATATGTTCATGAAGAGTTGTGCCAAGCACATCTCATTATTGTTGCAACTGCAATAGTACCATACATTTGAGGAAGCTTTGGCGCAAGCCAAAGTAATTGAGGATATCAAGTTGCAAGAGGGCAACTTGAAGCTCAAGAACAGGAAGGAGGGGCACAAGAAGAGCTCCATGAAACATTAGGGCAAGTAGGCCCATGTCAATCAAGTGAGGTTAAACCTCCAAGGAGAGGATAAGGGGCAAAAAAAGTAGAATTATCAGGCCCAACCTCCTCCTACGCAATACGAACAACGCAAGAATAATTATAAGGGAAAAAATAAGGAACAATGCCCACCTCACCAATTCATGCCTTTGACAGAATCATTGACATCAATATTCCATCAATTATGTGAGGCTAAGGCAATCAGGTTGCCCAAGATTAAGTTGATCGATCCTAATCAGCCCAAGTCAAAGGGGTATCAGGATGATCTATTTTGCATCTACCATCGCATGAAGGGCCACGACATCAAAGTGTGTTGGTCCTTCAAACATATTGTGCAAAATATGATCGATAAAGGTGAGCTTATAGTGCCAAATAACTCACTAGTGCATCCGACAACCAAAACATGGGGATTTATAAAAATCCATTGCCAAACCATGAGGCACCGCGCAACAACGTTGGCCATGTCAATCAAGTGCACGTCGAACCACCTACCCAGGGGTTCGTAGGTATGGTTAATGTTGTTACCAAACATGGGAGATATGAGCAACCAAATCAACCTCGTGCTCCCATCAGGATACAAGCTACACCAAATCAACGACCAACTCAAAATATTCTAGGCCCACCAATGAGACCGGTGGTGACCATACGGAGCAAGTTGGTCCAAAACCTACAGACAACTCCTACAAAGTTGTCTATTTATGAGCTGATACAACAGTCCCCTAGGCACAGGGAGACTCTCATGGACATTCTGAGGTCCATCGAGGTGCAGTCCTAGGATGCTCAAGCATTCACCAATTTTGTGGGACATGTTCAATAGTGCCAAGAGCCTATGATCCAATTTTATGATCATGAAATTAGGATGGTTCCTACAGATACGGCTGACCCACCGTTACATATCATCGCATGTGTTAATCACATGCCATTCAAGAGGGTCTTGATCGACACTGGTTCATCGATCAATATAATAATGACCAAGGCATTGAGTCATTTAAAGTTGCCCAAGTCACATATTGTGCCCACCACCTTCACATTGAGAGCGTTTAACGATGCCCTATGCTCGATGGTTGGCACAATTATCCTACCTATTCAGGTAGGCCTAAAGACCATCTCTGTGATGTGTCATGTGATCCAAGGCGCCATGCAATATAACATCCTACTCGGGAGGCCTTGGATTCAAGAAATGCATTGTGTTCCCTCCATATTACATCAATGTGTAAAATATATTCATGAGGGATGGGTTCACGTAGTGTCGTCAGATGAAGAACCCTTCAAATTCGTGAACCTAGCTGATTTTCCTAGGGGTTTCATACTCCCATAAATGCACCTGGACGTCTAGCCAACATCACCGATTAAGAATCCAGGAGGTAAAAAAAAAGTGTGTGCTCAACCATCGACATCTGTATCAATCATATCCGAGCACACTACAACAACTTCGTTGAAACCGACTGCATCAACGATGCTTCGGGATGAAAGGAAGTTAAAGGTAAAAATGGGCAAAAAGGAAAAGAAGCATGTGCCCGAACCAGTCACCAATGAGGCTCCCACTCCCATGGAAGTGGAAGAAGCCCAGGACAAAGTCGAGGAGGTACCTCAGCCTACCTCGCCTACATCATCAACAGGGTCATCCACACCGTGGGTGACTGTTCATCTGGCCAACACAGGGTTAGGTGAATATATTGTGCAGAATGTCACCTTTGGACCAATTCTAGAGACTACACAAGAGATGGGCTGACCGCATGCTCATCATTTTTTGGTTGGATCAGTAGTGCCATTGGGAGAGCCACCCAATCAAACGAACTTCATCTACGTTAGGTTGGATCAGCTTCCTACTCGAACGCCCATGGATGAAGATGATGGCAAACCATTCATAGTGAATGTTCGTTACCTATCCAACCCTGAATATTCCATGCGCATTTTTGAATTATATCATTGGCATGGGTATGGCCTTGGTCTTTTTGAGCAAGGACGTAGGACTCCTCTTGAGCCACATTATCAGTTGGCAACTGATAGGTTTGGGCTAGGGTTACAAATACGAGGATAGGATGATTTGCTTATCGCATATTTAGATCACCTGTACCTTAGTCTGGGGGACGATGTGGATTTCAACCCATATCACCCTAATCCTTCTACGTTCTAGAGGGATAACCGGATGGTATCTTACATCACCATAGCACCACCCAAGACGTATCATGATAATATCTTGGTAGATAGTGAGTCTTCACTCGATAATCAATTGAGGGATGAGGTTGAGCCGGTTTATGAGGCAGTATCATATTTATGGCACTTGTACCCAATTTTATCGGATAATAATGATAGTGATCAGGAGATAGCCTATATGGGGCCACATTTTCTAGAACATCCCATTCCATTGGGGAAAATGAAGGATTGTATTATGATAGTGATGAAGAAGATGAAATAGAGAGAGCCTATCTAGGACCTCCTTACCTACGTCATCATAATGCACCTTATACGACTAAGGAAATGCGATGAGAGATCAATCTCAACCCTCACCTTAGGGGAATACCACCAAACTTCAATGTGATCTATCACTTGGTGTTTCTTGACCTACCTATGTACATGGAGCTCATTGAGTCGAATGATCCAATATTGTAATCAGTGCATAGAGAGGATCCAGTCATCCGTAGTTTACATAGAGAGGACCCATTTGTGCCTGTGTTGATAGAGCTAGATCTCGGGTATGGGAGCTACATTGATGATGTAGATGTTTTTCCATGTGGTCTTGGAGATCAATTCCATTCCATCAATATGGTCTCCATTTATTTGACCACTCCACTTTGTAATCCAGTAGATCCATCTAGACCGTTGTATCTCAATGTAGATGTTATCGATTGGGATCATGTTGACTCACTTGTTGAGCTTGAAGATTTCTTCCCTAATGAAGAAATGTTGCAACCATTTCATTTTGTGCTAGGTTGTGCTTATGATGTCTATCATGCTGAGAATGCTTCCGATGTGGAACCTATCAACCCAACTGATGACATCCATTTGATCCCTACGCCTCATCAGCTTGAGGAGGGATCACACATGTCAGTAGAGGAAACCTTCGATGTGGATATCAGTCATGATCCCACCAATCCAAGGAAGGTTAAATTTGGAGAGAGTCTCACTCTAGATGAGTGTGCTATCCTCATCCCTCTATTGAAAGAGAGACCTAATATTTTTGCTTGGACTTACAAAGATATGCCAGGTCTAGACCCAAAATTGGTTACTCATAACCTTTCGCTAGATCTATCAAAGAAGCCGATCAAGCAGAAGCTTAGAAAGATGCATCCAATAGTAGCCTTAATGGTGAAAGATGAGTTACAAAATTTGTTGGATGTAGAGTTTGTAATCTCCATCGACTATCTCGAAATGGGTATCCAATATGGTGCCCATAGGAAAACTTGATGGAAGGATCTGTATTTGTATGGATTTTAGAGACCTGAATAAGGCAACACCCAAGGATTCATTTCCATTGCCAAATATTGATGCTCTTGTGGATGCAACTGTAGGTCATGAGATGCTCTCCCTGATGGATGGTTTTTTTGGTTACAATCAAATTTAGATTAAACCCGAAGACCAACATAAAACCATGTTTATAATGCCATGGGGGACATTTTTCTATAAAGTTATGCCATTTGGCCTTAAAAATATTGGTGCCACATATCAACATGCCATGACATATATCTTTCATGACTACATGCATAAGATATTAGAAGATTATATCGATGACTTGTTGGCCAAGTCATTATGTATGTTGAGCATGCAGAGGTCTTGAGGAAGGTCTTCGATCGCTTGATAGAGCATAATGTCAAGTTGAATCCTAAGAAGTGCATATTTGGCATAACTTCAGGTAAACTCTTAGGATTCATCATTTCCAAATGAGGCATCGAAGTTGACCCAACGAAGGTCAAGGCTATCTTAGAGATGCGTCCTCCCTCAAATATTAAGGAATTAAGAAGCCTACAGGGCAAAGTAGCATCGATAAAGTGATTTATCACTCAATTATCGGATAAATGTCGACCCATGAATCGACTGCTACATAAGGGGGTCCCATTCAACTGGGATGAGGACTGTCAAGCAACCTTTGCTGAAATAAAGCAATACCTAGTGACACCACTAGTACTAGCTCCACCAAGGCTAGATGTGCCATTTCTACTATATATCGATAACTAACTTTGCATTAGGGACCATGTTAGCCCAAAAGAACGTGCAAGGCAAAGAACAAGCCATATATTATATTAGCCAAACCTTGGTGAGTTATGAGCTAGGATATGCATATGTGGAGAAGTTGTGTTTAGCAGTAGTGTTCACTACCAAGAAATTATGGCACTATATGCTAAGTCATACGACATATGTAATATCAAAACAAAATCCTTTGCAGTACATGATGAGTAAGACATATCATAATACACATACTGCAAAGTGGATCATGCTACTGATAGAATTCAATTTGGAATTCATAAGCCAAAATTCCATTAAGGGACAAGTCATAGTTGATCAACTGGCTGAGGCACCACTATCAAATAGTAGGCCTCTGACCATTGAGCTTCTGAATGATGTGGTCTTCATCGTATCCGAAGCTCCCAAACCTGAAGAACTAGAGAATAATGTTGATATGACTTTGTTCTTTGATGGTTCGAAGTGCGAGCAAGGGGGTGGTGCAAGAATAGTGTTTTTCATGTCGTAAGGAGCTCCAATGCCCTTGTCATTTAAATTAGACTTTCCTTGCACCAACAACAATGCTGAGTATGAAGCCCTACTATTGGGCCTCCACACAACCATCACCATGAACATTAAAATATTAAACATCTTTGGTGACTCCTTGCTCATAGTCAACCAAGTTAAGGGGCTCTTTCAGTGTCGATGTCCCATATTGAAAGCTTATAAAGATCTTGTTGTTACATATTTGGCTAAGTTGGAATGGTATGACATCGAGGCAATCCCTCATTCATAAAATAGGTTTGTAGACACCATGGCATATTTGGGATCCTTAATCCCTCAAAATCCATCTATGGATTTTACTACCATCCATGTTAAAATGCTCTCGCATCCTACAGTGGAGCATGAAGCCTTTGATAATAAAGAGTCAATCAACATGATTAGCATGGAACCAAAAGCTGAATGGTTCTACAGAGCTGAAGACTTTCTAAAGAAGGCACCCTGGGGGTCATTAACCTCTTAGAGTCCGACGGGGAGTGGCACCACCATTCACCACAAGGTTGTTTCCCAGTCTGCATTTGCACATGTAGATACGCAAGGGGAGCAAGTCATCTTAGCAATCAAAGTTGAGGCTTACTAGAGCTGGATGTCACAAATCCAAGACTTCTTAAAACTTGGTATGATCCTAGAGGGATTGTCGCGTGCCGCAAAATGCACATTCAAGCAGAAAGTGACTAAATATGTCTTGCTAGGAGATATTTTGTATCGACGAGGCTATGATGGAGTTCTCCTTCATTGTCTAGAGCCCCAAGAGGCATCTTGGGTGATTTCACAAGCTCATGATGGTATGTGCGGTGGCCATTTTAGTGGCATGGCCATCATCAAGCGCATCCTTCGAATGGGTTACTATTGGCCCACTATGGAGAAGGATTGCAATGTGTATGTCAAGAAATGCATCAAATGTCAGCATCATGCTAATCTTACGCACTTGCCATCATAGGCCTTACAGCCCATCCAAGCGGCTTGGCCATTTGCTCAGTGGGGATTAGATCTTATAGGCAAGATCTCTCCTCCGTCATCGGGTTGGCATACATTTATTATCACGGCTACTGAGTACTTTACCAAGTGGGTGGAAGCAATACCCTTAACAACGATAACTGGAGCTCGCATAGCAGATTTTATACTCGAGCATATCATATGTCATTTTGGGATTCCATCCAAGATAGTTTCGGATAATGGAACATCATTTAAGAACAAAATTGTGAGAGCTTTGACGTCTAAGTATAGAATCAAGCACAGTTTTGTGACTCCATACTATCCGCAAGCAAACGGGCAAGTTGAGGCCTCAAACAAGATAGTGGTTGCCATCTTGAAAAATATGGTACAAGAACACCACAAAGATTGGCATATCCAACTGCCCCTTGCATTATGGGCTTACAGGACTAGCATTCGGACACCCACTAGGGCAACTCCATTTTCACTAGTATATGGCACTAAGGCCATTATGCCCTTAGAGTTGGAAATTCCAACGCTGTGCATCGCATTGAAAGAGTTCATCGATGATGACACCACATGGCAAGCTCACCTGGATCAACTGACGCTACTTGATGAACATCGCGTGAATGCCCTTGAGCATCTCTGCATTTATCAGGAGTGACTAAAATGAGCTTACAATATCAAAGTCCACCAGAGAGACTTTGAAGTTGGGGATCTTGTGCTAAAAGAGAACCAATAGAACTCTAATTTACCACCTGATATGCGAGACAAATTCATGGCTAATTGGCTAGGACCTTATATCATATCTAAAAATATTGGTCCAGGTACCTATCGCCTAACATCGCTAGGGGGTGTTGAAGAGCCTGAACCTCTCAACATCATCCATATTAAGGCATTCTATGCTTAAAAGCATAGCAAAAGGCTCCAAGGGTTCCTAAAACCTCTTGGTCATGTCAGTTAAAGGCCCCGAGGGTTTGCTTATAACCGCTCGGTCATCCCAAAAAGGCACCAAGGGTTTCTAAGAAACCGCTTGGTCAACCCAAAGGCCTTGAGGGTTTGCTTAAAATCGCTCGGTCATCCTAAAAGGCTCCAAGATCTCTTGTGAGTAGTTTGGTCAATCAAAAAGCTCCAAAGGTATTTCAAACCTTTGGTCAACCCCAAAAGGCTCTAAGGGTTTTGCTTATAACCGCTTGGTCATCCTAAAAAGCTCCAAGGATTTTTTGGAAAATTGCTTGGTCAATTTAAAGGCTCCAATGATATTTCCTCACCGTTTGGTCACTCCTAAAGGCTCCAAAGGCATGTACTCACCATTTGGTCAAATATAAAGGCTCAAAATCAATAAAAATTAAAAATCAATAAAATCCAAAAAAATGGTAAAGCATAAAATCCAAAAACATTTGCATTTGCATTATGCATTTCCATTTGCATTTACATATGCATTCACTATATTATATTGCATGTAGGTATTCTTCATCCGTTGCATTCCATAGTAGGATGGATTGTGTTTGTCAGTATTACAAACGATGCCACGTTTGTGTTTCAATCATGCACCTCTGCATTTATCATAATCCATCATTCATGTGAGTAATTGTGTTTTTCAACACAACCCATTTTGTTGCTATGAAGAATATACTAGGGTTTTCTTGTCATTCAACCATACCTAGAGGTCTTCTCAAGAGTTGATAGAAAGCTTGCTTTGCTTTTGTAGTTGAGGTCTAGTTAGTATAGCCCTTAGCATATCATAATCCTATCACTAATCAACAAATTAAACAATCCTAATAAGGACTAGGGGAATATGAAATCTACAAAGTAGGACCAGGTATCCTGAGGTGAAAAGAGTTATTCTTGCTTATCCCCCTATGCAAACAGTATGGGAAATGTTGGTAATTGGCAAAAGGACAAGTTTATTCCCTACCTATAATCCCTTGCTTATGATAAAATGAGCAATATCCCAGAGTGATATCCCACATCAATCCTCAATATTGATACCCTAGATCGATATCATAGATTGACATCCTATATTGATATCCCATATTGATATCATAGATCGATATACTCAATCGATATCCCAGAAATAGTTTCCCCCAAAGTCAAATCCCCAAAGGGAAGTTTCTGAAGAAAATTATCAAATGTAAATTCCAGAAAATTAAGATCAAATGAAGATCAAAAATCAAAGTTCAAATGAAGATCAAAAATCAAAGTTTAAATCCAGATCAAATGAATATCAAAAAGCAAGTTCAAATGAAGATCAAATGAATATCCAAAGAAAGTTCAAATTCAAAGTGGAATCAAATCCCTTGCATAATTATATATGAGCAAGTATCCCAAAAAATTGAAAAAAATAAGGGAGTGAACTTGAATCCATGGAATTTTCAGCACTATTGTACCTTACGCATGATGATATGTCTGATGCATTAGCACCTTGCTTATGTACAGACCAATGTTTGAATGTGGAAGAGCTAGCTTCAGGTGTCTTGTATCACCTAGTGGCCTAGTCCAACTGAAATCTAAACCTAGGATTGGATAAACATATGCGGACCCCCTATCTTAGCAATGGGCTGAAAGAATCCCACCTGACATCGGGGTATGCTTATGCCTTATCTTAATATACTCATGTGCACACATAGGGATAATGAATAGTTAGGGCCTATCCTAGCAAAAGCCTTACATTTCAAAAGTCTAGTTTGGTCAGTATACAACTTTTGATAAGTCTACTAGGGTGTTTGAGTCTCATGGAAAACCTCAAAAATTTCTCTAATAGCAACAAAATACCAAATATCACAAACCATATAAAATAAAGTCATTTCAATCATCAAACTGCAAAGTATCGAATCCGTGATACATCATTTACATTAAGCACAAAGTTTTCATGATATAGGATAGATACCGGATGGATATCAAAAATGATATTTAGATGGCCACTGACTATATTGTGCATATCTTTCAAATTGCAAAAGGAATATCGAGTGACATATTATACCATTCGCCTCATACCACTTCATATCATTGCATTTCATATATGGGTGATTAATTGATTAAATTCTTGTAATGAGGATTTTCAATTACATTCATGATTTTTACACATTCTGTGGTGTCATCCATTAGATTGTTAAACACATATCACATTCATTCCTTATGTTTTAAGTGATTAAAGCATACAAGTTCATTTACATTAGATTACCATCATGTAAATAATGCATTACATACATTGCACCAACATATCGTGACATCGTCATAAATTAAATGCATGCAATAAAGCAAAATTAAATATGCATTTAAAAGTAAACATCGCATCCATATGCATCCATCATAAATAGCACATCTAATCATCTAGATCACTGCATACCATCATCATCATAAATTAAAATAGCTATCTAGTGCATGTCATTCATACATCACATCATATAAGCATAGCATCAATATAAACATCTGCATCCATGTGCATAACAAAACATAAAATTAAAAATACACAAGTACACATAATGAGCCAAAATGATCAATCTCATATATATATATATATGTGTGTGTGTGTGTGTGTCCAAAAATGAGTACATCAAGGGTACATCAAAAATACCCGTAGGCTACAACTATGTAGGTCCTCGACCTTACACTCAAAAATAGTACACCAAAATATCTTTGAGATCTGTACTAAGTGTGGCCTGCACCCCTAGTCTATGAGGCACCTTCATCACCTCTGCCATCCCTGTGAGTCCTCCGTGAGCTAGCACCTTGAGTACTCGAAGACCTGTGAGTCCTCTCAGTCTTGTGTGTCCTGTGGCTCGAGCTGGCGGTGGACTATCCTGTCTCCTTGGTCCTGGTCCTGGAGCTGCTCCTATGGGTCCCTGTAGAATAAATGTCCTCTAGAACCTCCCCACCTATCAGCCTGATGTGGCCCTCCAGCTGAGAGATGCGAGCTACCCTCACATTATGAATAGTATTACCCTCCTCAATGAGGGAAGTGAGCCATCTGATCTCGACCATGGGGTCGTGGCCTCCTAGTAATGAAGATGATGGTGTTGTAGGAGGTGCCATGACAACCTATGTAGATGAGGGATGTCCCATTGATACCCTCAATAGATCCCACTTAGTGGTCATGGTATCCAGTTATGCCCATGCTAGATCATGCTCGCTAGTGAGCCTTGTGATCTTTGTCTCTACTGTAGTGAGTTGTGCCTTGAGGAGAGGCCTCTCCTCCTCATAGATGTACCACTAGCTCTATCCATGTGCAAGCTTCACCTCTATCATGGTGAGTGAGGTATCCCTATGTCATAACTGTATTTGTAACGTACCAACCTGACTCTAAAGATCAACAATCTGAGCTAGTAACTACCCCACCTCACTATCAGGAGGCACCTCACCCTCCTCTGATATGTCCTCCTTAGCCTCAACCTATGGAGCATCCCCTACTATGGCCTCTGCACCCCATCCACCCTCGGTCCATTGGTGCATATTACACCCATCTGGATCAGCCTCGGTGCCATCATCCATCCAATCGAGGGGCCCCTCTCCATACCACTGTAGAAGGGACCACCAAGTATCATATGCTGGGGTGGTGCTAGCCCTAGCCACGCCTGACTCTTGGAAGTCATCTGCCTCATCCCCTAGTGGTGTCGGCTCGATCCACTAAAGATCCCTCTCTAGAACTAGGTGCCTATAGATCATAGGTAGCTCTGAAATATCTTGTACCATACCAAACTATCGTAGAATAGAATAAAATGATACTCATGAATATCTTGTACCGAGTACCAAACTATCTCCTCGATGCATGAGTAGAACTCATACTCCATGGGGCAATCTCATGTATGCGACCGAGTACCACTCTATGTCTCACCCAGAGCTATGTAAATCTAAGGATATAATGGTCTAGGTCTCCAGTGTGAGTCCTGCTTTGAAACCCCTCCTCCTCATGGGGCTAGCATGTTGCATAGCACTGGTGAGCATCAGGAATAGTGGTGATGATGAGAGGTAGGTATGTCGATCGCTCGATCTGGATGTGCTGCCATCCCTAGATCTGAAGTAGTAAGCTACAATTGATACCTACCCAACTCCTATGGGTAATATGATATAGCTCATGGTACAACTATACCAATAAGGTGCTCCCCTAGGCTAAGAGTAGTGGCCACCATGTCGAACTCTATGTAACTCTCCTAATAATGGCTAGGAGGTTCTAGGGGATCCTCGCACCTGAGGAGTCTGGAAGCACAATCTGGATAACTAGATGCATAAATATGGCCTCTCAGATCGAGAATATGCCCTCGCCCTACCAGTATCCGATGTGGATGCCCCCATGATCAGTCCTACCCTAGGCATCCTCACTGAGGTCACCAAAAATGTCATCAAAAATATCCTCCTTGCTGGTGAAAGGAGTGGAGGTGATGTGCTCCCCATCGATCGGGATCCTAAAGATCTGATAGACATCCTCCAATGTCATAGTTATTTCACCTATGGGTAGGTGAAATGTGTTGGTCCACGCATTCCAGCGTTGGTCCAATGTAGTCATGTATGCTTGGTCTACCCAGATCATGGGTAGATCAAGCACATAGTCAAAGCCAACCACACCAAACCACTCCCGCTCCTGGTTAGTGAGTTGATCGTAGAGGGTGCAGAGGATATCTGGCTCCCTAGCTCTAGAGGTCAATTTATATAGAGAAAAAAGGTATAAGGACAATTATGACTAAGAAAAACTAAAAACAGATAAAAAAACAACCTTAAAATGTCAAAAAATCTAAAAAAGTTGCTAAAAATTTCAAAAAAATCAAAAAATTTGCATAGGAGTGGAACTACGGGTCAAACTTGTGGCCCGCATGCGGTCAAAATTTGACCATTGGGATTTGAATCCCACTATGGTTGATAGCTATGGTTCCCAATCTGTCAATTGGGAACCACATCTACCAACTACGGTCTAGGAATGTGACCTTTTTAGGGTCACTTCCTAGCCTGGCAACCCAGAAAATTAAACCTAATCTAGCCTAACTAGTGTGAGGTTCTTTGCCAGTAGTTTAATGAGGTAAATTTAGCCCATTTCTTAATGAGGTTCATTTTAAACTGGTAAGGAGTGCGAGGACTCGATTTAGAGTTACCTTTCCCACATCGATCCCTTTGTTGGATGAAGGTTGTGAAGGGTCCACCATCGGGATATGTGTGAGGTGGTAGGTAGTGGTTTCGATAGCATTTCGCATTAGTAATGCTTCCTCACCTCTTAGAGCTCTCTAGTTGCAAATCGCTTTCAAGGAATAATAATGAAATTTTCAAATGGGAAAATTTATATACTTTTTTCTAATTTCATTGGATCACAACTGACAATCGTGGTCCCAGAATTAGGGTTTTGCGATCGTAGGTCTGAGCTGCGGTTCCCAAATTTGAAATTTCTAGTTGCATCCCGGATACATGGTTTGCAACTAGCATTAAATGCACTAAAATCCCATCATGGGAAGGTCTTAAATGATAAATTAGTGATTCCTAATGGATCAAAATCTCAATAAGAGCAATCAATTTAACAAATTTGGTGATTCTCAAGCACCATGATCAATTAAAAATTCAAATAAACAAAAAAAACATTAAATAATAAAAATCCAAATGCACCTCGTATTCAGTCATTTACCCTATACACTTGACGGTTGTAGTGACTGACGCTCCATGCAATCCGACGAGATGAGTAAATAACCATAAGGACATTTGGGGTAAAATTGTCATCGTTGATTTGATATGCTTCTTTTCAATCCCGAAGAAGGCCTTCAAGGCTGGACCGCTCCATGGGAATGAGGTGTTTCATGTCATTTCTCCTATGACATCATTTTAGTAGATCATCAAAAAATTGATTCAACATAAATCTAATTAGGCATTGTATCCTTTTGATTCCCTAAGAAGGCTATTGCAGCCCGACTGCTCCATGGGATAGAAATGTGCAATTACTATTAATAGTTGCAATCATAAGTTGAACTAAGGCCTAGCCAAGTAATTAAAATGCTCAAATCTAAGTTTGTGTAGATCCTTCATTATGGTCAAGTGACCTCGTCACTTTATTCATTGTCATTACCCTCATCGACTCATCGCTTGAGGGGGTAGTCATAATATCATAATCATAATCAAAATCAATAGAAGATCCCTTGATCTTGTCAAATTGCGTTCATCTTACGAATCATTGTCAACAACTATCATAAGCTTACCCCTTTGCTTGGGGAAAATAGCATATATGATAGTTTTTTTGTAACTCTCCTCCTTTCAGATCTATAGGTCTAAATATACCTATTGAATGCACTAAAGCTACCCGAATGTGATGATGAGTGCAAAATCTTTCAAATTTAAGCCTTTCACCCAGTTGGAAGCAATGATTCTAGGATGCACATCCTTTTGTAGGACTTAGGGCATCTAATGTTGATCCGATTAATGATCATCATGTAACCTTCGACATCATTTTAGGAGGTCTATTTTTTCTCAGCGTTGTTCGATCTCACAATGCATCTCAAAAGGGGTATCTGTAGACACCTAAAATACATCATGTCGAAGGTGACTACTCATATGGGACATGCTACAAGACCATATGGAAGATCTTGGATAGACTCCAAGATAGAGTAGTGGTTCTAACCACTCAATTTGGGCTCCTTGGCCTAATCAGTCTGAACCATAGTTGAGACCTATGGTCTATAGTCTGAACCACTATTGACACCTGTGGTTCATAGCCTAGGCCATAGCTGTGACCTACGGTCTAAACTAAAGTTCAGTTGGCCTTCATCCAAGCCAAATCGGTTGGAATGACCATTTGTTCTAGAAGAAGGTAGTTGAAGGATGAAAGATTCTAGAGGCTTCCAATCCAACTATCCCAACTACCTCTTCTTGATCTTGGCTTCTCCATGAAGCCACCCCTAGCCCTTGGGTAGTCCTATAAGTACCCCTCAAAATTAGGGTAAATTATGAGGAGAGAGAGATTACATTTGAGCAGCGAAGCCCTATCGAATTGTGGACTCACTTGAGTGCATTGAGAGGGAGTTTGATTGCTATCCACTTGTTAACTAATCAAGCATCATGACAATTCATGCCATGGATGCCCTAAGGAGCTAGAATGCCAAGAAACGTGAATTCGGGCAAACGGAGGCCCAATCGCACAATTCAACCGCCAATCCAGTCAGAGGACACCAAGGCGACCCTTGATCATCAATTTGACAAGGAGGATCAAGCCCACAACCCTTAATTTGGAGGGCAAAACCACTTGATTGCTCATTGTCATGGCTGAAATCTGCGGTGTACAGTGCAGACCGCTCATCAGAGCTATGGTTTGCAACTGGTGACAACTCTCCTTACTATTTCATTTGCATTGTGCTTTATTAGACTAGATTAAGCATTTTAGTAGTTTAGTTTGCATTTGTAGAGACTTTGACCGACAGAATTAGGGTTTTTATTAGGTTTACTTCATTATAGTAAGTAGGACATAATTAGCTTAATTTCATGTTCTAATGCTTCATTTCATGCAATTAATCCATTAGATTGATAGCTATACTCATTGTTTCTATGTTTCAAGCAATATTTATGAGTATTGAATATGTCTAACACGTTTTATTAACTTTCTTGATTTCATTAGTATTATGGCATTTTCATGTTTAAATCCTTTAAAGGGCCTCATCATGAGAGGTTGCCTATGCTTTTAATACTTTTGTGTTGTTTCTTGACCGCAGGAAAGCAGATTCGAAGGAGATTCAACCATCCAATTCCTTCCTCAACGCGAAGAAGAGGGTCAACTCCACCCTAGAGCAGTTCGTGTCACCCCGAATGGCTTGAAACTCACATTTTCCCTTGAGAGGGATTTCATATGCTTTTCCTACTGTAATAAGAGTATCAAATTGGTATCCCTAAGAGGGACGTATTTGTAATTGGAATTGGCTTCATAAATGGAAATAAAGTGTTCTCATTCTTTATCATTTGTTGTCAATTTTGCAATGCATGCTTTTGTATCTTTTATTTCAATTACACAGTAGGAAGCATAGGTGTGAGGCCGTTTTGGTGGTCACACAAGCAAGCTCATCTTGCAATGGAGGCTACTTGTGAAAACCCCTCTTCATTAATTGGTTCTTCTATAGGGGTCAAAAGCATCATTGTGCCAACTTCTACAACTCACACTCTTGATCATTCTTTATTGATTACAACTTCATCTATCATGGCAAATGTCACTCAAGGCATTACTCAGTACCTCGTTGATACTTCATCATCTCAATATTTGGAAGAGACAAGTCATGAAGTGATTTCTTTCTTGGGAATCATTTACTTTCTACTTGGTGACTTCAAACCTAAAGCCACCTATGAGAAATATCCTTCACCACTCTCCTCTCATCTTATACACCCATTTTTGTAACACCCTTCGCAACATATTTTGGATGGCAACAAAAATCTAACCCACACACAGTAAGACATCAAAGCCATTATCCAAAATTTTTCCATGGTCTTCACCACCACAACTTCCCAAATACTCATGGGACCTTCTCTTCAAATATACATTCTCCTATACAACAACATACACAATTGTTTCCTTTCTCTACACTCACAAATTTTGATCTCTTCTTCAGCATACCTCCACAAATTCCCTTTCATTCCATCTCGTCAATGATACCTGCTTCCCTCTATTCCACAAACCCACCTTTCAAAGCCAATTTTTTAATATTAGTTAGTCTTATTCTGATATTCTTCACCAAAATATATATAACATTAGTATGTAGGCCCCTGCTTCCCCTGGTTATACACAAGTGTCATATTATTCTCACATTTCTCAACTTCTTCAAAACCTACCTACATATTCTTTAGTCCCACAAACATCTCAAATTCTTTAGCATAACACTCCTACACCTTCTCAAATGAGTAATTCCATCCCTATTTCACACTAGAGTGGTTTCTTCACTTCAAAACCAACATGGACTTCCACCATACCTACAACATCATATTTTTCCCTCTCCTTACATCTTAGTATGAGTGGCCCTCCACCTATCAATAGGCATAAACTGAGGTCCTTTTTCAATAGGTCAATCAAAACTACCTTCAACATCTATATCATCCACATGTACAGGGATCTGATCAAATTTTCCAACAAATTCTAATTCATATAAATCAACAAGTGTCATCTCAAGTGCAACATCAAGCTCCTAAAAATCCAAATCAGCCCTCTATGGCTCAATCTTACCAAAAATAACTTCAACAACAAAAAATTCATTAATATCAAATTCATCAATACCAAATTCATCATCAACAACTCCATCAAGAGTAGCTTCATCAGCAACAACTCCACCAAGCTCACCTCCATCAATAATAGCTCCACTAGGAGCAACTCAATCAACAACAGTCATACCGACACCAACTGCAACAACAACAATAGTTGTATCAACAATTTCAACAACAATAAATTTCTTCATCATTTCAACTCCACACCACATTGTATCATACTCAGTCTCCTCCTACTTATTACATGCAATCACTTCCTCATCATTCTACTAGCATATATAATTATTATTTTGAATGACCTATTATAGAATAAATTATTCTCTTCAGCCACACATCGCAAGTGCCCCCAACCAAAATGCAACTCATGAGGGATAAGCTTAAAAACCTTGACTAGCAAACTAATGGTTATGAGCCACATAAATTGACTTACAATCAAATTTTCAATGACCCTATTCATCCAGTTATGGCACTTCATCAATATCTTCAAAAATTTGAGATGCCCAAATTTGATAAATTCAAGGGTAAGAAGGATCCTTAGGAGCACCTATGCAATTATCGATATGCTTAACACCTTTTTCAAGGTAGCAATGCACTTATGCTCTACATGTTTCCATTATCTCTTGGTTTCCAAGCCCTCAATTAGTTCAACAACCTTCCTCAACATAGCTTGTTTAATTTGAATAATTAGCCAACCAATTCCTTAAGCATTTTTTCATCAACATCAAAAAGAAAATGTGGTTACCAAATCTCTAGACTATAGTCTATAATAATTTGATGATGAACCAATAAATGGATATGTTGTGAGGTGACGTGACATCATACATGATTTGACATTCCTAATTCCACCACCAAAATTAGTCAAGATGTTTGCAAAGAGCTATGCCAAACACATATCATCTAGACTTCAAATACAACAACATCGCTCTTTTGAAGATGCAATTGCTCAAGCCAAAATAATTGAGGATATAAAAGTACAAGAGGGTGAAGTAAAGCTTCATAAGAAGACTTATTACACTCCCAACACTCGATTCAGTAGAGGTGGTCCAAATCCAAATCTACCAAATCCATCATAAACCAATAAAGTTATGTTGAGTCCTACACTAACACCATCCCCACAACAATCTCAACCATATCAGCAAGGATATCAACAATCTAGGGTTCCTCCCCCAACCAATCAAGCTCAAAATTGGCAACAACATCAACAATGTGCACCACGTAATTAGACTCATTTATCAAATTCATTACTGAATATATTTCAAAATTTGTATTATGTTGGGCACATTATTTTACCAAAATCAAGGCTTGAGGACCTAAGTCAGCTAAATCTCAAGAACTACAATGAACATATATATTTCAAATATCATAGGCAATAGGGACATGATATCAAAATTTGTCACACATTTTACCATTTGGTAGAATATCTTATTGACAATGGGGTTATTCATGCTAAAAATTCTTTAGTGCCCTAAAATCAAAATTTGGGGATCTATAAAACACCTCTACCGGAACATGGGCAGCCCCAAACGCAACTCAATACTTCCACCTTTTAACCTAGATCTCAATAAGTTAATCATGTAAATCACAACCCATCCCAATAGGGCTTTGTAGACATGATCAATATCACTACATAAAACTAGTTCTACTCCATACATCTTGATAATTAGGAGAATCGACCCACTGTCACTACTTTATTTACACCATCAATACAAAAAGAACCTGCCACTAGTATCATGTAACATCGTTACCATTCACAGCAGTCTCATTCATCAAATTTGCACAACTCTTGATAGGTTATGCATATACAACCTCTTATAGAAATCATAGCCTCATCAAGAGGCTTTAAACAAGATTCTAAATTCAATCAATGTGGAACCGCATGATACCAATGCCTTCATATAGTTTTTTGGTAATGTACAAACATGCATGCAACCTTCTATCATATTTTATGACCATGATATCACAACTCTTGAAGGTGAGGGTATTGATCCTCCAATGCATATCCTGGATTGTATAAATGATACTACATACAAACATGTTCTAATTGATACAGGCTCATCCATAAGCATCATTTTTGCTATTGCCTTGTAGCATCTTAATATTATACCCACCCATCTTGCTACTCCCACTTTGGATCTACAAGCATTTGTCGGTTCCATACACAAAATAATCGGTTCTATTATCTTTCCCATCCAAATTTATGTCAAGATAAAACCTATTTTATATCACATCATCAAGGTAGAAATGCAGTAAAACATCCTCAAGAGTCCATGTATTTGGGACATGCAATGTGTCCCCTCCATGCTCCATCATTTTCCGAAGTATCTCCATGATGATCAAGTCCACCGCATTTAGGTTGATGAGGATCCTTTCCAATTTTACAACATAATTGCTCCTCCACCAAGCTCACTACTATATTCCATATAATTCACACCCATCATAGTATAACTTGATACTTATGATCATTCATCCACCACTCAATCAAACCCTCCAATATTACCCTCTCCTTCTTCCACCAATGCATCAATCAACCCTTCTAGTCACCTCACTAAACACATATAGCACATACCTCATTCACCCTTGAGATTTCCTTCTTCTCCGTCTCTCCAACCTCCCCCACCACCATCATCATACATAACCCATCTTGGGATGCAACCTCTTACATACACCAATGTCATGCCTAAAATCCCCATTTTACCTACTCCTAACATTCCTCCTATTCTCCCATAATCATTACCAAATATATCTCACTCCAATATCCATTCCAATAAACCTCCATCCTCATCTACTTCAAAATTCCCACATGGTAACCATCCTATCTTATCTACTTAGACTGAGTGTCATTCCTAGGAACAACATACCACCCAACTCGATCTCCAACTCAACTAGTCCCTACTACTCATTGCTTATTCTCTTCTTCCTCTTCCTTAGGAATCATAACCATCATCCTCCTCATCACATCGGTGGTTGTCATCCCACCATGATAATTATGGCATGCTTCATGTATCCATTCTCATGACCAACTCTAGTGTAGGGGAATATAATATTCATAATGCTCATGTCTCTCCTCCCAATATCTAGTCCATTCATGATTTTGGTCGTCCTCATAATGTACCCTCCATAATTGGTGTTATCATTCCCCTCAACCCACCTTCAAATTGCATGAACTTCATCTATGGCGATGTCGATACCTCTTCTCCTGTACCTATGCCTAAGTAACTTGAAGATAGATTTTGTGGGAACCTTGATCATATGTCAAACCTAAATTTTGTGATATTTTATTTTAAATGCTTCCATTGGTATGGTTTGCTTTGGGTTGTTATGAACAAGGGTCTAGAACTCTTACTGACCCACCATATCAATAGCCCAAAGATAAATTTAGCTTGGGTTATCACCCTGAACCTATCAATGTCTTATAAGATAAACTTCATCACCTTTCTCTAAACCTCCTAGATGATGATTATGACACTGAATCAAAATATGATTTCCATATAAATCCTCCATTCCTCATTCTATCATCAATGTTCTTGACCATTTCTTTCAGGATTCAACATACTATCGTTATTCCTTCTGCTTATGCCATTGAATATCTTATCAAGAATTTTGCAGTGTTATTGCTAACATCTACTTTTATGGATATAGTCCCTATTCCCATATTTCTATTATCTATCTACCCATACACACACTCACATAACAGGATATAATTTTAATATCTCCTTGTTACCCCTACTCTCCACTCGTGATGTTGCAACCCCATTTGAATCAATCCATACCTTCATCTTCTTTCAATGCATCTTCTATCGATTCTATACTTTATCCTATGTCACATTCATCAATAAATATGATCTCCATAGATCTATTCACCCCACTTCGCTACAATTCTCATCCTAACCAAATCATCTATATCAATCCTAATTACCTTGATCTCAATCACATTTCCCTCGAACCTTCCCCAAAGGATTTTATTTCATAAAAATACTTACTCCACTTGGCTAATGCCCTCTTTTATTCCATCCCCTCCCATACTCCTTTCATCCATAACACAAAAATTTCTCCTGATGATAGGGCTCCTATCCCTAATGCTATAGAGGACTTACACCTCATTACCATCCCTTCTCAACTCGAGGAAGGTTTCCACATGCTTGTGGAGGATACAATTGATGTTGATATTAGTGATGATTCTTCCCATCCTCATATCATTAAATTAGGTACAAGCCTATCCCTTGAAGAGCAAGAGTGTTTTACAACACTTCTCAAATAAATACAAAAAAGTATTTGCATGGTCTTACACTGATATGCTAGGTCTCGACCCATATTTGGTCATCCATTCAACACAAGCACTAAACCCATTAAGCAAAAGCTCTACAAGATGAATCCTACCATCATATTAATGGTAGAGAAGTTACAAAAACTCCTTGACATCATATTCATACAACCAAGTTATTACCTTGAATGGGTTTCCAAAATGATCCCAATCACAAAGCCAAAGGGAGGGATTCAAATATGCACTAACTTCAAATATCTTAATAAAGCATGTCCTAAGGACAAATTCCCCCTCCCCAACATTGATACTTTGGTTGACTCTGCAAAAAGTCACAAAATTTTGTCCCTCATGGATGGGTTTTCAAGATACAACCAAATCTGATTTAACCTTGATGACCAACATAAAAAATATTTTACCACTCCTTGGGGAACTTTCTGCTACAAGGTCATGTCATTCAACCTTAAGAATGTAGGTGCCACATATCAACGTGCTATGACTTATATATTCCATGACTACATCATGCATAAAATCATATAATATTATGTGGATGACCTACTAGCTAAGTCTTAAAAGCATCATCAACACATTGATGACTTGCATAAAATTTTTGATTGACTCCTTGAGTACAATGTACTTTTGAATCCAAAAAAGTATGTTTTTGGTGTCACCTCAAGAAAAATTCTTGGGTTTATTGTTTTCTAGAAGGTAATCAAAGTTCACCCCAATAAGGTCAAGTCTATCATAGCCATGTCACCCCCTACAAATTTGAAACAATTATGCAACTTGTAGGGCAAAATCCAAGTGATTCATCACGTTATCACCCAATTGTTAGATAAGTGCAAGTTATTCAACCGTATCTTATAAAAGGGGGTCGCATTCAATTGGGACAATGAGTTTCAAGTAACCTTTGATGGTATCATGACCTACCTCACTTTTTCACCTATATTATCTTTGTCTTACCTTGATTTCCCTTTCCATCTGTACATATATGCCACAAAATTTTACATTGGGAATATTTTTGACCCAAAAAAATGAGGCTAGCCTAGAACAAGCCATCTACTATATCATCTGCATGGTAGTAAGCTATGAAATACAGTACACTTACATGGAAAAACTTTTCCTTGTGATAGTCTTCACCACAAATAAGTTTCATCATTACATGTTAAATCATACAACTTATCTTGTAGCTCACAACAATCCAATCAGATACATGATGGGTAGAAGCTATAATAATAATCGCATAGCCAAATGGATCATGTTTCTCACTAAATTTAATCTTGAATTTATCAGTCAGAAATCCATCAAAGGTCAAGTCATCACTGGCATATTGTAGAAGCTCCTTTACCTAATAATAAACCACTTATCATCGAGCTTCCTGATGACTCAGTGTTTCATGCCACTAAAGTTGAACAAGTGGAATCTGAGATAAAAGTAGATCTGACCCTCTTCTTTGATGGCTCCTATTGTGAATTAGGGGTTGGAATAGGGATTGTCTTATTTGCACCCCAAGGGACACCACTCCCCTTTTCATTCAAATTAGACTTTTCTTGCATAAATAATAATGAAGAATATGAGGTACTTATCCTCGACCTTAAAATAACACTTGCTATGTACAACAAGAGATAACAAATTTGGAGTGATTCCCTACTCATCATCAATAAAGTAAAGAAAATTTACCAATGTTGGTGTCCCATGCTCAAACAATACAAGCACATCACTGATAAATTGCTTGCTCAGTTTGAATGGTATGAAATTGACATTGCTCTATGGTCTAGTAATTGTTTTTCCAATAATAATGGCTTCATTCAGTTCCTTGATACCACAAAATCCACATGATGAAATAACTCAGGTGCATGTACAAATGCTTCACAAATCATTCATGTCCCCATCAACTTCCCTAATGACATGGGCATCAATTGTGTTCAAACCCAACCTTGTGACCCTTGGTCTTCTTAAATCAAGAACTATATCAAGCTATACATTCTTTCACCAGATTTACCTCACACTAGTAAGCATGCATTCAAACAAAATACCATCCATTTCACTTTGTTGGGAGACACCTTGTACAAACGCAACTACGATGGCTTCCTTATGCATTGCCTAAAACCCTAAGAGGCTAATCATGTTCTTGTAGTAGCCCATGATGGTACATATGGTGGACACTTCAATGGCATGGTCATCGCCAAATGCATCCTCTTCATGGGATATTACTAACCCACCATGGAGCATGATTGTTGTACATATATCAAGAAATGTGTTAAGTGCCAATAGCATGCTAATCTCATGCACCTACCATCTCAAGCTCTACAACCTATTCAATATATGTGGTCATTTTCTCAATGGGGCCTAGACCTCATTGGAAAAATTACCCTCACTTCTTCCAACAATCACAAGTTCATTATTACCACTACCAAATATTTTACAAAGTGGGTTGAGGCAATTCCTCTTATCCAAATGATAGAGCCTAAAATTGTTGATTTTATTACACAACACATCATTTGTTGTTTTGATATTCCTTTGAAAATCATCTCTGATAATGGTACACCATTTAAGAACAAGAATATTCATGCATTGTGTGACAAATACAACATTCAACATAACTTCTCAATGTCATACTACCCCCAGGGTAATGGCAAAGTTGAAGCTACAAATAAAATTATTTATGCCATTCTTCGCACAATTATCTCAAAGTCACACCATGATTGGCATAATCATATACCTTTAGCACTCTAGACCTACAGAACCAGCATAATAACACCTACTAGGGCAACACCATTCTCATTATTCTATGGTTTAGAGGCCATTATACCCTTAGAACTAGATATTCCTTCTTTAAGGATCTCATTACAAGAATTCATTGATGATGGCATTGCTCATCAAGAATGATTAGATTGACTTACCCTTCTAGATGAATGTTACATCAATGCTATTGAACATATGCACGTTTATCAAGATCACCTTTGATGTGCATATAACAACAAGGTTCATCCACAAGAGTTCCAAATCAGTGATTTGGTACTCAAAGAGAATCAACAAAATACTAGTCAACCATGCCATCTTCATGATAAATTTACACCAAACTAGTTAGGGCCATATATCATCATAAGAAAATTTAGTTTTGGGGCCTATCGCTTGGCCAATCTCAAAGGAATTGAGGAGCTTGAACCCCTCAATATCATCCACCTATGCACATTTTATGCTTGACTATTGTCCAAGTCATTTCTCTACTTTCTATAAGAGCTAATATTTATTGTTACAATTGTACAAAGTGCAAGAACAATAACAACAATAATAAAAATGAAAAAAAAATCAAAATCATCCATTTGCAATGTAATTTGCAAATCATATTATGTTGTCTTTATTTCCTCTCTTCTCTTCTCTCTCTTCTTGCTAAAGGTCTTCTAAATATGGTATGGTCATGCTTCGAGCAACTGCATACCTTTGATTTGATCTCATTTTTCTTCTTGTCCTGTTACTCTCTCTTTCTCTCCCTCTCCTTGTACTTGGTTAATGTTTTTTGGTCACACTTCGAGTGGCTACATACCTTTGATTTGGTATTTTTTTCTTATCCTTTTGTTATCTACCTCATATTGTCCCTTATCGGTGTTGTATGGTCATGCTTTGAGCGGCTACATACGTTTGATTGGTTACATTTCTTTCTTCCTTCTTCCCACTTTTTCTACTTTTTCTTTTCTTTCTTCTTTCTCTTGTCACTTTTCATCTATTTCACATGCTCAATTTTGAGCCTCTTTCATCATAATTTTCATCCATAAATCATGTTGATACCGCTAAACATTAGCATTCAATTCACTTATCACATGCATCCATACATATCATCAAGATCCTTCTACATGAACTAGATAAAATATTTAGATTCATAAATTTACGTTCAACTACCTCATTTGGTTTTTTTACTTAAAAATAAGTGGTCGTGTATTATTCTACATTCATAGGTATTCCATCATGTCACCTATCCATGTTTTTCCTTATACTATATTAGTTATTGTCACATCATTTAACTCAACTTGTACATATGCACACATTATTTTGCATACAACAAACCATTGGAGGGTTAAACATACATTTATTAGCATGTTTGTAGTGGTGTCTCATCTTATTCTTAGTTGCATGGTAATGAGAATTTCTTTTGTTACTCAACCATTCATAGTTAGTCCAATCAACCTTTATCAAATGCCATCAAATTCTAAAGTATTTTGAAGCTTCCCCTGGTTGACTTGAGTTCTTTCATGGATCAATCACATATTTCACACATTAAGCAAATTTTGAGTATAGGGAGGACAACACCTTGCATAAGTCTTACCATAAAGTAAACAATATTCCTTGCTCATATTATTATTTGCATGATCCAAACCTGAGGGCCGATAAAAAGAACAAGCTATCCTAAAAAAACACAAAAAAGAGAGCAAAAAACAAAAGCAAATCCAAAAGAGCACCACAAAGAAAAAAAAAGACCATTATCAAAAAGCTTGAATCCCTAAGGTCCTTCGATCCATAGATCATGGGGATAATCTTCATTTTTTACTGGCAATGGAGTATGTTGGAAATTTTAAGTAGTGTTGTCATTGATGTCAAGAGACAGTGTCAGTGATGTCATAAGTCAGTGCAAGGAATTGGCAAAAGGAGGGTTAAAATATTTATATTTTAAGCCCAAGAGATTTGGTTTAAAGCTTCACATGATTGGTCAAAATATTGACAAAAGACCCTGAAGAAAGGAGATACCTAGGCTCAAAGGAAATAATTTTATAATATTTATTATTATAATATTAAAGATGTTCAGATAAAGCCTAAGGTTGGAAAAGAAAAATACCTAGGCCCAAAGGAAATAATATTATAATATTTATTATTATAATATTAAGAGTTTAAGTTAAGCCTAAGGTTAATTAATTATAATATTTATATTATAATTAATAATATAAATTAATTTAATTAAACCCTAAAGTTAGGGTTGGGCGCAAAATATTTCATTTTAATATTTTCCCATCGACGTCGAGCAAAAAATAAGATATGGTATTTATACCATATGGTTTGGATGCAATAAAGCAAGTCTCTGAAAATTACATTGCGCATGCGAAGGGCTAAGAAAGATTTCGAGCAATTTTTATGAGCAAGGAAAAGGTTTTAATTTTTATAAGGTTGAAGCAGATGACGAACGAATAAGGTGGAGTGAGGGGAACTCCCATAACCATCTGCTTAGGTGGTCTAGTGGCAAGGCCTGGCGCGTAGGTTGTTGGCAAGATAGATATCTTGCGTTCGATTCCCTACAGGAGCGGACGTTAAAGGCTTTTATCGTTTGGTTTTTGTGTCAACAAAGGAAATAAGAAGTGAAAGGTACTTCTTTGGTTTTGTGAGGACGCGTAGCCCGTGTGGTTGTCAAAGTCATGGCTAAGGTGTTTGGCAAGCAGGTGAACACGAGTTCGAATCACGTGGGGTGCTTTGTGGAGTCTAAGGTGCACGAAAATTATTTTTTTGCTTGTGGCTAAGGTATGCTAAATAATTTTTATTTTTGCCAAGTGCTAATTGTAGTTTGGAGTTTATAACTGTTTCCAAGGATTTTTGTTGGCATAATTTGGAATTAATTTTGGATTGAAAGTTGGAAAGGATAAGGTGTATTCAAGGACTTTTGATTGTGATTTGAAATTTATTTTGAGGGTTGAAATTTGATTTAAATATTTTATTGAGTTGGAGTTAAGAGGAGTTATATGGAGATTGCCATTATAGTTATTTTCTTGAGTGAATGATTCATTGATTGAAGATTGATTTTTAAGGAGTAATAAGATGTATTTGTGATTTTTCATTCTATGTGTATTACTTGAATGGTGAAATATTTGTTAGCGTAAATATTTCTATGGATATTTTGAGATAGGTTGTTGCTATCTAACCTAGAGTTGGCAAAAGGTTTTGGTTGTGAGTAAAACAAGTTTTGAATATATATCTCCATCAAAACAAAAGTTATGGGAACATCTTCCTTATGATTGAAATGTTGTTGAATTGAATGTTGTGAAATGCAAAGGTGGAGAGAAAATGATTGTTTGATAAGCATTGTTGGAAATGTTTGAGTAAGTTTTCATATGCATGATTGGTGAATGATTAAGAGAATATTTGAGTTAGAGATTGAGGATTTTTTGAGTTAAGGTTTGAGACCCACATTGTGCATTTTGGTTGGAAGTAGTGTGAAACACTTGATTAGGGTTTGTAAGCAAGTTGTGCTTCATTGGTTGAATTATTGAGTAAAATTTTTGAGCATTGGTTTTTAGTGATATTGAAAGTGAATGTGCAAACATTAGAAATCAGATTTATGAAAGCGACAGACTTAATAATTGAGTAGAACATATTGAGTCTTTGATAGAATACATCATTCTCTATATGTTCCAGAGGTTAAACGAATTATGAATAGAATATGTCTAAACTACTTCAAGATAAAGGAATTACTTTGAAGATCATACAAAGCAATTTATAGCATTGTGTGCATGATTTGAGATTGATTGAGCATATCTTGTGAGCTATTTTGAGCATGTGTTTGGACAGATTTGAGTAAGCTTTTGTTAAAGCTTAAGGATAGTTTTGAGTAAGCTTTTGTTAAAGCTTAAGGACAGTTTTGAGTAAGATTTTGTGAAAGCTTAAGGACATATTTGAGGTAAGTCTTAGTGAAGACTTGAGAGCAGATTTGAGGTAAGTCTTGGTGAAGACTTGAGAGCAAATTTAAGGTAAGTCTTAGTGGAGACTTGAGAGCAGATTTGAGGTAAGCCTTAGTGAGGACTTGAGAGCATATTTGAAGCAAGTCTTAGAGGATACTTGAGAGCATATTTGAGGTAAGTATTAGTGAAGACTTGAGAGTAGATTTAAGGTAAGTCTTGGTGAAGACTTGTGAGCAAATTTGATTGATTTATTTGTTCAAATTTTGTGTTAAGGCTTGGGAAAAATCTAAGCAAAGTTGATTTGTGATTGGATCAAGATTTGAGCTAAGGCTTGAGGACAGATTTGAGGATAGAGTTTGGTGCAGATTTGAGAGCATTTTTGTTCTAGACCTAAGACAGAGTTAGATAATATTTACACTAGACCAAGGACAGTGTTTGCTTTGGAGGTGAAAATTTAGAGGATAGTAGTCTCTAGTGGATAGAGATCCATTAGCTGGGGTAGTGAGGATAGAGGTCTTCTAAGTGAGGATAGAGGTATTTTGTGGAGAGAGATCCACAAGCCAGTGCAGTGGGGACAATAGTCTTTTAGAAGGTCATCATCCAAGGCAGAGGAGAAAGAGTTTTCCTACGGATAGAGATCCATGAACGAAAAAAAGGGAAAAGAGTTCTCTTGTGGAGTGTGATCTGCGAAGCAACTAGGAAGATAGAGTTCTTTTGTGGAGAGATATCCATGAACCAGTTGAGGGGATAGAGTTATCCTGGGTCAAGTTCCATGAACCAGAGAAAATGGGAAAGAGTTATCCTATGGATAGAGATCCAAAATGTATAGCATTAGGGGATTGGTGTCTCCTTTGTACAAAGGTCCACAAACATTGTAATAGGGAAGTGATTCCCAAGAGATTTGTTGAGAAAATTTTAGTGAAATATTTTCTCCATGGAGTAGCCCACATTGGGTGAACCATGTTAAATTTGTGTATTTATTGTGTGTTATAATTTGTGCATTGCTTTGATTACTGTTTTTGATATTGCCATTGATTATATTGGATAATATTGTTTGGGAAAAAAAATTAAAAGTTGGTCTTATATTATTCACCCCCCTCTCAGTATAAGCTTGTGTTCTTCAAAGTATACCTTACAAGTGGTGACACATATTTCACATTAGTGATCTTCTTTTGTACAAACCACTATGCACTTATGGATGAGCTAGCTTAATCAATTGACCTTACAATTAGTTAGTCCAACGTCATTCAAAATGGATAAATGACCATCATGTGCACACACATGTTGATGATAGGCTTAATCTCAATTAGGATAGTAAATGTTTCTACAAGATATTTATTGACTATTAGATAATTTTTATCATTCAAACTATGGTGCTTGACTTTCTAGGGATTCCTCTAAACATTCAACAATCCTCAAAACAAGGAGAGAATAGCATCACTGCTATATTTGTTGATAATGAGTGTTCCCTTAATCATATTTGTATATTTTCATTCACTACACATTCAAAGAATCAGTTACATTACCTACATAGGTGTATTTCTAGTTGCATCCATCATACACGTTACATTTCTCCTTGTTTCATGCTAGGGTAGTTTGTCAGCGTGAATATTCCTTTGTTTTTGCTTAATTCGATCATTTGAGATAGTCAAAACCAAATACAAATGTCCAAATGTATGGTCACACACGCATCTCAAACATCCATTTAATGCATGTATTACATCCATGAATGTATATTTTAGCATATCTATAGCTTGTCATATCAATGCTACATTTGATGTATTATATATCAAACAACATCATCAATGCATACTCACATGTATTAAAACACCATAAACATAAATCATGCATAATCAATACACATCACACCATTGGACATCATAAAATGAACTCATGTATATATCATATCAAAAATAGGTTGTACATAGTCAAAACTATTCGTAGACCACATTGCATGTACGTCATGTTATACATCACTACATAGGCAACCATCATAATATACAAAAATGGTGGTACCCTCACCATACCCAAAAACAAAATGAAGAAGTAAGCCATCTCAGCTCTGCTACCCACTCTCCCCTCATGTCTACTAGGAGGCTCCTCAACCCTCCTTGACACTCTTCTACCACTCTATCCTAGGGTAAATCCCTCTACTTGTGGTATTGCTTGCTCCACTCCTCGAGACATCAACACAATAATTGACTGTGTTCTCCTATTTTTCTGGCATGACTGTGATGCAAACTTTGAGTAAGTTAGGATACTTATACCCTAACTCACCAATTTTCCCTCCAAATTATGTACTTTATTACCCTTATAGTAAAGAAACTACTAAAAATTCTCCTTTGCACAGTGCATCCCATCAAGATCAACTTGCACGACAACCATCACCTCATTCTGTGCCCTCTACAATGCAGCCTCCTCATGCAATATCACCATTTCTACCACCATCACTTCACTCTACATCCTCTATTGTGTGACATCCTCATGTAACCTAGCCATATCACATGCCATTGCCTAACTTTGGGCCCATTGTTTCTATATCTCTATGCATAATTTAGCATTTTTTACCTCCCTCACCTCTCGCTCCCTATGATGGTTTTGAACCTCTACCATAGCTCTCTCCAATGCTATCTATAATATATCACACTTTTATCATAGCTCCTCTATCTGTACTCTAACTCTCCCCATATCCCTCTTTGCATCAAGTTGGTCTACCATGGTTGTATCTCTCTCCACCATCAAAGTTGCCCTCTCTTGCATCCAGGCTATCTCTTACTACTAGATCATCATGGCCTCCACCTAGCACACCATGTCTCGCAACATATGGACATACTCAATGGCATCCATCATATTATGTAGATAGATACTCAAGTCAACCTCCACTATCGCTAGATCATCTATCTTCCTTATGTCTACTTATGGACCCACCCTTCCAGCCTTGGATGGACCTGCTCCACTATCCAAATGTTATATCACCCATCGCACTAAAATTCATCTCTTCCTTGTTGGCCTCCTCAATCTCAAAATCAAGCCCACCCACTAATCCACCTAGGCTACTCACTCCCACATCTGTTGCACCACCTAGGATACTCACTCTTGCCTCTACTCCTGCCCCTAATCTAATCTTGACCCCTTCTATACCTCTCCTAACCCACTCTAAGCCTCTAGCTACTCTTGTTATTGCCCCGTAAAATTTATCTATCACTCCTTTATTGGGCTCCAAGATTTGTGTAGCCCACCACACATCATACTTTGGTTTCATCCCTGCATTATCTACATTAGGAATAATTATATATGCATATATAGATGTATCCAAAGGTCCCACCTGTGGTCATCTCTCTTGATCTCCCTTGATATTCCAGATAACTATTGGTGGATTAGACACTCCCTGCTGCAATCCAAACTACCACAACACTTGATTGAAGGGAAAGTACTTTATCTATGATGCATACCATCTAGTCACCCATCGTCTGTGCCTCACTTGATGCAACTTGAAGTTAGTCTCACCCCATAATGGTGCCCCTCTCCACAATTTCCAAATGATGTCATGTCCTCTTAATCTTCCAAACACCCCTCTATAAAATAGTGGTTTTCCCTCATGAAGCCTATGCAGTCATACCTCCATATATATTTTTTAGCTCAATACATATGGTACATCAATCCCCATCAACTCATGAGCTTTCTATGGTAGTTCCTCTTGTCTTAGCACTGCTAGGAGCTCCTAGTCCCAAATATGCACTAGAAAATTACTCACCATCCCTATTTGTGTCATCTTCCATAGTACATGTAGCTCACTGAATATCTATGCTAATAATGCAATATCCCATGCAAACTAATGTTTGTGCTCCACCATATCACATGCCACCCACATCATCCTCTATGGAAACCTGTAGCTAGAAGAATCAGGCAGCATGTAGCTAGAAATCATGATCATTGCCAAGCAATGTCTCAAATATATCTTCTTGTTCTTCCAACAATACTCATATTCTATGCCTTCATTTCTCACCATCACCCCCACCAATTTTTCACCAAAATTTTATTATAGTATGGCCCTCTTTTACCTCCTCTTTGTGGTAATCATTGTTAATCCCTCTACTAGCAGTCAATATATGTGATATATGTCCTCCAATGTGATAGTAATTTCCCCTATCAAGAAATAAAATATGTTTCGATCTGGATCCTAGCACTCACACAATATGGCCAAGAAAGAATGGTCATAATGCATTGTCACCATCTTTGCTACTTTGTGAAAGCTCACATCCCACAACCACTATCTCTCGCTAGTACCCCACACCTCCTTTAGATCCTTGAGCAAGGGATGAAATCGATGTCTCAGGCTCTATCACCTTCACTTGTCCAACATCATTCCTTCATTGGTGCTAGCATTAAATGCTAAAAAAAATTAAAATTTGCATACAGTATACAAAATTTTATACGATTTCATGCATTCATACGAAATTATATACATTTATACAAAATTTCTACAATCGTATGATTGTAGGGTACCTTACGATCGTACGAATAAATATATATTCCACTATCCATTTCCTTCATTTGCACAAATCCATTTGCACAATTTGCATCTAAAACACGTATAATCAACCACACACACACATGCATATGTACACATAAAAAATCATGCCAAAAAAAATGCATCCACACACACATGCATATACATGCTACCTCATCTTCATTGCCATCTCTCATGCATCATTTTTGCTACAGTTTCCTTTCACTATAAATAGAGTCCTAGGGTTCCTTTTATAACTTGAAATTCATAAAAGAGGACCACATGGTTAACTTACTAGCACTACACACCCTCCAACGCTTGCTTGCACTGCACTCATGGTCATATCATCCACTTCAATCTTGAATTCAGCAATGCTTCGCTCCTCAAACTTTCCCTCTCTTTCCTCATCTTACAATTTTCTTCCTTTGTAAAGCATAAAATGAATTGTGCGCCTTGCAATTAATCTTAAATAGGTGGGTGCCTAATGATTGTAGGGTACCCTGCAACCATTTTGGGTTGTAGGGTACCCTACGACCAAAATTAAATTACTCCAAATTCTACCAATTGGTCTAAAATAGTGATCTCTACCTCAATTTCATGCTAATTCTCCATTCTCATTCTATTTTCATGTGATTTAACACATTCTATCGCCCCATCGACCACTTTGTCAAGTGTTTCATTGTTGCTTCATATTTTCTCCTCCCATCAACTCATTGCTTGAGGGGGTAGACATACACAAAATTTGCCTTGCACATGATCAATAATCAAACACTCAATCTTGGAAATTACGTTTGTCCAAGAACTTTACCTAAGACCATCTTGAAGCCCTCTTTTGTTGGGGCAAACACAAAGCAAAATCTCAATTAAATGTGATATGCTCTCCTCCAATGTTTGTATGGTTACTCACAAATTCCCTTCATTGAGGTGGCAAGTCAAGTCCACTAAAAATTGATCGAAGCTTCACGAGGACACCTACCCTTGGTTGTTCCGTTTATCACATTCAATCAAGCTCAAAAATTTGTCAAATATAAAGTTCCAAAAATATACATCCCTTCCATAATTGGGGTATTTTACATTGATCATGACAATAAGATAATCTTGTGTCTACTCTCCCAACAATCATCATGATAAAACAAAGGTCATAATATCATGTAATCATCCATCATCAATTCATCTTCTAAAACCTCAAACTACCAATGTGGTGTAACAAGTTTTTGCATTGCACAATATCTTCACACTATGCAGTACAAAAAGGGGTAAAATGTAGACACTCAAAAAGTCGCACATTGCCACTTCTCCCATCATCTTGACCGATCAATTTGCAAAACCCATAAAATTTGCATACATTAGCCTCAAAATACTATTCATTCATCAAAATCACTATTCATGCACTATTCATAAGCCCCCTTTGGGCCACTTAAGCCCTTTCCTACGCTTAACTTTGGGTCCCCATGTGACCATCATCTTTGCCTAACCCTGGTTAATCTCTAACCTGGGTCAAAGTCACCTCATAGTCAAACTCCTAACCATGGTCAACCTAACTCATGGCCACCTCACCTAGTCTACTCTTTGACTAGCCTAGGTGCCACCTCACCCATTTGACCTTGGTCTAACCTAGGGTCAATCTAAGTAGGGTTAACCTTAACCCTTGCTCCACACATCTCCCCATGAGCAATTAAGGCCTTAAATGGCTTTTGGAGACTTTTATGTCCCAAAGCATGGGTCAAGGGTGAGTCACCCTCCACCTCACCCAAAAAGTCAACAACTAACCTAGGGTCAACCTAACCCTAGTCACAACTAACCCTTGCTCCATTTCAAGTCCCCATGTGCATTTAAATCCATAAATGATATTTGAGGACTTTTGGGTTTCAAGGCATGGGTCAAGGATGAGTCACCTTCCACCTCATCCAAGTCAACCCTTAACTCTAGGGTTAACCTTACCGTAGTTAGGATTTGACTCTTACTCCACTCCACATCCCCATGCTCATTTATGACATGTAGGTGGGTGAGGGATTCTCTCACCCAAATTCACTAATGAGGCATGCCATATCAGGGGACACCTCATGGGACACCTCATCCCCCCCACTAACCTCTCCAAATTCTATAAATATAGGGTCTTTTCTTCTATTCTCATCCATCTACCTTTTACATAACAAAACTCTACCAAAATCCAACTAGAGAACATTGCCCCACATTCCATCATCCACTTTTCCAATATCCATCAATCACCATCTCAAACATATTTTTACACCCTTTTTGTGTCCCAAATTTGGTGTATTTTGTAGGTTCTTAAGGTGACCCAACGGAGATAAGAGCTCCAACAACTATAAGAGACCATTCTAGATCATCCAAAAAATCTCCAAGGTATCACATTTAGAGTTGTAGGGTACTTTGCGACCAAAAAATGGTTGCACCCTAGGGTGCAATCCTTTTCAAGGGTCAATTTTAGGCATCATCAGGCTTCAAAACCCTTTCATGAGGTAAGTATTATTATAATTTTTGGTTTTGTAAACTTTATAGTTTTTGTGATGAATTAGTTTATTTTGAGTCTTTTTATCTTCAAACATGAGGGTTTTGATCTAGATAGGCCCCTAAATGTTCTAACCCTTTTTTGCAATTCTTGAGGATAGGTCAGATCGATAGTGGCACACGAGCAATAAGCCCACTCAACTTGAGGATATCTTGGAAGACTGTTGAGGTGTTGTTGACCTCCTTACTAAAGAAAGGGATTTTCACCTTACAAAACCCCATTTTTTTGCCTCCAAAGGCACTTTTGTAAAAGGGACTCCCTTGTATCCCTTTAAACCATCAATTGCAAACAACAACTTTCCTTGGTTTCAACAAGTTGTTGCAATAAATGTATATATCAATGTATTATACCTTGTTCAATGTGCATAAGTTAGAGGTTAAATTCTCTCTATCCATTTGGGTGGTTATACACTATTTCAATCAGTTGCAGTCATAACATAATGTAATTCACACTTTTTAATATTACAAAAGAGTGTATTTTAGTTAATTGCATTCAATACACAATATAAATCAAACTTAAATATTGTAATAGAGTATGCACTTTGATCATTTGTAGTCAAGTTTTATTATAATTCATGCTCTTCAATCATAGTCAAGGATATGTTATTCATAAATTTTCAATCCTCATCAAATAATTATAGCCAAAATTAAGGCATTCACAATTTCAATCAATAGTTTTAGCCAAATGACATTCAGTCAATCCATTGAAAGGATGGGGTATGCTTCTATTCTATTAAGTTATCGATATAGAATCTTACTCATAATTCAAGAACAATCTATTAATGTTGTATTCAAAAACATTTTCCTAAGGTTATTCAATACAAGTTATACTTTATGAACATACCATATACCACACAAGGATCCTTTAGTAAGATGAAACCAATTTTCATGAGGTAGATATGAGAAATAATGGGTGTCACTCCTAGTAAACTTATAGCCAGATCCTATTATATAAATTCCTAAATACTACAATTACTCCTTCATGCATCCACTATAATGATAAACGACCAATTTTTCTTCCCAACCAATTGTATTATAACAATATCAACTAGTATTGAATTCTAAGGTGAAGGCAATTTCCTCTAACACCTATAAACAACAACTTTTCAAATTGAACCATCATCAATATAAATCTAAGTTACCAAACCTAAGTCAAGTAGTAGGGTACAATGATGGTATAATAAAGTATATCATTTTTATTTCATATTTCCCTTTACACAATGGCCACACAAAGAAATTATTTACATTCAAACTCCAAACAGGGCAGATCCTTTAAAAGACTTACTTCTCACATGGATTTGGCCAATGTAGGTGGCACTATTAGCATTCACTTAAAATATGCAAGTATGACTATCTACTTAGCTTCAAGGAATAAATAAGCAACATGCCTTCAAATAAAAATTTAATTCCATAGATAAGTTTAAAGCAAAGGTCTTATACAATTCAAAACCCATGAATTTTTTCACCCAATTTCTTTCATGTATTTGTATGTGCTGAAACAAAAAGTAAATTGTGATAGAGTGCCTAATTACTTGCATGCAATGCCTCAATTGCAAAAAAATAAAAATCATACAAATTGGAGACATTAATTACTCCATACCAAGGGATTCAAAATTATACACCTCAATTTTCTACCTTCTCAAATACCTACAGCCCTTTAAATAAGGTTATTCAAGTCTATAAATAAAATCAAAACATTCAACATGAACCAAAGTTTGGTTTCATTCTCATGTAAGGCTCCTAATTGTTCCCCATGTATTTTCTCAAGCAAAGAGAGGAAGAAAATATATCATGTCCACTCAATCAAAGTGCTCTCCCTTACATCAATGCTTAGAGGAAATAAGAGACCCTACCCAACCATTGGGAGGTGAAAAGAAAATAATATAAGGTTTTAAATTATTAACACCAAACACAGCAAGATATCTATCTCCATCCCTTATTTGAATATAATAAAATTATATATGGTTGGTCCCATATACTATCTGGTGTGACCATGACCTTTATATTATAAGAATTGAAACTATGCAATATGGTTTAAAAAAAGTGATTGTACATCTATCTTTCAAGAGGGTGATTGAAAATACTTGCTCTAAGGATCCTGGGAGAAGAGGGGGAGGGTCATGCTCCCTCTCCCCTGGTTCTTACCCAATCCCTGGCTCATCCCGGGTCATCCCACTCTGGGAATGCTTTGTAGTAGATGATCTCCTTGGGGGGAGATCCTTCTCCACTTTATGCTCCTTTCCCAGTAGTTTTAGGGTTTCCCTGCTTGAGCCCTTGGCCTGGTGCATCCCAGGGTTCCTCTAGGGTTTCTTGCATGTTTTCGGGATCCCTTCCCCAATATCCCTTAGGCTTTCCCCTGGGTTTTTTTGTAGGTTTTTTGCTTGGATTCGATTCCCAAGGCCTCCTCGATCGATGGTGGTGTAAGGTTGGATTTTTTACTGCTTCCTGGTGCATCCTGTGAGGTCCTATCTACTTCGGGGTTGGTCTGGGAGGGCCAATTTCCTCTTTTTCCAGTGACTCCTCTCTAGGATGCCTTTGGTTGTTGTTGGTCCTGTCCCTTTGGGTAGGGCCCTTTTTGGTTTCTTGTTCAAAGGCTTCTTCTTGTTGGGTCTACATTTTGGTGGACACACAAGACATTTGTTGGCCTTGGGGGTAGGCTTATTTCTTTGCTTGGGTTGTTCCTAGTCCCAGTACCAGTTCCCTGAAGCTATTTGTGAGCAAGGATGGGGGGTTCCTGGTCCTTTATCTTGGGGTTCTTAGGGTTTCTACTGCATATCTTAATCTTGGGGATGGGGCCCATGATCAGTGCATGTAGACCCTAGCTCCCCTAAGTTAGGCTTTCGAGGATCCCATATTTATGCATGTTGTCACTTCCTACCTAGGATCCTCAGGTTTTTTATTTCAATTCCTATTCGAGGGCTTCTACCTTCTGGTCCTACTTCTCGGTGGACTCTCAGAGCATGTTCTTGGCCTTGGGGGTGGGCCTCATCCTGTTCCTGAGTGGTTCCCAGTCCTAGTTCCAGTTCCTTGGATCTGTTCGTGAGTGAGGATGGTGGTTCCTAGGTATTCCTACTGGAGTGGTGGGGACTTTCTTCTGTATTATTTGGTCTGGGGCTGGAGATCAGTGTGTTTGTAGTTGTGGTCCCTCCTTCCTCCTTTAGTTTTGGCTATGGGGATCCTTTATTTGAACCTGTTTATGTTGTCCCTGGATCATTTTGGCTTCCTCGTATTTCACCTTGTTGTGCACGGGGATATCTTGGCCTGTAGATATCCCTAGTAGTGCTTTTACACTTTACAGGCTCAAGCGGAGGCTTCCCATTATTTTTCTTTGAGGATCTTGATGTTATTTCCCAGGTTGTCTTGTTGTTGCTCCCTGGACTGTATCTCATTTTTACTTGTTGCTTTGCTCGTGCAGCTACTTGCTAATATGTTGCACCCTAGGTTGCATCCCGAGTTATCCCTAGGCAAGGATCCTCTCCAGTTTTCTAAAATTCCTTTCTTTTGGTTTTCATGCAGGATTTCTGGTTTCAGGCTATTCTTGGTCTTCATGCTCTCCCTTCTCAGGTCTGAGCAGGTACATTGTATCCACCCTCGAGAGGATCCCAGACTACTGTATCCACCCCCAAGAGGATCCTATACTGACAGCAATGGGAGGATGATATTTTGGCGAAGTGGGTCTCACTAGTTGGTACTAGAATCTAGTCTTTCTGCTAGATCAAGGGTTTTTTTGGCCCTTTCCCTTTTGGTTTATGTTTATTTTCATGTACTAAGGCATTGCCTAAAATCTCGGTGCTACGACCCTTTTTGTTATAAGGTTTTTGGATCCTCTTAAAAAACCCAATTTGTATATAAACTCAACTTAGCAAAAAAAAAAAGTGATTGTAATCAAGATTTGTTTTTAATTGGTTATTTAGGATTGACATGGATCCCAATAATTTTTTTTACATGGGTTATATGGGATTGAAATGGACCCCACCCATATTATATCACTATCACGTAATGGTATTACAATGGCTTGGCAATTATGCATGTATCCTTTGGCAAGATTCAAACCTAGGTCTCCTCCTTGAAAGTTGAGGAATATAATCAGTTGAGCTAATGTCATTTGATGGGCCTCACTCATATTACATCATGACTACATAGTGGTATTATAATAGTTGGCAATTATGCATGTATCACTTGGAAATATTTGAACCTAGGTCTCCTTAAAAAGTGAGGAGTATAATTGGTTTAGCTAATGTCATTTTATGATTGAAATTGAGACTTTTTCTAGCAAGCATTTTTTTAATTAAAAAC
Source organism: Wollemia nobilis (assembly GCA_028583015.1). NCBI lineage: Eukaryota > Viridiplantae > Streptophyta > Pinopsida > Araucariales > Araucariaceae > Wollemia > Wollemia nobilis. Next base: position 1,793,942 of record JAQPPZ010000196.1, on the reverse strand, counting down.
AAATAAGTCTTTATCATTGATTTTAAATGCATATACCTAAGTGCACATACAATTAAACCAAAAAAAGCATACAATTAAACAAACAAGTAGTCATGCAATAGGTGTTTGTGTGGGTTCTCTAATAGTACACTTCTAATGGATCTATCACCTTCTCCCTAGTGATCCCTTCCCTTATCATGTTCCTAGAGGGACATGCCAAGACTCATAAAAATTTGCAAGTTGGTTCATTTTCTTTTATATAGTCAAAATCAATAATAATTATATTTTAAATAAGTTATCGAATTTTTATTTTTCATTGTCATAATTTAAAACTATAATTAATTAAAGAATATCATAAACTTTTGGGGATGCGATAATGTTTCTATGTTATATTCCACTTGGAATTATATCATATTATAAACAATTTTGATCAAAATTAGAGAGTAATGTCACACTTTGCAGACAAATACTTTATTCCTTTTGCAAATCAGTTTGTACAATCATGTGTATAAATAACACTAAAAATCATTTGGAACTCAATCTATGCAATCCATAGTACAATAGTGGTAACTACCATTTGAAACTCAATACATATAATATAGAGTATAACAATGCTAGGCTAGTATTTGGAACTCATTCTATATCCAAGTTTCCATTCAATGATTTGATAAGCATTTGGGATGAGTACATGTTGATGTATTTAATTTAATGCCAACATAGCAATAGGCTACATAATTTATTACACTAATGAATATAGGTTATCATCAAGTTTTTCCATTTATAAGACATCCCATATTTCATAATCGTTGCTACTTATTTAGGAAGAGGAAGAGTATCATTAAGATGTTTATCCACCCACCAAAACAATCCCCAAAAGAAACACTCCATATCAACTCCCTCTATGGGAGTTTTAACCCTCTAATCAAGGTGTAGATGTATAATACCAAAGATATAGAGAGAAATATTAGTGCAAATCTATCTCAATGCATTCATCATACACAATGAAACTTTGAATAAATGCCAAAGAGGCATTGAAGAATGTAATTTCATATTTGCTTAATATAAAATTATGACTTTTTTTTTGAGAAAAAAATGAACATATTCTCACATAATCATAACCTTGGCCAAATTTTATTAGTACAATAATCAAATTTATACCTGAGGTAAATACAACCACTATATATTTGTTATAATCATATATTTATACTTAACATATAAACAAGCAATGTTTTTTAATGCAGCCATCTATGCATGTATTTATTCATCATGCTTATCCCTTGTGTTCATCCATATAGGCCAAGATATCAACTAATTCTCTTAAAAATTATTCTTCATCTACAAATATACATTTAAGTATGACCTCCTAAGGTGTACTTAGGTCTTATTTACCTCTTTATAAGATGTACAATTTTTAAACTACAACATCAAGCATATGCATTTAATAATCTCAAATAATGTATACAAGGATTTCAACTAGTAACAACAAAGTACATAACAAATACACTCATTCTCCTTTATCATGATGCATTTAACAAAAATAGTGCAATAGGAAACTATGCAACAAATATTTTAATCCCTATGATATCTATTAAAATTAACACAGCTAAAAAATATATAACTATGTTTTTTTCTTCATTGGTATTATGATCAATATACTAGAATCCAACAATGTTTTATTTTTTAATGACTTCGATTGAAATCTACATAGGAGACAAATTTGTGGTAAAGTATCAACTTGTATTATAGGAATTGACAGTGGCCTGGTAGGAATATTTTGGATAACATGCAACAATGGTTCAAAGAAAGAGGAGTATAGATGTGTTCCTTTGATAGTGAAATGGGGCTTATGGCTGGATAGAAATACCAGGTTATTTGAAGGTAAGGAAATTTTAGTGATTCATGTACAAATGTAGATTAAATCCATTTTTGAAAGTCTAAAAATCTCTCCAAAACCAAAACTAAGCAGAAATGAACACTAATAGTATATCCTATGAATCCATGGGTCTTCTTTGATGGAGCTTGCTAGGGCAACCCAAGTAGGTTTGGGACAAGGGGGGCACTTTACTTAAATAAAAATCATAAGATTATTTTCAAGGAAAGTTTAGGGGAAGAAAAAAATAAAATGGTAGAACGGAAAGCATTGATCCTCTTGATGAGAATAGCAATGAAGCAAGGAATTACAACTTTACATATTTATAGAGGTTCAAAATTAGTGATAAAATGGGTTGTAGATCATGTTGATATGAAAACTTGCTTTTCAGTCCTTTCTATGAACACATGAAATTATTAGAATCTTCTATAATAGAATTTCATACAAGCACATCTATAGGGAACTAAATGTAGAAACTGGTGGTCTTTCAAAATATGATTTGAATCTTCTAACAAGAACTTAGAAGAGGAAAGAAGTGATTAGAGGACTTGGATTTTCCTCATAATACTCTTATTAAGGATCATATCAAATATCTATTAATAGCAAAAAAAGTGAGGTGTTGAAAGGGACCCTTACCTTTATTTTATAGAAAGACGAACTTCAAATAGTATTTCTCTTTAAAATTGAAACCTGAGTCCTATTTTTGTACTCAGGTAAGAGTCATTCAAAAACTGTAATTGATCAGGTAAGATTCAAAGGTATAATTGAATTCCACACTTCTCTTGCGAAAGGGCAATGAACCAAAATATGGTCCCTTGTTTCTTCTTCTTTTCTACACATGACACACTAAATTGGTCCTTGTCAAGACCTCCTTTGAAGAACATTCCATGTTAGTGCTCTTTTGGTTAGAGCTAACCAAGCAAAGATTCTAGTTTTTAAGGGATTTATCTTCCATATCTACTTCACCACCAAAGCTTTTTCTCATTGTTGTTGTCAAATATTACCTTATACCCTTCTCTAATCATGTGCCTACCCACTGTTAGAAATCTACTATTGAAATAAAGCTTACACAAAATACTAAAATATAACTGAAATACATGCAATAACAGAATAATACTATGCAGAAAGTAATTATGAAATTGAAAAAGTATCACAAATAACTCAGAATCGCAGGCCTCTTCGAGGGGGCAACCTCCTTCAATATTTCATTTAATTGCAAAAATATGCTTCGTACATGGCTTCATAGTTTTTTAAAGAAATACTTCATGCAAACCCTAACCCTAGGCTCAAGAGTTGGCTTACATGCAAAATGCCACTCGAGCTAGAATATTCTACCAAATATCGGTTACAATCTTGATAATGGTTACATCAAATGGTCCCACTTGGATAGGAGCATAACATACCACGTACATTACAAAATAACATTATATATGGGATCCCCCACATTGGAAGTGGGTCATTACATACTAATGGGAATTACAAAATAATGTTAGGATGGGATCCTAACATGTCCTTCCCCTTCAAAAAGCTTTGTCCTCAAAGCTAAAGGTGATGAAACTGGTGTTGGAGTTGATGGAGATATTCCCATGTAGCATCTTCCAGTTGGAGTTCATGCCACTGAACAAGGATTTTAGTAATTGTATGATTGCGAAGAGTGCGAGTCCGACGATCCAATAGTTGTTCGGGTTCAAGAAAGATAGAACCTTCTTCATCTAACTTTGGAAGTGTAGATTGAACCTGTACCTGATTTCCCACCACCTTTTTAAGAACAAAAACATGAAAAATATGATGGATCTTGGATGTAGGTGGAAAAGCCAATTTGTAGGCTATGGCACCAATCCGCTGTAACACCTGATAAGGCCCATAGTACTTTGCAGTAAGCTTCTGGTATCGATGAATCTGGAGGGATAACTATTTGTACGGTTGCAATTGAAGGAAAACCATATCACCCACATCAAAACTACGCTCATAACGATGTTGATCAGTGTTTTAGTGCATCCAGTTCTGGGCTACCTCCAAATTCAGCTTCAGTTGATGAAGGATATCAGCATGTTAACTGAGAGTAGTGTTGACTGCATGGACCTTGGAGCTACATGGAATGTAGGAGGAAGACATCGGTGGAGGGAACCCATAAATTGCCTCAAAATGGGTAACCTTGGTGGCTATGTGATAGGAAGTATTATACCACCACTCGATCAAAGGGAGCCATCTTGCCTAGTGCGTAGATGATTTGAGAAAAAGCAACGAAGATAGGTTTCCAAACATTTATTTACAACCTTCGTCTGGCCATTCCTTTGCGAATGATACATGGAACTCATCTTGAGCTGAGTCCCTTGCAACTTAAACAATTCTTTCCAAAAGTGATTAGTAAAGGTTGGATCATGATCAGATACGATGGAGAAGGGTAGACCATGAAGGCAAAATATATAATAAAGGAAAATTTGGGCAACGGTGGAGGTTGTGTAAGGATGGGAGAGGGAACAAAAGTGAGCATACTTCGAAATACGATCCACTACCACAAAGATAATAGTTTTTCCACCAGACTTGGATAAGCCTTCAATAAAATCCATAGAAATATCCCTCCAGACCTGGTCAATAATGGGCAAGGGTTGAAGAGTGCCTGGAGAATGCACTATTTCACCTTTCATTCGTTGATAAGTATCACAAGCTTCCACAAAATTATGAATATCTTTTTCATACCCTTCCAAAAAAAAATGTGCTTAAGCCGTTCATATGTTTTGAGAAATCCTGAATGGCCAGTAGATGGAGTAGCATGCAGTTCTGTCATGAGAAGTTCCCATAGTGAGGACTTGTAGGGAACAACAAGGCGTTGGTGGTAATGCAAATCCTAGCCATCCCAAGTGTATCATGGACATGAAGTAGGCTTAGTAGATAGGGAAGCAACCAAAGTCTAAAATTTAGAATCCTGAAGTACCTCCTGGCGTAAAGAATCGATCCATTGGGGTATCGATAATGAAATGGCGCACAACATACTGAGAGCTTCAAATTGGTGAGAGAGAGCATCAACCACAACATTATCCTTACCCTTCTTATAGGTGATATCACAATCATAGCCCATGAGTTTAGAGACCCATTTTTTTTGTTCATAGCCCATGAGTTTAGAGACCCATTTTTTTTGTTCAGGTGTGGCAACCCGTTGCTCAAAAAAGTATTTAAGACTCTGATGATCTATTTTAATGGAGAAATGATGCCCAATGATATATGGTCTCCAATGGGTTATGGTATGCAGGATTACCATCATCTCCTTGGCATAAGTGGATTTTCCTAAATTATGGTTGGAGAGAGATTTATTAGTGAAGGTCAAGGGTCTCCCTTCTTGCATCAACACTGCCCTAATACCACGACCTGAAGCATCACTTTCAATAACAAATGGTTTGGAGAAATTTGGCATGGACAAGACAGGCATAGTGGTCATGGCATGCTTCAATTCTTGGAAAGCCTATTCAGCGGGTCCTATCCAAGTAAAAGAATCCTTCTTTAGCCTGGAAGTTATGGGAGCTACAATTTTACCATAGTTACAAATAAATTTATAGTAATAACATTTAAGCCCTAGAAATCCTCGAAGACCTTTGAGAATGTGAGGTTTTGGCCATTCTTGAACAACTTGGATATTCTTGGGATCAACTTTAACGCCCTCCTTAGTGAAAATGTGTCCCAAATATTCTACTTTTGTCAACCCAAAAGAACACTTGGAATGCTTAGCATAGAGTTGATATTGTACCAACAACTGGAGAGTCTGATTCACATGAATAAGATGCTCTTCCCATGAGCGACTATACACTGAAATCTCATCAAAGAAGACTAGAATGAACTTTCAAATGAATGGATGAAAAATGTTGTTCATGAGGCTCTAGAAGGTGGAAGGGGCATTAGTCAAGCCTAATGGTATTACCAAAAACTCATAGTGACCTTCATGAGTACGAAAGGTAGTCTTGGGAATATCCTCCTCTTTGAGTTGGATTTGATGGTACCCCGAGTGAAGGTCAAGTTTAGAAAAATACATAGTCCCATGAATTTCATCCAGTAATTCATCCACCATCGAAATAGGAAATGTATCCTTAATGGTGAGTTTATTGAGCTCTCGATAATCGATATACAACCTCCAGGACCCATATTTCTTAAATACCAATAAAATCGGAGAAGAGTAAGGACTATTGCTTGACTAAATGACCCCGACTTTTAACAATTCCTGTACTAACTTCTCAATTTCTAACTTAAGAGCATGAGGATATCTGTATGGTCTAATGTTGGGTGGTGCATTACCAGGTAACAAGGGAATAGCATGGTCATGAGAGCGATGAGGTGGTAATTCTATTGGCTCAGCAAAAACAGAGTTGTGCTTGGTCAAAATAAGTTGTAAATCTTCAGGAACATAATCCTCCTCTGAAGAATGTGATTGGATCATAAAAATTTGAGCTATGAAACCCCAAGATGATTTTTTTAACTTCTCCATTCGGTTGGAACTGATAATCTGTGATGACCCTACTTTTAAGCCATGGAGAGTGTAGGATTGTCCATTCTGTGAGAATTGCATCCAAAGCTCACCAAAGTACCAAGATATGACTCCCAATGTGCCCAACCATTGAGATCCCAACATAATATCACATCCCCCTAATTGAAGTGCAAACATATCTTGTTTGAGCTTATAGTCCCCAATCTTGACCTTAACATTACGACATTTTCCCTTGCAAGGTAAAGTCCCACCATTTTCTACCATAACCTCAAAGTAATTACATGTGTGTACATAACAATTTGCTTACTTGGTGATGCGGGAATCAATAAAATTGTGTGTACTTCCAGAATAAATCAATATGGTAAGTCGCAGGCCCTTGAAATAACCCACAACTTTCATGGTTTGGGGCGTAGTAATGCCAGCAAGAGCATGAACAAAAATTATATCCTGTGATTCATCGAGATTTTCTTCCTCCGATTTAGGTGGTTCCTCTGCTAATTAAGTGTCATCATCACTATGGTCGCTAGTATCAAGCTCATCAACATTGATGAGGAACAATTTATTTTGGGTGCACTTATACCCTCGAGAAAACTTTTCATCACAATTGTAGCACAACCCTTGGGGGCATCGCGCATCCATTTCAATAGTGGTTAAACGTTTAGGTGCAACAGGTATTTATTCATTTTCATTGTGGAATCTAGGAGGAAAAGAGGGTTTAGCCTATGGAAATTTAGATAACCGCCTCTGAGCTGGAAATTTAGATAACCGCCTCTGAGCTAGAAATTTGGACTCGGCCAAATGAGCCAACTGGATAGCCTGCATCATGGATTGTGGTTTAAAAATTATGACCTCATCTTGGAGATCTTCCCGCAACCCACTAACAAAACAACTCATATAGAACCCTTCATTTATTCATGTAGTTTTGTTGGCCAATATCTCAAATTGTATTTGGTAATCTCGAACTGTCGAAGTTTGTTTCAGCTTTGTCATTTGTCCTGTAAAATCATCATACTCACTAGAGCCAAAGCGCGTGAGTAATTGGGACTCAAATTCTGCCCAAGAAGGATCAGGGATAGTTTTATGCAACCATTGGTACCACTGTAAGGATTCAGATTCCAAATTGAAAGAAGCCATTTGAACTCGGTGATAAATGGGGACATCATGAAATCTAAAGAATTGAGCAACACGACATAACCATCCATCAACATCCTTCCCATTGAACTTAGGAAAGTCTAGTTGTGGCATCTTGAAGGGAATATCACGATCAAAGCGAAGGTGAGAGTCATCTATTCCTATTTTGTGACGATACTCAGACTTGCTTGGACCACCTTGTATTTTAGACTCAACATCTTCTAGTTGTTCTTCTATGCGAATTCTGGAGGTATCTTGGTCAACTCTAAAAGTTTGAAATTTTGTCATCAAGTGTTCAATTGTTTTTTGCAAGCCAGTAACAACACTTAGTAGGGTATCCAATGTTGAAGCAGTGTTTTATTCTACCTCTTTTTGATGTCCACGAGTGCCACTTGCCATTTGAGATAGCCTTGAACTTTTTTACTCAGTTACTAAAAATAGATGTGGGATTTTAGGAGTTACTATTTTTAGTAAAGGTCCAAAATTTAATTTAGGAAATGGGTTGCAACACTGATTTTAGGATAGGGTCCACTTCAGTGGCTGTTTGATCTGAGCGCTCAATGAGGAGATATACAAAATTTATTGACTTTTGTGATCTCATGTTGGTTGCAAGGCGATGTCAAGGTGATTTCCTCCACTTAGACTTAAAATTTCACCAGTGAGTCCGTAAGGGTCTTTGGTGTAGAATAACAAGTAGCTTCTATGCCCAAAAATTTGGATCAATCTGATTGACCGTTGAAAAGTTATGGCCTTACAATAAAAATCAAAAATTGTTATTTTTGGAAAATCGGTGCAAAATTTGACTAGGGGCTACCAAGGACAATTTTGTCTAGAATAGAGTGTAGAATTATCTGCTAAATTTTTGAGTCAATCTGAGATCTATGTGAAGAGATATCCTTGTTTTAATAAAATTTTAATTTTTTTTGGGCTCTAAGTCACAAGTGTGAAAACTGAATCAACTGTCTCGGATCTGTCAACTGATCACCCTGTCACTGTCCTATCACCTCTACTACAGTTATAGACACTAACGATTTTGTTTCTGATCTTGACCATCTATATTTTTTTACTATTACAGTTGATTTTTACTATTACTATTGCTGACCCGATTGTTACTATCACTGACCAAACTGTTACTGCAACTGACCTAATTGTTACTGACCTGAATGGTACTAGAATATTACAGATTGTTAGACACTTGCAAACTTTGTCCTAACTGTTGGTGCATGCAAGGTATGTTCTTATGTGATAGGGAAGTCCTCCGTATGCTCACTTTTTGGGATTGTGAATGCAAGTTTAGCAGAACAGGAAGATGTGTGTTTTTGCAGGTTGAAGTGTTTAATAGAACTAGGGTATGCTAGGTAAAGGAGTATGTAATATCCATAGGCCCTTTGTTATACCGCAGTGATGAACAATAGTGCTCGGACCAATATTTCAAGCCACTACCCAAGGAGGATTCCACACATACCCTTAAGCACACTATTTGCCTCTCTGATAGTACGGTAGGGTAATCATCCGGGATGCTGTGTCTCGTGGACTATGGATGATACAAGGCTGAAAAGCTTCCTACTGGATAAAATTTTGTTAACCCTAGAATGGTCTCTCGAAACACCCGAAGATGCGTGAGACCTCGATTCCATGCACGAGTGTTTTCTGAGGCCTAGGTATTGGAGTCTGATCGCCCCTCACTTCACTTGACGCTTTATGGGCTATCTAGCTTAGCCAATAAGGACAACTCCTTCGTGATATTTTAAAACCCCCAGCACATGGATTCTAACCTACACAACTACTGAAATAAAAACTGTATTTTTTGTATTTTCTGGATTTGCTGGTAAAAAAACGAACTGTATTTTTTTTGGATTTTTTAATAAAGGAAAAACAAAAAATGAAAAACACATGGAAATTCATACCTAACAGGCAAAATGGATAGCAAGAATCATCTCAGTTGCAGCAGAACTCGACCCTGAAAAGTGCTCTGATACCATTTGTTAGGAACCTACTATTGAAATAAATCTCACACACAAAATACTGAAAGATAACTGAAATACATGCAATAACAGAATAATACTATGCAAAAAGTAATTACGAAATTGAAATAGTCTCACAAATAACTCAAAATCGCAGGCCTCTTCGAGGGGGCAACCTCCTTCAATATTTCATTAACTTGCAAAAAGATGCTTCAAAACAGTCTCACAAATAACTTGGAATCGTAGGCCTCTTCGAAGGGGCAACCTCCTTCAATATTTCATTAACTTGCAAAAAGATGTTTCGTACATGGCTTCATAGCTTTTTAAAGAAAGACTTCATGCAAACCCTAACCCTAGGCTCAAGAGTTGGCTTACATGCAAAATGTCACTCGAGCTAGAATCTTCTACTAAATATCGGTTACAATCTTGATAACGGTTACATCAAATGACCCCACTTGGCTAAGAGCATAACATACCACGCACATTACAAAATAACATTATATATGAGATCCCCACGTTGGAAGTGGGTCATTACATACTAATAGGAATTACAAAATAACGTTGGAATGAGATCCTAACACCCACTTACTTGATTCTTAGATCATAGTAACAAATCCCTTCATTAATATAGTATTATATTTATTCTTTCTAATTCCTTTATGTAATCATATCAAATATGTATATTATTTTTTCACAATATTAACTCTTATATTGTAAACCATCCTTTTCCCATAAATTAATACTTTCTATTAATACCACTCATACCAATACTACTTTTCCTTGTCTAGTAAAGCTAGAAACCACACTCGAAATATGAATTTAAGTAGGAAAAGATTTACTCTTCCGTATAAACCTCCTTCAATCCTTGAAGACACTACAAAGTAAGGTTGTAAACAACCTTTAAGAAGTCTTCTTATGTTTGGTATATCCTTAATAGAAAGGTGAAGTTATAATCTAAAATCAATACTTGACTTTTAGACGAGCTGGTATGCACCATAAATCTATGGATGTGCACATTTATTTTGAATAAGATCTTACAATGTAGCTATCTACGCTAAGGTAAAAGGTTTCACTTCATTATTAAACTCATACACTTGTTATTGAAAATGTTTTATGATGAATCCATTGGAGAGAAACATTAAAGGTAAGCAAAAACAAGTTTAAATTCTAATATATTTTTTATTGTTTAAAAATGTTTAAAATTTTGAAATTTAGGACCTTGGCCTTATAGGGACAATCAACCTTAAAACATTTTAGACTTTATCATTTAATCTATCTCATATCGTTTTGATAAAAGCATCCACAATTACTCATTTTCCGGCGCCATTTTAGGCAATAGTTTCTCTATAAATGTGGAAGGAGCCATTACAAAAGTGGGTGATTATCCCATTTTCTCATACCTTCACAGCAAGAAAAAGAAAAGTAAGAGACCAAAATGATTTGTCTTAAGGATCTTTCACCAGTAGCTACAAATACAGTTAACACAGAGTTTATTATGTTGGAGAAAGGGAAAACAATGAAAGCCGGAGGGGAGAGTATGTGCTTAACTTTGGTAGTTGATCAATCTGCTGGGGAGACGAATGTGATGCTTTTCTACCTGATGATATAATTCATCTCACTAATGGTATTTTCTCTTACCACAAAGCCAATCTTGTTTTAAGAGCCGGAAAGAAAGGTAAGGTTCAAAAGACTGGGGAGTTCACTATGGCATATGTCGAGACTACCAATATGAGCGAGATGCGTTGGGTGCGTGATCCTTCTAATCAGAAAAAGTTGATACAGGATCCTACAATTTCCACCCCTCCCTCTTCCAGAATCTTTCCTCCAATGCCAAATTAACGAGTAAATATTCTAGTAGTATTTTAATAAATAGATGGCTATGTTGTTGTATAAAAAGCTTTGGGTTCCATCTTTTGAAGATATGTACTTGCCTGAAGTTTAATATTAAGATTTGTTTACTTGTTTGTTGAAGGTTTAAAAGTGTGTACTTGTGATTTTTTTAGAAGTACTGACTGAGAAGAGTTCAATTTTTTTTTTTTTTTTGAAAATATTTAGTTTTAGTAACTAGAGATTTATGTATTTGTCTGTTTAGGGTTCCAATTTAAGAAGATTTGTAGATTTATGTGCTAAAGGATCTATTTTTTTTTTAAAGAGTTGTGGACTCGTCTACTTAGGGCTCATATTTTGGAGCGTATGAATGTAATGAAATTGGATTTTATGGTTGTGTTGGAGTATGTTGCATGCTGATTTGATGCAAAGAATGTATTAAAGTTTTGGCAGATTTGTTGTAGTTGTAATAATAGTAGTGGGATGTTGTGGATTTGTATGTGGGTTCCATGGAGATCTGTGGACTTGCCTAATAAAGGTTTATGGCAGATTTATTTGAAGACAGTAAAATAAAAAAAGTTGGGGAATTGCTAACACAAATCAACAGGAGAAGGAACAACCTTCTCAAAGATATTAAAGATCATATGATTTGAGTAATTGTACTTCCATATTTGAGGTTCCATAGACCATATTTAGGTCTCGCGGACGTAATTAAAATCTTTCATTTCATTTCAAGATTTGCGGACTTGTCTATTGAGAGTCTCATTTTCCATAAAGGTGTGGACTTCTCACTTTCTAAAAGTATTGTGAGGCTTTAAGTGAGAAGGGTTCCACTTTTTGGAGATCTATGTATATGTGTGCTGAGGGTTTTAATTTTTGAAGATTTGTGGATTTGTGTGCTAAGAGATCCAATTTTTGAAGAGTTGTGGATTTAGAGCTCATATTTTGGAGCTTATTAATGCAACAAAATTGGATTTTGAGGTTCGAGGTATAGACCAATTGGTTCATCCAAACCCCATAGGGGGGCAGAGGTCCAAGGTTCAAATCTCGGGCCTCGTCAGACTGAACACTTGTCTCTTTCCTGGTGCTTTCAGCGGCGTAAAACATTTAAAATGATTGTGGCATTGTGGTTATAGGGGCGAACTACGCGAAGATCTGTGTGGCGGCTTTCGGGACGGACTGCGTAGAATACTGTGGCGGCCATAAAAAGTTGAACAACCTGCCCATATTCGTGGCTGCTACTGATTCCACCATGTAAATTCAAAAAATAAAAAATAAACAAAATTGAATTTTGTGGTTGTGTTGGAGTATATATAAACACAAATGTATTAAAGTTTTGGCAATAACAGTAGTGGGATGTTGTTTTAAGATTATATTTGAAGATTTCAATATGTATTAAAATTTTTGGGAAGAGGAAAAACAAAATGTAAGACTGAATAAACTAGGTTAGGATAGGATAGACCTTGTTTTACCAATATCAAAAAAAAAAAAAAAAAAAATGTTTAAAATTTGAATATGAACTTTCTTCACAATAAAAAAAATAAAAATAAAAAGACTTCATCTATATAAGGTTAAGAGTTTTTTAAAATATTTCATTTTTCTTTGCAATAAGGTTAAGAGTTTAGTCTCCATTAAGAGTTGAGTCTCGTGGAGACACGAAAACAGGCAAATTTCAAACCACGTTGTGTGTGTTTTTTTTATCCGGGACGTGTGTGGATGTATGTTTTTTTTTATACATAGGGGAGTTGTTTACATCCACACTATTTTTAGAAATTGCTAAGTGCAAGGTTCAAACCACAAGGCTTCTCCCAAGAAGCCTATGCCACTTCGTTGTTCATGAGGCATGAGGGGACCATGGAAGATTCAGATGACTATTACCTTTGCAACAAGTATGTCCCAAGGCTTGAACCTAGGTCTTTTCTTGGTAAGTGCCTAGGCATGGCTATGTCTTAAATCCCCTATTAATAAGCTAACTCTTCCCCTTATAAGAGGTCATGGTAGGATGAGGATGCCCAACCCTAAGTGTCCGTCATAGGGTTTCTCACGCTAATCAAATAAATAAAAAATAAGAGTTTAAATTTGTATAATATTATCCGCTCATGTAGAGGAGTTGGAGAGCAAATGGGTTGTTAAAACTCTCCGGTTGAAATCGAGAGGCCCACATTCAAATCTCTCCCCTCACATGTTGCGGATATGCTATGTAACGGTTATATCGTGACCACATAATAAATATTTACCCCCTTTAAAAAAAATTGTATAATATTTAAAAGAAAAAAATTAAAAGTTTAAATTTGTATAATATTTAAATAAAAATCTATTTTATTTAACTGAAACACATTTTTTATTTTTTATTTTTTATTTTTTTTGAGTAATACTTCTTATACACCGATAGTGCAAGTGGTGTCCTTGCCAGTAAACCACACTCAGGGGGATTTAATATTTTATTTTTTAAATAGTATTAGATCAACTTGACTTTTAAGAAAAATATCTAAATTCAAATTTTACCAAACAAAACATAAATAATGATTAAGTTATTGTAATATCACTACATAATTATAATATAATACAAATAAAATCCATTTCATATGAAAAAAAAAAACTTTAATATTTCATTTCTTAAATATAAATTTTACTTTTTCAAAACTTAACTTTAAATTTTCTCAAAAGTTAAAGTTAAACTTTACCATACTTTTATCGATGACCCCAATTCAATCCCTATAATAAATGTGCAAAAAAATATTTTTAAAAAAATAGTATGTTATTTATTTAACTAGTAAATTAGAAAGTTGGTGATTTTTTTTTTTTTCATATTAGTCTAATTGTTCCTATTGGATATAGTAGTAGGGTTTTCATGAGGAGATTTAAAGGGAAGGTATCTTTGTTGTGTCTTAGTTGAAAAAGTATAGGCGCTCTTCAAAAATCTTATATTTACTTTAATTTAAAAATAGTTTAATTTAATTTAATTTTTAATTTTAAATTTAAATATTATAATAAAACACTACATAATCCTATTGGATATAGTAGTAGGGTTTTCACGAGGAGATTTAAAGGGAAGGTATCTTTGTTGTGTCTTAGTTGAAAAAGTATAGGCGCTCTTCAAAAATCTTATATTTACTTTAATTTTTTTAATTTAATTTAATTTTAAATTTTAAGTTTAAATATTTTAATAAAACACTACATAATCCTTCAATTATATGAAAGCAAGGTGTATTTCATTATATTTAATTTTTTTTATTTTTATTAAATAAAATATAGTATTTTTTTAATATAATATTTTTTTTTTTGTTTTTTTTAATTTACATGATAGAATCGGTAGTTGCACAATTCGGGTAGGTTATCCAGGTAAGTTATCCGAATTTTATAGCCACCACAATATTTTGTGTTGTCTGCCTGGAAAGCAGTCACACAGTATTTTAAGGACAAGCATTAAATCCGATGAGACCTCATATTTGAACCTTGGACCCCTCGTATTTAAACCTTGGATCTCCACCCCTTATAAGGTTTTTTCGAACCAAATGATCTAAACTTCGAATCTAATATAATATTATATTAAAAATAATATATATTTATTTACTATATTAATAAAATAATATTTTTATATATAATTTAACGATAACCTTTATTACCTTTAACTTTTGTGGTAAATTCTTTCAGATATTTATGTGTGTGGAAATTGAATGCAAATTCGAATGTAGTAATTTAGTTTAAAATAACTAAAGTTATCCACAAAAACTAATATATAGTGAAATTAATAATTAAATATTATTTGATATAAAAATTAGAATAAATAAATATTTTTTTAATACGCTAGTTGGATTGAAATAAGTTTATAATATATTATATTATGATTTCATGGCAATATTATAATAAGCTTAGCAATTTTGCATGTATAGTTTGACAAGATTCGATACTTTAGTTTTATCGGTTGAGCTAATGTCATTTAATAATAAATAATAAATCATAATAGATCATTTACATGGACAAGGAAAGATGGTATTGGCATAGGTGATATATGTTAATTTATGGAACCAAAGATGGCTCACATTAGAAGAACTAACATTGGGAGGAAATGATGCACATATTTGGCATGACTATACAAAGGAACTGAAAAGAGCAAATATAAGACTAAATCAGCAAAGAGATTGTCTAATATGATCCAAGAATCCAACAAGTGGGCAATACATAGTTAGAAAAGGTATCAAGCAAGCTTTGATAACAACAATGAGGAAAAGCTTTGGTGGTGGAGTAGAATATGAAAGGTAAAAGCTCCTCTAAAAACTAGAATCTTTGTTTGGTTAGCTCTAGCCAAAAAAAAACTAACATGGGATGTTCTTCAAAGGAGGTCTTGGCAAGGACCAAGTCACTGTGTCATGTGCAGAAAGGAAGAAGAAACAATGGACCATCTTTTGGTCCATTGCCCTTTCATAAGAAAAGTGTGGAATTCAATTCTACCTTTGACTCAAGGGAAAGGACAATAGCCTGCTAGGAGTCTTTTGGATAACATGCAATAGTGGTTCAAAGAAAGAGGATTAAAGGAGCATAGATGTGTCCCTTTGATAGTGGGAGGGGAACCCAGGTGTTGTAGGTGAGTTGAAGAGGAGAGGGCAATCCTCCAAAGGAGGTCCCAAGTACAAATCTCCACCCTATCAAAAAGTTGAATTGGGTATCCAAAATCCAATTGATAATGTTGGTGCGGGCAAGGTCGGGTGCGACTCCCGGGTGACTTTGACGGTGTAGAACCCCCTATTCGTGGTCTCTCAGACCAAGGCGGCCCCGCAAGGGGTTTTTCGCTTAAAAAAAAAGATAGCAGGATGGGATTTATGGCTCGCTAGAAATGTCAGGTTGTTTGAACGTAAGGAAATTTTAGTGATTCAGGTACAAATGCAAATTAAATCTATTTTTGAAAGTCTAAAAATCTCCCGAAAACTAAAATTGAGCAAGCACAAAGGAACACTAGTAGTGGATCCTATGAAGTCATGGGCCTTCTTTGATGGAGCTTGACATGACAGCCTAGGTAGGTGTGGGGTAGGGGAGCACTTTATTTAAATAAAAATCAAAAGATTACTTTCAAGGCAGATTTAGGTGAAAAACAAATAAGGCAGAATGGAAAGCATTGATCCTCTTGATTAGAATAGCATTGGAACAAGGAATCACAACTTTACAAATTTATGGAGATTCAAAATTAGTGATAAGTTAGGTTGCCGATTATGTTGAGATGAAAAACTTGCTCCTCAATCCTTTCTATGAGAAAGTAAAATTATTAGAACCTTTTATAATAAAAATTTCATACAAACACATTTATAGGGAACTCAATGTGGAAGCAAATGATCTTTTAAAAGATGGTTTCATTTCCTTATTAAACCTTGTTAAACCAAAAATTTTATAATTACAGGTTTCAATTCCATAAATGAACTTTACTATTTTTAATCTATCCAATTGATTTTAAGTCGTTAGAATAAATTATCATCCATAAACAAGGCTCAACTTCAAATTTTTATAAGCATAGAGATTAGTCCGTGTCAATTGCGCGTGTTTCATCTCAAATGAATAATCTTGACCTTGCTTATTAAATATTTATTATAAAAATTTATAATTTAATTGAATTAATTTTATTTTTAGAAGTAAAAAAAAATTATATAAAAAAAATTAATATAAATTTTAAAAAATAATAATAATTCAATCAAAATAATTTATAGTACATCATGCAAATCATATAATATTAGTTTAATTAGTTAAATTCTTGAACGTTTAAAAAAATCAAGTTTAAATCTTATCAAAAATAATACATACATAATTATCAAATTATTCATGGAATTGAACTCAGGTCACTATAATGCAAGTGGCGTCCTTGCCGGTAAACCACACAAGTTCAAATCTTATCAAAATAATACATACATAATTATCAAATTATCCATGAGAATTGACCCGGGTCACATCACCTAATGCAAGTGGCGAATCTTATCAAAATAATACATACATAATTATCAAATTATCCATAGGAATTGAACCCGGGTCACATCACCTAATGCAAGTGGCGTCCTTGCCGGTAAACCACACAAGTTCAAATCTTATCAAAATAATACATACATAATTATCAAATTATCCACATTCACGCGGATGTAAGTGGTGTCCTTGCCGGTAAACCATATTCACGCGGATGTGTATAAAAAGTATTACTCCATAATAATAATAATAGGTCACATCAATGTAAGTGGTCTCCTTGCTGGTAAACTACATTCCCGCGATTGTATATAAAAAGTATTACTACACCACCATCATAATAATAATAAGATAATCAGGCATGGTGAACAAATAGGTGAAACCTAACAGTGAAGTAGAACATAACTATAAACAACATACAACATGGGGAAGAATAAGTGGTTAGTGCAACCTAAATGAACTTAATAGTCGAAACTTTAAAGAATAAAATTATACAGTTATATTAACTAGGATATGATTGAATAACTAGAGGATAGTGGGCATTGTGTTTTATAAATAAATAGAGAAAGAAATAATGTATGAGGTCACCAATTCGATGAATGTAAGGCTCCAGGTCAGAATGTGTGATGAGAGGGACGTGGACGTTGAAATGCTCGGGATATGTTCGTCCCTGGAGACCTCATCTTTATAGATTTAGGTTTTCTAGGTAGTAAGTTTTTTAAAAAAATTAAATATTTATATTTATTAGTAAGTGTGGTTTATATTAAATATTTATATTTTATGGATAAGGATGTTAATTACATTATAGGTGAGGATTTAATTTTTATGTGTATAAGAAGTATTAAAAAAAAAATTAAAAAAATAAATAAATTAAATACTTATATTTATAGTTCCAAGGGGACAGCGTATCCGAAACCGGGACGTAAGCGAGTGTGTGAGGATGGGTGAGTAGTGGTTGTGTGTTAAATTATCTATTGATAAACATAGTTCTCGGCCCTTTAAAAGGGATCACCCTAAAAATTTCTCACACAAACAAAATTAAAATATATATATATAAGAATTACTTTTTCTATTATTAATATCAATGAATAATTATTATTTTTAATATAAATTTTTTAACCAATAATAATTTAAAATAAAATAATTTAAATATTATTATAAAATAAACATTTTAACCTAAAATATTATTTTCCCATATGCTTTCTTAGGCATTGTTCACCTTGAGAAAGCTAGTCCTTAGTTATACCATGAATATCTTTGTTTATACCATAAACATTTTTTCAAGGTTCCACGAGCCTGGGGGACGGGGGGACGGGTTTCGGGGACGGTGGGGGACGACAGACCGATTTTAGGGGACGGTTCGGGGACGGATAGTATAATACTATAAAAATTGAATTTTTTTAAAAATTTAGAATAATCTACACATTCAGAATTCTACACCCAACAAAAATGATATTTCATATTACTAATCAATTATGTAAGTGCAGCCATTCATATTCAGATTAATTACTAACACATAAGTGCAGCCATAATTAAGTCATTTAACATTTTCATATTCATATTAGTTACTAATTTGCAGCCTTTTAATTGTTTCAAGTTCAACAACTATAACTTGAAGGTTCAGCCAAGGATATCAAGTGCAAACAATGTTCAAACAGTCATCATTTTAAGTAATAGCAATCATCATTTTTTCAGCCACCAATGTTCAAACAAAGACTATCATTTTTAAAAAAATTTAATCACTAACTATCACTAACTATTTAAATTTTCAGTCACTATTCCAAAAGAATTGGTATTGTTTAAATAAACCTCCTTTTAGTCTTGTAATGATGACATTATAGCATAATTCCAAAGACCCTTACCATAGGTCCTTGGGGATTAGACCCCACAAGTGAATTAGTTTAGTGTTGGCTTTGGTGGGGAAATTCTGGAAGCCTGAAAGTTTGATTTTAAGTAAAGGGACAAGAACCAAATTAGGACTAACCTTATACAAATCACTATAAAGCAACTATTTTCTTGCACGCCTTCATATTGGAAACCTAAGTTTTGGTGAAAGAGAGAGTGGAGGTCTGAACCATCACTGCAAACTAGCAAGAGGATGCAATGGCATTGCCTCATGGAAGCCATGCCCTAATCAAACCTTTGATTTTGCTGACTTCATGCAAAACTCATTTGTGGATTCTGATTGAAATGAGAGGGGTACATGGAATGAGATGAATTTGGTGCTGGAAATGCACCATTTTTGGTCTTATAACAGTAAACCCTCGGAGGTTTGGGACATCGCAAAAAAAAGGAGGAAGCGAGACAGTGAATAGGACAGTGAATAGAGAAAGCTTGTGCAAATTTTGCCAAGAACATCTAGGGTTTTGTTGCAAATAGAACCAGGTACTATCCTTGGTTAAATTATTTGTTTACCATTCATGTTGAGATGGAAAAAACCTGTGTAGAAAGAGTTTTTCATGCTGTTGTGGAAATAAGTGAAGTCTTCTATTTTCACTCCTTGTTTTGTTAGGTTTAGGGTTTGATGGGGGTGAGACTCAAAATGGGTCCCAACCCTTACCTTTTTTTAAGTTAATTTTTTTTTTTCCCTCTTGGGTGAGGACGCCCAACCGTGGGGGACGGTTGGGCCCCATGGGGGACGCTCAAACCGTCCTCGAGGATGGTTGGGCGTCCCTAGAAACGCCCCAAAAAAGGGGACGTCTCGGGGACGAAAAACCACAAGCCCCAGCCGTCGTAGGAAACAGGGGACGCGTCCCCATGGAACACTGCATTTTTGTCTTTCACTTAAATTTTTTTATTTTATTTTATAAATTCAATAAAATAATAGATTTTTTACCTTTCAATATATATTCTAAACTTTTCATTCAAATACTTTTGATTGTTGTATATTATAAATTTTTCATCACATACTTTTTTAATCTCACAAGAAAGAATTAGTTAAATTCAATGAAATATTCGATTTTTTTTCTTCTCAAATTTATATTCTAAATTTGTGTTCACATACTTTTTATCTTTTGATTATTGCATATTCTAAAATTTCATTCACGTACTTTTTTTTTTATTAACAATTATGTAGATTGGTATTCCATCTTTTCAACTTTTAATTATTTTATTTCATCCATTTAATTTTTACTTTATTATTAATTTGTGCTACCTATTATTTGCTTAACCTATTGAAGGGAGAACACTTTGAAGGATAGCGGAAGGCCTATTTCACCGTTAATTTTTAAAGTCAACTAATGAGAATCCTTTTGAATCGATCAATGGCCAAGAAAGGTCTTGATCCATTAGACTTATAGTCTTAAAAACATTAGACATTTGAATCAAGTCTATGTTTATTTATGAATGCCTTTGCTAAAAGTGTAGACATATTATAATTTTTTTTTTTTTTTTTTCATATTTTAATGTATATGATATAAAATCAATTGTGAAATTTTGGTATATTTTATTTAATAGATTTTTATTTTTATCAGTTCGATTTTTTAAGTTTTATAGTTTTATATTTAAATCTTGTCAAATCAGACTTAAGTTTAAATAATCTTGTTAAAGAGACTCAAGTTCAAAACTTGTCAAAAGAGATATGAATAATATCCAAGCTTTGTTACAATATCACTATGTAGTGATGATGTATAACAGGTGGGACCTGTTTCAATCCCAATAACCCATTAAAAAATATATTTTTATTTCCAATTTGTATTTTCAATTTAAAATAAATAAATTATTTATGCAATTAATAATTCTTCATTAAATATTTTTTTATTTTTTATAAATAACCGAAAACTCCTTCACATAGTTTCACTATAATCACTATATAAACCTTTTCACTAGAGAGGTCCCGTTTCTTCCATTTATAATTAATTAATAAATAAATAATTTAATGAAAATCAACGTGATTGGATGTTTATTAAGTTGTTACTGTGTCTCCAAAGATTAGGTGGAATTGTAGATTAGGTGGAATTGAAATTGTTTGTCTGGCCAGGCACTTACCAAAAAGAGACTTAGGTTCAAACTTTGGGAGCATGCATGTTGTAAAGGTAGTAGTCTGATTTGAATCTTCTAAGTGCGTGTTAGATCAACAATGACAATACGAATCTCGAGCGACCGATGGTCCCCTCACACCGGATCATCAACAACGAAGTGATAACAACCCTTGTTTGAATTTTACACTTAGCCAAAAAAAGACTTAGGTTCAAACCTTGGGAGCATGCATGTTGTAAAGGTAGTAGTCTGATTTGAATCTTCTAAGTGCGTGTTAGATCAACAATGACAATACGAATCTCGAGCGACCGATGGTCCCCTCACATCAGATCATCAACATCGAAGTGATAACAACTCTTGTGGTTTGAATTCTGCACTTAGTAGTTACTAAAAACAGTGTGAACTTAACCAACTCCTCTATATAAAAAAAATTAAACCGCTACTATAATAAAAATAAAAACTGTTTTAATATTATATAATCCATTAGAAATAATAATAATACAACTTAATCATCTTAAACTAAATAAATTCTTAAAAAGTTTGATACATTTTCTTTTAACCAAGCTTATGTAGCATGCAAATCTTATCCTATAGTTCATGTTAGAATCAAAGTTACCAAACCATATATCATTATTATTGAGCTAATGTAATACTACAATTGTTGATTGTTGAGGTATTAATGTGTAATCAGTACTAATAGGAATAATAATAAAACTTTATCATTTTAAACTAAATAAATTGTCGGAAAGTTGATACATTTTCTATTAGTCAAACTTATATATCATGCAAATCTTATCCTATAGTTTAAGTTATAATCAAAGTTACCAAGCCATATATCATAATTATTGAGCTAATGCAATATTATAATTGTTGAAGTAATAATATGTAAAGTAATAATATGTAATTTTAATGTTATATAATTAAAAAAATTAATCTCATATAACTTATTAAAAATAATAATAATAAAATTTTATTATATTAAATTAAATAATTTTTAAAAAATTTGACATTTAGTAAGCAAATCTCATTCTATAGTTCAAGGTGGAATTAGAAGTTTTTTTTTTTTTTTTTAATAAATACTTCTTATACACATCCATCATGGGGATTGAACCCACAATTTAAATATATATGAGTTTATCCGTATGTGTGGTTTACCCGACAAGGATGTCACTTGCATTATCGACAAGGATGTCACTTGCATTATTTTTTTTTGTTACATAGGAGAGTTGGTCACAACCACACTATTTTTAGTAACTGACAAGCACAATGACTGCTTCCACTAAACCTATTTCACCTCGTTATTATTGACCTAGCGTAAAGGGAACCATCGTCTATTCAAACTTGTTATTGTTGACCCAACGTGAAGGGAACCACTGATTGCTCAAGATTCATACCATCATCGTCGATTTGGCATGCACTTAGAGAATTCATATTAGACTGCTACCTTTGTAAATAGGTTGCTCCCGAGGTTTAAACTTGGGTGTCTTCTTCGTAAGTGTCTAACACTTACCAATCCACCTAACCCTTAGGGATGATGCCACCTGCATTATCGATGATAAGATTCAAGGTCAACCCCATGGACCACCAATTGCTCAAGATTCATATCGTCATCGTCGATCTGACACGCACTCAGAGAATTCAAATCAAACTACTACCTTTGCAAATAGATTGTGCAAATAGGTTGCCCCCGAGGTTTAAACTTGGGTGTCTTCTTAGTAAGTGTCTAGCTAAACAAGCACTTACCAATCCACCTAGCCCTTAGGGATGATGCCACTTGCATTATTGATGATAAGACTCAAGGTCAACCCCATGGCAGATGTGTATAAGAAGTATTATATATATATATATATATATATATATATATATATATATATATATATATATATTTTCTTTTTTATTTTTTTTAATAGGGGTATCGGTAACAGCCTTTCATCTTTAACAATTGAGCACGGGGTTAGACATTCTCCCCGAGGTTTTTGCCTCCGAACACAAGTCAAATCATTGAAAAATTGAAGCTATCTCTATAACCCCTACCTCTCCTCGATAAACGCAACCCAAAGTGAGAGAGATCCCGATGGCTCAAAGTTAGCACCACAGTCATCAAGTTGGCGCACACTCAACAAACTCAAGTGAGACAAATACCTTTGCCCTTGTTGTGCATGCCCCCAAGATTTGAACCTAGATCTCCTTAAGTGCCTAAAATCTTACCAATCCACCTAACCCTTGAGGATAGGTATATAAAAGTTTGATTGAATGATGATTTTCAATTTATTTTTAAAAGTTAACTAAGTTATTCATTAGAATAGAAAATGAGCACAACATGTCTTCTCTCTATTAACATGTCTTCTCTCTATTAGATTAACTCTATGTAGAGTATATTTATAGTTGAATGTGCATGAATTATGTGTGGACGTAGAATGTTTATGATATAGTAATTAGAAACAAAAATATTATGCTACTCATATGTAAGCAGACATTATTACGAGAAGATTTATTTATACAGCATCTGAGCCAACCACATTACACTTTGTTTGCAAGTGAGTTTTTTTTAGTGCTGACATGGCATCTATATGGAGTTATACAACTTACAATAACATGGCATCTACAATACGAAGTGTGCAACCATTGTAGAATACACTCACCAAAATATATCCACGATACGAAGTGTGCAACCATTGTAGAATACACTCACCAAAATATATCCACAATACGAAGTGTGCAACTATTAAATATCCACCCATGTTTTATATATATTATTGAACACATGAAAAAACCATTTCAAAGGGCATTTGGCCTGATTTGGCAGTCTTAATACAAGTATTATATATAACAACTATGTTCCATCAAGTTTTGGAAAAACAGAGATAACTATTTGGGATAGTCGGAGAAAAACAGAGGTAACTATTTGGGATGGTCGGAGGTGTTCTGGGGATGGCGAGACATTTTTGGGACATGGGACGCATCTCTAAGACGGACCTTATATCCCAGGACATGTCCCCATGGAACATAGTTAATAACAAGAAGATAAACTTACTACCTCTAAATTTTCATGACCTGAGGTAGAACTACACAACCTAGGGAAGTGTGTGAACATAGGGTAAGCTCCTCTCTTCTATCTGAAAGACTAAAGATGCCAATCGATAGGGTTTTATTCTATGTTTACTTTGGGAATTCTGTCATCTCAATCAATGTTCAACTTAGAAGGCGTAGGAGCATCAACTAATTCATTCATTAACCCTTTTGGTCTCATTAACAAAGATGCATTCATAAGCATCACACAATCACATTATAAAGAGTTTTCTAACCTAAGCTGTGAACTCTAAGCTATTCACTAATTTATGACACATCCAAGCTGTACACTCAATATAACTAATCTATGTTTGCACGACACAATGTAACCTTTGTGTAATCTTCACCTATAACCATGGCGCCAACGTGTATTAATATTTTTATTACATTTTATAAAAGGCTTACAATCCCATTTATCCTTGATATATTAACTCACCAATAATAAGTTGATATTTGACATCATTGGAATCAGTAAAATGTATAATTATCTCCACTTATAAATCATTTGATTATCATCCAATATTCATCATTTTTTTATCGTTGATGCATTATTAAGGTCTTGCCTCACTCCACATCTTGTGTTGCTATTGCTATAGTTACTTTTTGTTTATTGAATCCAGCTACTGTAATTGGTTCCATTCAATTCTCTTTCAATCGTACTGAAATTCTTCACACATCAATATCTTGTGTTGCTATTGCTATAGTTAATTTTTGTTTATTGAATCAGGCTATTGTAATTGGTTCCATTCAATTCTTAAAAGATCAGACTGAAATTCCTCACACATCAATGATATCAGGCACAACAATCACTAGAAATTCATACAGATATAAAAGCATTAATATAATAAAACATAATAATAATGCTTTGGGAAGAGAATCAAAATCCAATAGGTCTTACTGTGTGAAGCACATTGTGATCTCTTGCTCATGCCAAATACTACATTAAAACAGATCTCATATCTTTGGTAAGCTAAGACTGCCCTTTGATAATGAAGTGCTGCCAAATAAGCTTCCCCCTTCAGGACAAGGGACTCACACAAACAGCATCTACAACATGCATGTTTAATTGGAATTTTGGAAGGATGCCCTTGCCAAGGAAAGATATTTTATCAGATAGATGCCCTTAGAACTAAGTTATGGAAAATAATAAATACCCTAATATACCAGCTTAAAGGGTTGGTATTAGATATCTTTAAAGAAACTTACTTTGATTAATGCTTTGCTTGAATTAGATAAACAAGGAATATACTTAGCTGGCATAAAAAAACATATACGAGATCAAGAAAAAAAGTTATAAAACGGAGGTATCAATTAAATGCAACTAAGTTTTCAATATGCAGTTAGTAGGAAAAAGAAAAGTGTGTTAGACTGGTTTTGCAAGATGCTAATAAAGAATACAATAAATACAAGGACATTTCTCCTCCAATTTTGTATTGGGATACCCTTCTTAAATATACGATATAAATACATAAACACACCCAAGTGTTCTTTCCACCTGTCCACCAGCCACATTTGAACCTGAGGTCTCATTGCAGCAAGTGCTCTGCCTTACCACTCCACTCAGTACCACTGGACAATAAGTGTAAGAATGTTGTTAGCAAAAGTTCTATAAGTGCTGCCAATGGGTCCTTGGTTCAACAGTTGGGACTATAGTTGAGGTAGCCCACACCAAGGTTCAAATCTTGGCATTACCAAATAGTTCAATATTACTAACTCGATGTAAAATGGAAAGGGCAACCATTTTGAAACCCTATATTTTTTTTTAAGTTCTATAAGTGCTCCCTGCCTCTTATAAATTAGATAGGACTCGAAAGAGCTTCTTGGATTTATTTTTGCCTTAAATGCCAAGAGCAAATAGAACATACATATTGATGGGTATGAACAAAAACAATAATACCATCAGATTGAAGCTGCTTGAAGAAGTGTGCATAAAATTTGTCACAAAAGGTGCATATGATAATGCCTAGAGGCCTTTCTCACTCTTCTTTTCTCCTCTCTTTCTGCTACTTACAAGTAAAATTTCTGAAATAACATCATAAAAGTGAACTCTATTTTGTTGAAAATGATTGTCAAGTCTTGAGCCATATTATTTGATATCTTACACCACATTTTTTAAGGTTTTTATGGCCTTCCCAGAACCTTCTATAATCAAGACCGATTTTAGAGAGCAAAACTAATGCTTAAAAATTATTGGATTAAGTGCATCAAGCTACAAGTAAAATGTGAATTGCAAAGATCTAGAATCTTTGCAAATCATGTAGAGAGAGTGGGGAAGAGTTACCAGTTACTCTATTTCCATGCTAAACACAGTTACTGGTTTCTTGTCTTGCAGAAACAATTTTGAGTTCAACAAAAGCCAAATGTTCATAAATGCTAGTGCCTGAAGTTTATGGATTTTGCAAGGCCAACCAAAATAAGAAATAGTATAAAAAGACAATGAAATAAAAACAGGCATTTGACCAAAAACGTAGACATAATGCTCTTAGAGAGATGAATTGACTTTGCACGGTATGATTACTACCTTACTGACCCCACATCCCAATTCATGGCTGATCAAAGGCTGTTAAATTGGTATGTACAATAAAGCACTGGAATACAAACTGTTACTTCGGCAAATCCATGGCCTGTAAATTGAAGACCAAATGACTTGATGGAGTTGATTACTCCTATAGGAACAGCTTGCATCAAATACATGGGATCAAAAGAGTTCTAATCCAAAAAAAAATGCAACATTTTACATAGGAGAGTTCTTTTGTGTCAAATTCACATGGCGTGTATAATGTATGTTAGCCCAAATAAATTAGACAAGTTCAATGTACGCCATCGGTGCATTATCACCTCGTCTAGGCAATGTTCGGATTATTCTTGTATACCCACCATTCCTCTCACCATACCTCTCTTGTACCTCTGCAAACAATGCATGCACTATCTGTTTATCATATATAAAGCCTAATGCTTGCCTCCGGTGGTGCAATGTTCCTCCCTTGGCTAATGTAATCATTTTGTCTACCCATTTCCTCATGGCACGGGCTTTGGCTCTTGTAGTTTTTATCCGTCCATGTCTGAGCAGCTGTGTGGTAAGACCACGTAGCAATGCACGTCTCTGATCTGCAGGTCTGTTAAGTTTTGGTACACGTTTACCATGTCTCATTAAAAACCATCTTGAGCCATTTCCCTGCACCCCAAGGCTTAGACCAGAAATCTCGGATCCTGAAAAGAATATGGGCAATCCATACATCAAAGATACACCAAAAAACACAAAATGAAACTGAATTTGAAACATGCTACAAACAATGGTAAACGATTTGAACTAGTACAACATAATCCAAAAACGAAGATCAATAATTATTAATAGGTTGGCATTAAATCAAAATCCATCAATTTCAATCATGCAATAAGTAACAGGGAATGATCAACTGAAACATATTAGCAAGAAAATGTTGAGTCTACAGGATACAGACATTATTAGGGAGTGCATCTTAAAACTCGCAACATGTCTTAAACTAGAAACCTACCTATTCATGATGTACTTTGTGGATGATTATGTCCCAATATAACACACATGATGTTTATTTTGATGTTCATGGAATGAAATTTGTGATCAAAAAAAAATTCAAATATCATGCAAATTTTTAAAATTGTTTTGAGACGTTTTAGTGATTTTTTCCTGTTTTGCCAAGTATTTTCTGGGATATGAACCAAATTCTTCCTTCTCGGTTTTGCTAAGTCCTGCCAAGTTCAAGTCATAACCTTGATGAAGACATACAGGCTTCACAAAAACATTTGACTTCATTCCTTTCAAGTTCAATCCCCCTTGATTCAAGGAAGGAGTTTAGGTATCCAGTCAAAGAGTCCTGAAGTAAACCTTGAAAAAGTTAAATCAAAGCTTAAATGGAACATCAAAATTATGATCCTGTTGAAAAAGGAAAGATAAGCCAACAAATTAGAGAAGGTCCAGTCTAAAATTGAAGACAGTTCACTGATCACAAATTAGAAAACTAGCCTGGAAGCACTGCAATGCACTTTATTCTGATGAGAAAACGAATATGCCTGCAGCTCAAGAGTTGCTACTCAACTACATCCTTCGGGTGGTAAATGACCAAAGACATTGCCATTCTAGAAAAGCCCATCTCCACGAAAGAGCTTGACAATCTTTAAAATCACAATAAATAAGGCAACTGGACAAAGTGGATCTAGGCTTAACTTCTGTCAAGAGTCTTGAACATCATCAAAGAAGATTAGTTATAGATGGTCGTATTTCAGACAATAAGCAGGAAGGGTGGAATAATTAATTCTAAATTTCTATTCAAATACTAGGTTAAATAATCCACCACTTTTGCCAGATTTTATCTTATATCTTTATGCAACTCTTTCTGCAACATGCAAAAAATTATAGACATGCTTATCTATTAATGTACAAGGGGGTTCAGTCCCTAGCCAGCATACTTGCAATAGTATTGTTCTTGTACAAGAAAGCTTCAATGTCAGCAGATTTAAAAAGCAACAGAGATGATTTCAAATGCCCTTGACAGGAATTTTCATGATTCATATATAAACTCCTTGAGAAATTTGGTACACACCAATTCATCAACTTAATAAAAAGCATGTACCACTGATCCTTGGATGGAAGTTTTAGAAAATGGAAAACCAGCCAGATTCTTTGAAATATCCATAGGAATCTGCCGAGGATACCCATTATCAACCTGTTTATACACATTAGATTAACAAGACTCATATTTGGGATGGCTGGAGAGTCGAAGTCCTAGACTACTCTTGAAAAATAAAAGGGGGAAAACTCAACAATTTAGGAAAGAAAAATAAAACTAAAAAATAAGATAAGATCAAAAGAATAGCAACAAGACAATTTTTTTCTTCCTGCTTTATAACAACAAAAACTCCCAGCAAAAGGTTTTTCAATTACTCATGAATAGGATGACCCATAATTAATTGACAAGTATAATGGCTCCAATATAGCCACATCGGCTATCTTTATTATTGGTAGCTTGGCCCCTAGAATTAAGTTAGTCAGCCCTTGAGCGTTAGGGTTAGGGTTATTGGTTATTTTAGTCTATATAAAGTGTTTTGTTGTATTTGGGACATCATTAATAGTCATCTTGAGTCACCTCTGGTGCACATATGAGACTTCACCCTCTCTAAGTGGTCATGAGACTTTGCCCTCTCAGTGGCTAGGATTTGTACTGATTTGGAATTTGAAATCTGTTATTTGTGATATTTCATTTCCTGCTATAGATCTGATTTTATGTTCTAATGAATGTTTACTTTTGTAAATTGTTGAGCTTGCTACTGCTGTTGTTATTTCTGGAAGTTTTTTTGTTAAAAGTGGTATCAGAGCTTTGATCTTGTCTCCCTATGGTGGTGTGGAAAATGGGAGAAGGGCTTGCAGGCCAATCTAGAACCTCATTTGGCCAGATTTGCTTCCTATTGTCTGCGTAATTTCTTTCAAAAAAAAAATAGGCTTCATCTTCTGAATCATTTTTTTTATGTAATATTTTGATCTCATTGCAATTGTCTCATCAAGACAATCAAAATAAGGTGTCTCTAGCAACACTTTTCAGAAGTGCTCAAAAGGTATTTTTAGGGTTTCGCTTTCAGTTCCTAGTGTATATGTGTAACCTTGGCTTCTGCGGGTTAGGCGCGAATCAACAAGCGTTTGCAACAAGGCCGCCCAAGGATGATTGAATGAGCAGAAAGAAACATCGACGTAGAAATTTTGGCAGGCACCATAGCATCCCTTCTGGCATCAATAGCTTTGACCCATATGTTTTTTCTTCTTTAGGCACCATGAGTACCCATCCCACTCCACAAGTTGGTCATCCTCCCATTCTTGACAAAATTTCCTATGATCTACGTGCATATCTTTCTTCATAGGAAAATGAGCATGGCTGCCTGGCACTTCTGGTATCCACCATTGATAAAAGACAAGCAAAAATGTAGGAGACATTGAATACCATCCAACATTTGTTTTCCGAACAGCAACGCCTTGTCTTTCCTACCAATATCGAGCATTGCATAGACAGCGAATTCCAACAAGTCATTGGGCAACAACATCGAGACAAGCAGAAGGAGCCAAAACTTCCAATGGATGACTTCCCTCTAGTCAGGAATGTTCAATTTCAGGATCTTTGGAACCTTTAACAGCTGCCCTACAAACAAGATCTGAGGTGCTACTAATGTCCTAACACCTACATCTCCCAAAAACTGCCTTGCTAGCATAGACCCAAGGTTCCCATTCAAGACACATGGATCCCTATGCTACCAAGGACAATCTTCCAGGTATGTGTGAACTTAACTTAGGATATGCTAATGATCTTAATCCCTTTGCAGGAGGTGCTACTCATTTACTTGCTTGGCCTCATGATGTTCCCATGTCGCACATCAACATTCCAGCCTTTGAGGGCATGGATCCGCATAGTTGGATATCTAAGATGGATAGCATCATTCGTTTGCACTGTGTTCTTGAAGAAGGTCGTGTCACATTGGCTACTACTAAGCTGTGAACCCATGCTCATCAATGGTTACTATGGGATCTCCACTAACGCAAGCAGCCTATTTTGTGGCCTAATCTCAAAGCGATGTTCCTCTATAAGTTTGACAAAGGTTCTTCTGCTTCATATGTGGTTCATTTGATGCAAACCAAGAAAACAGGTTCGGTTGAGGACCATTGCACAGAGTTCATGAGACTTCTCATATATACATATCGGTTGGATCCAACAATCGTGGTCTCAACCTTTGGCCATGGCCTTCAAAATGACATCTCATAGGAGGTCGATGTGCATGATCCATACACCCTCGAGGATGCTGAACATGTGGCTCTTGTAGTAGAAAAGAGGCTCTAGTTGTCTCATCCCCAACCCTAGTGTGATTTCAATCCTTGACAACATTACTTCAATAACCGCAATGACGAGCCTCCCAGAGGATTCTTCTATTACAAATGTCATTCACACCATCCTTGGGATCAGGCTCATGAGGAACATTGTATCTTCCTTGTGGAAGCTGAGGATGTTGTTTCAGAAGATAAAGGTCAAGATCCTTCGCCACAAAAATCTTTGGCCGAAGTAGAGGATTCCAAGCAAGATGCTAATACCGTGGCTCTTTTAGCATTTACCCTAATGGGGCTCCAGGCCCATCACACCATCAAGGTCCAAGACTTTAGCAAACGTCAGTGCGTCAATGTGTTGATCATTCAGGTTGCACGCAAAATTTTATTGACATCAAAACAACCAAAACCTTGGGATTGTATTTCAATAATATGACCCAAGATAAATTCCAAGTGTTAATTGCCAATGAGGGGCACGACTCAATGTGTGGGTCGTATTGCTAATATTCACATCCAAATGAGAGATTATACTTGGTCCGGCTATCTTTTCACCATGGATCTAGATAGTGCAAATGTTATCTTGGGAGCTCAATGTCTCTCTTAGCTCGTCGAGGTTACTACTAATCTACAAAGGTTACATGCCAAATGAGTGGAACACGACAAGGTTATTTGTCTCCTGCTCCAAGGGTTGTCGACTCAACCCAAATGGAAAATATCCTAAAGAAAGTGGGTGTGGCTTCTTTGCCCACATTGATTACATGGGAGTCCAATCTTTTGAGCAACTCCCTCCATCTCTGCATTTGAACATGAAGTCTATTGTTGACTGCTATGCAACGGTCGTTGGCAGATCCATGAGTTTCCGCCCTAAGCAAACACATGATCATGCCCTCCACCCCGTCCCAGGAAGTCAACCGCCAATGTTCGTCCTTTTCACTATCCCCATACCAAAGGTCTAAGATAGAGAAGCTAGTTCAAGAGATGTTGGAGCAACGAATTATCTGCGTAATCATTAGTCCTTATTCCTCTCCAGTGGTAATGGTGCGGCGTAAGGACAATTCTTGAAAAGTATCCAAATTTCTAATATCTCAACAACATCACCTTCAAAGATATGTTCCATACCCTTGTTATTAATGATTTGTTGAATGCCCACGGCGCTCAATACTTTACCAAGCTTGACTTGCGTTCTAGGTTCCATCAAATTAGGGTTAGAGAATAGGATATTCCCAAGACTGCTGTTTATACACATGACGATCATTATGAGTTCTTGGTTATGCCCCCTTGTCTTACTAATGCTCCTTCCACTTTTCAGAGCCTCACGAACTCTACCTTCATCCTTTCCTTCGCAAGTTTGTGTTAGTCTTCTTTGATGATATCTTAGTTTACAATAAGTCCTGGGAAGCTCATTTAGCTCATGTTGACCAAGTCCTCCACCTATCCTAGAAGGAAAGGTTATTTGTCAACAAGTCCAAATGTTCTTTTGGGGTACCTAAGGTATAATACTTGGGACATATCATATCTTTGGGACTCGAGATGGAACCTAACAAGATTAAAGACATGCAAAATTGGCCCACATCTAAATCCTTCAAGCAGCTTCACAAACTTATAAGTCTTATTGAGTATTACAAGAAATTTGTCCACAACTATGGTAAGATTACAACTCCTCTTACCGCTCTCACTAAGAAGGATGCATTTGTTTGGTTATAAGTTGCTTCCCAAGCCTTCAATGCCTTAAAGGAGGTTGTGTACCACCCCTATTTTGGCTACTCCTAATTTTAGCAAACATGTTGTCATTAATGTGATGCTTCAGATACAAGTATTGGAGATGTTCTAATGCATGACGACCACTCTTTGGCCTTTGAAAGCAAGCAACTATATGGCAAGAATCTAGGTCAATCCACTTATGATAAGGAGATGATAGCCATTGTGCATGCCATAGAAAAATAGAAGCCTTATTTGTTGGCTCAACGCTTCATGGGTTATGATTTTGCCAGTGAGTAAAAGAAGGGTAAGGAGAATGTGGTGGATGATGCTCTATTGCACAAATATGAGGACGCCATTGTTGTCGGTGTCGTCTCCAATCCTCTTCCACAATGGCTTTTACAATTTCGGAAGGAATGGCATTCAGACCCAAAGATTGATCACATTGACATGGAAGGCGGTTCTCTGCCTCCTTGTTCTCGTATGTTGATGGGGTTCTTCGAAGATGGATCGTCTTTATCTTCCTCCGTCTTTCATGGTTACAACCATTATTCTACATGAATTGCATGCCTTCCCATTAGCTGGAGATTCTAGATTCTTAAAAACTTATCAACAGGTGAAGCAATCCTTTCCTTAGAAAGCATTAAAAGCAAATGTTAAGACATTTGTGGCCAAATGTGAGATGTGTCAATGAAAAAAGCAGGTAACAATTAAATCTTCTGACTTGTTGCAACCTTTCCTATTCTTGATCGCCAATGGGAGCACATCTCCATGGATTTCATCAAGAGTCTTCCCATTTCATAGGGAAAAGCAGTTATTTTTGTGGCGGTGGATCACCTTTTGAAGTATGCTCATTTTTGTCCCCTGCAGCATCCCCTCACTACCAATAAGTTTGCCAAGGTATTCCTCGACTCTGATTTCAAATTACATGGCATGACCAAATCCATTGTCAACGACCGTGACCCTGTTTTCACCAAATTTTGGAAGGAATTGCTCACTCTTAATGATAGTTGAATATATCCTCTTCTTATCACCCTCAGTCAGATGGTCGAATAGAGAATGTGAAGCTGAAGAAATGGTACACAAGGAGTGAAATTTTGCTAAAGCTTCCTACCTTTTAGGAAGGTCACACAAAAGAGACCTTAGAACCAGTTACAACCATTAGGAACGGGAAAGAGATTAGTTCACATGAAGGGAAGATTGAGGAAGCTCTCATAATATAAAGTAGTAGGGCAAAGATCAAGAGGCAAGATAACCAAGAAATGTTGGAATTCACAATACTTTCCAAAAACAAACAGAAGCAGAACATTCACTCAAATCTTCTACAAAAATCATAAAAGGACAAAAGAGAATTGGGTCGCCTTTAGGCACCATAACATCCATAGATAATATTGCACAACACTTCGATGAGAAATGAGGAGTGTGAGGGGTATTTATAGCAATACCAAAACCCCAAATTACATCATAAAGTTTAACCTAAGTCAACATAACTAGCTTAGATATTGGGCTTCAGGTTAATTACAACCATTAAATAAGGTCTAACCATAACAAGGTTAACCATGGCCCATTGGGCTTACATAATAAAATATTACAAAATAATAAATGCATTGCACAATGAAATGCCCTTAGGCCTATCCAATACATTGCACAATGTCGACTCTTGGCCATGAATCAAATTACAAATTCAACACCCCCCCATAATATGAATTGAGGGGTCAAGGAGAGAAGACATTAGTGACAATAATATCTTCCCCCCATAATGGATGCTCTAGTGGGCCTCTATAGTTGAGGTAGATCCATCCGAATCTCCCTCATCATCTAAAAGATGTCCACCTTGCTTCAAGAACTTAGCTTCAATCTTTTGCAACTTCAGCAAGCAATTCTTTGTAGAATGTCCCTCCCTTTTACAGTATTTGCAAGTGGTCTTCAATTTCTTTAAAAACTTGGCCTTGCTCTTGGGCTCCTCAGTCTTAGCCTCCTTAGATTGGAATTCCTTTGCATGAGCTTGTATTTAAGGAGTTCCACCACCACAATTTCACAATGCAGCCTGAAAGTGAATTAAGGAGAGAAAAAAGTTGATCAAGAGTAAGAGTTTTTTAGGATTCCAAGAACATAGGAATCATATGATCCATTAAGTTCAACATCTGAAAGGAGGAGGGGAGATTAGAAAGGAAAATCTTAGCGCATTCTACATCATCTTTCCTTTTTCCTCCAAAAGATGCAATATCTGCCCTCAAAGCATTGAATCTTGCATTACAGTCCTAACATTATCAAACTCAGCTAGCTTAAGAGAAGAAAACTCTAATTCCAAGCGACTTACTTCAATAGTATTAACCTTTCCAAAAAGTTCATGCAACTTTGACCATACCTTGATAAGGTCACTCTCTTCTTTGATATGGAAAAGCAACTCTGGTTCAATCAACAAGGAAAACAAACCTAGAGCCTCTTCTACCTTTTGGTGTCGAGCTTCATCATCAAGAACCACTATTTTATCCTCCTGAAAGATGCACCATAGTTTCTAACTTCGTAGAAAGCCGATCATTTGAGTTGACCAAATATTGTAATTTTGCCCATTAACGCAAGTAACTAGGGCTTTGTGGCCTATCTTCCACAATCCAACCCTTAACACCGTAGCAAATCCATGAACTAATGCTTCCAATGTGTAGAGCTCAAAAAATCATGTGATTTGAAAAAAACGAGCACAAAACATTTATGTATGCAAAAGTTATGGCCTCCGAAAGATATCCTAATGAACCCAAAAAAATGAAAAAATAAAGTCTCTAATCTCGACCTGCCACTTGGCGAGCTCTAATTTGTTGGAGCGATCCAATCACTTTTCATCACCTCATCTCCTCTAATCTGCCTAGTAGTTGACACTTGCATAATTTTGATTGGTTGAGCATAAAAATATATTTTTAAAAAAAAACTTTGACATGGCATTATAAAGGTCCCACACCGGCCAGGGGAGCAAACTGTTATGAATACACCAAAAAAAGCCCTTTGGGTTGGGAAGGGGAAACTAAGATGTACACTTTAGCTTTGACTTCCACTTCCCCTCCAAAAAACTTGCCCGCAAAGACTCAACCCTGCAACCACGAGGTCTCCAATGCGCTACAAGGGGCAACCTTGCCAACAGGCTACAGGCATCCGCTACGAATAACTAATAAATGAAGTCGTAGCAAACCCTGTCAAAATCCTTCAAAAGAAGCAAAAAGGTCACGATGGGGGCTCGGACCTGAAGCCTCCACCTTCCCACTCCCTTGCAAATGCCTTGCTTGCCATTGCGCCACACTGCTGGGTGGATAAAAGGGGCTCCATAGAGCTATTTGTATTCAGCAAAACTCCTATGCGCACAAGACTAGATCACGTGGGGAATCGACCCCTCGACCCTCCAAATGCAAACAACTTGCACTCCTTCGTGATGCCATTGTGTCATCACGCCTAAGCTATCAAAGTTGGCACAACCCACATGGAGGGCCTGTTGAGGGCACAAATGGCCACAAAAAACAAATGATGTTGGCTGCGACGAGCACTCGAGTTAATGCCAAATGTTTCAAATTCAAATTTTCCCTCCATTTTCTTGCAACTTTGAACCTAATTCAAAATTTTGGATGGAGAGTCATCGGAACTCCAATCACAACGAAGTGAAAGACAGATATGGTAAAAAGAATTCAGAATTGCCAAAAAGAAAGGAAGATGATAAATTTATTATGCAAATCAGAAGAAAGACCGATGACTCCGAAGGAACTTTTTGCGTGACCAAGCAACATCGCTTCTCACTCGCTCTTTTTCTTTTTATTTGTGGAAAACATCCCAAAAGGGATGCCACTTTTAGGTTAGACCCAAGGAGGCAGGGGTATCCATTCCGCCAAAAACGCCCAGGACTCGGACCTGGCCTACCACATTTGACATACACAAGGAGCAAACAACCACACAAAACCAATTTAAAAATAAGTAAATAACAACAAAAATAATAAAATAAAATAAAAAACATGCTCCTTGAGTGTGTCAAAAACAAAAACACAACCAAACACACACAATAAGATAAAAGAAACCAAAACACGAACCACATAGAAAAACACAAGAACCACATAACAAAACACAAACAAGACAAAAACAACAGAACACTACAAAGACATAACCCAAAAAAAAACATGAAAAATAAACACAACCAAAACCTAAAAAATTAAAAAAATAAAATAAAAATAAAAATAAAAAACAACAGACAGTAAACAAAAACAAAAAACATAGAAAACACTCACACATAAAAACACGAATTAACACAAACAAAGAGAAACACAAGAACAAGAACGACAAAAACACAAGAACAATAACAAAAAACATAAAAAAAACACAAAACAACAAAAAACAACACAAAGAACACAAAAACAAAACAAAACAAAATAACACACACCTTCAAAAACTAAACAAAAAAGAAAAAAAAATAGAACATAACAATGACCTATCTAGACCAGAAGACTAATAAGGCAAGAATCAACAGAGGAAACAAAAGAAAGAATAGGTTGAGCTAGAGAACGAAAAAAACCTGAATGAACCAAAGAGAAGCAAAAAAAAAACTAGGTACCTTCAGAACTGGAGCCATCCAAAGAAATGATAGAAAGAAGAGCTTCCCTAATTTGTGAAGCCCACCATATAGGAGGGTGGCCATAACAAGTAAGATCACCTTTGTCCAAAGCCCAATTAGCTAAAGCATCAGCACTCTGTTTTGATCTTTGACCACATGATTGTAATCAAATTTCAAAAATCCTATCTGGATTAATTGAATCTTCTCAATAATTCTTTTTATTCTCCAATTAGAAGGTGTCTTCAAGAGATTAATCATAAGTTGAGAGTCATACTCAACTAACACCTTTTTCCCATCCAACCTTAGTAGCCTCGTGAAGGCCTCTGAGGATACCATACCCCTCAGCAAGGTTATTGGAAAGAATACCCAAATTCTCAGCAAAAGTAAAAACCAAGGAGCCATTTGAAAGTCTATCAATTCCTCCCACACTGGCTTTTCCAGGGTTCCCTCTAGAGGCTCCATTAGTATTGACTTTTCCAAAATCCTTAGGAGGAGGTTGCCAATTTCTTGTCCTATCCATCTTACTAATACTCACATTCCCTTTAAGTTGGTTGCCCTTAGAAGATTTAATCTTCAAACTTTGCATCACTTGATCCCATCTTTGGTGGGAGTTTTGGGGGTGATTAAGGAGTTGATGGACTGATTCAACTAAGTTGGCTATGGTCTTTTGCCAAATATAGTGAATATCCTTCCTATCTTGATTAAAAATTCGGTTGTTCCTTTAATTCCAAATATTCCAAAGAAGAATGGTAGAACCCATCCAAACTAATTGCCTAATAAAATGATCAACACCCTCTTGATTAGGCCAATCCCTCCAAAGCTGTTCAAAAGTAAAAAAATTGGACCACTGTAAGCCAAGTAAAGTGGCCATTCTCCTCCATAGTTAAGAGGCTAAAGTACACTCAATAAAAATATGGTTGAGAGTTTCTACATTCTCTTCACACATTTCACATCTAAAAGGGCCATGAAAACCACACTTCATAAGTTGCTCACCAGTAAGCACCCTACGATGCAATAAAAGCCAATTAAAGAACCTCACCTTAGGCCAGAGCTTTTGAGCCCACAATTGAGAAAAGATGTCGAAGAATGGTTGGGATTATTATGGCATAAGGTCAAATAACCTTGAGCAACTGAATACTCACCCTTAGTAGTGTTGTTCCATCCAAAACAATCTTTTTTATGGGACCAAGAGAGAGATCTCATATGAAGGATGCCTTGGATATCTTGTCTTTGCCTTTCCGGGATTTGAATAGGCCAGTCCTCAATAGGGATCCAATATCTACCAACCTTTGAATTACCAAGTATGGTACCGACAGTAATTAGCCACCTTTATCCAGTTAGCTCGGTGAAGCTCCTCCATCCAAAGCCTCCAATCGGGAAACTGAGTTATCAAACGCTTGTGACCATCCCAAGAATCTGTCCAAAAATTTGCCTCGTTGACCATTATGAATGATCCAAAATAATTTTTTCTTTATCAAATCCTCACCAGTCTTAAGAACCGCTAAAATGGGAGAACCTTTGGTAGGAAGTTGATAGCGAACAAGGTCTTCAGGACTTTTGTTCTCAGCATATTTAGCACGGAGATTATTGGCCCAAAGAGCATTGGGGTTATGCAACATCCTCCAATATAATTTAGCAGCTAAAGCTTTGTTGTTATTAATAGAAGACCGAAATCCTAACCCCCTTCATTCTTAGGAAGACAAAGTGTCCCATTTCACCAAGGCCTATTTTCTTTTCTCCTTAGTACCACTCCAAAGGAAACGATGACTGATTTGATCCAGTTCTCGAAGAACAGCCTTTGGGATATTCAACACGGAAGAAACATAAATAGGAATAGCTTGAAGGACTGATTTTACCAAGGTGATTCTACCCCCCGAAGAAAGCCACCTATTGGTCCACTTTCCAATTTTCTTCTTGACTTTGTCCAACAACCAATTCCAATCTTTAGTTTTCTGCCTTTGAATATTTATGGGAATACCTAAATAAATGATTGGAAGGGAGGTCTTCTTATATCTTAATTTATCCAAGACCATGGATTCCTGTCTAGCAAAGCAGTGAAAGAAAATAACTTTAGATTTGTCTTCATTGATCAACTGCCCAATAGCCTTAGAAAAACAGCTAATGATTTGCTTAATATTAGAAGCTTCCTTAACCGTAGCTTTACCTAAAAGAGTAGAGTCATCCACAAATTGAAGATGAGAGATAGGTCTAGCTCCATGAGCAATGGTAACTCCCTCAAGGGTTTTGTTTTCCCTCTTTTTGGTTATAGTCCTACCCAAGCATTCAGCAAGAATGATGAATAAATAAGGGGATAGCGGGTCACCTTGCCTAATACCTTTGGAAGCTGGGAATGACTGAGAAGGCATGCCATTGATAAGAACTAAGTAGGAAACTCGAAGAGATACATCCCATAATCCAATCCATCCAATCCTTAGAGAAACCAAATTGCCTCAAAACTTTGATAAGGAAGTGCCAATCCACTCTGTCATAAGCTTTGGATAAGTCTAACCGAATGAACATGGAAGGAGATTTTTGCATATCCATGGAATGGATGGCTTCTTGAGCAAGAACTATCTCATCTACTATTTGACGCCCTTCCACATAACCCCCTTGCTCTGGGGAAATAATCTTATGCAAAAGAGGCTTCAACCTTTCTGCCATGATTTTAGTAATGATTTTGAGAAGAACATTACATAAAGAAATAGGTTTAAAAGCTGAGATATGATCAACCTCTTGAGCTTTTGGAACAAGAGTAATATAAGTTTTATTGATAACCTTCAAAATTTCTTTGGCTTTCCTGGCTTCTTCCACCACCTCTAATAAATCAACATGAAGGATATCCCAGAACTCTTGGTAGAACTCAAAGGGAAAACCATCAGGACTCGGGGTTTTCCCTTTTTGCATTTTAAAAACTACTTGTTGAAGCTCATTGATAGTAACAGGAGCAATCAAAATAGATTTCTCCTCGAAGTGATAAGAGAAGGGATTGCTTGAAGAACATTTTGTTGAGAAGCAGTCAAGAGGAGTAGCAAAGAAAAAGATTGGAAAAGTAATCAACAACAATAGAGTTCATGCCATTCCAAGTATAAACAACATCTCCAAAATCTGATTTTAGGGAAGAAATAAAGTTGTGAGATCTTTGAGCTAGAAGATATTTGTGAAAGAAATTTGTGTTTCAATCTCCTTCTTTGAGCCATTGAATTCTAGATTTTTTCTTCCATAAGATTTCTTCTCTTTTTTCCCATTCCTCTAACTGAGTTGTGAGTTTAATTTCATTTGTACTTCTATTCTCTGTGAGGCCATTTAAACATATTTTCTTATTCAAATTTTCAAGTTGAGCAATAAATTCATGTTTTTTTTATGAACATCCCCAAACTCCTTCCAGTTCCAAATCTTAATTTTGGATTTAATGTATTGCAATATTTTGGTAAAACAAAACATCTTATTCCCATACCTAGGCTTACCTTCCTTCCATAATTGTTGCACACGAGGTCTAAAGGACCTGTCTCTGAGCCACAGTAATTGAAAACAAAAAAGAGAGGGCATCCCTAAAATTCATTTTTGGGGCCGAGTCTTCGAAATTTTTACCCTTGATAGGGGTTTTCACAGTAGAATTATTTTGTGGGTGCACCTTAGCACCAGATTCACTTGAGATATGAGCCATTTTTTGATCAAATGCTTGAAACTTGTTTCGTGATCTCTTTAATCCTTGCCCTAGACATCGTGGAAAGGTATGGTTTTCACTTTTCTTTTGTGCAGCAAATTGGAAGCCGTTGTCACTCAAGTTAACAGTATGATCTGTTGAAAGACAAATTTCTAACCCATCTTGGATCCCCTGCAACATTTCCTGCTAAAATATTGAGCATAAACCACAAAAATATTGGCCGCTAGGGCCCGAAGGCCCTAAAAACCAACCTCCGGAGCTGGCTTTGCACTCAACCCAGATGAAACCCTCGCATACCCGCTTGCCAAATATCTCCTTCACACATAGGGATGCGCTAGGATCTGTGTTGCTCCAAATGATATGAAAATTGGTGGAGACGTTCTACGGATTTTCAGGCATCTACCCTCAAAATTTCAGCTCAATTCGAGTCCGGATGAGTGAGATATGGCCGAAACAAGTTCGAGAGTTTGGGCAGTCCTGCGAAAAACTTCTCACTCGCTCTGATACCATGTTGGAATTCACAATACTTTCCCGAAACGAACAAAAGCAAAACATTTACTCAAATCTTATATAGAAAGCATAAAAGGACAAAAGAGAATTGGGGTGCCCATAGACACCATAAATAATCACTATCCATAGATAATATTGCACAACACTCTGATGAGAAATGAGTGTGAGGGTATTTATAGCAATACCAAAACCCCAAATTATATCATAAAGTTTAACCTAAGCCTATATAACAAGTGGGCTTTAGGTTAATTACAAAAATTAAATAAGGTTTAACCCTAATTGTAGCACGATGGTGAGTATTCCAACGTTTCGAGGAACAATTTAAAATGACAAATTCAATGGTCAACTAAGACTACAATCATCAATCTCTTCCACTTGTAAGGTGTCTCACTTGTACGGCAAATGACTTGAACGGCTGTGACTTTACTTGTACGACAACCTTCGTCGGCAAGACTTGTACAACACTCCTCGTCAACACTCTTTCGTACGACACTCCTCGTATGTCACTCTTCCAACGACACTCTTCGTACAACACTTCCAAATTGCAAGTACTACTTGAATCCTACACATAGAACTTGGAAAGAACACCTAGAGATCTACCTTGCTAAAAAAATGACATCACGCAAAATATACGTAATCACATAGATGAGGATGAAATGGATAGTATTGATGAGCAACCAAAAGTTGTCTTTTAAAAGCAATTTATAATCTATTGATGAATAAACTCCTACAAGTGAGATTAAGCATGTTCAAAAGTTTGTTGCTATTGTTGATGCAATTAGAACCATTATCGAGAAACTTGCTAATACATCTAAAACAAGGGCTGATGGTTCTCAAACTACTTTAAAAAGGCATACTAAAATTCAGCCTTATTAACTTCCTAATCATGAAAGTCATCATCATCAACAAGCAATTAACTAACACTCCATCGTCCTAAGAGACAAGAAACTTTTGGTTCTAATTAGAACAATCATATGTTCCAAACTCTTGAAGATATATATCGCTTTTAGATCAATGTATTTTCTTGTGAAATTCATATTCAAATATGATACCTCTTAAGGTTGATATGGGATGAATCCTAATTCAATGAATTGGATAACAATATCTTCACAAAACTTCATGTGCTTCTAAGATGAATTGGCCTATCATAAACTAATATTCAATGGAAACATGGAAGGAATTAAATCAAACAGGAAAAGCATTCATGCCCAGTTTGGAGCTCCCATGATGCTTCGAGATTGCTTTTTGAGAACAGGAGAAATATAGTTGGCCTAAACCTAACTAATAACACCAAATATAAATACCTTTGTGATATATTATTAATTTATGACATCTAATCTATATAGTACCTTATTACTTACTCATTAAATGGTTATTGTTAAGAGGTAGGAAGAAGGGATTGTGATTCTCCATGTTACACCTTTGGATTATATCTTACTGCTCTCCCGTTTGATGGTGTGTCCATCCATTTATCTCCCTTTTATATATTACATTGTATATTGAATGCTTTATGGATTTTATGTAAGAGACCTATTCGTCCCATACACATTCCTTTGATGGAGGACAAGAAAATTATCATCTCAGTCCTCCTAGGAAGGTGAGTAGTTAAGCATTTAAATACTTCAATTGTCTTTTAACTTTATCTGCTTCATGAAAGGTGACGGGAGGCCTTCCTTTGTGAAGGCCAAAAAAAGTACCTCACCATCTCCTTATAGTAAGACGAAGAAAGTCAAAATTAGAATAAAGGTGTGCCCCAAAGAGGGAAGAAGCAAGAAAAGGTTTTTTAGAGGAAACCACCAAGAAGGTAATGATGTCACTAATGAAGCACCCTTCTTGGTGAAAGGAAAGACACTTCTTTTAGAAACTACCAAAAGGAGAAATAAAACTTGATGGTGATATAAAAGGAGAATCATCTTTCACTTAAAGGTAACCCACGCACCTTGTAAAAAAACATAAGAGAGGAGAACAGTCCTCTTCCCTTAACAAGAAAGGAAAAAGACTACGGAAGGGAGAAAATGTACCGCTTTGGGAAAGGAGGACAATCCTCCTTGGAAACCTACAACGCCCCCCTTACAAAAGACCAAGCAAGCAACACTTACAAAAAGAAAAAACATCATCAATCACCCCATTCTTGGCTAAAAAAAAAAAGGAGGAACAAAGCAAAATCTTGGAGGAAATGAGAGAAGGGGGATTGGTAGGTAGGAAGAGCTCGAGGAAAGCATTTTAAGATGCTAGAAGCGAGCTTGGAGTTCCAACAGCCTTAGAAGAGGTTGAAGGAATCTAGCTCAAGAAGAGATAGGTACTCTTATTGCCTGTATAATGCCAAGTTATAAAGATATTAGTTATTTATAAACAAGCAACACCAAAAATCCATTGGAGCTCAACAATCCCCTAATACTCACAAATGCTAGAGTCTAGCATAGGATGGAATCACTCTACTCTTTCAATTAAAAATTTCAAAGGTGTGAATGAAGTGATCATACCCAAGAATGTATCCCATAGAAGGTTGCCACGTAGAATGAATTAGTTTACTCATACTAGTTAAATGATAGCTACATATCTAACCTCTGGGATTCAATATATAGATTTTGAAAAATTGAAGGAAACTGCACTATGTTTTTGTTCTGTTTATTTTATTCCTTGTTGTTATTCTTCTTGTTTTTACCTAACTACGCTGTTTTTCCATTCTGCTTATTTTATTTTTTATTCTTCTTCTTGTTTTTACCTCAAAGCACATGCGCAATGAAAAATGTGCAAATCATATAGTAATTATGGTATTGAACATCAAAATGGCATTATCTTAACCAATTAGATTCCTCGATTTTCAAGGAGGACGCCAAGGTTCAAATCTTGCCAAGCGATACATGCATACTTGCCAAGCTGTTGTAATACCACTAAGTGATCATGATATAATACGGTGGGGCACATTTCAATCCCATATAAATCATTAAAAAAAAAATTATGGTATTGGAGATTTGAAAGGTACATAGAACAGATTTCTGGTAATGACCTGTGTTATTTCAAAATATTCAATAAACCATTTCCAGAACTATATTCAAAAATTCTCCTTTTTCTATTTACTGCTGTGGAAGGAAGTGTTTCCAAGGATTATCTTATGGTTCTGAAATTCTTCCCAATAATATCTCTGT
This sequence comes from Wollemia nobilis, assembly GCA_028583015.1. Classification (NCBI taxonomy): domain Eukaryota; kingdom Viridiplantae; phylum Streptophyta; class Pinopsida; order Araucariales; family Araucariaceae; genus Wollemia; species Wollemia nobilis. The sequence goes on along the minus strand of JAQPPZ010000196.1, from coordinate 1,749,266 downwards.
TTTGCCTCATCATCCACCACTGCTTGGTCGAGTAAGTTTGGCAAGATTTTGAGTGGACTGTGTCACAGTTTTAATGCCAGGTCAATGAATTTCCTACCAATCAAGGGCAAATGAAAAGATAACTACTGTTTCAGCAATCTATATGGCAATGAAGTCTTGTGACAATCTCCCTCTCATGAAGAAGGCCCTAACATTGCAAACTCAAGTGTGGAAATCAACACATGATCTCCTGTAACAACAACATGAGCTAGATCATTTCCAATTAAAACTCATCTGGCAGAATCATAAAGTCTCAAATGAGAAACAAGCTTGCACAGCAAGATGTCCTTTGGGATGCTTATCAAGAAGAACTTGCTAAGATAGGCCTGCATCGATCAGTGATAATTCAATTCCGAGGAAAGTGTCAAAATAATGCAGTAACGCAACACTTGCAAACTGTTGAGAATCATCATAATTATGCTTAACCAAACCAAGTGGAGTTTGAGACCCAAAGATCTGCTTTGTTTGCAGAAATAGATAGCCAATAATTGCAGTTTCAAAAGGCTTGTTTTAATGGTGTTTCATTTGACCCAAATGTATCCTCAAACACAATTGCACCAAGCAGACGAGCAGAAGGACACATTATACATTTCTTTCTACTCCAATTGTTAAGATCCTCCAAACTGAAGATTTGGTTATTAAAACATTAATGTCAAGATGGCTTAAGAAGATTGAAGGGTCAGAGAAAATTGTAAAATTTTGCCAACTTTCAACATGTCCACAAGTTTTTAAATGCTTTAGCACTCCAGTACTTCAACATGAATTTCAACCCAGGCGTTGTAGGTGAGTTGGAGAGGAGAGGGCAATCCTCCAAGGGAGGTCCCAGGTTCAAATCTCCACCCTACCAAAAAGCTGAATTGGGTATCCAAAATCCAATTGATAATGTTGGTGCGGGCAGGGTCAGGTGCGACCCTCGGGTGACTTTGACAATGTAGAACCCCCTGTTCGTGGTCTCTCAAACCAAGGCGGCTCCGCAAGGGGTTTTTCGCTTAAAAAAAAAAAAAACATGAATTTCACAAATTATGGCAGAGGTTGGTAGACAAAAGGCAAGCAATCATTTAAAGATAAGTAATTGATAGCTGAATAAGCCCTACACTGTGCCAAAAGATGTATACTGTGTAAATTTTGAGGACCATAAAATAAATGACTATTTCTCAAGCAATTATGAGCGTTGCTCTTCCAAGATAGGGAGGTTTTTGGTAAATTTAATGGGTATTGGTCAGGGGCTTCAGCCTTGAGAAAATGGATTGATAGGAGTTGGAAGTCTCCAAGAGTGATTCTATCATTTCTTCCCAAAGGTTTCTTCCTAGCCATTTTTTGTTCTAGGGAAGAAAGAGAAAAAATCCTAAAAGGGGGTCCTTGGTTTATGGGAAGAGCAAGACTCTTCCTTACCCGCTGATATGAAGGCTTTTCACCTGAAAATGTAAATCTATCCCTAGTACCAGTCTGGGTTAGGATGTTTGGGTTGCCCATTGAATTTGGGGAAATAGATACCTTCAAGGCAATAGGCAACACTCTAGGAGAATTCCTTGAGATTTCAAATACAACGAAAGATGGATTCTTGGCTATTTATGCCCGGATATTGGTCATGATTGATATAAGTAAGGCTTTACCAAAATTAATCATTCTTAAGTATGGGGATAAGATGTGGACCCAAACCATAGATTATAAAAACATATCTTTTGAATGTAGAAAATGTCATGAGGTGGGGCATATTGAAAGATCATGCCCTAAGAAGAGTCTACCAAAATCATATGTAGAAAACCACACAAGAAACTTACAAATGGTTATGGATGAAGATGGTTTTCAACTTCCAAAAAATAGATCTAGAAAAATGAAAGAAAATAGATCTAGAAAAGCCCCTAATGAGACATAATTGTCATCCCATGGAATATAAAGGGTGCTAATACCCCCTCAAAGCAGAGGTGTATTAGGGACCTATGTTTAAGTAATAAGCCTGATATTCTTTGTATCCAAGAAACTAAAATGACAAAAGAAGAAGTTTCAAAAACTATGAAAGTAGTATGGGCAAAATATGAATGGGATGCATTAGGGACATACGTAGTCGGGGCCAAAAGCCCCTAATGAGACATAATTGCCATCCCATGGAATATAAGGGGTGCTAATACCCCCTCAAAGCAGAGGTGTATTAGGGACCTATGTTTAAGTAATAAGCCTGATATTCTTTGTATCCAAGAAACTAAAATGACAAAAGAAGAAGTTTCAAAAACTATGAAAGTAGTATGGGCAAGATGTGAATGGGATGCATTAGGGACATACGTAGTCGGGGCCAAAAGCCCCTAATGAGACATAATTGCCATCCCATGGAATATAAGGGGTGCTTATACCCCCTCAAAGCAGAGGTGTATTAGGGACCTATGTTTAAGTAATAAGCCTGATATTCTTTGTATCCAAGAAACTAAAATGACAAAAGAAGAAGTTTCAAAAACTATTGAAGTTGTTGGAATCCTTCTAGAACCTCCTCTCTAACCATTCATAAAACTAGGCATTGGATAGCCTCTTTAGTCACTTGCTACTTTGCAAATTATCGTTTCATCCTTATCAATGTCTATGGACCTACAACTCAGTCAGGTAGATTAGAAGTTTGGAGTGGGATTGAAGCCTTTATGAGAAGTAAGGACCAAGAAACCCGATTCATGATCAAAGAAGATTTTAATGCCATTACTAAGTTGGATGTTAAATTTGGGGGAATTAGGAAATTAACCCAAAGTATGTGAGATTTCTCAGCCTTTATTCAAAACAATAATCTATGGGAGGTTGAGTTTGAAGAAGACAACAATACTTGGACCAACAACAGGAGAGGCAAGAACCTAATTTTAGACAAATTAGACAGACGCATACAATCTGATCATTGGCTAGATGAAGGGACTTGTGCTAAAATTAATACCTTAAAAAAAATTACCTTAACAAGGATTGGTTCAGATCACTGGCCAATAAGAGTTAAAATGATGGTAAGTGAATTCAAAAAAAGATCATATTTTAAATATGAGCAGATGTGGGAAGACCATCCTCAATTTGTTGATATGATAGCTCAAACGTGGAATTCTTCAGGTAATGGTGGGTTGTATGCTCTTCCAAATCAAATTAAATCTATGACATCTAGATTAAAAGAATGGAAAAAGAACACTTTTGGAAACATTTTTGAGAAGAAAGAAGAATTAAAAGATAAACTTTCAAAATTCCAAAAAGGTGATCATAATAATCCAAGCTTAGAGGAAAGGGAGTTGCTTAGTGAATATCATAATATTTTGAGTAAGGAAGAGAAATTCTGGAGATTAAAATCAAGATAGACGTGGTTAAAAGGAGATAAAAATACAAAGTTTTTTCATAGGATGGCTATAGTACAAAGATCAACATCCAGAATTAGTAGAATTAAATCAATAGAAGGGGTTTGGATTGAATATCAGAGTGAAATTAGAAAAGAGGCAAAGTCTTTTTATCAGAATATTCTAGGATCAGAGGAGACTGAAGTTCTTAATGATAAACTTCTTCAAGATGTTCCTTCAGTTATAACAAATGAAGACAATAGGAAACTGATGGAGCCTATTACTCTAGAAGAAGTTCATTTAGCTCTTTTCTCTTTTAATAAGGATAAATCCCCAAGTCCAGATGGGCTCTCTACAACTTTTTACCAACATAATTGGGATATAGTGAAGGATTCTTTATTGGTGGCAGTGGAACAGTCTAGGGTAAAACAATACATACCTTATAAAATAAATGCAACATATCTTACCCTAATTCCAAAAAAGAAGGATGTTGAATTGTTTGATTCTTTTAGACCCATAAGCCTATGTAATATGGCATATAAGATTATCTCCAAAGTGATGGCAAATCGATTAAGGCCATTGTTAGACAAAATCATTTCAGAAGAGCAAGGAGGATTTGTGAAAGGGAGACAAATTCTGGATGGGATCATAGTAGCTCATGAAGTTATACATTCAGCAGCTTCAAGAAAAGAGAAAGCAATGATCTTAAAACTTGATATGAGTAAAGCCTATGATAGGGTTAAATGGGATTTTCTTTTTGCAATTTTAGAAAAGTTTGGATTCGGGAAGAAATGGGTTAGATGGATTAAAGCTTGTGTCTCTACAGTTTCTTATTCAATGTTGGTCAATGGGTTAGTAACAGAATCTTTTAAAGCCAAGAGAGGCCTTAGACAAGGAGATCCTCTATCTCCTTATTTGTTCATTATTATGGCAGAGGTTTTGAGTAGGAACTTAAAGAAGGCTTACAAAGATGGGCTTATAAGTGGACTTAAGGTTAGTAATAACATCGACAACATCACCCATCAACAGTTTGTAGATGATACAGCCCTTTTTGGAAGGGCAAGGATAAATGAGGCCAGAGCTTTGAATAACTTTTTAAAGGAATACGAAAGAGCTTCAAGGCAAAAAGTTAATAGGACAAAATCCAAAATTTACTTCCTTAACACTCCAACTAATATCAAAGCAAGAATTTGCCAGCAACTTATCTAGGGATGCCTTTATTTGAGGGGAGAATGAGGATAGAATTATGGAATCCAGTTATTAGTAAAGTTCAGAATAAACTTCCAGCTTGGAAAGGTAGATGGTTATCGTTAGCAGGAAGAGTGCAGTTAATTAAGTCAGTCTTACAGGCCATTCCAACATATTATATGTCATTGTATTCTATGCCAAAATCAGTTGAAAAAAGTTTAATCTATATTATGCGATCCTTTTTATGGTCAGGTTTACATGATAAAAGGAAATTTCCTTTGGTGAAATGGAGCAAGGTGTGTGATGATAAAACTAGGGGAGGTCTTGGTTTAAGAGTTCTTACAGATGCAAACTTAGCTCTTAGGGGAAAAGTAATCTGGAGATTGTACAAAGAGAGTCAAAGACAATGGGCAAGAATTCTTCTAAGTATGTTGATCCCAATGACCCAAGTTTAATATTTACTGCATTCTCTCTACCAAATGGTTCTGCTCTTTGGAATGGTTTAAAAAAATCTATTGATCTTATGATTAAAGGTTTAAGATGGGTGGTGGGAACTGGAGAAAAATATTCTATTTGGATGGATACTTGGTGTGATAAAAAACCACTCAATTTAGATCCAATTTTGAAACCTTGGATGAGATTGCTTCAAGACAAATATGGTGATAGGGTTTCAAACATTTTGTACAAGGATCAGGAAGGAAGATACAAATGGAAAGAAGATTTTTTTACAAGTATACAAGACATTGATGCTAGGAGGCAATTGAGTAGAAAGATAACAACTGTGATTATTCCGAGGGGAGCCAAGGATAAATTGATTTGGGAGTTGAATAGCTCAAGAGAATACACAACAAGAAGTGGATATAATGTACAACACCAACAAAATAATAATATCACTAGAATATGGAGAGATATTTGGGATAGCCCAAGCATTCCTAAAGTCAAAATGTTTGTTTGGCTAGTAGGTCATAGAAGAATTTTATCCTGGGATAACCTTATGAAAAGGGGTTTTCATGGCCCCTCTCAATGTGTTCTTTGTAAAAAGGAGGAGGAGAGTATAGACCATCTCTTGGGACATTGCTCAATAGTCTAGAATCTATGGCAATGGATTCTTAATATGTTTGGTAAATGCATGGTGATGAATAGCAGAATTGAAGATTGGTTAAAGCAATGGCAGAGCACTTATAAAAGTGAGGCTTTATAGACAATATGGGATATATCAAAAGATACAATACTTTGGACTGTATGGCTAGAAAGGAATAGAAGAATATTTAAAGGAAAGGAAAGCAGTTTAGAGGTAATGAAAAGGAAGATATGTTTAGCCATAGAGGAGTCTAAACCAACCCTATCAACTCACCCAGTCCCTAATCTGGAAGCAGAGAGCCTTGATAGATGGAGTCAAGTCATTAAATGGAATTATGATGTTGGGTACAAGAGAAGCAAAAAGAAGGCAAAGAATATAAAGTGGAAACCACCAGATGTGGAGTGGGTTAAATTGAATTTTGATGGAGCATCTAAAGGAAATCCAGGACCAATAGGAGGAGGAGGAATAATTAGAAATAATAGAGGAGAGATTTTGTCTCATTACGCTTTCAATAGTGGATTTAAGACAAATAATGAAGTTGAAGCTTGGGCGGCTTTAGAAGGGTTAAAAATATGCAAACAAATGAAATGGAACAGAATATGGATGGAAGGTGATTCTCTCATAGTAATAAATGCAATTTTGAGGAAAGCTAAGGCTCCATGGAACATACAAGAGATAATTGTGGAAATTCAAGATCTTGCTAAAGAGTTTGAAGAAATCAGGTTTACACATACATTAAGGGAAGGAAACAAATGTGCAGATAGGCTAGCCAATAGAGGGGTTTTGATTGAGGATCGTGAAGTTAAATTCTCCTTTCCATGGTTAGAGGAAGTAGTAAGTTTAGTTGAAGCTGACAAGAAAATGTTGATTGCCTGAATCAATTAATGATTAAGATTTACTTTAATGTTTTCCATTGGTAATATCTGCTTTATTTTGTAACAATAATGTGTTTTCATATAAACTATTTATTATAATTTTTGTGGTTGCACTTGTGTTTCAAGAAGGAAACTAGCAATCCAGATTTGGTAAAGTGGACTATGATAGTGCGATGTTTTGGAAATATTACTCTACTAAGATGCAATGCATAGATAGTAGAGGTGAAGTTTTGTATTGTGAAGGCTGCTATAGGAAAATGTCAAGAAGGATGCTGAATTCTGGAATATTTGTATTCATACAGAAAATTGAAAAGATCCAGAAAATGAAAATCAAGAATTCAGACAGTTTATGTAAAATGATGTAGGTTTCTAGCTATAGCATCTCAATTGAGATGAGAAGTGTATCTATTTGTAAACTCTCAAGCTCTAAAGAAGAGAGTTGTAATTTGTCAAGGGTGGGGGACCCGAGTACAACCCCTTATTATCCAGCCAAAAAAAAAAGCTCACATAATAACCAATGCATGTCATTGTCTCTGAGAAAAAGAGTACATTGACAACCCAGCCTCATACATTGTGAAACCAATGCTCTGCATACACTCAAGCTCATGACCATACACAATGACAACAGTCTCTCTGCCTATGATGATATGAACGCCCGACAAGGGTAGTAGGAAGTGAACATATACAAGTACGGGCTATTTGGGAGCAGCTGGCATCTGCCCAATGGCCTAACCACCCAATACCAAATACATCAAAATTTAATGTAACCCATAACTAAGGTGACGTACATTTTTATAACACATTGGTTGTCATGTACGCGTGTGACAACTCATGACACATACACAAACACAACAAACTCCTACATACTATGTACAAGACAATATGCTCTCCAACTCACTCCTGCGGTGACACTTGAGCTGATGCCAAATCATCAAGTTAACTGCCTACGTACAGGGCATTTTATATGTTGCATTTATTTCCTCCATAAATTGCTGGCCTTACTTCAAATGTCATTCAAGCTTATCTGTTCCTAAAAGACAGGCAGCATCTTCAGCATTTGTACAGTGCCCATGAATAACATAAGACTAAATAGGTGAACCGTTCCCAATTTCTTCACTAAAAATCTTCGACATGATTTATTGATTAAATGTACCTAATGATCTAAGGCTTCCACAGTCCATTACAATAAAATAAAACAAAATAAATCTGGATAAAACCTGTGCAAGAATTTTTTTGAAATCAATAATTCCAATGTCCAAAAATAATAAGAAAATTTTGGAAATATTTTTTTGGAATTTAAATCGTTGTGTTCCAAATCTAAATCTGAAACAATAAGTCTGAACTGAACTGAACTGATATATAACTCAATGTGGATCTGAAATTCAAAACTGAAAATCTGAACTGAAAACTGAAATTGCTGACTTTTCCATATTATTATAAAACCAGAAACTGGAAATGAAATACTCACAACAAAATAGCTTTTAGATCTGCAAGTGGAAAAAGAAAAGAATAAGAACTTCAATTGAACATAAACTTGCAGTATAGAAGTGAAAAGATAACTTTCTAAAGAAGGTATGGGTTCAAACAATAGTGTTCAGACTCTCCCCAAGCCTGCGAGTAGAGTGACCTTGGGCAAGTTATTTTGACCCTGGGCGAGTCGAGTGGCATGAAATGTATTATATGTTATAATTTTCTTCTTATTTTTCGAAGTCATTGCTGAGTCTTCTCTTGAGTTTTGCACCGAGCCCGCATCCAGATCAAGAAACACAGGCTTGCCAATTCCGAGTCTTGACATTACCTTTCCAACTTATAAAGTCTGCAAGCGCTGTATGGGCACTGAACTTTACCAACCCAATGAGTCTCTTATAGACAACATGGAAATCACATTCTCCACAAGACACCTTTTCTGTTTTCACTAACAATTACAACCTTTTTATAACATATTTTACATAAAAGATAGTGGATGTCTGCAGCTCAATCACTATGCTAAGATGCTTTGTTTTGTGTTTCCACTAACAATTACAACCTTTTTATAACATCTTTTACATAAAAGATAGTGGATGTCTGTAGCTCAATCACTATGCTAAGATGCTTTATAACTTTCTAATTATTCTTTGTAACTCCTGCAAAAGGATTCTTCTAACTCCTTCATTATGACCTCTATAACAAAATTCTTTGTAACTCCTGCAAAAGGATTCTTCCAACTCCTCCATTATGACCTCTATAACAAAAAATTTTGTAACTAGTATGAAATTGCCATCAATCGTAAATGCCTTTGACCCATATATACACTTTCTAATAAAATAAAAGGAGCACCATTTGAAATTTTTTGTGTGTTTAACAACAACAATTCCTTGCAAAAATGATTTTTTATGAGGACCAACCGCGTATGAATAACACATGCATCACTATTCTCTCCCACATATTCATCACCCTCGCCAGTTTCCAAGATCAGCACCTCTGACATTCACCACGGCTCAATTCTAAATCTGATGAAAATTTTGCTTGGTTATTGTTGTCACATTTTGCACGGGGTGCAATGTTTTCAATTTTTTGTAAGAGGGCTGCTCTTCCTTCTCCCCCTTTCTCTCTCTTCCCTACATTCTCATTCTTCTCAAAATTGACAGCAGTTGCCCTGAAAAATGGCTAAGTGTTAGGGCATGTTGAGGTGTTCGGGATTTTGCGGGCCATAAACAGGGGCGATAAAATGGACAAAATGAGCTCTGGATATTTTATTATTGCAGATCTTCTCGCCAACTTTCCAACGATATATTATAATAGGCGATCGGGTCAGCGGATCAAAAGTTATGGCCCCGGGAAGCTGAACCAGGAAACCCAGTTTTTTGTGCGAAGTGCGCACTTCGCCCAGTTTTGGTGCGAAGTCCGACTTCGCCCCTCTTCTCGGGCGCACCTTGTAACTGGCAGGCTGGCAGTCGACAAAGAAGAATGATAACTCGCCGGAGCAGGTCCGTACAGCTGCGGACACCGGTGTTCACTCGTGCGCAGCCCGACTTTTCAGCCGAGCCGGAATGCGCCCTTGACAGGTGTACAGTAGGGGAAAAAACCCGGAATTTGACCAAGTCGTGAAGGCCTTCCCAACTGCACTATTTTTTGCCCACGCATCCCAAGGAGCTCCGATCCCAAGCAAAGATAGATAGACTGCCCTTCAAGGCAGACATGTGTCACACAAAGATAACCCATCATACGACAAGTGTCCAGCTTCGGGATTTGAACCAAGACTTGCCGACCATAAAGGATAAGTATGGGCTGCACCGCCCGTGTCGACCGCCTCATTTAAGACCGATGAGAGTTTCCACCGCCTCGCCTACCCACATTTCCGTCAATATAAAGTTCTACCCAACGCGCCGCCACGTGGTCGTTCAACCTTCGGGGAGACCATGCCGAGGGTACGATCCGACTGACAGAGGTCGAGCATCGTCAGCTCCGTGACTGCTTTTGTCAGCTAATGTTTGACTGGGACGTTGTGCCCATTAATGTAACGGGGGAAACTTTGGGCTATAAATAGCCACCACGTTTTCATTGTAAGTGGTGGAAGGGGAATGTTTGTTAGGGAACTACTATGCTTACTGTAACCGTGCTTCTGCTTATGAATACAATCTGTATGCCTGGTTCTGTTCTACTGTCTTTATTCTTTTATGCTGTCTTTCATTATATGCCTTAGGCCCACCTGTGTCGCGGCTCGTTGATTCATTTCGGCATTTGGCGATCAGGTTCCTCTAGCATTGCTTGTTTAAAGCACCTTCTGTACTTCATTAATTTAAAGCATTCATAATAAATCTGGTAGCAGTTCCATCAGTTATGTGTGACGTTGTTGGCCCGTATCTGGTGATTGATGCGATCCCCTGCTGTTAGTTCCTTGTAGGGAATGTTTGCTAGGGAGCTATTGAAGCTGTGCATGCGCTGCTGGTGTATCGGAAGTACGCCTAGGTTTTGCGCTCCTTGTCATGCTCTGTGTTTGTATGCGATGAGTAGCGGTGATTGGTGTGTTCCCGTCATCGTTAGTTCCCCCCCACCAACCTTTGGACATATTTGTAATCTCTTCTCGTACATTTGTCTCTTTCAGTTCATTTATTTCTTTCTTGTTCCCTTTAGCTTAAATCAGCCCCCCCCCCAAGGAGCCGGCCTTCTCCGGAGATCGGCCCGGAAGGCATCTCTTCCTTCCGGCCTTTCAATGTTGGTTCGCGGGTCCAGGGCGCAATAGCAGCAAATCCTTTCCTCGTGGCGGATTCGTGGCCAACAGTTTTTGGCACGCCCGGTGGGACGCTTTGTCTCGCATTTGGAAGATCTCAAGCTCGTCCTTGTTCGGGCTGACAGTTTCTTTCCGAATGCTCGGTGGGACAAGGAAGTTTCTCACCCCCAAACAGAATTGAAGCACTGGTGCTCGCTTCATTGCTGTTCAAAATCAGAGCACCTGGCGACTCTGCACGTTCATATTCTCTGAGTCCGAAAGACCGGTCCTAACGCCTTCGTTCAAGTAGAAGGTGGCGAGCAAGGAACCCGGGAAACCAGCCTGACTTTACGAAATTAATATCAACGCTCCAGGCGAGCGCGTCAGGCCGGCTGATTACCAAGCTCGCATAGACGAATCCGTGAGGTGAGACGAACAGTCTCCATATTTTAAGGAAGCCCGAGTTGGTGAATCTTTGGCTTGCCTTCATCTGGCAAAATCACCTGGCGACTCCGACTGAGCTGAAGATCCAGATTTCTTGATCGCAGGCGCCCTTTTTTTAAGCTGATAGAAGACACCCCGGAGGAATCAAGGTTTGGTGAGCGACCTTGACCTCACAAGCGGAGAAATGAATGTTCACCTACGGTCTCCACCGTGGTGGTATTGGCTCCAACCATCACCGCAACCGGTACCCGAAGAGGGCTCCCGTCTCGAAAAATCTCCTTGCCACATTGTTCATCAATTGTACGGGTACCGGCATGAACGACAATCTGCCACGTTTCACCATGTTCGCAACCTGGCAAGCTTTGGGAGGCCAGCCGGACTTCAAAGATCGTCTGAAGTACAATCAGATCTGGTCCGGGCACTGCAGGTTTACCGGATAGGCAACCAAAGTTAGATTTGTGGTGGCGGCATGCCAATAGCGCCGCAAAATTTTGTGTAAATAATCCGGCTATTATTTAAAGTTTTAGTTGTTTTTCTTTTTTCAGTCTGTGCAGTGTTTTCTTTTTAAGTGTTCCGAGGAGGCAGTTGTCGGAGGTGGATCTGAAGAGCAGTTGCAGCGAGGGTGACTCTGTTGCCCAATGGATGAAGGCATGGGTCCTTTGCGCCGAGGCGAGCTCGACACCCCGCGAGCCGCCAGAAATGTTGTCACATTTTGCACGGGGTGCAATGTTTTCAATTTTTTGTAAGAGGGCTGCTCTTCCTTCTCCCCCTTTCTCTCTCTTCCCTACATTCTCATTCTTCTCAAAATTGACAGCAGTTGCCCTGAAAAATGGCTAAGTGTTAGGGCATGTTGAGGTGTTCGGGATTTTGCGGGCCATAAACAAGGGCGATAAAATGGACAAAATGAGCTCGGATATTTTATTATTGCGGATCTTCTCGCCGACTTTCCAACGATATATTATAATAGGCGATCGGGTCAGCGGATCAAAAGTTATGGCCCCGGGAAGCTGAACCAAGAAACCCAGTTTTGGTGCGAAGTGCGCACTTCGCCCAGTTTTGGTGCGAAGTCCGACTTCGCCCCTCTTTCTAGGCGCACCTTGTAACTGGCAGGCTGGCAGTCGACAAAGAAGAATGATAACTGCCGGAGCAGGTCCGTACAGCGGCAGACACCAGTGTTCACTCGTGCGCAGCCCGACTTTTCAAGCAAAGCCGGAATGCGCCCTTGACAGTGTACGTGAGGGGAAAAAACCCGGAATTTGACCAAGGCGTGAAGGCCTTCCCAATCGCATCTGTTTCTGCCCACGCATCCCAAGGAGCTCCGATCCCAAGCAAAGATAGATAGATCGCCCTTCAAGGCGGACATGTGTCACACAAAGATAACCCATCATACGACAAGTGTCCAGACTTCGGGATTTGAACCAAGACCGCCGACCAAAAGGGATAAGTATGGGCTGCACCGCCTGTGTCAGCTGCCTCATTTAAGACTGATGAGAGTTTCCACCTGCCTCAGCTACCCACATTTTTGTCAATATAAAGTTCTACCCAACGCGCTGCCACGTGGCTGTTCAACCTTCAGGGAGACCATGCCGAGGGTACAATCCAGCCTGACAGAGGTCAGCATCAGCAGTTCCGCGGCTGCTTTTGTCAGCTAATGTTTGACTGGGACGTTGTGCCCATTAATGTAACGGGGGAAACTTTGGGCTATAAATAGCCACCACGTTTTCATTGTAAGTGGTGGAAGGGGAATGTTTGTTAGGGAACTACTGTGCTTACTGTAACCGTGCTTCTGCTTATGAATACAATCTGTATGCTCGGTTCTGTTCTACTGTCTTTATTCTTTTATGCTGTCTTTCATTATATGCCTTAGGCCCACCTGTGTCGCGGCTCGTTGATTCATTTCGGCATTTGGCGATCAGGTTCCTCTAGCATTTCTTGTTTAAAGCACCTTCTGTACTTCATTAATTTAAAGCATTCATAATAAATCTGTAGCGGTTCCATCGCTTATGTGTGACGTTGCTGGCCCGTATCTCGGTGATTGATGCGATCCCCCGTCGTTAGTTCCTTGTAGGGAATGTTTGCTAGGGAGCTATTGAAGCCGTGCATGCGCTGCTGGTGTATCGGAAGTACGCCTAGGTTTTGCGGTTCCTTGTCATGCTCGTGTTTGTATGCAGTAAGTAGCGGTGATTGGTGTGTTCCCGTACTGTTAGTTCCCCCCCACCAACCTTTGGACATATTTGTAATCTCTTTCTGTACATTTGTCTCTTTCAGTTCATTTATTTCTTTCCTGTTCCCTTTAGCTTAAATCAGCCCCCCCCCCAAGGAGCCGGCCTTCTCCGGAGATCGGCCCGGAAGGCATCTCTTCCTTCCGGCCTTTCAATGTTGGTTCGCGGGTCCAGGGCGCAATAGCAGCAAATCCTTTCCTCGTGGCGGATTCGTGGCCAACAGTTATATAATCAACTCTACAAATCCCTCATATTGTAGCTATTACCTTTGTAAACTTTACAACAATCTTCATCTGTCCAGAAGTGTTTCAATCAAGACCAAGCTCTATCTTATATTAAGAAGTGACACAGTAACAAAGAATTGGAAGGTACAAGTGACATAATAATTATGGTAACAAGGAATTGAAAGGTGCACAAAAGGGATCTTTGGAATCAACTGCGTTAGACTAGATATTTCAAATACCATTAGATTCAGAAATTCTTTTCTTTTTCTAAGCAATGCCATGGAAGGCAGTGTTTCCAAGGAGAACTTGTTCTCAAATTCTGCCCATAAATAGCTTCGTTTTGCCTCGTCATCCACCGCCACCTGAAATGGGAATTTGGGAAAGATTCTAAGTCGACAATGTCAATTAAGTTTTCTAATGCCAGGCAATTAAATTTCTTGACAGTTAAGGGTTTCTCGTTACACTGTGATTCTTGCAGTATAAATACTGGATAGCATTTCCACATCATCACTTAAATGAAGCCCCTCCTTCCTAGCAGAAGGAAAGTCTTTTCGAGATTTTCTTTTGTCTGTTTCTTGGACTATGTTTACCAGATAGTCACTGCAATCCTAACAACGAATGAAGAAAACAGTGGGAAAGCCAGCTTGAGATTTTCTTATGTTTGTTTCTTGAATTATTTGTACCAGAAATTCTACAACGGATGAAGAAATCGAACGGTATTTAAAAGAAATCTGCCTAACACCATGCCTCTTGCAATGTTTTCAGATCGCACCTCAAGTGGGCCTGACAGTGAAGGCTTCGGTATACGGATTGGAGATCTAACGTTTAAATATAAAGGGAATAGGGTACATATGTTCATAGGCGGCTCATCCTCCTATGCATAGTGGACTCTTGAGTATGGCTTGATCTGATATGAATAATGCTTGAAGACCTTAAAAAAGTCAATTTACATTTAAAACTGTCAGCATCAATTAATGTTCTCGACTTCAGAAACATTGCCTAAACCAGCATTGTTAACCTACATGAAGGAGGGCTAATTTTGTTCACTTTAAATGGCTCCATCGCTCAATCTGCATTACGGTCGGAATTAATTTTCCATAACCATTAATAAAACACCACCGCCCTATAGCAACAAAATACAATCAAAAAGTTTAACTGGGAAATTCTCCACGCTAGTGTTTGCTATAAGGGTTTAAGAGCGGACAACAGAAGGTTGTTCTTTTGAGTAAATTTCCCATAAGATTTCTTTACAGGTGTGAACAATTTGGTTGCTTCCTTTGATGTGTCAACTTAAACAAGGCAAATTCAGCCGTGCTTTAATTATTAATGGCTTTGGTGCCGCCATTCGGTAGAGCAGATGTTAAATGTAATGGTAAGGAAGACGAAAATACACTGAACAATTTGCCTGGAAACAATGTATGTGGCAATACTGGAAACAAAACGAAAGATGCCTGGGATTGGTCCGATGAAAATTCACAGATAACTAAAATCAATGTCAAAATTGGTGACCCTATAAAGTAAAGGAAGTGAAAAGCAGAGGCTTACCTGAAACTCCTTGTAAAGGAGAATAGACAGCATTTAAGCCCGACAAAGAGAGCGATAGCGACGCCATTCTTAGTGCAAACTTTGGCTTTTCATTGCGCTTCAATACAAATTTGCTGCTGCTTTGAATGTTTGTAATGCTAATGCTCGCTCTTGATATAGAAGAAGAAGACAGAGCCGGTGTTCCGGAGATTCGGGAAACAGAAGCAGATGGCAATGCTGAGAGCAGCGAATAGGTTGCAAAACAGGCCATGACGATAGCTCGGCACTCCTCTCCTCTCTTCCCTTTTCTTATCCACAACCGCAACTAATCTGAGATGATATAATATGGAATGTTGCCGGAAACCATCGCTGTTAAGAGACTGATTGCTTGCCCAGGCAATCGTTGCCAAATTCCTAATTTTTTTTAAAAAAAGGAAAGGAAAGTAATTTTTTCACGGTGTAATTTTTTTTTTTCAATTAGTATAATGGGTTTTGATTTTTTTTAAATTAATAAATAAATTAGTATAAGTTTAGAAGGACTTATTTTTTATTTTTGTTTAAATTAGTGTAAATTTAATACTTGAAAAAGGGGTTTATGGAGCTAGAGGGCTGTTATTATTCATAATCACTCGTATTTACTAAAATAACATCATTTATCTTATTATAAATAAATCATTAATTTAATATTTAAATCTTTGAGATAGATCAAGCCACTTATAATATTTTAATAATATTATTTTCTTCATCTTTTTATGATTCTTTGCTTTTATTTATAATGTTTAAATAACCACCGCTAGTGCTTATCAATGCATGTGGGATCATTATATTTATTATAATATTAAATGTATTTTTGGTATTTAACATTTTATCCTCCTTATTAAATGTTTTGTTCTCGAAATATAAGAAGAGACTAAACAATATGATCTTCTGATCCTTTTTGGGAACTGGTATTGATCTTAATCATCCATCTATCCCAATGAAACTTTGATTGGTGGTGGTCTTTGTTGATGCGGATATGCCCTTCTGCCATTTGAATTTTTAGAAGTAATTCTTTGGTTCTATGTGTTGGAGGCATCTTTCTGTTGGCAATAAATATCATTCTTGTTCATCCATATTTGTTTGTGTTTGCTACTTGAGCATCCAAGACGGCTTTGTTGGCTCCATGCTTTTGCTACCCTATTCTAGTAACTCAAATGATGGATCAATTTGTTCCTTGATGCTACTGCACCACTCTGAAAACCAAAGTCATTGTGCTTTCCTTTCCAAACACTACCATAGTTGTTGCCCTTCTGATTCCATGTAGAACCATTATATTGTCTCCCAAAGTCATGCCTCCAAGATTGTTGCTACTCCTGGTGGTGTGGGTGGTAATATGTTGCAACCTTAACCTAATGTTATGTTAGCTTTAATTGTTTGATTTTTTGTTCTTTTTGTATGCTACTATGTCATGCTCTTATCTTTTGGTTTGTTCTCACACTTTGATTTTGCTTCTTCTTTGATTTCTACTACTACCTCCTCCTTCGCCTCTATTTCAGTTTCTTTTGCTTCTTAAATTTGTTTCAGAGTTTCTTTGATCTTTGATATAGTTTCTTAGAATTTTGTTGTTGTTTTTCTCAGGTTATTATTGTTTCTATAGATTCAAGTTTTGATTATTTTATTGGTTTTTCAACTTGTTCCCCTACTATAATTGCTTATTGTTTTTCCTTGGATTCTTGCTTCTTACACTGGAAAAATATCTTGCACTGTTATTTTCTTTTTTTAACCCAAAACTTCATGAATTTATTTGTATATTAATATTAACAGTACCCAATGAATTTAACTAAGGATAACCAAGAATGATGTTTACATCATCCTTCTCAATAGTATAAAAATCTAAGTGTAAAATATATGTCTATGGTGATTTTTAAATCTAACATTTGTACCCTCAAGTTGTATGTTTTTTTATTTTTTTTGTCTGAACCTACAACCTCTTAGCCAAAGACATATTAATGACATTGTATCTACTATTAGGGTTTATAGAAATAATAACATTTTTCTTCTAAATGCAACCATGAACCTATAAAATGGAATTTTTAAAATGGAACATTTCCTCTTACCACTCTTTGACTTATTTGATACCAACAATGTGGTTCCTTAAACTTGTCTATTGTGATCTGTATTTTTTCTTTCATCATCTTTATTCATTTTTTGTTCCTCTTTAAGTTTGTTTTATCTCTTTTGTCAACTTCTTCATATTTTCTATACAACCTTTGGTGTTTCCGTTAGTCTGTACACTATCATCCTTCTCTTTTTCTTTTGTCAAGTTTTTGCAAATTATTTGTCTGTTTATTTCTTTAGTCAATTTTTTCATATTTTCATTTTTTTCTACACAACCTTTGGTGTTTCCTTCAATCAGTATACTATCATCCTTATTTTTTTTATTTGCCAAGTTTTTACAAATTATCTGCTTGTTTATTTCTTCTATCAACTTCTTCATATTTTCAATATTTTTTACATAACCTTTGTACTTCCTTCAGTCTGTATACTATCATTCTTCTTTTTTTCTTTTGTCATTTTTCACAAATTATTTGTTTGTTTATTTCTTCTACATAGTGTTTGGTCTGCTTGTTTGTTTCGTTTATTTCTTCTATAATTTTGGTAAACACAAACCTTTTTGAACACTGTTCAACTTTTTTGACATCCAAGTTGTGCTTCCTTCAATCTGCATATTATCAACCTTATTTTTTTCTTTTGCTAACTTCTTGAATTTTTTTTTTCTTTCTCTTTAGTTCCAATTTTTTGACCTAGGTTTTAATTTCAGTTTTCCCAAACACCCATCTGATTAAGAATGCATCTTCAAATTCCTCTCGTGTGAATTTACTTTGATGGATCCATTGAAATTTTATAAGCCATGATGTAGCTGCCCCATCAAAAGAATTATAAACCTCACCTTTCCATTCATAATTATTTAAAGATTTAAAAATTCTCCACCATCCCTTGGCATCATCATTCCTTCCAATAACACTAGCAAATCCATGATCTCAAATCCAAAAATTTCAAAACTTGAATTTTTTTTAATTGTTCCAAAGTAAAGATTTTTTTATAAAAAACTACCACTTTAGACTGCTACCAAATTGTGGACTTTTATTTTTTTCAAAATTGTTACCAAACTGTAGACCCCCTTTTTTTTCAACTTCTACCAAATTGCGGACTAAGTATTTTAGCACTACTACCAAACTATAATTGCTACTCTATGGACTGCTACCAAACTGCAAGTTGCTACTTCGCAAAAAAAAAAAATTATTTACTAAGAACAACATGCTCTGCAAACTTTTTTTTTTACCAGATTGTAGACATTTCTCTCTTTATTTTTTTTAACTATCACTCTTGGATTGCTAGTAGATTGCAAACTATCTAGATCTACTGAAGTTGTGGAACTATTGTAGATTGTGAAAACTATGTAGAGACTCTTGTTGAAGTTGTTTTTGATGGATATATGAAACTTCTATGAAAAATTTGGCAACAAATTGAGCCCTAAACTTTTGGCTTCCTAGTGGCTTAAGGTAAATTTCACCGGCCACAAAGGTTGTCTAAGTGAGTACCACTTTGATTACCAACAATATTTCCCTAGGAAATTATTGATGAGAAATCAACCATGGTTTTACCTCTAAACGATAGCTCTTTGTATACTCTCATAGGGTAAAAATACTACTAATAGGGTTTGGGACCGTTGATCCTTTTCATTAGCGACACACTCAGACTAGTTACTTTGGGGTTCTTGGGTACTTCTTAGAATGAGTTTTAGGGCAATTATTAGCCCAAGTACTTCCTCTAATTAAGGGGTTAGGACTTACACCTGATTCTGCAAAATGTCATTAGCCTAATGTAAGTGCTTATTAAGCATCGAAAATTCTGTAGTTGGACTTGGCCCTGGAATGTCCTCTGGAATTGAAGTTTTTGTAGCAAAACATGGCCCTGAAAAGTGCTCTGATACCACTTGTTAAGAACCTCCTTTGCTCAACCACATAAATCATTAACAATTTGCAAACATATTAAATAACAACCACAATTGAATAATCCACATAATGTAAAACAAGACAAATATGTAAATTACTGCAATGTATTTAATTTAATGTTCCAACCCTTAAGGTAGGGCAACATTGTACAATGCTCCTTATTGGAAGGAAGCCACTCACAATATCTCAACTTGAGATAAATACAATATTATTATCTTCATCCCCCCTCCATGATTCTTTACCTTTATTTATAATGCCTAACTACCCACCACTCCCACTTATCAATGCATGTGGGATCATTACATCTAATATAATATTATAATATTTATACAATATTATAATATTAAATGCTTATCTTGGGTACCTAACAGAGGCAATGTGAGCCAAGTAACAGTGGAAAAGCGACGAGTTCATCCAAAGTGCATCAATGCTTCAAACCTTTACCACAAATGCATGGAATATTATTTTCAAAAAATTGTTAAAGCAAAGAAACACCAAGAAAAAGAATAAACATGTGTGATTGCAAGCTAAAGGGAGTGCAATACGGGAGTGAGTGTGCATCAAGAAAGAGTGTAAGCGATCGGGAGTGAGTGCAAGTTGAGAGGAAGTGCGAACCAAGAGGGAGTGCAAACCAAGAGCAAGCCCATTAGCTAGTATGGAAGAAAATCCATATGTGAAAGCCCTAATGGGAAGTTATGATGCCTTAGCTAGAAATCAGGATGCCCTAATTGGAAGTATGGAGGCCCAAGTTGGAGATAAGCAGAAGAATGAATATATGGTAAGTTTGATCTAGGTAGTATATGTTACACTAGAAGTGAGTTTCAAGAATGAGATGATTCAGCATGATATAATGGTTCTTAAAAGTAAATGGTTAATATGGAAGTTTCATAGATCATGGCTAGAGTTTTTAGATATTCAAAAATGGATCAAGTGGAAGTGGAGATTGAACTTAAATCACTTTGTGACTTTTCTTCCTAAATATTTTTTTCCTTATCATCTTTTCCAGTTCAAAATTTATGGATAAAATAATGGTTGGTGGCCGATGGTTTAGGGGAAGAGATGCACTATATTTGAGACCATGGAATGAAATTTTTTTTGTTAAGACATAAACTATTAAGAAGCTTCCAGTGTGGGTTAGGCATTTTGGACTTCTATATCAACTTATAAATAAGGATGTTTTGAAGAATATTGGAAATACCCTTAGGGGAATTCATCAAGGAATGACTAACTACTAAGGAGTGAAAGCATGTTATATATACTCAAATATGTGTTGTTATGGATATTTCAAAACCTTTGCCACAATCCATTAAGATTTTATATGAATCAAGAGAATGAGATCAATAAGTAGATTGTAAAAATATTGTATTTCATTGCCACAATTGTTATGAGATTAGACACATGGCAAGATTTTGCAAAGTGAAAACTATGAAGAAAAAGATAAAAAAATCTAACCATGAGATAAACTTCAAGATGAAGCAAGGAAATCATACAATAATAGAAGCTAGATCAGATCAAGGATATTCCACTCTAAAAGAAGAGGCAAAGAAAACCTATCTACAATATCATTTTAAGATCAGAAGGAATTAAAGATGCAAAAGAATATGTGGAGAGAAATCCTAAAACAAAGATGATAAAAGAGGTCACGTTTATTATA
Organism: Wollemia nobilis; assembly: GCA_028583015.1. NCBI lineage: Eukaryota > Viridiplantae > Streptophyta > Pinopsida > Araucariales > Araucariaceae > Wollemia > Wollemia nobilis. The sequence goes on along the minus strand of JAQPPZ010000196.1, from coordinate 1,728,544 downwards.
GGTAAATATTCATTTTCCTCAAGTAGTATAGAATCCTCTTCAAGTAATAAAAGTGCAAATGGTGATGATGTTATCCCTATCACTTTAAGGTTTCAAAAGCAACATAATAAAAAAATGAGGATGGAGGAAACCTATAACAATTTAGGGTTTTTAGGGAAAAATAAGAAGATAATTGCTAAAAAAAAGCATCATTGCATTTTAGGGTTTCTAGGGCAACATAAAGAAGATTGTACTTTTGAGATTATTCCTTGCACTTTATATCCTTTAGAACAAGGTAAACCTAAAGATGATAAGTCTTACTATGAGTAGTGTGAGAAGATTGAAGATATTGATGAAGATGAAAGTATTGTTAGGAATGAAAAAAAAAAGAGGAAGACCCAAGAAGCAAAAACAAAGAGAAAAAAAAACCCAGAGAGATATTTATATGGGAAAAAAAAAGCAAATACCACAAATGTTAACAAGAAGTGGGGCTACACACATAAATAAAAACAAAAAATAACAATGAAAATAATATCTTGGAATATTAGGGGAATGAATAAGAACCGTAAAAAAATGTATTAAGAAATTGCAAGGCTGTTATAGACAAGATATTTATAGATATAGAAGCTTGGCAACAAATATTTTAGCCATTCATGGTGTTGAATTTCATCTTGACAAAGTTTAAATTTTGAAAGGCATTTGATATTAAAAAAGTTGATTGTAGAAACTTAGCAGTTTGAGGAAGATGAAGAATATATTTGATAGAAAGGCAAATGAAGAATATCTTTGATAGAAAGGTAAATTTGGATATGCTTTAATTAACTTATTAGAAATGTAATGAGAGCAATGTAATATTTTGTTTTTGTAATGGGAGTGACCCCCAATAATAGCCACAAATAGCTTATTACAAAAAAAAAGTTGCATACAAAAATCAATAAAACCTTTTGTCTAATGTGGGTTATGACTCTAGATCGAATTTGGATAACACCACTATAAACCCTAGCCTGTTAGGTAAAAATAAAGTCAACGGGACCTCAACCACCCACAAACAAGCACTCGATTGTTGCCAACCAACCTATAATTTTGGGTTATTAAAGCACAGGTTTATGAAAGGGTCTCAATCCCTTATGCAATGGTTTGAACTTGGGTCTCATCGATGAGAAGCCAAAGATATACCACGACAGTATCTTAATATGATTAGTTTAAAATCATCTTATCTATTTGGTGTTCAATATGATTAGTTTTTTTGTCACTATTTTTTTAATGGGTTATTACATCATCATCACATAGTGGTATTACAACAAATCTTGGATATAATCCATGTATCATTTGGAAAGATTGAACCTAGGTCTCCTCCATGAAATGTTGAGGAATATAACTAGTTGAGCTAATGCCACTAGACTTTTGGTTATAAAATTTTAATATTTAATTTTTTTATTATTTTATTAGTTTCTATACCAAATTTTAAATATAGAATTTTCTTTGTGGTGAAGAAAGTAGGTACGGGGTTTTCGAACATTCAACTATCAAGTAATGTTGAAAAAGTAGCTATGGGATTTATTAACATCCAATTATAAATGTGGTTTTTTGATATCCAATTCATCGTACAATTGGACCTATACGATTGGAACCTAGTGGAAAACCTTATACTTATCACATTCCTATCACATATCAGTATAAGAGAACTCACCCCCAACTCATACATTAGCATTGAATTTCTTTGATCTTATTTAGATCAAATGAAGGAAGGACACATTATCTCAGTTATGTTGACATAACCTTGGGAGATCAAGAGACTGACTCAATTTCAATTATATTCCGAATAAAAGGGAATACCCTACTCATATGGTCATTGATTATAAGATATGATCTCCAACCACGTTCCATTTAATTAATATGCATAACCAATTACAAAGCATGGTGCACAACCCTATTCCTATATGATTCAAACCTTAGACCTTTAAGGAAGCATTGTGCACAACTTTACCCTTATAGGATTCAAAGGTCTCCAACCATGTTCCATTCAATTAAGATACATAACCAACTATGAAGCATGGTGCACAACCTTATCCCTACAAGATTGAAATATTATACCTTTTATTTGAAATTTTAATGGAAGCATGGTGCACCTTGGTTTAATAGGATTCCAAGATCTCCAACCATGTTCCATTCAATTAAGATACATAACCAATTATGAAGCATGGTGTACAACCATATTCCTATAGGATTCAAACCTTAGGCCTTTTATTTGAAGTTTTGATGGAAGCATGATGCACAACCCTATCCTTATAGGATTTTGAGGTCTCTAACTATGTTCCATTCAATGAAGATACATAACCAATTATGAAGGATGGCACACAACCCTATCCTTATAGAATTCAAAACTTGGACCTTTTAATATAAAGTTTTTTATGGAAGCATTGTGCACAACCCTACCCTTATAGGATTTGAAGGTTTCCAACTATGCTCCATTAAATTAAGATACATAACCAATTACAAAGCATGGTGCGCAACCCTACCCTTATAGGATTCAAACCTTAAACATCTTATTCAAAGTTTTGATCGAAGGAAGGGTACATCGTCCCATTGTAATGCCACAATTGAAAAAACAATAAATTGATTCAATACTAGTTATATTCTTGATAAAAGGGACTATCCTGCCCATATGGTGTTGACTAGAAGATATGGTCTCCAATCATACTCCATTCAATTAAAATACGTAATAAATTATGAAACATGGTGTATAACCCTATCCCTAAAGGATTTGAACTTAAACCTCTTATTAGAAGTTTAAAAAATTCCTCATATATAAACCCACTCAAAGTTGCAAAAATATTATTACTACTTACACATACTTTTTTAAAGGGTACTTGAAATGTTTGGAGGTTGTTGCCTAAGAGATAGTCCCATGAAATTGGTTGACTTGTGCTTGTTTATAAGTTTAACATAAACTAAAAATCAAATTTTTAAAAATACATTCTTTTTCTCTAGAAATGGTTAAAGGCATCTACTCAGTTCAAGCTCATATTTTTAGATTTGTTTATTTTTTTCCCCTACAAAACAAGTCTAACAAGAAAGTTTGTTCATCGTTTCACCAATTAAAATATGGTAAAAAATATTAGAATCTTTTCTTGAAAGCATTGTAAAAGTTGATGGAAAACTTTGACAAGGTTCAAAAGTTGGTAAAATAATTTTAACAAATTTTCAAGAAGGAATTAGAGGTTTAAAGTGTCAACATAGATATTTTAGGATCATACCACGTCTTAAGTTTGATGTAATTTCCTTTTTATCTTGTAATCCTATGTATAATTTTATCTCAATTATAAGGCAATGTGTAGACACCTAAAATTGACCCATATTTTCATTAATTCCACCAATTTACCCTCACACATCATCCCTATAACCAACCAAGCCAAATTTACCCCAAATTTGAGCATTTATTGCTCCAAAAAGTAAGGTAATATTAGAAGCAACTTTTTCCCTATCAAATATTCTCAAAATTCCATAAAACCACCACCATTAGATTGGGCTTGAAAAGAGCTTTTTGATGAGTATAGATATGCATATATTCTTACATAATTTGATGCCTCAAAATGCAAAAGAATGTACCTAGGTACAACTTCCACAAAATCGTGCCTTGGAAATACAGGGTGCTATTTTGTAAGGAATTATTTTGCACCTAGGGTGCAATATCTTAAAATTTCAAATTTCATTCCTCCCACCTATTCAACCTCTAATGGTAAAATCAATAATATCATGGTGCTGAAAGCCCACTCGCGATATCATCCTATCAAGTTAGAATCTTTATTTCTTGAATTTCTCCACCTTCCTTGACCCTTATGTCACTAATGACACGTCAAGCCTATAGTCCCTTGCAATGTCTACTTCACCAATACCAATGATTCAAAATCCAACATCAAATCCCCAAGCAATCTCACCAAGATCAATGCATTTCCCCCTCATTTTCAAATTCAAACTCTTTTCCCTCTCTCCCAAGGCCATGAAAAATCTATAAATAGGACCCTTGGGATAGCCTCTTCATCAAGCATTCTCAAGCACCAAAACTCTATAGGATTTTCTCTTAGCTCTCTTGTCTTCTTCAAGCAAGCTTCTTCTCAAGCACTTGGCAAGCCATCAAGCATTCAAGCAGAGGTCTCTAGGGGGCATCATCATCAACCTCTAAGCATCCAAGCATAGGGAGGAGGCCACCATCAAGCTTCAACCAAGAGGGAGGCAACTCATCTTCAAGGGTTGTGCTCTTTCCCCCCTCCCTTCTTCTTTTCTTCTTATTATCATCTATTTTTCTCACTAAATTTTATTTAGATGTCACTAGGTATTTCCATTTAATAGTTAGCTTCTTTTAATCTCTTTATTTCACCATTTTATCTTCTTGTTATTCTAAGCATTTTCTATTGCACAAATCATCACACCACTTTTATAAATTTTGTTTACTTTTCTCTCCCACTTTTAATGCACTTAAAATCAGATTTTAGACCATATTATCCCTCTAAAAGTTGCTCCAGACCTATAGCATGCCATAACCCTTCAAATTTTGCATTTGGATTCACATATTTTCATCCATAGTATGATATCACACCTTGTAAATTACAGGTCACAATTTTGTTTTTCAATCCACAATACGATATCACACCTTGTAATTACGATGTGCGATATCATTTTCCATACATTTTGGCCTCTTTTTATATTTACTTTCGATCATCTAAGGGACCTTAGGGTTCTAATTGCTCAACCAAATAGTTTTACTATTCCTTGACCATAGCAGACCCCTGAAAAACTAATCATTTTGCTAAGTTCCTTTTCTATTTTGCAAGTATCACAAAATCGTGGTTGGATCCCATGAGGTGTGATATTGTGAAATTGTGAGCTGCAAATATAGAGCACAATATTGCTTTAAACACCGGATTAGGTAATCTTCTTTACTTTTATTTTATTATTTCTCTTTCCATTATTTGTTGTTTGCTATTTTGCATATTTTTTGTTCTATTTTCAAACACTTAAAAGGAAGAACCAAGGAACCTTTAAGTTTAGTTTTCTTTTTTATTTTATTTAAAAAGAACATTTAAGAGAAAAAATTAAAAGAATCTTTAGTCTTAGTTTTCCTTTTAATTTCTTTATCTCCTCTTTCAACTTGGCCAAGAAAAGATAAAAGTACATATAGTTTGCATTAGGCTAGTTTTATATGTGCACTTCTCTTGAATCTTTGCCTTAAAGAAAAAGGTTTACTTTCTTACACATTTAGGAATGGTATTCATTAACGCAAAAATTATACTTAGGCTAGCTCTTGTTTTCTTGCATACTTTATTTTATGAATTTTAAAATCTTGATTTATTCTATAGCTCTAGAACCTAGTCATCAAAACAAACTTTGGTATATTTCTAATATACACATCAAATGAAAGGATTTGGAGTAATTCCTTAAAAATATGCCTAGAGAACCCTTCAATATACATACCACACACCACGCTTGAGGTGAGAACCAACACAATGATTTTAGCCCTTATAGATTTTCTATTGTTTTCGTGTGCTCTCACATTTTGGTGGATCTCCTAAGGTTTTTGTGTCATTGTACATAGTTATTATACTACATTATATATGCACCATCTTAGGCCTTAAGTGGTTATTGTCCATTGTACATAGTTACTATATTATACTTATATTACATAGGCCTTTGTCGGCCACTACACATAGCTACATATATTTACTCTGCTAGGCTTTCATTAGTCGTCGTTCATTTAGGCCTTAATTGGCCACTGTACATAACACTTGTAAATATTTTGTACATATTTTGCATATAGCACAAGATCATTTTGATTGTATATACCTTATTTTGTCATTGTTCATTTTTTTTAGGCCTTAATTGGTTGTTGTCCATCTTAGGCCTTCACTAGCCATTTACCATTATATATATATATATCTGTGTGTGTGTGTGTGTGTGTAGCAAAATAATCAACACCAAAGCAAATACATGAAAATGAACACTTACAATAAAAAGAATACCTCTTTTGTATTAAAACAAGGGAGTCTTAGTCTTCTAATTTTACAATGCTTGATGCCCCAATGCTTGGGGATAAATTTTACAATGCTTTTCTTTTTATGGAGTACAAATGTTCAAATGACAATTTCGGGCTCTCCAAGCAAGTCAACTGGTGTCCTTCATTCTTCCGCGACAGCTTCAAGGGTGAGTGGGATTTTGGTATTCAACAAGGGGACCACTCCATATTCAATAGCTTTCCAAGTACTTGTTTCCTACATACATGACAAAGCATACAAGGGTTAGTAGCACTTGTATAAATGCGGATAAAAACCCTTGAACTAATACTGCAAAAAACATAGAAAATAAAACTAAGTGCCTTGCCAAAAATAAAATTACTGATCAAACCTATCGTGTTTTTATGGTTTTAAGCAATTGTGAATGCACAATTTTGACTGGTCAACCATAGACGGGTAGTGAGGAAACCGCGTGAGGGCGGTTTCAACTGTGTAACCATGGATGGGCGGTTTTGGTTGAATGGTAGAAGGCTCCAAAAGTTGACTTCAAAGATTTATATCTCTGGTTTCCTTAGGATGCGTGTGAACTCCTGGTACTATTTCAACATCCTAACGGTGTATGTTCTTAGCCTTGTTTGGTTGATGGGGTTGGGTTACTTTTATAGGCCAATTTAGGGTTTTGGAGGGAAAGGGAGATGGCAAGCCATAAATGTCAAGTGGTAATCTAGGACTACCAAATGGAAGGGGCAGTTAGAGTGAGTCACCCAGGGTGTCTCACTTAACTAGGGTGATGTGGCTGCAAGTGGAGTCAGGTGTAGGGGATATCCCATATGAAGGGACAAGGGGGACATGAGTGTGTGAGATGTGGCAAGTGGTGTTGGTGAAGTGGCTAGGACACATGTATAGTAATTAGGCAGGGTATCCTAGGTAGATTTTCCAGATTTAGAAAATCTAGAAAATACTTTTAATATGCAGGATTTATATGCCTAAGTTTGGACTTAGGCATATATTTTATTATGCAGATTTGTGTGGTGGGATGCAAGATGTGGTTTTGTGAGTGCCTAAGTTTTGGTGTCTACAGATACCCCTTTTTGTACCGTGTTGTGTAAAACATAATGCGGTGCAAAAAAAAATACACTTGTCCTTATTGGATGGATTAATGGATTCAAATCTTCTCAACACTCTAGAATGAATGATTTTTGAAATTTTTGATGTTTGCCCCCTCAATTGGCAAATGGGTAAAGAATGAAACCCACAAGCCAATTGACCAAATGTGGATGATGAAAGGAGGTGGATGATTAAATGATGTGAATGTGATGTATGCAAATGTATGACATTGAAATCAACTTGATGCCCTAAGTTTGGGATGGTTTGTGTTGCTGTGAATTTGCCTTTGGTTTTAATGATGCTCAAAATGTTGTGATAAAATCACCAAATACCTTTGGATTTCGAGGGCCCCACTACTATTAGAAATTCTTGTTGTTAGGAACCAACGCACTGGAAATTCGATACTTGTGGTTATTTGGGTAATTATTACCAAATATTGATTTGATTGTTTTTCACTTTTGTAACCCAACAAAAAGAGCTTAAGGATAACCTTGTGCAAATTAACTTAAACAGATCCATACCCAAAAATTGAGGTTTCCATCTGATTTAATGCCATATTTGATGATGTTTGATGCAAGAATCAGTGTCCTTATGGTGAGCTACCCATCCGACCAGATTGCATGGATTACCATTTGCTGCAACCGCCAAGCGTGCAGGATGAGTCACTAGTTACAAGGAGCATAACGATGATGATGATGATGTTTGTGATAATGCATCTAGTGATGTGATGAAACATGATGAATTTGGTTTTGTTTTTTTAGAGAGGGTGTTTTTTTGTTTTTAGGCTAACCGCACGAGCGCGATTTTTATCTCCTACAACCGTGCATCCGTAGTTGGCATCACCAACTGCGGGTGCACATTTTTGCATGCTCATGAAATACGGGTGCATGGTTTTTACCATAAAAATGACTATAAATAGGAGATTGGTCGTTTTAGTTTTTCATTTGTGTGGTTGAGTTTCTCTGAGTGGTTAAAGAGTGAGTGAATGATGGAGGTGGATGGCAAGACTAGTGGAGCGGGTGTAGTTGTGGAGGATGGAGGCTTTGATGGAGCGGAAGCTGGAGTCCGCTATGCTGAGGTAGGTGTTCTAAACTCTTAGTTTAGTTTTATTATGTTTTTTTTTGTTGTTTTTGTATGATACTAAGTGGGGGTGGTAAAAAAAATTTCTTTTTTGATAATGATGAAGGGTGGGCGAAAGTTTATTTATTTATTTTTATAAATGTAAATGGTGTATGAATTATTTTTGTTTTCTGTTTTTTTTTAGTGCATGAACATAGTAAATGAAATGTTTTTATTTTTTTTAACGTGAAATTAAAGAATGATATATATATATATATATATATATGTTGCACTGATATGATTTTTTTGTGCTTGTAGGTGAAATTCCTTGAGGCACAACATCGATGGCCTCGAATTATATCCAAGGTGCGAAATCGCTTCACAGACGATGACTGGAAGCTATTGGGGACTATGGGATTGGCTGGTTGTGGATGGGTGGAGACTGTCAGGGCGGATGAGGAGTTCTTATCTGCTCTAGTGGAGATATGGGACCCTGATAGGGGTCATTTTTAGCTTTTGACAGGGGAGCTGACTATCACCCTAGAGGATGTATACTACATCTTCCATGTTCCTATTGAGGGTTCACCAATCAGGGTGGGCCACAATAAGGAGGAGGTACTAAGGCCTATTTATGGAGATGTCTAGGATGTGGATTATAGCAAGGGTGGGATCCCATATATTTATTTGTACAAGGATGAGAAGCTGGAGGTATTGCAAACTTTTGCTATGTATATTGTAGGCAACATGTTGTTGCCTAACAACATGGGATCTAGGTTCCCTTGGAACCATGTGGGGTTTGTGTTGCATTTGATAGTTGAACCTCAGGTTTATGCATGGGCTCTCGCTCTTCTGTGTGAGTTGTACGTAGAGTTGTATGAGGTGAAGAGGTAGGAGCAGAAGGGGCTTGGGTGCAGTTTGGTGCTTCAATTGTGGGTATAGGAGCACATCAAAGTTGCTCAGCCAGAGGGTCTACCTTGTAGGTGGTATCACTCAATATCTTGTGCTCTCCACTGGAGGACCAACGAGGAGACTTCATAGAGTCATCTTGTTCATAGCAGATAGGAGTATCGGGATGTGTTGAGTGTTTTGAGTAATGGTGATATCTACTAGTGGTCTTGACGAGGTATGACTTGGGACAGTGATGCAACACAACTACGATGGATGAGACAAGGCAGATGGATGGTTGGTAGGCATGGGTGAGAGAAGAAGTTTATCCAGTTCTCATGGGTTATGAGGTAGTTAGGCTTGACTTAGGGAGTTCTAGATGCTCTAGTGATATATAGGCGATGGGACGATGAGCTAAGCCTTCTAGTCACTCATGACTTCTAAATAGTTAATGATGCAGCTGATGATGAGGCAGTGGATGTCCCCGATGCGTATGATACAGGTATGACAACAAATTATGACACTTGGTTTTCTACGTATCCTCCTTAGACACCTAGCCAACATATGGATGATGTAGCTAACATCGATGAGCATGATGTAGGTGAGTAGGTTCCTCAGTGGTATAAGCATCATCAAGGTAGCGAGAGTAGGTGATGAGCTGGTGTGGAGACACAAGCTATAGATGTTACTTTTAGGGCTAGAGGATATGGAGGCGATGTTAGTTTTAGGGCTAGAGAAGATGGAGGATATAGAGGGCAGGATCCTCCTCCATGCTACGCTAAGGAGTGGGGGATTCTCTAGGATGAGCGGGATAGTTTGGCTAAGATTATGAAGTCTCATGATGTAGAGATCATGAGGTTTTAGGGTGAGATCACTCGAGTGTGGAGCAAGGTGGATGGACTATGGAGTGGACCTAGCGGAGGTCGGGATTCTACTACAGTTATGGTCCTTTGCTCTGAGATATCTTACTGAGCATCGTGTCAGGCTATAGATTCGATAGCTTCTTGAAGATAGGCTACTTATATGGTGATGCTCAAGGATACTTTGGGTCAACATCAAATTTTGCTACCTCTACCTCCTACTTCATCAGTTTCGAGCTCTAGCAGGCGAAGTGAGTCTAGGCCTAGTGGTTCACAGTTTTTGGTTCTTGGCTTCCATGTTTCATTTGATTCTTAGGGATAAGCTCAAGGGTCTCATAGGTGTCATGGTGGCACTAGCTAGTAGCACTTTATTACATCTTTTTGTATTTTTATTTTTGGTTATAAGCCTCAGTGCTCTGATGTATATAGCCTTTAGGTATTTTTGTACTATGTGATTCATATATATATATATATATATATATATATTTATATATATATATATATATATATATATATATATACATGGATTTTATTGTGATCATTTGTGTTTGCACTTTTTCTTTATTGTATGTATGGATGCAAATAGATGTCGTAGTGATTGATGGAATGAATGATGAATGGTGTGCTCTAATGATCATTTGGTATGCTTTAGACTTTTGCTCGATCAATTGTATTCTTATCACTTAATCAGGGGTACTAATATTTAGAATTTATTAAATGTATGATGTGATGTAATAATGTAGATGATATTAGATGGTTTGGATAGATGATCTGTGGTTGTTTTGAAAAGACTCAAACATCCTAGTGATCTCAAACAAACTCATATTGATCTCGCAAATCTCCATGATACAAAAGTTGTCCTAGTGGTTTCAAATTTCTCAAGGACCAACTGTGTGTGCAATGATCATTCATTTCTCATTATGAGTAAGGTCAGACTAATCAATTGTAAATTATCCCAACAAGATACCTCATCTAAGAGTGTCCATAGGTCTATACAAAAGAAGGTCGCTAATGTGACAGACATGGCACCATGTGTAAAGATACCCCATTGCCAGGCGGGTTTCATTCAACCCATTACTATGATGAGGATCACCCCATAGTTTTTGAGACATTAAGAGTTCCAGGGATTCAAGATCCTTTCTCTTCTTTTATTGCATCAGAATTTTGGGGATTTTGGGATTTTATTTTTCGAGTTTGCATTTTATTACTTTTTGGATGCTTGCTTGTTTTGAGGAAGAGCAAGGGGATTTTATTGCTTTTTGGAATGCTTTTGGGATACTTGCTCATTTTGAGGAAGAGCAAGGGATTTTTATTGCTTTTGGGATGCTTTTGGGATACTTGCTCATTTTGAGGAAGAGCAAGGGATCTTTATTGCTTTTGGGATGCTTTTTGGGATACTTGCTCATTTTGAGGAAGAGTAATGGATGTTTATTGCTTTTGGGATGTTTTTTGGGATACTTGCTCATTTTGATAAAGAGTAAGGGATCTTTTTTTTTTTAAATGGAGTATGTCCTTTTGTCAACTCTTAGCTTTCTATACCATGCACATAATTAGATGAATAGGGGAAATCTTTCACTTTATGGCAATAGTAATGCATGAATTCATCATTCCTAAGCTTCACAATGTTTTAATGTGTTTTTATGTGTGTGGTCCAAGAGGAAACTTGATTGACCAGGAACAACTTATTGCATCTAAAGATTGTTCGACTTTCAATTAAGGTCCAAGTGGTTGAGTGATCAAAAACATTTGGATTTTGCTTACGGATTAATGTGTTATGTAAGATTTTGCGATACCTTTGCTACAAGCTTTTGAAAGTTAAAAATTACATGCAAAATATTCAGTGGCCGCATAATAATTATTGCAAATGATTACAATACATCTATCCTATTTTATGTGAACTTCTTAATCGTCAAAATATCATAAGGAAAGCTATAAATTATTACGATTGATGGATTGATGAGTGATGTTTAATGTAAGGTGCCCCTGATTAAGGCAACAAGACATGAGTGGACTAGCGATCATCCAAATTAACCAAATGATCCCTAACATGATAATTTACAAATGCCTAAAATGCATCTATGTAATGCAGATGGAATGCATGGATGGTGTATGAAATGCTATGGATTTTTTTTGGCCATGTATATGTACATATATATAAACTCCATTATGCATAGAAAGCCTTCAGGTATATAATGTTTAATGGCTCAAGTTCCAATTTTCCCTCTAAACTTGCAAGTCTATATGTTCTTGGACCCAATTTATGCTTAACAATGTATGGACCTAACCAACTAGCCACTTATTTATGTCTCAAGTGTGGTAATGCATTGGTGTTTTATTGATTCTCTCTAAGAACGATATCTCCAACTTGAAATTTGTGAGTATGAACTTTTACATTGTAGGTATGCTTGATGCGAACTTGATATACTCGAAGATGTTCTAAGGCATTGATCCACCTTTCATCAAGGAGCATTAATTGGTCAATATGTGCTTGTCTAGTTGTGTTGTCATCCATTAATTCTTGTAATGCAACTCGTAAAGAAGGGATCTCGAGCTCAAGAGGTATAATTGCTTCAACTCCATAGACCAATGAAAATGAAGTTACCTTGGTTGGTGTTTTGATGCTTGTTTTATAAGCCCATAATGTCAAGGGGAGTTGAGTATGCCAATCTCTATTATTTTCTTTGACAAGTTTCTTGAGAATGACTATCAAGGTCTTATTGGTCGCCTCGACTTGTCCATTTGCTTGTGGGTAGTAAGGAGTTGAGAAACTGTGTTGGATATTGTACTTATTGCATAATGCTCGAACATCATTTTTTTTGAAAGACTTGCCATTGTCAAAAATGATCTTTGAGGGAATCCCAAAATGATAGATAATGTGTTGAAGTATGAACTCCATAATTCAAGGTCCAGTCGTAGTGGTCATTGGGATCGCTTTGACCCATCTGGTGAAGTATTATGTGGTTGTAATGATGAATTAATGTTATCCCAAAGAGGCAAGAAAAATTTTACCAATCAAATCTAGGTCTCATTGTGAAAAGGGCCAAAGGTTTTGAATGGATTGTAATGCTTGTGATGGTACATGAGTCAAATTGGCGTGATGTTGATATTTTTGACATTTCTTCACATATTGACAACAATCATTTTCCATGGTGGGCCAATAATAACCCATGCATAAAATGAAATTTGAAATGGTCATTCCACTAAAGTGGCCACCACAAGTACCACCATGGGCTTCAGTTATGGTTCTTTGTGCCTTTACGGGATCTAAGCATTGAAGTAAGACTCCATCATAACCACGTCTATACAACACATCCTCCAAGAGAGTGTAACGAGTTGCTTTTTGTTTGAATATTCTCTTTGTAGTTCACGTTAAATCTAATGGGATGATCCCAAACTTGATAAAGTCTCTTATTTGATCAAGGCAAGATTCGTAAGGTTCTACATGGATGAAAAAAACACTCTTCTCACCTTCAAATTCTACCCGTGCAATTATGGATTTGGATATTATTGTGATGATGAGCGGTTGGACTTCTCCATGTTCGTTCTTACGAATCAATGATCCTAAATAAGCCATTGCATCCACAAATCTATTAGTCGAACGAGGCAAGTTGTCAATCTTGTACCAGTCAAACTTTGCTAGCAATGAAATTGCTACTTCATGATATTGTTTCAATATTGGCTCTTTGCATTGGTAAGTTCCTTTGATGTGGCCAACTACAAGTTGGAAATCACCACAAATTATTATATGTTTAATGCCCATAGCTAGTGCTGATTGAAGCCCCAAGATTAAGGATTCATACTCTGCATTGTTATTTGTGCATGGAAAGTCAAGTTTGAATGATAAAGCATTTGGCATTCCTTCGGGTGTATAAAATACGACTCCAACACCTTGTCCTTTTTTGCACTTTGATCCATCAACTAAAAGAGTGATGTCAACATCGTCCTTAGGAGGGACTAGTTTTTCTTGCTCAGTGATGAAAAAGACCGAATCATTTGGAATATCTATAAAAAGTAGTTGATCATTTGGGAGTGGAGCTTTTGCCACTTGATTGGTTATCACCTGACCTTTGATGGAATTTTGGCTAATGAATTTGAGATCGAATTCTATTAAGAGCATTATCCATTTTACGGTTCGGGTGTTGTTGTATGTGTGAGTCATCATATAATGCAGAGGATTTTCTCTAGCTATGACATAGGTAGTGTTACTTAGCATATAATGTATGATTTTCTTAGTGGTAAAAACCATTGCTAAGTACAACTTCTCAACATATGCATATCTCTTTTCATAACTTACCAATATTCAACTAATGTAATAAATCACTGGCTCCTTGTGATTTTTGTTCTTTTGTGCAAGCATTGTCCCTAATGCAAAATATGTTGTAGAAATGTAAAGGTGAAAAGGGACTCCTAAACGAGGCAACGTAAGTACTGGTGGTGAAGCAAAATATTCCTTGATATCATCAAAAACCTCTTGAAATTTTGTTGTCCAAGAAAACGTCACCCCCTTCTGTAGCAAGAGATTGGAAGGCCTGCATTTGTTTGAGAGTTGTGCAATGAATTGTCGAATGGATTGAATATTTCCTTGTAAACTGTGCAACTCTTTTAGATTTGTTGGAGGTGGAATCTCGATGATGGCCTTGACCTTATCAGGGTCCACTTCAATGCCTCGCTTGGAGACAATAAATCCTAGACTTTTACCTGATGTGGCTTCGAATACACACTTCTTAGGATTTAACCTCACTTTATGTTCAAGCAATCGATCAAAAACTTTTTCTAATACTTCAATGTGCTCAAGATGTGTGTTGGATTTTTTGATAAGATCATCTACATAGTATTCAATGATTTTGTGCATATAGTCATGGAAGATATACGTTATGGCACGTTGATAAGTTGCTCCTGCATTATTAAGACTAAATGTCATCACCTTGTAACATAAAATACCCCAAGGTGTTGTAAATGTTGTTTTGTGTTGGTCCTCAAGATTGATTCGAATATGATTGTATCCAAAAAAATCATCCATTAAAGAAAGCATTTCATGGCCTGCACAAGAGTCTACAAGTTGATCGATGTTCCATAGCAAAAAATCATCCATGGGGAATTTTTGGTTTAAATCTCGAAAATCTGTGCATACACACACCCCACATTTGGCTTACGAATGAGTACCATGTTTGAGAGTCATTATGGATAATCAATGGGTACTATGAAACCCACATCTAATAATTTTTGTAGCTCTTATTTAACGATGAGTGCAATGGTAAGATGAAGTTTTCTCAATTTTTGCTTGAATGGTTTAGCTTTGGGAGCTGAAGTGAGGTTGTGGACCATCAAACTGGGGTCAAGGCCAAGTATGTCCTTGTATGACCATGCAAATATCTCTTTCTTCCTTGTTAAAATGTCGATCATACGCTCTTTCTCTTCTACAGATAAATATTTTGCAATTTTCACGATTTGTAGATTATCCATGTCTTGACTGAGGTTCACATCGATGGATTCTTTGATAAGCATATGAGAACATTCTTCCAAATAATGTGGAGTTGGTATGATATGGATATCATCCTCCACATGCTTAAAAGACTCGGGTAGTGCCTCCTCTACTTCGGTTTGAAAAATGAAAGAAGGTGAAGGTGAATATTGTTGAGGGATGTAAGCATTTAAAGCTCTTAGTAGTTCTTCAAACAAGATAAATTCAACGATGGATGGTGGGGATGAAATCCTATCCATGGCAATAAGGCTAGCATTGATCGAAATTGGCTTCGCTAACTCGTACGGGTTACGAAGTGGGACGAACAAGTCAACAAAAATCATGTTAACTTGGTGGAAGTGAGGTGGCTATGATTTTAGGAGTGAATTATCTCACTCACTGTCTCTAGGTTGCAACTGATCTATGATGGGTGAATGTTGACTCTGCGAGTGCAACAAAGGTGGTGGTTACGGATCTGGCTCAAGTCACTCGTGCTCTTTATCGAATCGAAAGATGGTGTGATCTATGGGAAACATTTTAGTGTAGCATTCATCTTTCTTGATGGGCTCTATAGGGGCCACATCCTCTTGGGGACCATAAAAAAATGTGATTGATCCAATATAGGTTTGGTCCCATATCTTGAAATACTTCAAAATCCTCATTGGAGATGTAATCGTTTAAAATGTAATTGATCATAGTTGTATGCCATGTAATCTTTGAAAAAGCCTCATTTAAATAAGGTGCAAAGTCAGATCCAAATACTCATCATCACTATCATCACTAGCTTCGCTCTCCTCATCCTCTTCTTCGTACTCAAGAGTGATTCATTGGAATGTATGCTCGAAAGAAGATTTTGAGGTTGATGGCCTATATCCTAAGCTAGAGCTATCATAAAATTTTTGATATTAGGATTCAATGATGTGATATAGACCCTATTTATGTTGTCCAAGGCCAAATCCCTACCAGTTAACCCTACAAAAATATTACAAGGGAAAATTTGAGTTGGACAAATATTCTAGGTTGGTACAAAATTCCTGTATGGGTTCCTCATTAAGAGGAGGTGGATTGGACGAAGAATCCACTCCCCCATATACAAATTTGATTCTGTTTGACTCGAAACTCATTCTGTACACTACACCTATGGCTAGAGGTGGGTTGCAGGAGTAACTGTAATCTTTGATGAACTAGATAGATGGTGTTACTGTAACACTATCAACTATGTACTCGCCAATACCTGTATTGGCGAGATGAACTGCAACTTGAGTCAATTAGGATGTATATGGTTCAGGTGTTGAGGTGGATGCTTCAATGGTGGTTTATGGATTGGATGGAGGTAATGGTTCACTCGATGAGGGTTCTTCTAATATAGGTAACCCTATCTGTGAGATAATTGGTGGTAAGGTTTGAGGTGGATTAAGCTTGATGGGATTTTTAGTGGTCGATGGATTTGGTTGGGTTGAAAAGGTGAAGGGTGTTTACGAAGTGGGAGGTGTAGTCACAAAAGTTGATGATTGGTTAGCAGGATGATCAGGTGTGATGGAAAAATTATATAAAGTGGATGAGGGTTGACTTGGCTTAATTCTTTGGGATGCAAAAGCGAGATCCACTATTGGCAAAGCCTGCATGATGAGCACCTTGGATGAGGTGTTGTTAGTTGGGGTGGTTTGAATAATGAGGGACTGAATGGAGAGATGGGTGGATGGAAGCAATGGCTCATAGGGATTGAATACCAAGTTGCAATACTTGAATGTCTCCATGTCAGCTTGGATGCAATGGACTTTTTCCTCATTCACATATTTCAAACATTGGTGTAATATCAAGGGAATACACTTCATTTCCCTAATCTAAGGACGTCCAAGAGGTATGTTATATTGCATCACCTATTCCAAGATGTGGAAGAGTACATGGATGGTCTTCACCCCATAGTTACAGGTAGAACTATGTTCCCCATAGTGGAACACAAAGCATCATTGAAGGCCCTTAGGGTGAAGGTGGATGTGGTGATATGGGATGATGGTAGGTTGAGATGCTTGATGGTTGGGATGGTGATGAGATTGATGGAGGAACCGATATCAATGAGCACTCTCTTAAATGATTTTCTATCAATATGATCCAGAATATGCAATGGAGGATCCAATAATTTCAATGATACACTCTTTTCCTCAAAGCCATAGAATGATATTGAGGATTCCATGCAACTTTGGACACTCCCCACAAAAGTGTTAAAGGCATTAGGATCTTTGATTTATAGTTTGATGAAATTTAGTATTTCCATAAACACCTCACGATGTGGGGAAGATTGTTGTATAAGCTCATATATTGACAGTTTGGTTTATGCCATTCTCAGTATCTGTGTGAACCAACTTCTTAGGATGATGATTGGTGGATGTAGATGCTCTCTATAGCTTTTAGGTTTTGGCTTATTCGGATCTTCAAGCTTAATTTTTTGCAACGTGAAATCTTGTGCCTCATACAACTTCTAGAAAATGGATGAATATGGTTCAAGTAATGGGGTGTAATTGTGTTTGGGCCTGAAATGATGTTGTTGCCTTTATGTAGGTTGAAGTTGGTTTTGTAGTTGTTGTGGGGGTGGAACCACTTGATAATTCTATTGTTGTGGTTGTTGTTGTTGGGTTTGTTGTACTTGGAATTGGGCTTGTTGGATTTTCTATGAAGGTTATGAGAAGATGGCTTTCTAATGTGGTGGAGGAAATGTGCAGGGTGGAATGGTAAGTGGTGGTAATGATGGAAAGACCATACTAGTTGTATTTATGTATAACCTAATGATGTCCATATCCACATACGTGACACGACTATCCAATGGCATAGGTGGCTACTCCTAGGAGTCTCAAGGATGACAGTATGAATAGCCCTCTGCATAATATCTATGCCCGAGATAGGGGCACTACTAGAGGGTCTAGCATTAAGGTTCAGGGACATAGTAGAGACTACACTAACTTGCCCTACCACCAAAGTGTTAGGGGCCTGATAAGACTGAGATGGGGGATCCATGGGAGAAGACAACTAACTCTGAATTTGTGCTAACTTTTTAGCTTGGCTACAGGTTGTTACCATACACTAAGGATGGGATGAAATGTAAAATATGGATGTATGTGTGTGAATGTGTGATGGAAACACAAATCAAAATAGCATGCAAAGCAAACAAACAAACAAGTTTGCTCATAAGTTTTCGCAAATTTTGATTTTTGTTTTTGATTTTTGAAAAGTTTTTGGTAAAAATAAAAAACGATGTGCAAATGTTTAGCCCTAAAATCAATCTACATATTTTACCTAGATACTCTCCCCAATTACGAATTCTGAGTTATGAAACCTACCAGGACTTGGAGATGAAACCCAAATCCAATGAGGGAGCCTAGGTCCTACCAACCCTCACCTAGTTCATCGTGGGTAGCGATACACCCTCCAAAGAGGAATGCATGCTATTTTCCATGGCTACAATGGTTCTTGGGATTGTCCTTGGCCAAATAATGGGTAATATGTTAGGGGTTTGTGGTGAAGTCCAACATTGTCCAACATTCACATGCTAGTGTGTGAAATCTTCTTCTATTATTGTGTAATGCAATCTAGCATGATTTTTTTTTTTTTATGTTGCACTGATATAAATTTTTTGTGCTTGCAGGTGAAATTCCTTAAGGCACAACATTAATGACCTCAAATTATATCTAAGGTGTAGAATTGACTCACAGATGATGACTGGAAGCTATTAGAGACTATGGGGTTGGCTGGTTATGGATGGGTGAAGACTGTCAGGGAGGATGAGGAGTTCTTATCTGCTCTAGTGGAGAGATGGGACCCTGATAGGGGTTCTTTTTAGCTTTCAATAGGGGAGCTGACTATCACCCTGGAGGATGTATACCGCATCTTCTATGTTCCTATAGAGGGTTCACCAGTCAGGGTGGGCCATGACAAGGAGGAGGTACTAAGGCCTATTTATGGAGATGACTGGGATGTGGATTGTAGCAAGGATGGGATCCCATATCTTCAGTTATACAAGGATGAGAATCTAGGGAAAATACAGACTTTTGTTATGTATATTGTAGGTAACATGTTGTTGCATAACATGGGCTCTAGGTTCCCTTGGAACTAGGTGGGGCTTGTGTTGCATCTGATACCAAATACACGAAAATGAACACTTGCAATAAAAATAATATCTCTTTGTATTAAAACAATGTAGCCTTAGTCTCCCGATTTCATAATGCTTGATGCCCTTGTGCTTGGGGATAGATGTTATAATGTTTTTATTTTTATGGAGTACAAATGTTCAAATGATAATTTTGGGCTCTCCAAGAAAGTCAACTGGTGTCCTTCATTCTTTCGCTATAGCTTCAAGGGCGAGTAGGCTTTTGGTATCCAATAAGGGGACCACTTCAACTTCAATAGCTTTCCAAGTACCTGTTTCCTACACACATGACAAAGCACACAAGGGTTAGTAGTTTCTGTATAAATACAGATAAAAACCCTCAAACTAATGTTGTAGAAAACATAGAAAATGAAACTAAGTGCCTTGCTAAAAATAAAATTACTGATCAAACCTGTCGTGTTTTTCTAGTTCTGAGCAATTGTAGATGCGCAGTTCTAACTGGTCAACTGTGAATGGGCAGTGAGGAAACCGTGCAAGGGTAGTTTTGATTGTGTAACCACGGATGAGCATTTTTAGTTGAATGGTAGAAGGCTCCAAAATTTGACTCCGAAGCTTTAGATCTCTAGTTTCCTTAGGATGAGTGCAAACTCCTGGTACTATTTTGCTAGCTTGACGGTGTATGTTCTCAACCTTGTTTGGTTGATGGGGTTGGGTTGCTTTTATAGGTTAATTTGAGGTTTTGGAGGGAAAGGGAGGTGGCAAGATAGAATTGCCAAGTGGCAATCCAGGGCTACCAAATGGAAGGGGCAGTTAGAGTGAGTCACCCATGGTGTCTCACTTAACTGGGGTGATGTGGCTGCAAGTGGAGTGAGGTGTAGAGGATGTCCCATGTGAAGGGACAAGGGGGACATGAGTGTGTGAGATGTGGCAAGTGATGTTGGTGAAGTGGATAGGACACATGTCTAGTGATTAGGTAGGGTATCCTAGGCAGATTTTCTAGATTTATAAAATCTGGAAAATACTTTTATTATGTAGGATTTATATGCCTAAGTTTGGACTTAGGCATATATTTTATTATGTAGATTTGTGTGGTGGGATGCAAGATGTAATTTTGTGAATGCCTAAGTTTTGGTGTCTACAATATATATATATATATATATATATATATATATATATATATATATATATATATATATATATATATATATATATATATATATATATATATATAGTGGCTAGTTAAGGCCTATATATAGGTCTTAATTGGCTACTATTCATATAGGCCTTAAATGGTTGTTATTCATTTAGGCCTTAATTGGTTGTTAATCTCTTTTTTAGGCCTTAATTGCCCACATTCAAACATTTTGGGCTTTGACCTTGGCAAAATTTCTCTTTGCTCAACACATCTCATATCATCAAGGCTCCATATTACATTTACCAATATATGCGCACTCCCCAACTAGGGGCATCAAAATCACTTTTCCAACAATATTGTTACATAAATCATTCCTCTCATTTCTTCATCTATCCTTATCACTTCAACTTTACTTCAACATTAATCCTTAATCAATTTGATGAATTCTAACCCTTCTTAATATTAATCAAGACACCTTTCAAATCTTCCCTCCTCTTCATAGTCCTTTTATCACCACTCACCTTTAGATCTGAGCCTAATCGATTTTCCTCGGTTCAACTTGGTTTCCCCTCCAAAACTCTAGGGGGCACCCTAGGCTAGGGGAATGCATGCATACAATTTATGCATAAGCAATCATTTCCCACACCATACACTCTACATTGGCACTAGCAAAATTGGAACATCAATAACTATTATTTATTCGTTCATTTAACAATGAACACATCAAAAATGGGGTAAATGTAGACACCTAAAATTGATTCATATTTTCATCATTTCCATAAAATTACCCTCACACATCATCCCTCTAACCAACCAAGCCAAATATGACCCAAATTTAAGCATTTATCACTCCAAAAAGTAAGGTAATCTTTGAGGCACCTTTTGCCCTATCAAATATTCTCAAAATTTCACAAAACCACCACCATTATATCGGGTTGTTGGCTTTTAATCCTTAATATCTAAAAATATCACAATTCCAAATCTAAATAAGCCATATATTATTGTTATTATTTTTGTAGTAAGGTCAAAATATTAATAATCAAGAGTAGAATTATATATGTGAGCAATCAAATATATATATATAGGCCAATATAATGAGAAAATAACATTCAATTATAATAATAAAATGGCCAAATCATTCATGTGCATGTATGAAGAATACTTACAATAATAAATTGCTCAAAATCTATATACAAGCTTTATTATCAATGCTTGCTCCTTTTATCTTGTTCGTGTTACATTGTATGGAGCCTTGTCTCCATAATATAGACACAGTAATGTGACTCTTCACATACTTGACTATTGTTCTCCATATGAAAACTCCCATGAACTTTCACTTATCATCTTGCCACTTGTATACTAGACTCTTCACTCTCTTACATGTACTCCTAATACAAGACACTTGTGCACATCCTCACATTTTTGCACACTTACATAAATGACACTCATGCATATTATTTCAATACACTCTTGCACTCTTACTTACATGATAATTGTGCATTTCTTGCACATTGACACTTATATTAAAGGGGAAATATAAATCACTCATCTAAACTATAGAATCAACCCTAATTTATTACATATTTACATTTGTATCATGAAGGTACCATGGGGGTACATTAGCATGTACCAAATAATGTAATATTCTCCAACACAAGCTCAAAAAGAGCTTTTTGATGAGTATAGATATGCCTATATTCTAACATCATTGGATGCCTTAGAGTGCAAAAAATATATACATAGGTACAACTTCCACTAAATTGCACCCTAGAAATACAAGGTGCGATTTCATAAGGTGTGATATCGTAAGATTTTAAATTTCATTCCTCTCGCCTATCCAACCTCCAATAGTCAAATCAATGATATCGCTATGCTTGAAGTGTTGGTTTTTTAAGCCTTTCTACCACAAAATATCACAAAATATTACACAATATCTCACAGGTACTAAATATAAAATAGCCACAATATTAAAGGTTAAAGTAAAAATAATATGTATACCAAGGCTTATATAATAAAGAAAACAACGTTCATTTATATGATGAAATGTGAATGTAAATAACTTGAATTATTTATGAACTATGCATGAAGAAAACTTACAATATTAATTTCTCAAAATGTATACAAGATTTATTCCTTCTCTTCTTCTTACAATTAGATAATAAGATATATGAATCATATTGCATTCTCATGAAGTATTATCTCCATAATTTATCCATAGTAATGTGACTCTTCAAGTACTTGACTATTTCTATCCACATGCTAAGTCTCATGACTCTTGGCTTATCAACTTGTCACTTGCATACTATATGGACACTTGACTCTATCACACTTGCACACATCTACATGACTCATGGACTCGTACATTACTCCTAATCTAGGACATTTGTGTACATCCTCACATTACATATTTGTACTCTTACATACAAGACACTTGTGCACATTATCTCAATATACACTTGCACTCTAACTTACATGACACTTGTGCATTTCCTACACATTAACACTTACATAAAAGAGGAAATATAAATCACATTCTAAACTATAGACTCAACCTTAATCTATTACATATTTACAAATGTACCATGAAGGTACCATGGGGGTACATTAGCATGTACCAAATAATGTAATATTCCTCAACATGAAGCCCGCTCGTAATATCATATTTTCAAGTCAAAATTTTTATTTCTCAAATTTCTCCACCTTCCTTGAGCATTGTGTCATTAATGGCATGTCAAGTCTACAATCCCTCACAACGTCTACTTTACCAAGACAAAGGATTCAAAATCCAACATCAAATCCCCCTGCAATCTTGCAAATCCCCAAGCAATCTCACCAAGATCAATGCATTTCCCCCTCATTTTCAAATTCAAACTCTTTTCCCTCTCTCCCAAGGGCATAAAAAATCTATAAACATGACCCTTGGGATAGCCTCTTCATCAATAATTCTCAAGCACCAAAACTTTATAGGATTTTCTCTTGGCTCTCTTGTCTTATGCAAGCAAGGTTCTTCTCAAGCACTTGGCAAGCCATAAAGCATTCAAGCAAAGGTCTCAACCAAACTTCAAGCATCCAAGTATAAGGAGGAAACCACCATCAAGCTTCAACCAAGAGGGAGCTAACTCATTTTCAAGGGTTGTGCTCTTTCCCCCTCCCTTCTTCTTTTCTTATTATTATCATCTATTTTGATCACTAACTTTTATTTAGATGTCACTAGGTGTTTCTATTTAATATTTAGCTTCTTTTAATCTCTTTATTTAGCCATTTATATTCATATTCTTATTATTATAAGCATTATCTATTGCAAAAATCATCACACCACTTTTATAAAAAAAATTCACTTTCTCTCCCACTTTAAGTGCACTTAAAATCAGAATTTAGGCTATATTATCCCTCTGGAAGGTGCCACAAACCTATAACATGCCATAACCCTTCAATTTTTCATTTGAATTCACATATTTACGCCCATAGTATGATATTGCACCCTATAAATTATGGGTCATGATTTTGTTATCCAATCCATAGTACGATATCACACCCTGTAATTACAGGTCACAATATCATTTTTTATGCATTTTGGTCACTTTTTCATATTTAATTTCGATTATCTAAGGGACCTCAAAGGTCTAACTGCTCAACAAGATAGTCCTATTATCCCATGACCATAACAAACCCCCACAAAACTAATCATTTTGCCAAGTTTCTTTTCTATTTTGCAGGAATCACAAAATCACAGTTGGATACCACAGGGTGCGATATCGTGAAATCATGGGTTGCAGATATATAGCACAATATTGCTTTAAACACAAAATTAGATAATCTTCTTTGCTTTTATTTTATCGTTTTTCTTTACATTACTTGTTGCTTATTGTTTTACATATTTTATGTTATGTTTTCACACACTTAAAAGGAAGAATCAAGAGACCTTTAAGTTTAGTTTTTCGTTTTTATTTCATTTAAAAGAACATTTAAGAGAAAGGAAAATTAAAAGAATATTTAGTCTTAGTTTTCCTTTTAATTTATCTCCTCTGTCAAGAAAAGATAAAAGTACATTTAGTTTGCATTAGGTTAGTTTTGTATGTGCACTTCTCTTGAATCCTTGCCTTACATAAAAAGGTTTAGTTTCTTGCACATTTAGGAATAGTATTCATTAAAGCAAAAATCATACGTAAGCTAGCTCTTGTTTTCTTTCATACTTTGTTTTATGCATTTTTAAGTTTCAATTTATTCTATAGCTCTAACACTTAGTCATCAAAACAAAATTAGGTGTTTTCCTAATATATGCATCAAACAAAAGTATTTGGAGTAATTCTTTAAAAATACTCCTAGTGAACCCTTCAACATACATACCACACACCACACTTTTTTTTTTTGGTAATTATTTTAATATATTAACAGTGGGTTTTTATAGAGGATCCCAAAACCTTATGTACAAAATTAGCCACAATTCTAATAATGCATCATACCTCTTGGTTGTAACAATAAGCCTAATTGCAAGTAAAGCCACCCTAATGCTAAAGACTTGGAGACTGCAAAAAGGGCTTTTAGGCCTGGAAACCCAACGAAAAAATGAAACAGGACAAACCCGAGAGGACACCAAGTAGAGGCCGAAGAACTGAAACAAGGAAAACGGAAAACAAAATAGACAAGACACCATGGACAGCTAATCACGACTCCTGTCCTTCCGAATTTTGGCGCTTCTGGTTCTGCTTCAGGATTGTAATCATGGAGTTAACGGTAGTAAGAATGGAAGCAGCCAGGTCCAGAAGCGAATTGCCATGACTCTCCCACGCGTGGGCATCATTGGAAAGGGGTACTTTGAAATGCCAACCGCGAACCAATGCCAGGATCGGACAAAACAGATAAACCGCCTTGGTGGAGAAAAATGAGTTGAGAGCCTACAAGGCACCAAATCTGGTGCGTCCTGGAGACCTGAAAAACAAATAGCTTTGGAAACAGGGGTGCGCTTCACAAGACACTTGCGCCCACACTCGCCCAAGGGAGTAGACAAAATTGCCATGCCACCCCGATACTCGTCGAAAGGGGCTTTCCAAAAACTGCGCGAGGTAAACCTCATGAAGGGATGTCCGCTCTGGCCAACCTTTCCACCTCGGATGGGAAGCGAGACCGCCACACGACCGGACACGTGGTCACGAGCCCTTTGTTGGCCATGTGATCAGCCACGCGATTACCTTCTCTCAAAATATGGTTTGCTTTCCACCTACCACGATGGGAGAGAAGCGTTCTTGCCTCGAGGATGATGTTGTAGACTTTCCAAGAAGGATTTTTGGTGCCAAGGAGGTAATTCACGATGTTGAGCGAGTCACCCTCAATAATTAGAGGTCGAGGGTCCTCAGAGAGTATCCGAATACCTTTCAGAGCGCCTCGGGCTTCGGCATAGTGATTCGTCTGGGAGCCCAACTCTTCACAGTAGGCCATCACAAGATTCCCATCATGATCTCTAACAACACCCCCAGCACCAGCGGGCCCAGGATTACCCTTAGCTGCTCCATCAAAGTTTAATTTAATCCACCCCATGGGGGGCATGGTCCAAACAACACTCCTTCGACAGGGCCCTTTAACAACATCCAAAAACGGCCAGAGATTCATTATTTTGAGAATCGCTTCTTCGCTCGGAAGGTGGGGACGGGGACTGGGAACAACAATAGAATTCTTGATGGCGTAGGATAACGCCCTTTGAGCAACAGAAGGAGGCCCTCTAGGAGCTCTGCCAAAGATTCTGGCATTCCTCTCTAACCAAATTTGCCAAATTGAATGGTGGAAGGAGGCCTCGAGGAGGAAGCGGAGTTTAGGATTCTTGAAAGGATTAGGCCATTGGTGGAAAGCATCTCTGAGGGAACGGGGAGAGCACCAAAGGATTTGGAAGGAGGATAGGACAATGCTAAGAACAGAGTGGGAAAATGGGCAATGCAAGAATAAATGATCCCTCGTCTCGCAATCTGCTAGACACAAGTAACACCTGTTGGGGAAGGCAAAACCTCTCTTGTGAAGGTTGTCAATAGTTAAGGCTTTGTTGTGGAAAGCGATCCATGCAAAAAAGTTGATTTTAGGGACGACCCCTTTCCTCCAAATAGTATTCCACCTGTAGTCGAGAGCAGTCTTGGTGGTGAGAAACTCATA
This sequence comes from Wollemia nobilis, assembly GCA_028583015.1. Taxonomy (NCBI): domain Eukaryota; kingdom Viridiplantae; phylum Streptophyta; class Pinopsida; order Araucariales; family Araucariaceae; genus Wollemia; species Wollemia nobilis. The sequence goes on along the minus strand of JAQPPZ010000196.1, from coordinate 1,701,810 downwards.
AGCAGATTTAACAAAAAATAGCCCATCCTCCGTACCACTCCAGATGATTCTGTCATTCCTCCTAGCAGAAGGAATTAAAACCGACTGGAGGATATTAGCAAGAAAGGTAACCTCATTATTAAACCCCTCCACAACTGGAAGCTTCCACCGGGGAAAACGGGTGCTCCGGTCTATGAAATCCGCCACCCTGAGTTGGGAGTTTGGGTCAGTCAACCCTCTCAGCCCTGCAAGATCCGCCCTCGACCCAAGGGCTTCCTCAGTCGCCCACCTGTCCTTCCAAAAGAAAATGAGGTTGCCATCACCCAAAATCCAACGGGCTCCCAGGCTGATCAAATGCCGGGTTTGGAGCACAGATTTCCAAAAAGTCGATGCCACGGAGGAGGTCTCAGCATCCAAGAAGGAATTGGGGCCAAGATACTTCTTTTTAACCAGCTTAACCCACTCCACCGGGTCGCTAGAAAGAATCCTCCAAGCGTGCTTCGCGATCAGAGCCAAATTCATAAGTCTTGATCTTCTCAACCCCAAGCCGCCTTGGTCTATCCTCAAGCACACCTTGTCCCAGGCAACAAGGGGGAGTCTAGATTTCTCTTCGTTGCCAGACCATAGAAAGGTCCTCTGAATCTTCTTGATTTTGGAGTGAACAACAATCGAAAGCATGAACACCGACATAAAGTAGGTCGGGATCCCCTGAAGACAAGCTTTGGTAAGGGTGGCTTTTTCGGCTTGCGACAGGAGTTTGCCCTTCCAAGTGTCGAGTTTCTTGTGAAGGCGCTCAAGAATCATGTTCCACATGTCTCCACTGGTCCGCCCACTAAAAGACAGAGGCAACCCCAGATAGGACGTAGGCAGGGAATCAATAGTGCATTCAAGAATTCTAGCAATCCGAAGTTGCCTACGCAGGGGAGTGTTAATAAAGTAGATTTTGCTCTTGATGTAATTGACCTTTTGCCCTACAACTTGCTCATAACGGGACAGGATCCGCTTGAGCGATTTGGCTTGGGCAACGGATGCCCCAGTGGAGATGAGGGTGTCATCCACAAATTGCTGATGAGTGACAGGATCAACCCTAGAAGTCGACAAAATGCCAAAAATCTTGTTCTGACGAAGAGCCTCTTTCATGGACCAACTCAGAACCTCTGCCAGAAGAATGAAAAGGATGGGAGACAAAGGATCGCCCTGTCTGAGGCCTCTGGCACTTTGGAAATACCCAGATGGGGACCCATTGACCAGGATAGAAAAAAAGGGAGTGGATATACAACTGTAGACAAGGTCAATCCAGTGGGGATGAAAGCCGAACTTGAGGAGGACTGCACACAAAATTTTTTGATCAACCCGGTCAAAGGCTTTGTTCATGTCGAGCTTAAGAAAAAGAGCAACATTCTTGGAGCGGTAAGCGGAGTGGAGGGTCTCATGGACAGTGATGACACCATCAAGGATGTTTCTGCCTTTAACAGTGCTTCCCTGACAAGGATCAATCAGGAGGGGGAGGACTGTTTTGAGTCTATTGGCTATAGACTTGGTGAGAATCTTGTAAAAAACATTGCACAGGCTTATGGGTCGATAGTCAGAGAAACTTTTGCAGGCAGGAGACTTAGGAATGAGGGCAAGAAAGGTGGAATTGAGTTTTGGGTGGATGGATCTGGAAGCTTGAATAACCCGAATAGCATCGCACACATCCGGACCCACGACCTCCCACATGACTTGGAAGAATCAGGGGGGAAGCCATCGGGGCCAGGGGCCTTATCTAGTTGCATGGAGAACAATGCTTCCTTAATCTCGGACGAGGAAAAAGGTTCCAGAAGCTTAATGCTTACCTCATGGGGAACTTTAGTCAAAAAATTGGCAAGCAGAGATTTTTGGACCTATAGGTTGCTGTCCGGAGGAGTGCCGAGCAAATCCTAAAAAAAGTCAACCGCTTCGCTCCTGATTTCCTCTATCTCCCTGGTAATGCGCCCATCCTTACAAGCCACTTCTCTGATCTTGTTGACCCCTCTGTGCCTCATAGTAGACGCATGGAAGAACCTCGTGTTGGAGTCTCCATTCTTCAACCAAAGGTCACGAGATTTCTGGCGCCAAAAAATTTCCTCCCTAGCGAGAATAGAATGAAAGTCCACCAAAAGGCTCCGCTCTTCCTCCCTGAGACCCTCAGTGTAACCCTCGAGTTCCATCCTTTCCTCCAAAACCTTCAGGTTCTCAGAGATGGATTTTTTGGACTCAAAAATGTTGTCGAAAACCTCTTTATTCCAAACCTTCAGCTTTTCTTTGACCATCTTGAGCTTTAAAGCCACCCTCTTAGGAGCGCTTCCTTCCACCTTCAATTGCCACCACGCTGAAACCAATCCTTTGAAGTCCTTGTGAGAAATCCACATGGATTCGAATCTGAAGGGGGTCTTAAAAATAGGCCCATCGTCCACCTCCAAGAAGATAGGGTTATGGTCAGACCCAATCCTTGGAAGTGCTGAAAGGATAGCCCCGCCAAGGATGGGAATGGCTTCTTGGGAAATGAAAAATCTGTCGAGCTTGACCTGAATCAAACCGCTCCCAATCCTTCTGTTACTCCAGGTGAAGGAAGCCCCTTTGAGTTCGATGTCAAGCAGGCCATTAGTAGAGACAAAATCTCTGAAATCCTCCAAGCTGCGGCTGGAGTGGTCGGACCCTCCTTTTTTTTTTGAAGGATGAAGGGGACAGTTGAAGTCGCCCCCTAAAACCCAAGGAAAATTACTAAAATTCTCCCTCATCTGAGAGATAGCTTTCCACATTTTTGCTCTCTCTGTGGCAGAATTTGAAGCATAAACGTTGGACAAAATCCAGGAAAAATTGGTGGTTTTGGACTGGAATAGTACATTGATGATTCTGTTGGAAGTTGACAGTAGGCTGCCCTCAAACCTCGATGGGTCCCACAGAACCATGAGTCCTCCCGTTGTTCCCACTGCAGGGTTGGACAGACAATTTGCCTTGGCCCAAATGGCCTTCGCAACTTTATCAGAGGAAATAGCATCGATCTTGGTCTCTTGCAAAATAAGGATGGACGGGTTAGTCCTCCTACGGAGATCAGCCACTAACCTTCGTTTGGTTGCACCGTTCAGTCCTCTCACATTCCATGAGAGGACTTTCATCTGGATAGTTTGAGGTTTTTCTTGCCTCCCCTTCCTTGCTGAGGGGGAGGTTTTGATGCATGCGCTTCGTCCGTCTGAGCGTCACAGTCATCCAGAACCAGCAAACGTTGGGTTCCATTTGCAACGTCTATTGTTGTCTCTTTGTCTCGCCTGTCTTTGTTAGGAGGACGGCCCTGCTTCCTCTCACTACCAAAATCCACACTTTGCTTTTGGCTCCTCGTGTTTCGGGGGCTAATGTGACCGGACTGCTCACCCCTCCTTCCCAAGAGGTAATCTTCTAGCAGTGTCTGCGACTGGTTGAAATCGGGATGACCCATATCTTGGAGCAGAGAAACAGCCTGTGTCATATTTTGGGATGGGGTCCGTTCCTTCTCTTCCTGCGATTCACTTTCCAAGTGGGAGTCTGCTCCTTGCTGATTGTCAGCTTCAAATTGCTCAGGGTCCGATTGAAGAGTGGGATTCTCTTCAGGCTGAGAGAGTCCACCGCAATCTCTGGAGGGGCCTGGAGAATGGCCTTTCACGTTTGGATTTGACTGCTTCGCCTGACCTTCACCATGCTCCAGGGGATTACCATTTTCACGCTTCTGCTTACCCAGTTTTTGAAGAGGACACTGGGACTGAAGGTGCCCTTGGGACCGACACTGGGGGCAGAAAGCTGGTCTATTTTCATAGACAATAGCTTGTTTATGAAGAATGGTATCTCCAGACCGAAGAGTGATGGAAGTTGGGAGCTCCGCCTCCAAATCTGCCAGAACGCAAAAACGGGCTTGGACAAACCTGGTTCGAGCTCGGGTGGGAGGGTCAATGGTGACCAACTCCCCAATGGAGCGCGCAATACCCCTTATGACATTTTCATGCCAACCAAAGAGGGGAAGACTCGGGAGCCTAACCCATATTGGGGCGATGTTGATGTTCTGGGTGTCAGGATTGAAATCCATGTCCCACTTCCTAAGGAATAAACTTCTGCGGCCCAGAAACCATGGCCCGCCAGCCAAAATTTTATAGTAATCCTCCTTATTGTTCAGTCTAATGGCAAAAAAACCTCGGGATAGGGCCGCCAGCTCCATATGACCAGAAGTCCTCCATTTGCTTGCTGCCCACTTTCGGATGGTTTCCATGTCGGGACGGCCGCCAATGAATTTGCCTATGAGGGTAAATTTCTCAAACTCCATGAAGCTTGAAAGGACTTCCGTCGGGATGTCCAGCTCATCCCCAACCGGAAACAACTCTTTGGTAGAGAAACCGTTTAGGGTTTCTGAGGCCGCTGCCTGAGCATAAGTCTTTTGAGCCCCACCACCCCCTTTGTCTGGTGGGTCCTTACCCCGACTGACACCGTCGTCAGCCCGGTCTTCTTCAATGGGTACGGATGCTTTCGTACCTCCGAAATCCTGGTGCCCTCCGACTGCTCCGCTGCGCCCAAGAATCGAACCATGGCCGCTCCCGAGCTCCCCCGCAGACGACTTCCCGCCCATCGACATCTCCTCAAAACCCTCCATACCACACACCATACTTAAGGTGAGAACCAATGTGGGGATTTTAGCCCTTGTGGATCCCCTATGGTTTCTGTGTGCTTTGACACAAGGTAAAGTTTTACATAAACATAAAACCAAAATTTTATTAGAAATTCTTTAAAAAATTCAAGGTATTATTACAATATGAGACCTTGTCACTATATCTTATAAAGAGACGATTTAAAACTTGGCATAATAAGACATAAAAAAGTATATTTATGAAATTATTTGGAATGTGAAAACAATAATGGTAGCATTCTCATGATGGTCTTATGTAAAGGATTATTACTAAAAAATTGCTATGAAGGGACCTCAAGAAAATAAAATCTTGTCATTGTAAAAAAATTGAATTATTTTCCTTAAAATGTGAAAGGTTGTGTATTTTGTAAGAAAATTTTAATGAACACTCAAGAGGGAGGGATATTTAGAGCATCTACTAAGATTTGTTATAAAAATTTTGATTTTTTTTTCCTAAAATAAAGAGGATTGTATAGTTCATTAGAAAAAACTTTGATATTTAATCAACTACTAAAAAATTATAATATTTTTTTCAAAATAAAAAGGCTCATATATTTTGTTTAAAAAGTTGTAATAATTGATCTACAGAAAAACAAATGATTAATGAAAGCAAAAGATTACATAAATTATCAAAAAAAACTTTAGTAGTTGTTCAATATGTCTCCGAGAGGTGTTAAAAGTTTTATTGACAACTTTTCTATTTTAAGAAAAAATAAACTATCCTACAATAATTTACACTAGTATAATTTTTTTAATCATCTTAAAATAATAAATTTTGAATTTTTTTTTGTGTAAAATTATTATTTTAGTTCTAAAAAAATGAATATTTGGTTTCATTATTTATTCAAATCATGATACATCTTTTTGAAGGTCCTATACTCCAACCCAAAAGTATTAGACTAGCCCTATAACATAAAAATTATCTTATAATTGTTAATGAAAATATTATAGTTTGAATGAGTTGATATTTTGTGATTTAATTACTAATAGTTAGATTGTGGTTGAAGTGGTCTAGATCAGGTTATGAACATTGCAACCAAAATACTATTAAATTAAACAACTAAGAGGCAATATAAAATAAATATTTATTGTAAAATTTTAATTATTTTATGAACCACTTGCGGAAACTTGAGGATGTGAGAGCATAGAACTTCGAAGTAAAATACCAGGAAAAAATGTCAACTCTATTAGAAAAGGGAGATTGAAACCTCGGCTAAGGCAAAAAAAAAAAAAAATAGTCCAATGACTTAAGTGTTGGGTCGCAAGGCCTAATTGTTTTTCTTATTATTGAATTAATATTATAAAATCATATATTTATATATTTGTTACAGAGGAAAGCTTTATAATCTTTAGTTTATTAGATAAAGACGAAGTCAACGGGACCCGTTTGTTTAGGGAATAGAATCGAGGTAGCCCACTGACAAGCATTGGACCGCTACCAATTGATCTATTCCTTTTGGATAAAAAACTAGCCCACCAACAAGCATGCGACCGCTACCAATTGACCTATTCCTTTTGGATAAAAAACTTTAAGATAAAGCACAGGTTTTTAAAAGGGTCCCAATCCATTATGCAATGATTTGAACATGGGTCTCCTAGATGAAAACCTAGAGACATACCACTATGATATCCCAATAAGGATAATATTATAATTTTCAATATGATTTTTATGTTTTATCATTAAATAAATTAAGAGTACTTTATTTATTTATTTTTAATAAGCTATGTGTGGCTTCTATTGGGAGCCACAACCATTAAAATAACAAAACATTACATTATTCTCATTACATTGCCATCAAGTTTTTTTTTTTGGATTTGGTTATTGTGAGAAACCCCTATAACCGACATACATGGTTGAGCAGCCTCCTCCCAAATATGACTTCTCCTAAAGTTGAGAGCTATACTTATTAATAGGGAATTTAACACAAAGCCATCACACACCCACCCCTCACACACTCGCCCATGCCGCAGTTTGAACCTTAGACCTCCCAAAGAAGAGCCAAAGAGGTGCACCATCAGGTTAATTAAATCATATCAAACTTTTCTTTTTATCAAAGATATTCTTCACTTGCCTTTCTATCAAATATATTTATCATCTTCCTTAAATTATTACATCTTCTCAATCAACTCCTTGATATTAAGAGATAAAATCTCACTCATTTAGTTGCCTTCTAAAATTTGAATTTTACCAAGATAAAAATCAACACTACAAATGGCTATAAAATATTAGTGACCATATTTCCATTTCTATAAATATGTTATCGATAACATGTCAATTCCATAATATCTCTTTTTTAGAGGGTTTTATTCATGCCCTAATATTCCAAGATATCATTTTTTCAATTGGTTAAATAGGATTTAAAGAAGCCCCACCCATATTACATCATGATCCTCATGATGTGGTATTACAACAAAGCTTAGATATTATCCATGTATCACTTGGTAAGATTCAAACCTAGGTCTCCTCCATAAAACAAAGCTTAAATATTATCAATGTATCACTTGGTAAGATTCAAACCTAGGTCTCCTCCACAAATGTTAAGGAATCTAGGTCTCCATAAGTGTCATTGGATTAAAATTTTAAGGTAAAGCATAGGTATTTGAAAGGGCCCCGATCCCCTTGTATCGAAGTTTGAACTTGGATCTCTTGTATGAAAACCCAAAGACATACCACTACGATATCCCTGATGGAATATTCCAACATATCATTTTTATCATCATTTTTTATTTGTGGTTTTGGCCCCACTTCTTGTTGACACATGAGATATTTGCTTTTGTTTTTTCCCATGTCAATATATGTTTAAGTTTTTTTCCCTTTGTTTTTGTTATTGGGTATTCCTCTCTTTTTTCATTCCCACCAACACTTTCATATTCATCATTTTATTTGATTTTATCATACTATCCATAGCGAGACTTGTCATTTATAGGTTTGTCTTCAAGGATTCAAAATGCAAGGAATAACCTCAAAAACACTTTCTTCTTTATGTTGTCATGGAAAACCCTAAAGTGCAAGGATGCTCTTGTATGACAATTGCCTTATTATATAGCCCTAAAGACCCTAAATTGTGATGGATTTGCTCCATATTTATTTCTTTATTATGTTACTCTTGAAACCTTAAAGTGCAAGGGATAACTTCTAAACTACATTCATTTCTATTGCCAGGAGAGGAATCTATACTACCTGATGAAAATAAAGATAGTTTGTCTGGAATAAACTTGATATTTTTTGTCGTCTTTACTTTAAAATTTTCCTCCACATCTTCTTTTGCACCTTTAATTCCTTTTAAATTTGAACTTGCACATTGTACTTTCTCATCTCTTGTATCCTTCTTTGTTTATTATTTCTTTACGTCTTCGTTTGGAGTGGAATTTCCTTGATCTAGTCTAACTTCTATTATAGTATAATTTTTGTGGTTCATCGTGAAGTTTATCTCATGACCAAACATTTATGTCACTTTCTTCGTTTTTTTCACTTTATAATCTCTTGCCCTGTATTCAAGCTCATAACAATTATGACATCATAATCAGAATGTAATTTTTTCATTATCCGCTTGTTGATCCAATTCTCTTGATTCAAACTTATTATTAATGGATTGTGGTATAGGAATTAAAATATCTATAGAAACACATATTCGAGTATATAAAGTATTTTTTTGCTTCTTTGTATTTGGTCTCTCCTTGATGAATTCCCCTAAGGTATTTTCATTATTCTTCAAAATATCCTTATAGATAAGCTATATGAAATTCTAAAGAGCCCAACCCACATTGGAAGTTTTTTAAAAATTTATGTCTCAATAAAAAAAATTCACTCCATGGTCTTAAATAAAGAGCATATCTCTTGTTAAACCATGGCCCATGACCCATTATTTTATCTCCAATTTTAGAACTGGAAAATATGATGAGAAAAAAACCTATAGGAATGAAAGTCATAGTGTAATTTGAATTCAATCCCCACTTCCACTTGATCCAATTTTAAATCTCTGAAAACCCAACCTTGGCTAGTATCCATGGAATTAACATATTAAACCTTTACTTTTAAAAACCATTATAGCATGTTCAATTATCTTATCCTTAATAATCACTTATGGTGTAATACTTGTTCCCTAGATCTAACTTGTCATGTATTTGCTCTTCCTCTTATCTTCAACTTGGGCATCCTAACTTCCTATTAGGGATTTCAAATATGACTTTTCTTCCATGCTACCTAGTGGGGTTCCCTTTCAGATTGCATTTGCCTTTGAGTATTTTATTTAATTATATTCAACAAAAATATATTAAAAATTTAAATTCATTTTTTAATTGGTTATATGGAATTAAAACAACTCCACTGATATTATATCATGACCACAAAGTGGTATTACAACAACTTGACCATTATGCATGTATTGCTTGACAAGATTCAAACTTGGGTCTCCTCTTTGAAAGTTGAGGAATTGAAATGATCACACTACTATATTTTGGTTGTTATTTATATTTAAATGTTTTTTTTTTAAACACAAAGTTTAACTAAAACTTATATTTATTAATTATTTTTAATAGTAGAACAAAGGTTTTTTTTGGCTGAATAATAAGGGGTTGTACTAAGGTCCCTCACCCTTGACAAATTACAACTCTCTTCTTTAGAGCTTGGGACTTTACAAATAGATACACTTCTCATCTCAATGGGGATGCTATAGCTAGAAACCTACCTCATTTAATATAAAATTTATGAATTCTTGATTTTCATTTTTTGGATCTTTTCAATTTTTTGTATGATTACAAATATTTCAGAATTCAACATCCTTCTTGACATTTTCTATAGTAACATTCACAATACCAAAACTTCACCTCTACTATTTTGTGATTTAATTACTAATAGTTAGATTGTGGTTGAAGTGGTCTAGATCAGGTTATGAACATTGCAACCAAAATACTATTAAATTAAACAACTAAGAGGCAATATAAAATAAATATTTATTGTAAAATTTTAATTATTTTATGAACCACTTGCTGAAACTTGAGGATGTGAGAGCATAGAACTTCGAAGTAAAATACCAGGAAAAAAAGTCAACTCTACTAGAAAAGGGAGATTGAAACCTCGGCTACGGCAAAAAAAAAAAAATAGTCCAATGACTTAAGTGTTGGGTCGCAAGGCCTAAATGTTTTTCTTATTATTGAATTAATATTATAAAATCATATATTTATATATTTGTTACAGAGGAAAGCTTTATAATCTTTAGTTTATTAGATAAAGACGAAGTCAACGGGACCCGTTTGTTTAGGGAATAGAATCGAGGTAGCCCACTGACAAGCATTGGACCGTTACCAATTGATCTATTCCTTTTGGATAAAAAACTAGCCCACCAACAAGCATGCGACCGCTACCAATTGACCTATTCCTTTCGGATAAAAAACTTTAAGATAAAGCACAGGTTTTTAAAAGGGTCCCAATCCTTTATGCAATGATTTGAACATGGGTCTCCTAGATGAAAACCTAGAGACATACCACTATGATATCCCAATAAGGATAATATTATAATTTTCAATATGATTTTTATGTTTTATCATTAAATAAATTAAGAGTACTTTATTTATTTATTTTTAATAAGCTATGTGTGGCTTCTATTGGGAGCCACAACCATTAAAATAACAAAACATTACATTATTCTCATTACATTGCCATCAAGTTTTTTTTTTTGGATTTGGTTATTGTGAGAAACCCCTATAACCGACATACATGGTTGAGCAGCCTCCTCCCAAATATGACTTCTCCTAAAGTTGAGAGCTATACTTATTAATAGGGAATTTAACACAAAGCCATCACACACCCACCCCTCACACACTCGCCCATGCCGCAGTTTGAACCTTAGACCTCCCAAAGAAGAGCCAAAGAGGTGCACCATCAGGTTAATTAAATCATATCAAACTTTTCTTTTTATCAAAGATATTCTTCACTTGCCTTTCTATCAAATATATTTATCATCTTCCTTAAATTATTACATCTTCTCAATCAACTCCTTGATATTAAGAGAAAATCTCACTCATTTAGTTGCCTTCTAAAATTTGAATTTTACCAAGATAAAAATCAACACTACAAATGGCTATAAAATATTAGTGACCATATTTCCATTTCTATAAATATGTTATCGATAACATGTCAATTCCATAATACCTCTTTTTTAGAGGGTCTTATTCATGCCCTAATATTCCAAGATATCATTTTTTCAATTGGTTAAATAGGATTTAAAGAAGCCCCACCCATATTACATCATGATCCTCATGATGTGGTATTACAACAAAGCTTAGATATTATCCATGTATCACTTGGTAAGATTCAAACCTAGGTCTCCTCCATAAAACAAAGCTTAAATATTATCAATGTATCACTTGGTAAGATTCAAACCTAGGTCTCCTCCACAAATGTTAAGGAATCTAGGTCTCCATAAGTGTCATTGGATTAAAATTTTAAGGTAAAGCATAGGTATTTGAAAGGGCCCCGATCCCCTTGTATCGAAGTTTGAACTTGGATCTCTTGTATGAAAACCCAAAGACATACCACTACGATATCCCTGATGGAATATTCCAACATATCATTTTTATCATCATTTTTTATTTGTGGTTTTGGCCCCACTTCTTGTTGACACATGAGATATTTGCTTTTGTTTTTTCCCATGTCAATATATGTTTAAGTTTTTTTCCCTTTGTTTTTGTTATTGGGTATTCCTCTCTTTTTTCATTCCCACCAACACTTTCATATTCATCATTTTATTTGATTTTATCATACTATCCATAGCGAGACTTGTCATTTATAGGTTTGTCTTCAAGGATTCAAAATGCAAGGAATAACCTCAAAAACACTTTCTTCTTTATGTTGTCATGGAAAACCCTAAAGTGCAAGGATGCTCTTGTATGACAATTGCCTTATTATATAGCCCTAAAGACCCTAAATTGTGATGGATTTGCTCCATATTTATTTCTTTATTATGTTACTCTTGAAACCTTAAAGTGCAAGGGATAACTTCTAAACTACATTCATTTCTATTGCCAGGAGAGGAATCTATACTACCTGATGAAAATAAAGATAGTTTGTCTGGAATAAACTTGATATTTTTTGTCGTCTTTACTTTAAAATTTTCCTCCACATCTTCTTTTGCACCTTTAATTCCTTTTAAATTTGAACTTGCACATTGTACTTTCTCATCTCTTGTATCCTTCTTTGTTTATTATTTCTTTACGTCTTCGTTTGGAGTGGAATTTCCTTGATCTAGTCTAACTTCTATTATAGTATAATTTTTGTGGTTCATCGTGAAGTTTATCTCATGACCAAACATTTATGTCACTTTCTTCGTTTTTTTCACTTTATAATCTCTTGCCCTGTATTCAAGCTCATAACAATTATGACATCATAATCAGAATGTAATTTTTTCATTATCCGCTTGTTGATCCAATTCTCTTGATTCAAACTTATTATTAATGGATTGTGGTATAGGAATTAAAATATCTATAGAAACACATATTCGAGTATATAAAGTATTTTTTTGCTTCTTTGTATTTGGTCTCTCCTTGATGAATTCCCCTAAGGTATTTTCATTATTCTTCAAAATATCCTTATAGATAAGCTATATGAAATTCTAAAGAGCCCAACCCACATTGGAAGTTTTTTAAAAATTTATGTCTCAATAAAAAAAATTCACTCCATGGTCTTAAATAAAGAGCATATCTCTTGTTAAACCATGGCCCATGACCCATTATTTTATCTCCAATTTTAGAACTGGAAAATATGATGAGAAAAAAACCTATAGGAATGAAAGTCATAGTGTAATTTGAATTCAATCCCCACTTCCACTTGATCCAATTTTAAATCTCTGAAAACCCAACCTTGGCTAGTATCCATGGAATTAACATATTAAACCTCTACTTTTAAAAACCATTATAGCATGTTCAATTATCTTATCCTTAATAATCACTTATGGTGTAATACTTTTTCCCTAGATCTAACTTGTCATGTATTTGCTCTTCCTCTTATCTTCAACTTGGGCACCCTAACTTCCTATTAGGGATTTCAAATATGACTTTTCTTCCATGCTACCTAGTGGGGTTCCCTTTCAGATTGCATTTGCCTTTGAGTATTTTATTTAATTATATTCAACAAAAATATATTAAAAATTTAAATTCATTTTTTAATTGGTTATATGGAATTAAAACAACTCCACTGATATTATATCATGACCACAAAGTGGTATTACAACAACTTGACCATTATGCATGTATTGCTTGACAAGATTCAAACTTGGGTCTCCTCTTTGAAAGTTGAGGAATTGAAATGATCACACTACTATATTTTGGTTGTTATTTATATTTAAATGTTTTTTTTAAAAACACAAAGTTTAACTAAAACTTATATTTATTAATTATTTTTAATAGTAGAACAAAGGTTTTTTTTGGCTGAATAATAAGGGGTTGTACTAAGGTCCCCCACCCTTGACAAATTACAACTCTCTTCTTTAGAGCTTGAGACTTTACAAATAGATACACTTCTCATCTCAATTGAGATGCTATAGCTAGAAACCTACATCATTTTATATAAAATTTATGAATTCTTGATTTTCATTTTTTGGATCTTTTCAATTTTTTGTATGATTACAAATATTTCAGAATTCAACATCCTTCTTGACATTTTCTATAGTAACATTCACAATACCAAAACTTCACCTCTACTATTTTGTAATGCATATTAGTAGAGTAATATTTTCAAAACATCGCACTATCATAGTCTAATTTACAAAATATGGATTGCTAGTTTTCATCCTAAAACACAAGTGCAACCCCAAATTTTTTAATAAATAGTTTATATGAAAACACATTATTGTTATAAAATAAAGTAGATATTACCAATGGAAAACATTAAAGTAAATCTTAATCATTATTTTATTCAGGCAATCAACATTTTCTTGTTAGCTTCAAATAAACTTACTACTTCCTCTAACCATGGAAAGGAGAATTTAACTTCACAATCCTCAATCAAAACCCCTCTATTGGCTAGCCTATTTGCACATTTGTTACCTTCCCTTCAAGTATGTGTAAACCCGATTTCTTCAAACTCTTTAGCAAGATATTGAATTTCCATAATTATCTCTTGTATGTTCCATGGAGCCTTTGCTTTCCTCAAAATTGCATTTATTACTATGAGAGAATCACCTTCCATCCATACTCTATTTCATTTTATTTGTTTGCATATTTTTAACCCTTCTAAAGTTGCCCAAGCTTCAACTTCATTATTTGTCTTAAATCCACTATTGAAAGCGTAATGAGACAAAATCTCTCCTCTATTATTTCTAATCATTCCTCCTCCTCCTGTTAGTCTTGGTTTTTATTTATATATTCCATCGAAATTTAATTTAACCCACTCCACATCTATTGGTTCCCACTTTATATTCTTTGACTTCTTTTTACTTCTCTTGTACCCAACATCATAATTCCATTTAATGAATTGACTCCATCTATCAAGGCTATCTACTTCTAGATTAGGGATTGGGTGAGTTGATAGGGTTGGTTTAGACTCCTCTATGGCTAAACATATCTTCCTTTTCATTACCTCTAAATTGCTTTCCTTTCCTTTAAATATTTTTCTATTCCTTTCTAACCATACATTCCAAAGTATTGTATCTTTTGATATATCCCATATTATCTATAAAGCCTCACTTTTATGAGTGCTTTTCCATTGCTTTAACCAATCTTCAATTCTATTATTCATCACCATGCATTTACCAAACATGTTAAGAATCAATTGCCATAGTATCCAGACTATTAAATAATGTCCCAAGAGATGGTCTATACTCTCCTCCTCATTTTTACAAAGAACACATTGAGAGGGGCCATGAAAACCCCTTTTCATAAGGTTATCCCAGGATAAAATTCTTCTATGACCTACTAGCCAAAAAAATATTTTGACTTTAGGAATTCTTGGGCTATCCCAAATATCTCTCCATATTCTAGTGATATTAATATTTTGTTGGTGTTGTACATTATATCCACTTCTTGTTGTGTATTTTCCTAAGCTATTCAACTCCCAAATAAAATTATCCTTGGCTCCCCTCGAAATAATCATAGTTGTTATATTTCTACTCAATTGACTCCTAGCATCAATGTCTTGTATACTTGTAAAAAAATTTCTTTCCATTTGTATCTTCCTTCTTGGTCCTTGTACAAAATGTTTGAAACCCTATCACCATATTTATCTTGAAGTAATCTCATCCAAGGTTTCAAAATTGGATCTAAATTGAGTGGTTTTTTATCACACCAAGTATCCATCCAAATAGAAAAAATTTCTCTAGTTTCCACCACCCATCTTAAACCTTTAATCATTAGATCAATAGATATTTTTAAACCATTCCAAAGAGCAGAACCATTTGGTAGAGAGAATACAATAAATATTAAACTTGGATCATTAGGCTCAACATATTATAAGAATTATTACCCATTGTCTTTGACTCTTGTATAATCACGATATTACTTTTCCCCTAAGAGCTAAGTTTGTAGTTGTAAGAACTCTTAAACTAAGGTTGCCACTAGTTTTATCATCACACACCTCGATCCATTTCACTAAAGGAAATATCCTTTTATCATGTAAACCTGACCATAGAAAGGATCGCATAATATAGATAAAAAATTTTCAACTGATTTTGGCATAGAATACAATGACATATAATATGTAGGAATGGCTTATAAGACTGACTTAATTAACTACACTCTTCTTGCTAATGATAACCATCTACCTTTCCAAGCTAGAAGTTTATTTTGAACTTTACTAATAATTGGATTCCATAATTCTATCCTCATTCTCCCCTCAAATAAAGGCATCCCTAGATAAGTTGCTAGCAAATTTGCCTCCTCCATTTGAAGTAACCTGTAAATTCTTGCTTTGATATTAGCTAGAGTGTTAAGGAAGTAAATTTTGGATTTTGTCCTATTAATTTTTTACCCTGATGCTCTTTTGTAACCTTTAAAAAATTATTCAAAGCTCTAGACTCATTTATCCTTGCCCTTCCAAAAAAGATTGTATCATCTACAAACTATTGAAGGATGATGTTGTTGATGTTATTAGTAACCTTAAGTCCACTTATAAGCCCATATTTGTAATCCTTATTTAAGATTCTACTCAAAACCTCTACCATAATAATGAATCAAATAAGGAGATAGAGGATATCCTTGTCTAAGGCCTCTCTTAACTTTAAAAGATTATGTTACTAACCCATTGACCAACATTGAATAAGAAATGTAGAGACACAAGCTTTAATTCATCTAACCCATTTCTTCTTGAATCTAAACTTTTCGAAAACTGCAAAAAGAAAATACCATTTAACCCTATCATAGGCTTTACTCATATCAAGTTTTAAAATCATTGCTTTCTCTTTCCTTGAAGCTGTTGAATGTATAACTTCATAAGCTACTATGATACCATCTAGAATTTGTCTCCCTTTCACAAATTTTCCTTGCTCTTATATAATAATTTTATCTAATAATGGCCTTAATTGATTTGCCATAACTTTGGAGATAATATTATATGCCATATTACATAGGCTTATGTATCTAAAAGAATAAAACAATTAAACATCCTTATTTTTTAGAATTAGGGTAAGATTTGTTGCATTAACTTTATAAGTTATGTATTATTTTACCCTAGACTGTTCCACTGCCACCAATAAAGAATCCTTTACTATATCCCAATTATTTTGGTAAAAAGTTACAGAGAGCCCATATGGACCTGGGGATTTATCCTTTTTAAAATATAAAATAGCTAAACAAACTTCTTCTAGAGTAATAGGCTCCATCAGTTTCCTATTGTCTTCATTCGTTATAACTGAAGGAACATCTTGAAAAAGTTTATCATTAAGAACTTCAATATCCTCTGATCCTAGAATATTCTAATAAAAATACTTTACCTCTTTTCTAATTTCACTTTGATCTTCAATCCAAACCCCTTTTATTGATTTAATTCTACTAATTTTGGATGTTGATCTCTGTACTATAGCCATCTTATAAAAAAACTTTATATTTTTATCTCCTTATTTTAACCAAGTTTGTCTTGATTTTAATATCCATAATTTCTCTTCCTTACTCAAAATATTAAAAATTACATTAAGCAAATCTCTTTACTCTGACTTGGATTATTATGGTCACCTTTTTGGAATTTTGAAAGTTTATCTTTTAATTCTTATTTCTTCTCAAAAATATTTCCAAAAGTGTTATTGTTCCATTCTTTTAATCTAGATGTCATGGATTTAATTTGATTTGGAAGAGCATACAACCCACCATTACCTGAAGAATTCCATGTTTGAGCTATCATATCAATAAATTGAGGATGGTCTTCCCACATCTACTCATATTTAAAATATGTTTTTTTTTTAAATTCACTTACCACCATTTTAACTCTTATTGGCTAGTGATCTGAACCAATCCTTGTTAAGGTATTAATTTTAGCACAAGTTCCTTCATCTAGCCAATTATTTGAGAGAATGCATTTATCTAATTTTTTTCCTATTAGGTTATGGCCTCTCCTATTGTTGGTCCAATTATAGTTGTCTTCTTATTTTGAATAAAAGCTGAGAAATCTCTCATACTTTGGGTAAATTTCCTAATTCCCCCAAAATTTTCATCTAGTTTGGTTATGGTATTAAAATATCCTATGATCATGAATCAATTTTCTTGGTCCTTCTCATAAAGGCTTCAATCCCACTCCAAACTTCTAATCTACCTAACTAAGTTGTAGGTCCATAGACATTGATAAGGATAAGATGAATATCTGTAAAGTAGCCAGTGACTAGAGAGGCTATCCAATGCCTAGTTTTATAAATGGTTACACAAGAGGTTCTATAAGTATTACAACAAGTTAGAATTCCCCCTGTCACTCCTTTAGAATTCATAGCATCTCGTTCACATCTTGCCCATACTGCTTTCATAGTTTTTGAAGCTTTTTCTTTTGTCATTTTAGTATCTTGGATACAAAGAATATTACGCTTATTACTTGAACATAGGTCCCTAATACACCTCTGCTTTGAGGGGGCATTAACACCCCTTATATTCCATGAGATGATAATCATGTCTCATTAGGGGTTTTTGGCCCTGCTTGCGTATTATCAATATTATTTTGTTGTTTGGTAAAGAGAAGTTCAACCAACTTAGTTTATGTTTCTTTCTCTATGTTTGCTCTTGCTTCCTTGTATCTTGCCTTATAATTTGAGGGTTTTATTCCTTGGTCTTATTATTCTATTCCTCAATATTCTTTCACAATTTTGTTTGTCATCACATCTGGTATTTCCTTTTTTATGGTAGAGGTATTAACTTCTCAAAACTGCATTTTCTTTACCAATTTTTTTCTCCTAAATGGTTCATGGTACTTCAAGATAGTCTTCAAAACCTAATGAGACTCAAACCTTAGGTTCATCGAGAATATTCTTCCTTAAATCAGGATCATTCTAAATAGACAATTCCTTGTTAATATGTTGAAATTGTTGTACCATGTTCTCTAAGTTTTGATCTACTTTTTCTTCATAGGCTAAAGCATGAAAAGAGTTGGAATTTATTCCAATATCCTTGCTTACAGGTCTCCACTATTTATTTTATTTCATTTTTCTAGATCTATTTTTAAGAAATTGAAAACCATCTTCATCCATAACCATTTCTCTTGTGATTTTCTACATATGATTTTGTTGGGCTCTTCTTAGGGCATGATCTCTCAATATGCTCCACCTCATGACATCTTCTACATATAAAAGATATGTTTTCATAATCTATGGTTTGAGTCCACATCTTATCCCCATACTTAAGAATGGTTTATTATGGTAAAGCTTTACTTATATCAATCATGACCAATATCTAAGCATAAATAGCCAAGAATCCATATTTCATAGTGTAGGGTCCCCACTCCCTAACACTCCACAAAACCCATCCATCCCACAAATCTACATAATAAAATGATATGCCTTAGGTTTAACTTAGGCATATTTTCTTGCACATTAATCTATTTTACAAATTTTATAAAATCTAGAAAATATCCCATAGGATACCTTATCTCTCCCCTTGACATGTGTCTTAACCACCACTACCCCTCCCCTTGCCACATCTCACACACCTCAATCCACTCCCACCTACCCACATGACACCACTCCATCTAAGTGAGACACCCTAGGTGACTCACTCTAACTACCTAGGATAGATGGTTTTTCAGTTCCTACCACTTGGTAGCCTTGGCTCGCCACCTATCTTTACCTCTATCATCTCCTAAAAGCCTATAAAGGCCCTATCATTTGAGAAAAAAAATGAAGACTAAAAAGATATAATCACACTACTAAAATTGTGCTAGGAGGACATCAACATTCCTAGAGGTCAGCCATCAAAGCCAAGGAATGCCATCCTGAGCCTTCTATCACTCAATCCCAAACAGAGTCCTGCATTTGCTTAGGTACAAATGCATCCTCACGAGCCCATAAATGTAGCCCTATGTTTGACCAACCAACCAAAAATGTAACATTGCATTGACCATCCCCAAACGTAGCCCTACATTTGCATAGGAGTAGATCAGTAACTTCTACGCACGAATCAAACCAAAGACACCACAAGGTGTTGTTTTTGCATTGTTTTATATATTCTACACAGGTTTCTAATATTCTACAAGTATTTTAATCCAAGGATTTTGTAGCTTTCATTTGTATCAAAATGAACCTCACACAGTGAGGCCCTTCATGTGCTATTGGCTTCTTTTCTCGTTTGTAAGCTTTTGTGTGCAGGTTACAGGTTGTTGAAGGTTGTTGAAGCAAGGATGGTTTGTGAGGATACCCAAGCCCATCCAACATATTGATTGTAGCAAATAAGACTATTGGCACCATATTCCATTGATCATGCAAAAGGGTTTCTCCTTTTTTTCTCACTATACTTTGAGAAAATCAAGCAAAGCAATATTCATTTGTAATCATACCCCTATACACTCAGGGCAAAAAATTTTAAAAAGGAGACCAAGGCTCCACAAGTTCGATACAAAATCAATTCATTTTATTGCAATCACTTGTTTCTTCCTTGCCATTTTATTGGGTGTTGTTCTTATTTGCTTAAAAATTGGCGATCACG
Source organism: Wollemia nobilis (assembly GCA_028583015.1). Classification (NCBI taxonomy): domain Eukaryota; kingdom Viridiplantae; phylum Streptophyta; class Pinopsida; order Araucariales; family Araucariaceae; genus Wollemia; species Wollemia nobilis. The sequence continues at coordinate 1,682,063 of JAQPPZ010000196.1, read as the reverse complement.
ATGGGATACCCAAAGGGTTCTGTTTGTTATTGCCTTGTTTTTTGTTTATGATCTATGTATGTTTGTTGGTTGCAGGTTTTGAAGTTTCATTTTGCAAAGTTTGCAGAATCACTCTTGGGAGATTCAAAAGTTGTTTAGGTAATTTTTGGCCCTATGCAAATGCAACCCTACATTTGGGAGTATGCACAAATGTAGCCCTACATTTGGGAGCCTGCACAAACGTAGCCTTGCATTTAGGAGCCTACAAAAATATAGCCCTACATTTGGAAACTTGTGCAAATGCAACTCTATGTTTGAGAACCTGTGTAAATGTAGCCTTGCATTTGGGAAAAAGATAGAAAAGGAGTTGAAGACTTCCAGGTAAGTGATCTAGACAGAGTTGTTAGTTCAGATTCTACTTTTAGTAAACAGAGGAAGTTTATTTATTTTATATTCTAGAGCATCTTAAATATTTTTGGTATGTTAAACATTATGCATCAAGTTAGGGATGAATGTTAGCTTTTGCATTATCGTAGGCATCAATAATTAGAATTTGCATTAACTATCACTTAGGTCATATAAGGGTTGTAACTTGCATTAAAAGGTTAAATTTGCATTAGTAGGCTCATCTAGGGCATTTAGGCTTCTTTCTACCTTTAATTGGTTTTGGAAAAAAATCAAAAATATAGACCTACATTTGTGCAAATGTAGTCTTGCATTTGTACAATCACAAATGTAGTCCTACGGGTCCCTAAACGCAACCCTACATTTGGCCTTGTGCCTTAGACCCCTTTCAAGGATTTTTGAAGTAATTTTCTACACTTTAGCTTATGATTTCACTTTTTACTATTATTTTGAGTGTTGTGTTCTATTTTGAGTCTCCGGTTTATAGTTTTTAGACATTGAATCAAAATGGCATTTTAATTTTACATTTGTGTGAAATTAGACTAGATTTTATTTACAAAACTATATAAAAACTTCACAAAACTCAAAACAAAACCCTCCAAACACATGCATGATCATAATTTTGCACCTTTTCTTTGAAAAGTGTGAGGAAAATATATAGAACGAGTTGGACTTCATCACCAACTATCATTCAAGCCCTAGATAAACCCTAACTAGTAAAATAGTCACTTGAAATTCATCACCAAGGGGTTAGTCGCTCTTGAGATTAGCTTAGGGTGATCATTTGGTTAGACACACTTTTACCATGGGGCTAAATAATTAGTGGATCACAGTTGTCACTATTTTCCAATCCCGCCCAAGGGTGAAGTGAAATTTATATTTTGACCAATAGCAGAACTTAGATAGTGTGGCCTATTTCAAGTGGTAATTTGATTCTCTAGGTTACACACATTACAAACCCTCCACTTAGGAAGCCTTTTCAGTCATTTGTGACTCATCCTTTGATAGAGGGGTGGGTACAAATACACTTTTTATATTTCACTTTTTTGCCTACCATTCATATTTTTTAGGCCTAGGTAACATAAAACACACAAAAACTAAAAAAAATCAATACTTCAAAATTAAAAACAAAAAACAAAAAAATAAAATTTGCAAAAACAAAGGAAAACAAGAAAACACTTGTGTGTTTTCTCATAGCATAAATTTTATATTTGACACACACTTAACCCACACACTTGTCATTTCACATCATCCCTAACTTATGGTATTGACCTACAGTCAAGCCAGAGCTTTAGCCAACACCTGCATCCATGGACCAGTATTCTCAGGTTTCTCATACCTTGGCCACTTTTGTGAATGAACAAGGGGGTATCTATGTAGAACTATTTGTTGAGCCTTCCAATTGTACACCCCCTTTAAATATGGACATGATATAGATATCCATTCACACCTCCATCCCAAATACCCCTTGCATCAAGTCATCCACACCCTCTGATCCATGCATCATGTATTGGGATACTGATGCCCTCAGAATGTACCTAAACCCGTTTAATCCATATTTACCCCTGCTCACCATTTCAACCTGATACATTCCCACATTACATCAAGAACATACCTATTTGCATTCCCAAAATATCAACCAATTCATCACCAACCACCTTTTCGAATCCACATCAATGCCCATGAACCAAAATCCTCTACCATTATCCAATTAATACATCTCCATCCCATCCACCCAGAACATCATCTGCTCTAACCAACTCTACGAAGCATAAGTTAATGTTTCTTTGCAAGTGCCCACATCAATATCACCTATATCTTTATTTTATTTTCCTTAAAATGTGAAAGGTTGTGTATTTTGTAAGAAAATTTTAATGAACACTCAAGAGGGAGGGATATTTAGAGCATCTACTAAGATTTGTTATAAAAAAATTGAAATAATTGTCCTAAAATAAATAGGATCGTATAGTTTATTAGAAAAAACTTTGATATTTAATCAACTACTAAAAAATCAAAATATTTTCTTCAAAATAAAAAGGCTCATATATTTTGTTTAAAAAGTTTTAATAATTGATCTAGAGAGAAACAAATGATTATTGAAAGCAAAGGATTACATAAATTGTCAAAAAAAACTTCAGTAGTTGTTCAATATGTCTATGAGAGGTGTTAAAAGTTTTACTGACAACTTTTATATTTTAAGAAAAAATAAACTATCCTGCAATAATTTACACTAGTATAATTTTTTTAATAATCTTTAAAATAATAAATTTTGAAACTTTTTTTGCGTAAAATTATTATTTTAGTTCTAAAAAGATAAACATTTGGTTTGATTATTTGTTTAAATCATGATACATCCTTTTGGAGGTCCTATACTCCAAACCAAAAGTATTGGACTAGCCCTATAACATAAAAAGTACCTTAAACTTATACAATGTCAATTGTTAATGAAAATATTATAGTTTGAATGAGTTGATATTATGTGATTTAATTACTAATAGTTATATTGTGGTTGAAGTGGTCTATATTAGGTTATGAACATTGCAACCAAAATACTAGTAAGTTAAACAACTGAGAGGCGATATTTAATAAATGTTTATTGTAAAATTTTAATTCTTTTTTAAACCACTTATAGAAACTTGAGGATGTGAGAGCATAGATAACTTCGAAGTAAAATACCAGAAAAAGAAAGTCAACTATTTTAGAGACAAGGGAGATTGAAACCTGGGACAAGGCAAAAAATAGTCCAATGACTTTTTTTTTTTTTGTGGAAAACATCCCAAAAGGGATGCCACTTTCGGGTAAGACCCAAGAAGGCAGGGGTATCCATTCCACCAAAAACACCCAGGACTCGGACCTGGCCTACCACCTTTGACATACTCAAGGAGAAAACAAACACACAAAACCAATTTAAAAATAAGTAAATAACAACAAAAATAATAAAATAAAATAAAAAACATGCTCCTTGAGTGTGTCAAAAACAAAAGCATAACCAAACACACACAATAAGATAAAATAAACCACAACACAAACCACATAGAAAAACACAAGAACCACATAACAAAACACAAACAAGACAAAAACAACAGAACACTACAAAGACAACCCAAAAAAAACATGAAAAATAAACACAACCAAAACCTAAAAAAAATAAGTAAATAAATAAAATAAAAATAAAAATAAAAAACAACCAACAACAGATAATAAACAAAAACAAATACATAGAAAACACTCACATAAAAACACGAAATAACACAAACAAAGAGAAACCCAAGAACAAGAACAAAAAAAACACAAGAACAATAACCAAAAACATAAAAAAAAACAAACAAAAACACATGAACAACAAAAAACAACACAAAGAACACAAAAACAAAAAAAAACAAAAGAACCCACCCACCTTAAAAAACTAAACAAAAAAAAACAAAAAACAAAAAAGAAAAAAAATTGAACATAAAAAGGACCTATCTAGACCAAAAGACTATTAAGGCAAGAATCAACAGAGGAAACAAAATAAAGAATAGAATGAGCTAGGGAACTTAAAAAAACTGAATGAAACAAAGAGAAACAAAAAAAAAAAAAGCAAGAAGAAACTAGGTACCTTCAGAACTGGAGCCATCCAAAAGAAATGATAGAAAGAAGAGCTTCCCTAATTTGAGAAGCCCACCATATAGGAGGGTGTCCATAACAAGTAAGATCACCTTTGTCCAAAGCCCAATTAGCTAAAGCATCAAAACTATTGTTTTGATCTCTGACCACATGATTGTAATCAACTTTCAAAAATCCCATCTGGATTAATTGAATCTTCTCAATAATTCATTCTTAGAAGGAGCCTTCAAGAGATTAATCATAAGTTGAGAGTCAGACTCAACTAACACCTTTTCCCATCCAACCTTAGTAGCCTCCTGAAGGCCTCTGAGGATACCATACCCCTCAACAAGGTTATTGGAAAGAATACCCAAATTCTCAACAAAAGTAAAAACCAGGGAGCCATCTAAAAGTCTACCAATTCCTCCCACACTGGCTTTTCTAGGGTTCCCTCTAGAGGCTCCATCAATATTGACTTTTCCAAAATCCTTAGGAGGAGGTTGCCAATTTCTTGTCCTATCCATCTTACTAATACTCACATTCCCTTTAAGTTGGTTGCCCTTAGAAGATTTAATCTTTAATCTTTGCATCACTTGATCCCATATTTGGTGGGAGTTTTGGGGGTGATTAAGAAGTTGATGGACTGATTAAACTAAGTTGGCTATGGTATTTTTCCAAATATAGTGAATATCCTTCCTATCTTTATTAAAAATTTGGTTGTTCCTTTCATTCCAAGTATTCCAAAGAAGAATGGTAGATTCCATCCAAACTAACTGCCTAATAAAATGATCAACACCCTCTTGATTAGGCCAATCCCTCCAAAGCTGTTCAAAAGTAAAAAAATTGGACCAATGTAAGCCAAGTAAAGTGGTCATTCTCCTCCATAGCTCAGAGGCTAAAGTACACTCAATAAAAATATGGTTGAGATTTTCTACATTCTCTTCACACATTTCACATCTAAAAGGGCCATGAAAACCACGCTTCATAAGTTGCTCACAAGTAAGCACCCTATGATGCAATAAAATCCAATTAAAGAACCTCACCTTAGGCCAGAGCTTTTGAGCCCACAATCGAGAAAAGATGTCAGAAGAATGGTTGGGATTATTATGGCATAAGGTCAAATAACCTTGAGCAACTGAATACTCACCCTGAGTAGTGTTGTTCCATCCAAAACAATCTTTTTCATGGGACCAAGAGAGGGATCTCATATGAAGGATGCCTTGGATATCTTGTATTTGCATTTCTGGGATTTGAATAGGCTAGTACTCAATAGGGATCCAATATCTACCAACCTTTGAATTACCAGTATGGTACCGACAGTAATTAGCCATCTTTATCCAATTAGCTCGATGAAGCTCCTCCATCCAAGGCCTCCAATCGGGAAACTAAGTTATCAAAGGCTTGTGACCATCCCAAGAATCTGTCCAAAAATTTTCCTGTTGATCATTATGAATGATCAAAAATAATTTTTTCTTTATCAAATCCTCACCAATCTTAAGAACTGCTAAAATGGGAGAACCTTTGGTAGGAAGTTGATAGCGAATAAGGTCTTCAGGACTTTTATTCTCAGCATATTTAGCACGAAGATTATTGGCCCAAAGAGCATTGGGGTTATGCAACATCCTCCAATATAATTTAGCAGCTAAATCTTTGTTGTTATTAATAGAAGACCGGAATCCTAACCACCCTTCACTTTCAGGAATACATAAAGTATCCCATTTTATTTTCTCCTTAGTACCACTCCAAAGGAAACAATGATTGATTTGATCCAGTTCTTGAAGAACAACCTTTGGGATATTCAACATGAAAGAAACATAAATAGGAATAGCTTGAAGGACTGATTTTACCAAGGTGATTCTACCCCCAGAAGAAAGCCACCTATTGGTCCACTTTCCAATTTTCTTCTTGACTTTGTCCAACAACCAATTCCAATATTTATTTTTTTGCCTTTGAATATTTATGGGAATACCTAAATAAGTGATTGGAAGAGAGGTATTCTTATATCTTAATTTATCCAAGACCATGGATTCATGTCTAGCAGAGCAGTGAAAGAAAATAACTTTAGATTTGTCTTCATTGATCAACCTGCCCGATAGCCTTAGAAAAATAGCTAATGATTTGCTTAATATTAAAAGCCTCCTTAACTGTAGCTTTACCTAAAAGAGTAGAGTCATCCACAAATTGAATATGAGAGATATGTCTAGCTCCATGAGCAATGGTAACTCCCTCAAGGGTTTTGTTTTCCCTATTTTTGGTTATAGTCCTACCCAAGCATTCAACAAGAATGATGAATAAATAAGGGGATAGCGGGTCACCTTGCCTAATACCTCTGGAAGCTGGGAATGACTGAGAAGGCCTGCCATTGATAAGAACTAAGTAGGAAACTGAAGAGATACATCCCATAATACAATCCATCCAATCCTTAGAGAAACCAAATTGCCTCAAAACTTTGATAAGGAAGTGCCAATCCACTATGTCATAAGCTTTGGATAAGTCTAACCGAATGAACATGGAAGGAGAATTTTACATATCCATGGAATGGATGGATTCCTGAGAAAGAACTATCTCATATACTATTTGACGTCCTTCCACATAACCCCCTTGCTCTGGGGAAATAATCTTATGCAAAAGAGGCTTCAACCTTTCTGCCATGATTTTAGTAATGATTTTGAGAAGAACATTACATAAAGCAATAGGTCTAAAAGTTGAGATATGATCAACCTCTTGAGATTTTGGAACAAGAGTAATATAAGTTTTATTGATAACCTTCAAAATTTCTTTGGATTTCCTGGCTTCTTCCACCACCTCTAATAAATCAACATGAAGGATATCCTAGAACTCTTGGTAGAACTCAATGGGAAAACCATCAGGACCTGGGGTTTTCCATTTTTGCATTTTAAAAACTACTTGTTGAAGCTCATTGATAGTAACAAGAGCAGTCAAAATAGAGTTCTCCTCAGAAGTGATAAGAGAAGGTATTGCTTGAAGAACATTTTGTTGTGAAGCTGAGTCAAGAGGAGTAGCAACAAAAATATTGGAAAAGTAATCAACAAAAATAGAGTTCATGCCATCCCAAGTATAAACAACATCTCCAGAATTTGATTTTAAGGAAGAAATAAAGTTGTGAGATCTTCGAGCTAGAAGAGATTTGTGGAAGAAATTTGTGTTTCGCTCTCCTTATTTGAGCCATTGAATTCTCGATTTTTGCTTCCATAATATTTCTTCTCTTTTTTCCCATTCCTCTAATTGAGTTGTGAGTTTAATTTCATCTGCACTTCTCTTCTCTGTGAGGCCATCTAAACGGATTTTCTTATTCAAATTTTCAAGATGAACAATAACTTCATATTTTTTTTTATGAACATCCCCAAACTCTTTCTAGTTCCAAGTCTTGATTTTGGATTTAATGTATTGCAATCTTTTGGCAAAACAGAACATCTTAGTCCCATGCCTAGGTTTACCTTCCTTCCACCATTGTTGCACATGAGGTCTGAAGGATATGTCTCTAAGCCACATTAATTGAAAATTAAAAGGAGAGAAATTCACATTGGTTTTCCACATTTCCACCATGACTGGCCAATGATCTAAACCAACATTATTAAGAGTCTTCACTTTAGGAATGTGACCATGGATTAAGAAATTTTCAGAGAGCAAAAACCTATCCAATCTCTCCATTATATAAGCTAAGACTTGTCTTCTGTTAGACCAAGTCATAAGTCCATTATCTAGTTGGATATCCACAAGATGGAGGTTTGCAATATATTCGCTCATGAGGTCAGTGCTTTTGTCCAAATTTCTATTTCCCCCCTTTTCTCATCCAGAGAGAGGATGGTATTGAAATCTCCTCCGATCAAGATCCAAGCTTTAGGAAAATGAGAGATAATATGAGTAATATCCTTCCATTGTCTTCTTTTTTCCTCCAAAGAAGTCGGAGCATAAACAATAATGCAGAGCATAATCTGGTTGGAATGTCTACTTTGAATAACTATAACCAACAAACCCCAAATGCCAACCATATGGTGAATAACTACCTCTTTTGGGTCCCAAAGACAAGCAATGTCACCCGAAGTCCTTTGGGAACTAAGGGAAACCACTTTTCCAACTGGCCAAATTTTACTGGCAATTGAGTCCATATCCTCCATTGACATCTTTGTTTCTTGAAAGAAAACAAGATGTGGATGATTTATCTGAATCATTCTTCTAATTTCATTTTGTTTTGAAAGACTCCCTTTGAGTCCTCTAATATTCCAAGTGATGATCTTCATTAATACCAGGGCTAAAAAATTTGGGAAGGGCATTAATCTTACCTTCCTCTACAAGCTTTTTACCTTCTTTTACCATATGATATTGATTGGTATTGCGACCTGCTTTTTTATTAGAATCCATATTCAAATTTTTTTCCCTGTTTCTTGACTTATTCCAATTGAATCTGAGATGGCTTCTAACCTTGAAGAATGCTCGTACACAACCAAAATTTTACTAAATGGTTCAACGGAGTCTATATTGGGACTTGCATTATTTGGAGTTTTGACATTTGAAAGATTGTTTTTCTTGTGTAAATTTTCTCCTTTTTTTTTATGTTGAAAACCTTTGATTTGTTGGTTTATCTCTAAGTTCTTCCCTTCATATTTAAATTGTGTTTCTAAGATTTCAGTTTCCATTATTTCCTCTTCCTCACTTGGGATATCATTTGTGGAAAGGATTTCAAACATATTAGCAGATGACTTTGATTGATCCTTCATAACTGGTTTTTTTTAGTTTTCTTCTTCTTAGGTATTTGGAAACCTACTGAGTTTATATCTTCTTTATTTTGATTAGGAATTTTATTTGGGCAAGCACTTGCCAAATGACCATATTCATGGCAAATTCTACAATGAAAAGGAATGTTCTCATAGTCTACTACTTGCTCCCAAGTGTCTTCCCCAAATTCTAATGTGATCTTTTTAGGTAGGGAATAGTCCAATGACTTAAGTGTTGGATCGCAAGGCCTAATTTTTTTTTCTTATTATTGAATTAATATTATAAAATCATATATTTATATAATTTTTACATAGGAAAGCTTTATAATCTCTAGCTCATTAGGTAAAGACAAAGTCAACGGGACCCGTTTGTTTAGGGAATAGAATCGAGGTAGCCCACCGATAAGCATGTGATCGCTACCAATTGACCTATTCCTTTCGAATAAAAAACTAGCCCACTGACAAGCATGCGACCACTACCAATTGACCTGTTCCTTTTGGATAAAAACTTTAGGATAAAGAGCAGGTTTTTAAAAGGGTCCCAGTCATTTGTGCAATGATTTGAACCTGGGTCTCCTAGATGAAAACCTAGAGACATACAACTATGATATCCCAATAAGGATAATATTATAATTTTCAATATGATTTTTATGTTTTATCATAAAATAAATTAAGAGTACTTTATTTATTTATTCTTAATAAGCTATGTGTGGCTTCTATTGAGGACCACAACCATTAAAATAACAAAACATTACATTATTCTCATTACATTGCCATCAAGTTAATTTTTTTTGGATTTGGTTATTGTGAGAAACCCCTATGATCGACATATAGGGCTGAGCAGTCTCCTCCCAACCATGACCCCTCCTAAATTTGAGAGCTATACTTATTAATAGGGAATTTAACACAAAGCCATCACACACCCATCCCCTCACACACTCGTCCACATCGCGGTTTGAACCTTGGACCTCCCGAAGAAGAGCCAAAGCTTGAACCGTTGCGCTGCATCCCCAGGTGCATCATCATGGTTAATTAAATCATATCAAACTTTCCTTTTTATCAAAGATATTCTTCACTTGCCTTTCTATCAAATATATTTTTCATCTTCCTTAAATTATTACATCTTCTCAATCAACTCCTTGATATTAAGAGATAAAATCTCACTCATCTAGTTGCCTTCTAAAATTTGAATTTTGCCAAGATAAAAAGCAACACTACAAATGGCTAAAAATATTAGTGATATTATTTCCATTTCTATAAATATTTTGTCAATAACATGTCAATTCCATAATACCTCTTTTTTAGGGGTCTTATTCATATCCTTAATATTCCAAGATATCATTTTTCAATTGGTTAAATAGGATTGAAACAAGCCCAACCCATATTACATCATCGTCATGATGTGGTATTACAACAAAGACTAGATATTATCCATGTATCACTTGATAAGATTCAAACCTAGGTCTCCTCCACAAAACAAAGCTTAGATATTATCCATGTATCGCTTGGTAATATTCAAACCTAGGTATCCTCCACAAATATTAAGGAATATAGGTATCCACAATTGTCATTGGATTAAAATTTTAGGGTAAAGCATAGGTTTTTGAAAGGGCTCGGTCCCCTTGTATCGGGGTTTGAATTGGGATCTCTTGGATGAAAACCCAAAGACATACCACTACGATATCCCTCATGGGATATTCCAACATATCATTTTTATCATTATTTTTTATTTGTGGTTTTGGCCCCACTTATTGTTGACACATGAGATATTTGCTTTTGTTTTTTCCCATGTCAATATATGTTTAAGTTTTTTTCCCTTTGTTTTTGTTATTGGGTATTCCTCTCTTTTTTCATTCCCACCAACACTTTCATATTCATCATTTTATTTGATTTTATCATACTATCCATAGTGAGACTTGTCATTTTTCCCTTTGTTTTTGTTATTGGGTATTCCTGATGCTCTTTTGTAAACCTTTAAAAAGTTATTCAAAGCTCTAATCTCATTTATCCTTGCCCTTCCAAAAAATGTTGTATCATCTACAAACCGTTGATGGATGATGTTGTCGATGTTATTACTAACCTTAAGTCCACTTATAAGCCCATCTTTGTAAACCTTATTTAAGTTCCTACTCAAAACCTCTACCATAATAATGAAACAAATAAGGAGATAGAGGATCTCCTTGTCTAAGGCCTATCTTAACTTTAAAATATTATGTTACTAACCCATTGACCAACATTGAATAAGAAACTGTACAAACACAAGCTTTAATCCATCTAACCCATTTCTTCATGAATCTAAACTTTTCTAAAACTGCAAAAAGAAAATACCATTTAACCCTATCATAGGCTTTACTCATATCAAGTTTTAAGATCATTGCTTTATCTTTTCTTGAAGTTGTTGAATGTATAACTTCATGAGCTACTATGATACCATCTAGAATTTATCTCCCTTTCACAAATCCTCCTTGCTCTTCTATACTAATTTTATCTAATAATGGCCTTAATCGATTTACCATCACTTTGGAGATAATATTATATGCCATATTACATAGGCTTATGGATCCAAAAGAATCAAACAATTAAACATCCTTCTTTTTTAGAATTCGGATAAGATTTGTTGCATTAATTTTATAAGGTATGTATTGTTTTACCCTAGACTATTCCACTACCACCAATAAATAATCCTTTACTATATCCCAATTATTTTGGTAAACATTTGCAGAGATCCCATCTGGATCTTGGGATTTATCCTTTTTAAAAGATAAATGAGATAAATGAACTTCTTCTAGAGTAATAGGTTGCATCAGTTTCCTATTGTCTTCATTCATTATAACTGAAGGAACATCTTGAAAACGTTTATCATTAAGAACTTCAATATCCTCTAATCCTAGAATATTTTGATAAAAAGAATTTACCTCTTTTCTAATTTCACTATGATCTTCAATCCAAACCCCTTCTATTGACATAATTCTACTAATTTTGGATGTTTATCTCTGTACTATAGTCATCCTATAAAAAACTTTGTTTTTTATCTCCTTCTTTTAACCAAGTTTGTCTTGATTTTAATATCCATAATTTCTCTTACTCAAAATATTATAATTTACATTAAGCAGCTCCCTTTACTCCGAGCTTGGATTATTATGATCACCTTTTTGGAATTTTAAAAGTTTATCTTTTAATTCTTCTTTCTTATCAAAAATATTTCTAAAAGTGTTATTGTTCCATTCTTTTAATTTGGATGTCATAGATTTAATTTGATTTGGAAGAGCATACAACCCACCATTACCTGAATAATTCCACGTTTGAGCTATCATATCAATAAATTGAGGACGGTATTCCCATATATGCTCATATTTAAAATATAATTTTTTTTTTAAATTCACTTACCACCATTTTAACTCTTATTGTCCAGTGATCTGAACCAATCCTTGTTAAGGTATTAATTTTAGCACAAGGTCCTTCATCTAGCCAATTATTTGAGAGAATGCATTTATCTATTTTTTTTGCTATTAGGTTATGGCCTCTCCTATTGTTGGTCAAATTATAGTTGTCTTCTTCAAACTCACCTCCCATAGATTATTGTTTTGAATAAAAGTTGAGAAATCTCTCATACTTTGGGTTAATTTCCTAATTCCCCCAAATTTTTCATCTAGTTTGGTTATGGTATTAAAATATCCTATGATCATGAATCAAGTTTCTTGGTCTTTACTTCTCATAAAGGCTTCAATCCCACTCCAAACTTCTAATCTACCTAACCGAGTTGTAGGTCCATAGACATTGATAAGGATAAAATGAATATCTGCAAAGTAGCAAGTGACTAAAGAGGCTATCCAATGCCTAGTTTTATAGAAGGTTACACAAGAGGTTCTAGTAGGATTCCAATAAGTTAGAATCCCCCTTGTCACTCCTTTAGAAATTATAGCATCCCATTCACATCTTGCCCATACTGCTTTCATAGTTTTTGAAGCTTCTTCTTTTGTCATTTTAGTTTCTTGGATACAAAGAATATTAGGCTTATTACTTGAACATAGGTCCCTGATACACCTCTTCTTTGAGGGGGCATTAACACCCCTTATATTCCATGAGATGATAATCATGTCTCATTAGGTTTTTTTGGCCCCGCTTGCGTATTACCAATATCATTTTGTTGTTTGGTAAAGAGAAGCTCAACCAACTTAGTTTATGTTTATTTCTCTATGTTTGCTCTTGCTTCCTTGGATCTTGCTTGATAATTTGAGGGTTTTCTTCTTTTTGAATTTCCTATATTAGGATCAGGTCTTATTATTCTATTCCTCAATATTCTTTCACAATTTTATTTTTCATCATATTTTCTGGTATTTCCTTATTAATGGTATAGGTATTAACTTTCAAAACTGCATTTTGTTTACCAATTTTTTTCTCCTAAATGGTTCATGGTACTTCAAGAGAGTCTTCAAAACCTAATGAGACACATACCTTAGGTTCATCAAAATATTCTTCCTTAAATCAGGATCATACTGAATAGACAATTCCTTGTTACTACGTTGAAATTGTTGTACCATGTTCTCTATGTTTTGATCTACTTTTTCTTCATAGGCTAAAGCATCAAAAAAGTTGGAATATCTTCCAATATCCTTTCTTACTGGTCTCCACTATTTATTTTCTTTCATTTTTCTAGATCTATTTTTAAGAAATTGAAAACCATCTTCATCCATAACCATTAATCTTGTGGTTTTCTACATATGATTTCACTGGGCTCTTCTTAGGGCATGATCTCTTAATATGCCCCACCTCATGGCATATTCTACATCTAAAATATATTTTTTCATAATCTATGGTTTAATTCCACATATTTTCCCCATACTTAAGAGTGATTTATTATGGTAAAGCTTTACTTATATCAATCATGACCAATATCTAAGAATAAATAGCCAAGAATCCATCTTTCATAGTGTAGACACCAAACTCTAACACTCCACAAAACCCATCCATCCCATAAATCTACATAATAAAATAATACCTTATCTCTCCCCTTGACATGTGTCTTAACCACCAGTACCCATCCCTTTGCCACATCTCACACACCTCACTCCACTCCCACCTACCCACATGCCACCACTCCACCTAAGTGAGACACCCTAGGTGACTCACTCTAACTACCTAGGATAGGTGGTTGTCTAGTCCCTACCACTTGGCAGCCTTGGCTTGCCACATAACCTTACCTCTATCATCTCTAAAAAGTCTATAAAGACCCCATAAGGAAGACTTAAAATATATCATCACACTACCAAAATTATGCTAGGAGGACATCAACATTCCTAGAGGTTGAGCCATCAAAGCCAAGGAATACCATCCTGAGCCTTCTACCACCAAACGCATCCTCGTGAGCCTGCAAATGCAGCCCTATGTTTGACCAACCAACCAAAAATGTAACATTGCATTGACCATCCCTAAACGTAGCCCTACATTTGCACAGGTGCATATCAGTAACTTCTAGGCACGAATCAAAAACAACGACACAACAAGATGTTGTTTTTGCATTATTTTATGTCTTCTGCACAAGTTTCTAATATTCTACAAGCATTTTAATCCAAGGTTTTTGTAGCTTTCATTTGTATCAGAATGAGCCTCACACAGTGAGTCCCTTCATGTGCTATTGGCTCCTTTTCTTGTTTGTAAGATTTTGTGTGTAGGTTATAGGTTGTTGAAGGTTTTTGAAGCAAGGATGACTAATGAGGATACCCATGCCCATCCAACATATTGATTTTAGCAAAGAAGACTATTGGCACCATATTCCATTGATCATTCAAAAGGGGTTTCTCCCTCTTTTTCTCACTATACTTTGATAAAATCAAGTGATATTCATTTGTAATCATACCCCTCTACACTCAGGGTAAAGCATTGTAAGAAGGAGACCAAGGCTCCACAAGTTCAATACAAAATCAATTCATTTTATTGCAATTGCTTGTTTCTTCTTTGTCATTTGCTTGGGTGTTGTTCTTATTTGCTTGCAAATTGGCGATCACAGTGGGACCCCCAAAGGGTTATGTTTGTTATTGCCTTGTTTTTTGTTTCTGATCTGTGTTTGTTTATTAGTTGCAGGTTTTGAAGCTTCATTTTGCAAAGTTTGTAGAATCACTCTTGGGAGTTTCAAAAGTTGTTTAGGTAATTTTTGGCCCTATGCAAATGCAACCCTACATTTGGGAGTATGCACAAATGTAGCCCTACATTTGGGAGCCTACACAAACATAGCCTTGCATTTGGGAGCCTACAAAAACGTAGCCCTACATTTGGAAACCTGTGCAAATACAACCTTATGTTTGAGAACCTGTGCAAATGTTGCCTTGAATTTGGGAAAAAGTTGGAAAAGGAGCTAAAGATTTCTAGGTAAGTGATTTGTACCAAGTTGTTAGTTTATATTCTGCTTTTAGTAAATAAAGGAAGTTTATTTGTTTTATATTCTAGAGCATCTTAAACATTTTTGGTATGTTAAACATTATGCATCAAGTTAGGGATGCATGTTAGCTTTTGTATTATCGTAGGCATCAATAATCAGAATTTGCATTAACTATCACTTAGGTCATATAAGGGTTGTTACTTGCATCAAAATGTTAAATTTGCATTAGTAGGCTCATCTAGGGCATTTAGGATTCTTTCTACCCTAAATTGGTTTTGGAAAATAATCGAAAACATAGATCTACATTTGTGCAAATGTAGTCCTGCATTTATAGAATCACAAACGTATTCCTACGGGTCCCCAAATACAACCCTACATTTGGCCCTATGCCTTAGACCCCTTTCAGGGATTTTTGAAGCAATTTTTTGCACTTTAGCTTAGGATTTCACTTTTTACTATCATTTTGAGTGTTGTGTTTTATTTTGAGTCTCTGATTTATAGTTTGTAAACATTGAATCAAAATGGCATTTTAATTTTACATTTGTGTGAAATTAGACTAGATTTGCTTTACAAAATTATATAAAAATTACACAAAACTTAAAACAAAACCTCCACACACATGCACAATCATAATTTTGCATCTCTGCTTTGACAAGTGTGAGGAAAACCTTCAACACGAGTTGGACTTCATAACCAACTATCAATCGAGATAAACCCTAACTAGTACAATAGTCACTTGAATTTCATCACCAAGGGGTTGGTCGCTTTTAATATTAGCTCAGGGTGATCATTTGGTTAGACACCCTTTTACCATGGGGTTAAATAATTAGTGGATCACAATTGTCACTATTTTCCAATCTTGCCCAAGGGTGAAGTGAAATTTGTATTTCGATCGATAGCAGGACTTAGATAGTGTGGCCTATTTTAGGAGGTAATTTGATTCTCTAGGTTACACACATTACCAACCCTCCACTTAGGAAGCCTTTTAAGTCATTTGTGAATCATCCTTCGATATAGGGGTGGGTACAGACACACTTTTTAGATTTCACTTTGTTGCTTAACATTCATAGTTTTTAGGCCTAGGTAACATAAAACACACCAAAACTAAAAAAAAAAATCAATACTTCAAAATTAAAAACAAAAAACAAAATTTGCAAAAACAAAGGAAAACATAAAAACACTTGTGTGTTTGCTCATAGCATAAATTTCACATTTGACACACACTTAACCTGCACACTTATCATTTCACCTCATCCCTAGCTTATGGTATTGACCTACAATCAAGCCAGAGCTTTAGGTAACACCCAAAGCCAAACACTTGCATCCATGGACCAGTATTCTCAAGTTTCTCATACCTTCGCCACTTATGTGGTTGAACAAGGGGGTATCTATGTAGACCTATTTTTTGAGCCTTCCAATTGTGCACGCTATTTAGATATGGACATGATGTAGAGAGCCATTCACACCTCCATCCCAAATACCCCTTGCATCGGTTCATCCACACCCTTTGATCCATGCATCACCTTTGAATACTGATGCCCTTAGAATGTACCTAAACCTGGTTTGTCCACCCTTACCCCTGCTCACCATTTTGCCCTGATCCATTCCCACATTCCATTAGGAACATACCTATTTGCATTCCCAAAACACCAACCAAATCATCACCAACCCCTTTTTCGAATCCACATCCATACCCATGAACCAAAATCCTCTACCATCATCCAATAAATACATCTCTATCCCATCCACCCAGAACATCATATGCTCTAACCATCTCTACAAAGTACAAGTCAATGTTGCTTTGCAAGTACCCACATCAATATCACCTACATCACTACCCTTAGTTGATCCTAGATAGCATACCATACCTAGCTTGGTTGCCACCTCCTTCGCCACTTACCCTCCACAAACATCCACCCATGTTGCCACCACTCATCATGTCCAAACCTTTACCTCTCCTTCAACCATACAAATTGTATTTATGATTGCTATACAACAAGCTTTACAACATCTACATCAGTTTCTTGATAGTAATGCTAATCAAGGCCTCCGTTCCATCTCACAACAACAATCATAGGTAGTAGACTTCAATCATCCACCCATATCAAACCAAAACACATTTTTCACCCAAGATCCATCCTAGGTGTCATGACCACCCACCATAACCATACCCACCCATCCACTTCACAACATCTATGCCACTTCATCAGCCCAACACACCATTATTCCTCCATCTCCATGTTAACAACCTCCACATCATCAACAACAATCATACCATAACAAATACCACCAGAACATCAAACATAATAAAATATCAACCAATACCAATCCATTAGCCAATAAAAACCCCATCTCATCAATACAATTCAACATGCAACAAACTCACCCAATCTACACACAACAAGCAAACCAAGGCTTTCAATCACTATTGGAAGATCCTAAATTTTAGTTTTTGTAGAACTAGATTGATAGCTTAGTCATGCAAATGCCTAAATGTTATATTAGAAACCCAATCTAATGTAACTAGTCAATAACCCCATTCATCCTTCCATACCATCACCATATTACCCTACTAATTTTACACTACCAAAGTTTGATAAATTCAAAGAGAATGAGGACTTTCGAGAGCATGTAGGCACATTCATCCATGCATGCTTCAAAATACAAGAGAAAAACTCTTTGATGCTTCGGACCTTCCCTCAAATATTTATAGGAGATGCTCTAGAATGGTACAACCATTTGTCGCACCATAGTATCTACACTTTTGAGTAATTAGTGAACTAATTCTTAGAGCGGTTCTCTCTAAATGTTAGAAAGAAAACCACATTGATTGACCTATTAAACTTATGTCAATTCGAATATGAGTTGGTTTATGACTATGGAAACTGTTGGAGGGTATCTTTAACTAAATTTCCATTCACCCTCCCCATGGTGAAACTCACAAGAATCTTCACAATGATTTTCTCGAAACCCATCGCCTTGCTATTACAGTTACAATAATACAAAACATTTGAAGCACTCACCCAAGCTAGAGTAATCGAGGAAATTAAAATAGAAAAGGGTGAGATCAAGCTTAAGAAAAAGGAATGGTAGAACATGAACCAAAGGATGCATAGATGAGTTGATTTGGTAAATTTGTAAAGTTTTTCAACCTTTTGGGATGTTTTGGAGCTTTTAGGGCCCAAACATGGGGCTGCATTTGAGCCTTTACAAACATAGGGTTGCGTTTGGAGGTGCTTGCCAAATGCAAGGCTGTATTTGTGAGCATATTTTTAGAATATAAATAGGTTTAAGGGATCATTTTACCCCATTCTTGCATTTGAGCATTCTAATTTTTCATTTGAGAGAATAGAAGAGCTTTGCGATGGAGGGAGAAGGTGCCGCATTGGAGCAAGAAGGCGTGCAGGAGAGGTAGCTTGGGTGTTTCAATTTTTGTTTTTTTTCAAATTAATTTTCTTTTTAATATTTTTTAATCCAATTTTTGTTTATTTTTGTTTCTAATGTTTTGGTTTGTTTTGGTAATGACAAAGAGGGTGGGTGAAAAGTTTTTTTTATTTTTCTTTTTTTTATCTTTTTTAAATGGAAATGAAGTGGGCGATTTTTTTTCTTATTGAAATAAAATGAATGATGTATTGATGTGTTTTTATTGTTTTTTTTTATGTAGGTGAAGATGCTAGTCACATGACACGAATTTTCTCTTGTTCTACCTCATGTTAGGAAGGATTTGACTAAGGATGATTGGAGGTGGTTGGAGAGGGTGGGATTGGCAAGGACATCATGAATAGAGGTAGTTAGGATGGATGAAGGGTATCTATCGATGTTGGTGGAGATATGGGAATATTACATGGGGAATTTTTAGCTCCCAATAGGGGAGATGATGATTACTTTAGAGGACATCTATCACATATTTCGTGTGCCTATTGAGGAGCTGCCTGTTAGAGTCAGATGGAACAAGAAAATTGAATTGAGGTTCCTGTATAGCAATGGATGAGAGGATGTGGATGTTAGTAAGGGTGGCATTCAGTACTTGGAGATGTTCCAAAAGGGGGAGTTAGAGGAACTTTTGATGTATTTTATGTTCATTTTGGCCAATATTTTGTTGTCAAATAGTACAAGAGTCAAGTTCCCTTGGAACCAGATTTGGTTGGTTTTTGGCATGATCAATGAGGTTCAGGTTTATGCTCGGGCCTCTAGTTTATTGGCTCATAATTACATTTAGCTCTATGAGGTGAAGAGGAATGCATAGAAGGGATTGGACTGCAACCTACTTCTTCATATCTGGGGCTAGGAGCACTTCAATGTGGGTCACCCTATGGGATTACCTTGTAAGCGATATAGCTTACGATCTTATGCACTCAGGTGGTAGGCAGATGAGGAGTTGCGATCGAGTCACCCTAGTTACAATAACCAAGAGTACAGGGATATGTGGGTGGGGCTAACATCTACTAATGTGTTTTAGCGATTATGGCAAGAAGAGGATTGATAGCCTGAGAATAGGGTACAGTTATGGTGAGTCAAACAGGCTTGATGGGTATCAGGATGTCATGGTAGTGAGAAGGAGTTCATTCAGTTCATTGGGTGATAGCAGTAGGGATGGGAGGGATGTTAGAGCTGCAAGGGTAGTGAAGGAGCCTCCATGATGATAGAGGTATCATTGATTAAGTGGTGGTGCCAAGACCACAAGGGCTAAGGCTAACATACCTGTGGATGTTGATCATGTAGATGCGAAGATAGATATTAGTTTGTACATGGGGGCTATGGGTGAGGAGTCATAGAGTACTCCCTAATGGGTTGAGGAAGAATGGATGACACTCCAAGAAAAGTAGGATATCCTAGCCAAGTAGCAAGACTACCTTCTACAAATCGAGAAGGCTTGAGATGTCGATATGGAGGCTCGAGATGTTGATATTGCACGATTGTGGAATGATATGGGGGTTCGATATGCCAAGATGGTACAACTATGAGGTAATATGGAGAGGCTACGAAGGACCCTAGGTGGAGGTGGAAACGAAGTTGCAGTTGTTGTTTCTTAGGCATAGGTGGTGGCACACACTTATGCATGGTCTTTAGAGGACCTACTATTGGAGTCAAGTATTTCACTACAAGTCGACGGAGTGATTCAAGGCCTGGAAGTTCCCATTAAATATTTCCATGGTTCCCAAAAATGTTAGTATCTAAGGGATCTGGATTGGGACCTCCTCTTGGACCGCCTAGAGGCCCTAATGGCGTCGACTAGCGATGCTCATTGTACTAGTTTTTGATATTTTATTTATTATTATGAGCCTAAGAGATCTCTTGTACACAACCTGTGGGTGAACTATGTACTTTGTGGTTTATACATACATACATACATATATATACATGGTTTTTTGTATATTATTTTTATTGTGCTTTGTGTGTGTTACTTTTATTATGAATGTATGGATGATTGTATATGCATGGGATAAAATGAATGTACTATGAATGAATGCATATGCTATTGTGGTTATGGATGTAATTGAACTAATGGTATATCCTTATCAATTGTCATTTGAATAAGTTATGGAGCATTGTTTAGCAGACTTTGCATTTTTTGCTTAATCAAGGGCACCAACATAGTAATAGTAGTTTGATGATGAGCTAAAATATATATGTAATATTTTGATGATGGTATGGAATGTAAGCACTCTTGTCACGTTTCTTGTCTTAGGAATAAAGGATTTAGAGTTTTTTTTCAAAGACTCAAATATCCTAGTGATCTCAAAAAAACTTATCTATTAATCTCGTAAACCCATGAGATACTAAGGATGTCCTAGTGGAGTCAAATTTCTCAAGGACCAACTGTGTGTGCTTTGAATATTTATTTCCAGTCATGAGCATGTGCAAACTAATCAATTGCAACATATGTTAATGAGCTAGCTCATCTGTAAGCATACATAGGTTTGTACAAAAGAAGGTCGCTAATGTGACAGACATATCACCATGCGTAAGACTACTCCACTACCATTCTAGCATCTATAGCCCATTGTTGGTGATGTAAATCATCCCGTGGTTGTCAAAATTTGAGAACTCCAAGGATCCAAGCTCTTTCCCCTCTTTTTTTGGGGAGGGATCTTGGGAATTTGAGGGATTTTATTTTTGGGAATTTTTCTTGTTTTATTGAGGAGCAAATGGGTTTTTTTTTTGGATTTTTCTCATTTTATTGAGGAGTAAAGGGATTTTATTGTTTTTTTGGGGACTTGCTCATTTTGTAGAGGAGAAAAGGGATTTTATTATTTCTTTGGAACTTGCTCATTTTGTAGAGGAGCAAGAGGATTTTTTGGGGGGAGGGGAAGAGCTTGTCCTTTTGTCAATTCTCAACCTTTTAGACCATGTGCATGATAGGATGAGTAGGGAAAACCATTCACTTTAAGGCAATAGTTACTCATGAGTTTGTCATTCTAAGGCATCACAATGTGATTAATGTGTGATAATGTGTGTGGTCTAAGAGGAAACTTGATTTATCTAGGAACAACCTGAAGTACCTAAGGACTATTTGGCATTCAATGGAGGTTGTGTGAAATACTAGGAGTGGTTGAGTGAGTAAAAACACCTAGAGATTCCCTAAACCAAAGATTACTAGAGCAATAAGGTGTTATGGGATTTATTGCTATGTTTTTTTGTATGGTGGTGGATGGTGGAATGAAACCAATACTAGGATGAGGGTGCCCTTGATTAAGGCAACAAGACTCAGTGGACTAACAATTATATCAAACTAACCAAATGACTACCAATATGGCCAAAGATATGTATGAATGCAAATGATAGGAATGTATGAATGTAGTGTAATTGGAATATATGAGCTATGAAATGTATGAATGAATGCATGAGCAATGTGAAAAAAATATTATTTATTATTATTATTTTGTAAGCTATGTATATGTAAATATATAAATATATATATATATATATATATATATATTTGCATCAGGTATAGAATTATTTCAAGCATATAATGTTCAATGGCTTAGACTCTTAAATTCCCTCAAGACTGGCAAGATTGTACATTCCTAGACCCAACTTCTATTTAATTATGAATGGACCTAACCAATTAGCCATAAATTTATCATGAAGATGCGACAAGACATTGGTGTTTTGTTGATTCTCTTTGAGGATGAGATCTCCTACTTGGAATTCATGTGGATGAACATTTGCATTATAAACACACTTGATACAGTCTTGATATACCTATAGATGCTCTAAGGTATTGATTTTCCTTTCATAAAGGAGTGTGAGTTGATCAAGATGCGCTTGCCTAGAAGTATTGTCATCCATGAATTCTTCAAGAATAACCAAGAATTCATCTTTCATAGTATCTAAAATTTCAAGGAACTCCTAGAGTGTTTCCTATTGCCTTGAATGTATCTATTTTCTTAAATTCAATGGGTAACCCAAACATCCTAATCTAGACTATTACTAGGGATAGATTTATATTTTCAAGTGAAAAGCCTTCATACCAGCGGGTAAGGAAGAGTCCTAGTCATCCCATAAACTAAAGACCCCTTTTAGGATTTTTTTATCTTTCTTTCCTAGAACAAAAAATGGCTAGGAAGAAACCTTTGGGAAGAAATGATAGAATCACTCAAGGAGACTTTCAACTCCTATCAATCCATTTTATCAAGGCTAAAGCCCTTGGCCAATACTCATTAAATTTACCAAAAATAGCCCTATCTTGGAGCAACGAGGATCTCTCTAAGGTGTGCTCACTAACCTCTACCACTAGAGATGATACTAAGGATTTAACTATAAATTGGTCCATGGAAAGAAAACTAAAACACAAAATATATTAAAATTTATCAGAATGTCCTATAACAAATATAATATTTGATAAAAACTTGATAATAATTTGCATGTAAAATTTCTAAGATAAAGAAGAGAAAAAAAAATTTAGTTGAAAAAAATCTATGTCCAGATAGAATGTCTTGCCTCACTAAAATCCTAGACCTTCATTGCTCTTCCTATCATCCAAATGCTAGCTGACAAATATTTGCAATTTTGTTTTTCAAGACATGAAAAATCATCACTGTCCTTGTTTCAAATCATTGACTTCATAAGGTTGTATCTCCTTCAATATTGCTCAAAATATTTCATATGGCCACTCATTTTGAATTTATTTAGATCCCGCACAATTTTATCTAAGAATCAACTAAATCGTATAACCCTTCACGAAGATATGACTCCTAAAATATTAGTCATTTTTTAGAAAAAATCCTAATACTTCATGAAGCAAGTTATGAATCAAGTACATTATGTTAAAAGTAATAGTAGAAAAAAGGTTAAGCAAAAAATGTTTAATAATATTTTACTTGTAGACATAAAAACCCATGTAAACTAAAATTTTTATCCCTAGGAGATAGCGCAATGGTTTGGACTTTGGCTCTTCTTCGGTAGGTCCAAGGTTCAAACCGTGACATGGGTGAGTGTGTGTGTGAGGGGGGTGGATGGTTGTGTGTATGGTTGTGTATTAATCCCCTATTGATAAGTTTAGCTCTTGACCTTATGAGGGGTCATGGCTAGGATGGGAATGCTCAATCCTAAGCATCGATCGTGGGGGTTTCTCACATTACCCAAACCAAACAAAAATTACTTGTAGATATTTTTATTTTATTTTATTTAAATTTTAATTACAATACATGCTCATGTGATTATATAAATTTAAAAAATAATAATTAAATTAATCGATTAGTATTCAATCATTTTATTAAAAATGTTGTGTTAATTAATATAGTCAAGAGTGAATCAAATGATATTAGCTCAACTCATTAGATTCCTCAACTTTGAAGGAGGAAACCAAGGTTAGAATCTTGATAGATGATACATGCATAATTACCAAGTGGTCATGATGTAATATGGGTGGGGCCCAATTCAATCCCATATAACTTATTCAAAATATATATATCTAGGAGTGAACGCCCATGGGATTTTGAGTAGTTGGTGAAAAGTGAGTAGGTTAAAACTCTAAGCTGAGATACAAATCTCATGGGTGAAATTTAACGTTTATAGCAAACAATATTAGCTTAATTGATTGAATTACTTGCCTTTTAAGGAAACTTAGGTTTGAATAGTACCAAGTAATAAATGCATAATAGCCAAGTTGTAATATCATTATGTGGTCATGATGTAATATGGGTGGGGTCATCTCTCTCTCTCTCTCTCTCTCTCTCTCTCTCTCCTATATATATATATATATATATATATATATATATATATATATATATAAACACACTTATATTCATATTTATATCTTGTTGGAGAACAAGAGGTTGTACTCAAGTCCCCCACCCTTGATAAATCATAACTCTATCCTTTAGAGCTTGAGATTTTACAAACAGATTCAATTCTCATCTCAATTGAGATGCTATAGCTAGATACCTACATCATTTTTTATAAAAAGTTTAAATTCTTGGATTTCATTTTCTAGATCTTCTTCAATTTTATCTATGACTACAAATATTCCAAAATTCAACATCCTTCTTCTTGAGATTTTCTTGCAACAACCTTCACAATACCAAAACTCCACCTTTATTGTCTATGCATTGCATCTTAGTAGAATAATATTTCCAAAACTTTACATTGTCATAGTCTGCTTTACCAGATATGGATTGCTAGTTTTCTTCTTGAAGCATAAGTACAACCACAAGAATTGTAGTAAATAGTTTATATGAAAACAACTAAATGTTATAAAATAAAGCAAATATTACCAATGGCAAAACATTAAAGTAAATATTAATCATTATTTGATTTAGGTAGCCAACATTTTCTTGTGATCTTTAGCTAAACTTACTACTTCTTCTAACCATTTAAGAGAGAATTTAACGTCGTGATCCTCAGTTAAAACCCCTCTATTGGCTAACCTATATATGCATTTGTTTCCTTCCCTTGATGTATCTGTAAACCTAATTTCTTCAGACTCTGTAGCAAGGTCTTGTATTTCCATAATTATCTCTTCCATGTTCCAAGGAGCCTTTGCTTTCCTCAAAATTTCATTTACTACTATTAGTGAATCACCTTCCATCCATACTCTAATCCATTTTATTTGTTTGCATTTTTTTTACCCTTCCAAATTCACATTAGCTTTAGCTTCGTTATTTGTCTTAAGACCACTATTGAAAGTGTAATGAGACAAAATCTCTAACCTATTATTTCTAATTATTCCTCCTCTTGTTGGTCCTATATTTCCTTTAGATGCCCCATCAAACTTCAATTTTTCCAACTCTGCTTCTAGAGGTTTCTATTGTATATTCTTTGATTTTTTTTTTGTTTCTCTTATATCCAACATCATAATTCCATTTGATAACTTGATTACATCTATCAAGGCTTTATACTTCAATATTAGAGATTAGGTGAGTTGATAGAGTTGGTTTAGAATCCTTTATGGCTAAACAAGTCTTCCTTTTCATTACCTCTAATCTGCTTTCATATTTAAATATTATTCTATACCTTTCAATCCATACAGTCCAAAGTATTGTATTTTTTGACATATCCTAGAATGTCTGTAAAGCCTCATTTTTAAAAGTGCTTTGCCCTTGCTTTAACCATTCTTCAATTCTACCATTCATCACCATGAATTTACCAAACATATTAATAATCCATTTCCATAGTTTCTAGACTATTGAGCAGTGCCCCAAGAGATGGTATATACTCTCCTCCTCCTCCTTTTTACATAGAACACATTGTGAGGAGCCATGAAAATCCCTTTTCATAAGGTTATCCCATGATATTTTTTTTCTATGACCTACTAGCCAAACAAACATTTTGAATTTAGTAATGTTGGGTCTATACCATATATCTATCCATATTCTTATGGTATTCCTATTTTGTTGGTGCTTTACATTATATCCCCTTCTTGTTTTTTATTCTCTTGAGCTAGTCAACTCCCAAATCAACTTATCCTTGACTCCCCTCAAAATAATCATTGTTTTTATATTTTTGCTCAGCTGCATCCTAGCATCAATCTCTTGTATATTTGTAAAAAATCCTCTTTACATTTGTATCTTCCTTCCTAATCCTTGTACATAATGTTTGAAACCTTATCACCGTATTTATATTGAATTAATCTCATCCATGGTTTCAAAATTGGATTTAGATTGAGTGGTTTTTTATCACACCATGTTTCCATCCAAATAATATTTTTTCTCTGGTTCCCACCACCCATATTAGACCTTTAATCACTAGAAGAATTCTTGCCCATTGTCTTTGACTCTCTTTATATAATCTCCAAATTACTTTTCCCCTAAGATCTAAGTTTACATCCATAAGAACTCTTAAACAAAGACCTTCCCTAGTTTTATCATCATACACCTTGCTCCATTTTACCAAAGGAAATTTCCTTTTATCATGTAATCCTGACCACAAAAATAACCATATAATATAGATTAAACTTTTTTCTATCAATTTTGGCTAAGTATACAAGGATATATAATGTGTTGGAATGGCTTGTAAGACCAATTTAATTAGCTACACTCTTCCTGCTAATGATAACCATCTACCTTTCCATGCCAATAGTTTATTTCAAACTTTACTTATAATTGGATTCTACAATTCTATCCTAATTCTCCTCTCAAATAAGGGTATCCCTAGATACATTGTTGGTAAATTTACCTCCTCCATTTGAAGTAACCTACATATCCCTAATTTGATTCTAGTTCTAGCAATTAGAAAGTAAATTTTGGATTTTGTCCTATTACCTTTCTACCCTAAAGCTCTTTCATATTCATTTAATAAGTTATTTAAAGCTCTAACCTCATTTATCCCTGCTCTCCAAAAAAGGGTTGTATCATCTACAAATTGTTGATGGGAGATGTTGTCGATGTCATTACTAACCTTAAATCCACTTATTAGACCATATTTGTTAGCCTTCTTCAAGTTCCTACCTAATAAATTTGTCATAATAATGAACATATATGGTGATAGAGGATCTTCTTGTCTAAGACCTCTCTTGGCTTTTAATGATTATGTTACTAACCCATTGACAAACACTAAATTTGATACTATAGAGACAAAAAATTTAATCCATTTGAACCATTTCTTCCCAAATCCAAACATTTCTAATATTGTAAAAAGAAAACCCTAGTTAACCCTACCATAGGCTTTACTCACATCAAATTTTAAGATCATCAATCTCTTTTCTTAAATATGTTGAATGCATAACTTCATGAGCTACTATGATCCCATCCATAATTTGTCTCCCTTTCACAAATCCTCCTTGATATTTTGAAATAATTTTATCTAATAGTGGTCTTAACCGATTTGCCATCACTTTATAGATTATCTTATATTCCATGTTACATAGTATTATGGATATAAAAGAATCAAACAATTATGCATCATTCTTTTTTGTAATCAGGGTAAGATATGTTGCATTTATTTTATAAGGTATGTATTGTTTACCCTAGACTATTCCACTACCACCAATAAAGAATCTTTCACTAAATCCCAATTATGTTGATAGAATTTTGTAGAGAGCCCATTCGGACGTGGGTATTTATCCTGGTCAAAAGAGAAAAGAGCTAAATGAACTTCTTCTAGAGTAATACACTCCATTGATTTCTTATTATCTTCATTTGTTATAAGTAAAGGTATTTCTTGTAGTAGTTTATCATTAAGAACTTCAAACTCCTCTGACCTTAGAATATTTTGGTAAAAAAATCTTACCTCCTTTCTAATTTCATTTTGGTCTTCAATAAAAAACCTTTCTTTTGATTTAATTCTACTAATTCTAGATGTTGATCTTTGTACTATTGCCATCCTATAAAAAAATGTGTTTTTATCTCCTTTTAACCAAATTTGTCTCAATTTTAATCTCCAAAATTTCTCTCCCTTACTCAAAATATTATGATAGTCACTAAGTAACTCTCTTTCCTCCTAGCTTGGATTATTATGCTCATGTTTTTAAAAAAATTTAAGGCTTTCTTTTAGTTCTTTCTTCTCAATATTGTTTCCAAAAGTGTTCTAGTTCCATTGTTTTAATCTAGATGTTAATAATTTAATTTATTTTGGAACTATATACATCTAATTGTTTCCTAAAGAATTTGATGTTTGTGCTATCATATCAACATATTGAGGATGGTCTACCCACATCTGCTCATATTTAAAATATGATATTTTTTAATTCACTTTTTTTTGCAATAAAAATCGTAATTTTATTTCAAGAGTAAAAGAAAATTACACTTCTCAAGTGCCTTGATACAAATAAAAACCCAAATAAAAACTTATTACTAGGAGTAAAAATATAATTATAGTCGAGCAAATTAGAGAGGAAAACTCATATTTAAAATAAAATGGGGATAATAAGGATAAAAATCCTTATATATCAATACATAATCATCAAAATAACCTTCATGTCCAAAACCTGGAGAGAAAACAACAAAAAGAAGAAAATAGCAGAAAGAAAAGAAACAATTAAAACATGCCATAAAGCTCTAATCGAATGAAATAGACCCATAGTATAAACCTATATCTAGCATAGAAACTATGGGTATGATTTGTAGGTGAAATAAGAAAATCCATATTTGATCTCTTCTAGTTGCAACTAACCTTATGGAACTTGCTGACCTTCTTTTGATAACCTATCTGCTTTCTAATTTAATTCCTAATAACATGAGTAAAAGAGATATTTTCAAAAATAGAAATCGCCTCTAGTAGTTCATATCCCATCGGTCTAAGCAGATTATTTTGTAATTGAGTAGATTTATTCATCCAATTGATGACCAGAGTAGAATCTCCAAAAAATTATAAAATTTTCATAATTATCTTTGAAGCACACTTCATTAGCAATCGCAATGCCTCAAACTCAGTAAAATTGTTGAAACCTATCCCAAGACCTGCTTTAAATTTGATATAGTGGCTATCTAAGAAGTATATAATGCCCCCTGTGCTACTAAAATCTGACTATCTTTGATAGACCCCATAAAAAATCCCATGGTTGAGACTTTTCAATGAACAAATTGTCTATTTGTCGAGGCTTTTTGCATTTGTAAGGCCCTTTATTAATTGAGACCAAAGTCCTCACCAAAATATGACCTAAAACGGGGGTATTAAATTTCCTTAAAAATAGTTGCATTCCATGCCAACCATATACCCCAACATATAAGACATGGTAAATAAATAAATAGTTTTAGCTATTTTATCAAAAACCGTTGTCTTAAGCATACCTCCATTGTTTCTCCTTTCCAAATATTTTTAACTCCTATTATTTGTTTAGATTCTAACCAAACCTATTGAAAAAAATGGCATTTTATTAACAAATGTACGATGTTTTCCTCCTCTAACTGACACAACATACAAATACTTGGACCTTGTCTGCTTCTCCTCTATAAAACTTCCCAAGTCAAAGCCTTGTTTATCAAAGCCAACCACACAAAAATAAATGTCTTTTTTAGGGCAGATAATTTTGAAATCTGCTTCCACCACCAAGTAGACCCTTGAGGATCAGGGTCAAAACTTGCTTTGTATCCAATTCTAGTTGTATATTTACCCCCATATTTGTTGTATGCCTAAGCAATAGTATCTGGTTTAGATCTTGGCTTGATATGACTCATATTAAGACTATTAGTGTAAGCCTTCCACAAAATAGCCTGCTTGATAGAAATACCCAAGACTTGAGCTTATTTCCAACCTTGGGTCCAAAGACCAGAAAATTTTGATTCCTCGCCTGATGAAGAAAGTAAAAACCCTTGCCTTGTAAAGAACCTATCATAGCTTTCAAAAATAAAATATTTTCTCCACAACCCAAAATAGAATCAACCCCTATTCTAACTTGTTCATTGTTGTCCACTTTCCAAGCCAAATATTTTTTAATCATAAGAAAGGCCTATACTAGTACCTTCCATTAAATGGAAACATTTTTTATGCTTTTTTGTGTATTTTTGATCCAATTCATAAAGGAACCTAGATGAATATACTTCTATTCAATAGTCTTATTCCATAATCCTTCTCTCGTCATAATCCTCCACAAGCTATTTGTTGTCAAATAAGAACAAAAAATATGGATATTTTTAAGTCCCCAGCCACCTTCCCCTTTTGGCCTAGCAATATTCTATCACTTAACTAATGGAATGCATTCATGTTCCTCGCATATAGTCTAAAGAAATCTAAAGCAGTGTTTTCTTTTCTCTAGAACTCCTTTGGGAATGAAGACCAAGGAGTGCCAAAACATAGAAATTACCTCAAGAACAAACTTTATTGAAGAGAAATAACACCCTGATAAACAAAATCTATAAAAGTAGTAAGTGCATAATCAAAAAGAAAAATTAGAGAATAAGAACATGTTACACAAGAATTTATCCTAGGAAACCCTTTCGGGAAAAACCCAGCAAGAATATCTCCTTATTGTATAAACTTGACCGTATTCAATACAATAATATCCTTTCACTCGCTTTTCTTTTGCGATTACATTTATTGCCAAATTCATTACCAAACCCTCATGCAAGTATTGTTTTATATACCAACAACATAATAAGATGTTTTATAATACCATGGGCGTAAAACCATTAGCCAAAATTACATTAACCAAAAAATACCCATATGGGTCTAAAAGTAGCTTAAACCCCCAAAATAATTTCTAAGGATGCAGAACCCCAGCAAGTATAGAGGCATAGTGTAAAGTCCTTTCAGAGTTAGCCCCACCTGAATAACATGGAAAACATTCAACACAAGTCCAACATTTACAAGTGTTAATCTCCCACCAATAGACAACCATCTTTACGCCAATGAATCCTAACTTTAATCTTCTCTAAAAGCCATCCCTAATCTCTCTTCCTGTAAATATTTGGCTTCAGTAGAAAACCCAAATGCTTAAAGCCTTCTTTGAAATCTAAGAGATTAAAAGGAAAAATTATAACCAAACCTTGTTTAGTCTCCTACTCTAGACCATTAAAGCAAATAGAGGATTTTTGAAAATTAATCTCCATGTCGATAGCAATACTATAAGTGTCCAAGATTTCCTTCAAATTTCTAGCTTCCCTTAAACTACCATTTGCGAACAACAATACATTATCAACAAATAATAAATGAGATAAATAAAAAATCCTACTTTCATCCCGGATATGGATCTTACCCTTTTTGCATCCAATAGCTCTACTCAATCCCTCAACAACCAAAAAAAAAAGTAAAGGAGATAAAGGATGTCCCTATCTCAGTCCTCTGAAGGGTCTAAAAAAATTGGAATTTGATCCATTGATAAGAATAGCAAAAAGATACAAAAGAAATGCATCTCATAATCTACTTTACTATCATATAACTAAAACCCACATGTAAGAGCATCAATCTGAAATACAACCAGCTAGTTCTATCATAATATTTAGATAGATCTAGTTTAAGGACCATTGTGGGAATATTTTTAGTTTTAATAGAGTGAAGGGCCTCTTATGCAACTCCTATGGCTTCAAAAAAAATTCTACCTGCTATAAACCAAACTGCTCCTAGGAAATAACTTTAGAGAAAATCTTATTCAATCTAATAACCAAAAACCTTACAATGATTGTATAGATACAATTACATGACGAAATAGGTCTAAATTCATCAAAGGTTTTAGGCTTCACCTTTTTGGGAATCAAAGCTAAAAAAGGAGTTAAAAGTGCCCAAAACCTGACCACTCAACCTAACTTCCTATATTACTATGAGAAGATCCTCCTCAACAAGATCATAGAAAACTAGGAAAAACTCCACAAGCCATCCATCAGGCCCTAGAATTTTATCCTTTTTGAAAGAAGTTAGGACAACTTTTAGTTCTTCCTTTATGACCTCCTTCATAAGTAACTAATTATCCCCCTTCGTCACAAATTTGGGGAAGAAAGTAGTTAACTTTAAAAAAATTTCAATATTGACTCTATCAGGTTCTTTATAGATAGATTAAAAATATTTTACTCCCAAATATACTAACTTGGAGAAACTCCTAATGAGGACCCTTCTTCATTCTGTATCTCCTAGATAGTGTTAACCTTCTTCCTATGATTAACAAAATTATAAAAAAAAACTTAGTTTTTTCTTCACCTTTTTTTATAACCATACAACTCTACTTTTCATTCTCCATTCAGCTTCCCCCCACTCCAAGAATTTGTTCTTCTTAATTTCTAGTTCAACCAGTCTTGTTTTCTCATATTTAAATAAACCAACCTCATTATTTATATGAATTTCTAAAATATTCTTCTCCACCAACTTAAGATCTCTATCCATACTCTCCTTTTTAACTGCAATTCAAGATGCCGCAACTCCTTTTAATTTTTTCAAAGCAACAACAAATTGAAAAATCGTCGATAACTTGGAACTTTGGTGATAACCAATCTATTCTTTTTTTAATCAGTTATTGAAAATCTTCTTCCTCCAACCAAATTTAATTGAGCTTAAAAGGACTAGCAGGTTTTTCCTCCTAACTTTCTGATTGAAGTATGGGAGAATTATTTGAGCCACCTCCAGTCTCAACCCATGATCGTTTTCTATCTATTTCATCATATAATGACTCTGACATCAAAAATGTATCCAATCTCTTTGAGATCCAAGCTACCCCAACTCTATTATGTCTCCATAGGCAATAAATTTATTGGTTCTAAATCAATTAAACTAGCTTCTTCAACATTATGTCTAAATTAATATGCAAGTTTATCAAGTCTTACAGATTCTCCCCATACCTCACTTATATTCATAGTAAAATTTAAGTCCCCACCAATGATAATTAATTCATCCCTAACACACCTCTAGGAGAAAATATCATCCCAAAAGACCTGTCTATTTTCATAGGGATCATAACAATTAATAACCGATAATGTCAAATGCAAGTCTTTAAAAAAGAATTATGTCCACAAGCCTAAAACATAAAGGAATAATTAATTAAGGATACTGAGTTCTTCTAGCCAATCAAAACACCCCCTAAATTTTTGGTAGCATCTAGAGCTAAGAACTCCCAATCCCTAAGCAATTTACTTAACCCTTCAATGACTTTTGCACTTGTCCTTATGGTTTCTTATAGAAGGATAACATTTGGATTATAAATTTCTACCAGCCTAGCTAAGGCAAGTATTTTAGAGGGATTTCCAAGACCTTGGATATTAAGGGATATCAAGATCATTTAAACATCTTAGAGGGGTTTTATCTCGCTCTGAGGGCCCCTTTAATAGATTTTTGGGTACCCTACTAAATTTCCCTCAAAGCCTTCTCTTATGCATGAAATAAAAAGATTTTCTACTTGCTGAAAAAGTGAAAGAGTCCTTTATAAGGTCCAAACCTAACCCTAACCTTCCAATAACTACACAAGTTCTCAACTCAAATTCACTTTTCCTAAAATGTAACAAATATCTGTAAGAGGAGCCTGTCTCCAAACCATCCCTTGAAATAGATACCTACCTAGAAGATTCACCTGATAGGTTAGAAAGACTTCCCCCAATAGTAGAAATATTTGGATCACAATCCCTATTCAATGTGTTTGAGGTTGTTGACCCATTGTCCAAATCCCTAGAAAAGTCCTTGTCCTTGAGACTTTCCTTCAAAAATTCATAAGTGTACAAACTTCTTTATTACCTAATTTTTTATTATTCTCAACATGTATTACACAGTAATTGGCATAAGGCTTAGATAACTGACCAACAAACTTAACAGTATCGGGTTATGATCCTTTCATAATTTTCTTTATGACTTTGTCTCCTTCTCTAACAACCTACAAACAATGACATGGAGATAAAATTGTTAAAACTAAACATGACATTGATACAAAATGAAGAAAGCTAAACATAACAAGGAGTGACAAAATAAGATGCAAACATAAAACAAGAGAATAACAAAGGAAAACCCCCCTTGGGGGATGTCCATACATTCCACTTTTTCCCATTAGCAATCTCGAATAAATACTACTTTGCCAAATCACATGTGTATGCAAGGTGACACCTCATCCTTACATACACATTGACACCTCATCCTTGGAATTTGACCCATATTACAAATGTGTGATTACATAGGTATTTAATGCCAACATTCCCTCCTTAATGACATATTTGTAATTTTGTAGTACAAACAATGTTGTTTTTTACACAACCCTTCATGAGCACAAGCTAAAATCGATCCTTTCAAAGATAAGTAGCCTTAACCCAATTACTCCTAGCTTGTAGGCCTATAACTTCCACCAACTATATCCAATTATTCCAATACCTAGCCACCCTACAAGCTACCTCTAACCTTCTAAACACATTAGCTTCACCTGTTACCCTCAACCATATACCGACAAGGTAACAAAAATTCCAAAAAACCATTTTTAAAACATTACAAATATTATTGGAGCTAACTCTAAGAACATTACACTAGACAACCACCACTAGCATCCACACTAGTCTCTTTTGGGCACAACTACACTAGTTACAATAGCATTAATAACCCTACAAGCTACACCAGTTATAGTAGCCAATAATCCAACTACACCAATTACAATAGCTTCTTCAGGTACAAGCTACACCAGTTATAGTAGTTAATACTTACCCTAGACTTGTGGTACAACCAAAAAACCATCTCAGACATTTTTTAGCAATTTTGCAAAAAATAGATCTGAGGTTTGAGATCTACACAACACACTAAAACAAGAAGAATACCAGCTACAAAATGAAACCTCATGCATGGACACCTCTGCAACTTGCACAATAAAACCACTAGAACAGACATTTCCAGCCTTAAACTCTAACACCTATTCAAAAAATAAATATTTAAATACAAATAAAACATAGTTTTGTCATCAAATCTCACTAGGTTTGTCGTTGTTAAAGCTCACACTCACAAGAAATAAACATTTGAATATAGATAAAACACAATGTCATTGCCAAAGCTCACCATATTTTCCACTGTTGTGTTGGAGAATATTACATTATTTGGTACATGCCAATGTACCACCTTGGTACAATATTAGATTAGATGTGTGTCTTAGATTAAAGTGTGAGTTTATATTTCATGTAATGTAATAATGTGCAAAAAATGCACAAGTGTCATATAATTATGTGTGCAAGTATTGTGAGTGTAAATATGCACAAGTGTCCATTATGTAAGAGTGCACATGTGCCCTTAGAATAGACAAGTGAAGAGTTACAAAGAAGAGTGAAGTTCAAGAGTGAATCATATAAGGAGTCACATAATATTATAAATTTGTGACTAAGCATTGTAATTGGCATTGAAAGTGCATTTCTTATTGCATGCATTAGTAGCCCTTTATTCTATATCATTTTCAATATTTTTTGAGCATTTCTATGTGATTATTCTATGAGTTATTTTGAATTATTTTTTTGTTTATTATTATCTTGATTGAGTTCATTATAGTGCAACTTTATATTTGATCCTATGGTTATTTTATTGTAATATTTCCATTAAGTATTAGGCTACCAAAGCTATCATGATGAAGCTCACTAGTTTTGTCACTATCGAAGCTCACCAGATCTACCACTACTGAAGCTCACACTCACAAAAAATAAACATCTAAAAATAGATAAAACATAGTGTCATTATTGAATTTCACCAGGTCTACCACTACCAGAGCTCATCAGATTTATCATTTGTAAAGATCACCATATCTATCGTTGTCAAAGCTCACTAGATCTATCATTGTTGAAGCTCACAGCTCTACCACTATAGAAGCTCAAAAATATTTAAATATAAAACCCTAGGATGAACAATCCTTAATCCAGATCTATCATTGTCGAATCTCACTAGATCAATTGATATCAAAGCTCACCGGATCTATCGTAAGCCATAAACCCTTGCATCTCTTCATACAATGTTATAAACTTTCCAGGTTCAAGACCAAAGGCTCTGATACCAGAATTTAAAATTGAACATGACATTAATAGAAAATGAAGAGAGATAAACATAACAAGGAGTGACAAAATAAATATGCAAACAAAAAATAAGAGAATAACGAGGGAAAACACCCCTTAGGGGATGTCCAAACATTCCATTTTTTCCATTAGCAATCTCAACTAAATACTACATTGCATCTTTTATAAGGAAAACCCTAGCATCTATTGTTGCCAAATCACATGTGTATGCAAGGTGACACCTCATCCTTACATACATATTGACACCTTATCCTTGGAATTTGACCCATATTACAAATATGTGATTACATAGGCATTTAATGCCAACAAAAGCTAGGCCCAAAATTTCTTCCTCCAAATTTCTAGTTCCATGTTCAACAACATTCTTTTTGCTTGTTTGTGTCAAATCAGGAAGCACTACTGAGTTCTGAAAAATAGGTATATCTTGATTTTTGTTAGCTGACTTGAAAACTCCACTAGTCATTTATTTTCTCCTCCATACTTTCTGTGCAAAATATTGAGAACATTCCTTAGTAATATGTCCATAAACATGACAATGAACACATCTAAAAGGAATCTTTAAATAGTCTAGGATTTGATTATAAATTGTATTCCCCATAACTATCTCTATACAATCCGATAAGCCTTCACTGATATCCATCTTGACCAAAACTCCAACTACAGAACAAAAATACTAGATTTGAAAGAAACATCTATATCCAAGGTTTCACCTAATGAATCTCCAATCTCTTTCAAAGCTCTTTCTAACCATAACTCTATTGATAGACCTAGAATTTTTACCCAGATTGGGATTCTCCTAGCAACTTCAGTCCTAGGATCAAAGCAAGTCGTCCAAGCCTTTGAAGCTAAAAAACAAAATCCCCAACACCAATGACATCCCAAAATTTTCTATGCATATTCCTCAGATCAAAAAAGGAAACCTATCCATCCTTTGGCAAGTAAGTGAAAAATCAACCCATATCCTAAAATTGGGTCCCATACCTTCTACAACCATTCATTTAGTGTATTATTAGCTATTTGACATCCATGAAACTTCCTAGTAAGGGCCTTCCCCAAAAAATCCAAAACTTGTTCCATCCTTAGGTATTCCCCAAGTACCATTATGATCTTTGACCTTCTATTTTTAACCACTTTGTGTGCCTTACACACTTTAGTAACTATATTTGTAGTTTGTACCGATTTAAAGTTTAGATCCATTCCACTTAGGGCCTCTAAATCAAGACTTTTACCAATAAAACCATAACCAAACAAAGGAAACGTTGTCAAACAAAGTGAGTCTATGTTGTTTGGAGTCTGATCAAGTTTTTCTTCCACATAATGAGATGCTTACTCATTCATTAGACCCATCACTTGAGTAGAGTGTTATGATACACCTGAGAGTGAGTAGTTAATAGGACAATTGACTTGATCTGAACCTATTTACATAGACTCCCCTCTATCCACTAAATTTTGATAACGTACAGTATTATTTTGGCCACTCAAAAAACCCAAGGACCCCCAATTCTCAACTTCTAAGTCTTATACAAAAATAAGACCTTAGGCCTTTGGAGTTTACCCCTCAAAGGGGTTCTTTAAGAAGTCCAAACGTTCCTCTTCATTCTCCATCAAAACAATAAATCAATTTCCTAAACTTTTGCATGCTCCGATTCTAGAAAGAAAGTTGTCCAACCTTCATTTTCTTCACATGAATAGATCTGACCGCACTTTGGTTTTGAAAAAATATTGATGCTTCTTATGTCATTTTTAAAATATATTATTCAAAAATAGGACCCACCTTCATTTTACTCACATGAATAGATCTAAGCACATTCTATGTTACACTCCAAACCTAGCCGTCGGCTAGGTATTCCAAGCGTAATAAATTTCATATATATAGTAGTAGTTTATTCCAAATGAAATCATCAATTTAATTATTTTTATCTCTGCAATTCGGCATTGCCTTCACGACGGGATCTGCCCTCCTAGTGGCAATATAATTTTATTGTTTTCGTTTTCTTCGCATTTACCTTGTCGATTCGATTTACTGTTCTCTGCATGGTTGTATATTAAATATTAATTTATTTTTTTAGAGAATTCTGAAGGTGTAGCCTTCCAAGTGGTATCAGATTTCAAACATCGATCCAGAAGCTCATCATTGCAGGCGTCCTTGTCAGCAAGCTGCAACCGCTCTTCCACTGTAGTCACGATCCATCCGGCATCACTGACAGCCGCTGCAGTCTCTAGCAGTTGCGTCTTCGCAACAGCAAACATCTTTTGGCAGCACGCTGCAGCACGCTACAGTCCGCAGCCATCTCAACTCGTCAGTGGCTTCTGTAAAAATTTACCAGTCACGAAGCAACTAAAATTTTGGTGAAATTATTCTGCTATTCCTTACGACGTTGTTGGCCACTCAAATTCCGGAGTAACGGCGATTTAGGAGTTGTTCATATACTTAAATTCTGGAGTAGCGGTGATTCAGGAGTTTTTCGTGTACACGCCACCACCTCCTAGCTTTCGGATCACACTTGGCCCAGAATTTTCATTAACTCACGCACAATACGCAACGAATATCAAATAGTTTTGATGACTAATCAAACGACAGGAAACGTAAACAAATTAACGCTAAATCTAAGGTACAAACCGTGCGCATTATTTTTTTTATTTTGCATTGGGGACAAATATCCCACATTGGGTGTGTATCGATAGCACGAGAGTTTATAACGTGGAAGGCGCAATAGCAAAGGTGTGACTTCGGTCACACAGTGGCTCCTCTCTCACGAAAACCATGTACCCTTTACTGACGGTTTCGGTTGATGTGCTATCAGTTGAGGTGGTCTAACCGATCCGTTCCTTGTCATGCCGCTCTGTTGCTTTCCATCCTTTCTCCAGCTGTTCTGTCATTTCTCATCAATCGATCACTTCTCGCCCCTTGTCTCGCTTGTTGGGTCGTGTCGTGTCTCATCGGGGGTCATGTCGTTTCTCAACAGCCGATCGTTTCTCGCCCCTTGTCTCGCTTGTTGGGTCGTGTCGTTTCTCAACAGTCGGTCATTTCGTGTCATGTCTCATCGGGGGTCATGTCATTTCTCAACAACAGCCGATCATTTCTCGCCCTTGTCACATTGTCACTGTCACGTGTGTCCTTTGTCTAGTCGAATCATGTCTTGTTGTGTCCTAAACACGCCTTGTCTAGTGTAAAAAAAAAAAATTGTCAAAAGTTGCTGTCAAATAGGAAGCCCAAATCCAAATTCAATTCCGCGTCGCAGTTGGAGCGACAGTTGAAGCGGAACACAAAATTTTTGCCAAATTGTTGTAGAAATTGAAGTTCAAGGATTACTAAGCAGGAAATTTTGAACAGTGCATGAGTAGGAGTTGGATCAAAGGACCGGACGGTCGACTATCAAGTTCAAAGATTCCCAATAACAACGCAAGAAGACCTAATCACAGCCCAGGTACAAAAAATTCTCTTTCTGCTTTCAAAATTGGTAGTTATAATCCACATCATCCACTGGTAGATCCTATGGCTACTAATCCTACCCCAACTCACGAAAACATCACACAAGGAAACTCAAGTAACTCAGCCGTTTCCAACGATGATTCTCTTCGACTCCTACTAGAAGGTATGAACAAAATTAGTCTCACCCTAAAATCCCTAGTGAAAGCACAAAACCAGCCTAATCCCAATACTAATCACCAATATCACTCCCATGCCCAAAGGAATGAAGACAATGTTGATCAAAATGATGATTGGGAACAACAAATAGGCACTTTGGATAATTCCAGGGATCGCTATCATAGACAACGGTATAACCAAGATCAAGAAAGGGATACGGGTTATCACCAACCAAGAGGCCCTAATAATTTTCCACACATTGATATGCCCACCTTTGAGGGTCATGATCCTCGTGGTTGGATAGCCATAATGGAAGGCATTCTCGACTTATATCAAATTAAGGAAATTGATAAAGTGCCTTTCGCAACATCAAAATTAGGCACTGAGGCCTACCAATGGTTTGTATGGCTTAAACGAGAGAAAGGAGCTACTATTAACTGGAGAAAATTCACTACCTCTTTTTTAGAAAGATTTGACGAAGGAGCCACATCATCATATACAGTACGACTGTTATCTCTTAAACAAGAAGGATTGGTTAGTGAATTCATTTCGAAGTTTAAAAGTTTACTACCATACACTTTAGACCTCAATCCCGACACAGTGGTAGGAGCTTTTCGTAATGGATTGAAAGAAAATATTCGAGTGGAGGTAGACATGCACAATCCAACCTTGCTGAACGATTGTATAAGAATAGCTAAGCTGGCCGAAAAGAGACATCAGTTGTCTGCACGGCGTGACACTTATAGTCGTCCTCCGTATCGCAACAATTCCTTTCGTAGAAATGATCAACCATCAAGATACTTTTGTTATAAATGTCGCACTCATCACCCCAGGGAACAAGCTTGTGCCCAAAAACGAAACTTTCATATTGAATGCGATCACTATGAAGGAGAAGAGGAAGAACCTTACCAACCAGAAGAACCTATGCCAAAAGAACTACCAAGTACTCTAGAAGAAAAAGAAGAGGATACAATGGCGATCTCCGTGCATGCCCTCATGGGTTTAACCGCCCACCATACCATCAAGGTACCAGGATTTCTCCACCAGAAAAAGGTGAATGTGCTAATTGATTCTAGTAGTACCCATAATTTTATCGACATCAAAACAACAAAAGCTTTGAATTTATTCATTAACTCTTCCAACAAAGACAAATTCCAGGTTCTAGTGGCCAACGGGGTGAACGCACAATGTGTTGGGTGCACATCTCAAGTTTCCATAAAGAAGGGAACTTATACCTGGTTTGGATCCCTTTTCGTCATGAATTTGGGGAACTCTGATGTCATTTTGGGAGTTGAATGGTTGGAAACATTAGACACGGTTAGCTTCAACTTCAAAAAATTATTTGTGGAATGGAAGGAAAACGGATGAGTCATTCGCTTACAAGGCATTACTACTCCTCCCTCACAAATGGTGAGCTCTCATAGTATGGAGAAGATGTTAAAAAAGGGTGGATACGGGTTTATAGCTCAAATTAATTGTTTGGAAAAACAATCTCAAGCAACTTCGGATATTCTTGCTCCAGAGTTACAGGACATCATAACACATTACGAAGAGGTTTTCCAAGAACCTAAAGGATTACCACCTAAACGATCTCATGACCATGCCATCCATTTGATTCCATGGAGTGTCCCACCTAACAATCGTCCTTACTGCTATCCTCAACCACAAAAGACAGAAATCAAACAGATCATTTAGGATTTGTTGGATCACGAAGTCATTCGTCACAGCACTAGTCCTTATTCCTCACCTATCGTTCTGGCTAGACGAAAAGATAACTCTTTGCGTATGTGTCCTGACTTTCGTTCTCTCAATAAACTCACTATCAAGGACAAATTCCCCATACCTGTCATAGATGATCTACTCGATGAGTTGCATGGTGCAAAATTCTTTACAAAATTAGACCTTCGCTCCGGATTTCACCAAATTCGTGTCAGAGAAGAAGATATTCCTAAAACTGCTTTTCGTACTCATGAAGGTCATTACGAATTTTTGGTCATGCCTTTTGGTCTCACCAATGCCCCATCCACATTCCAAAGTCTCATGAATCAAGTGTTTCGACCACTCCTCCGTAAGTTTGTGTTAGTCTTTTTTGATGATATTCTCATATACAGCAAAACATGGACAGATCATTTACATCATGTGGATAAGGCCCTTCACATTTTACACAAAGAAAAATTATTTGTTAAATGTTCCAAATGTTCATTTGGTTTTCAAGAAGTCGAGTATCTTGGTCATATAGTTTCACATGAAGGCGTCAAAGTGGATCCCAATAAGATTAAGGCAATTCAAGAGTGGCCTTTAGCTAAAACCATCAAGAAACTTCATGGTTTTTTGGGTCTCACGGGCTACTATCGCAATTTTGTGCACAACTATGGTAAGATTGCAGCACCTCTCACCGCACTCACAAAGAAGGATGCTTTTCGTTGGTCAACAGAGGCCTCTCATGCCTTCGAAGCTCTTAAGAAGGCCATGTGTACAACTCCGATATTAGCAACTCCCAATTTTCACAAACCATTTATTATCAAATGTGATGCATCGGGGAACGAGAATTGGGGCTATACTAATGCAATAAGGTCATCCTTTGGCATTTGAAAGTAAACAACTTTTTGGGAAAAATTTGGGAAGATCAACATACGAAAAAGAAATGTTGGCTATTCTTCACGCAAGAGAAAAATGGAGACACTACCTAATCAGTAGCCGCTTCATTATAAAAACAGATCATAGTAGCCTCAAGCATTTTCTGGAGCAAAGGTTTTCTTATCCGGAACAAAATAAGTGGTTAACCAAACTGTTGGGCTATGATTTCGTTATCGAATACAAGAAAGGGAAGGAAAATATAGCCGCTGATGCGCTATCCAGGAAATATGAAGATGAAGTAGTCATTAATGCTATTTCAGGTCCTTGCTCCCAATGGGTGAATCAATTACAAGATGAATGGTTTTCCAATAGTGAAACTGCTCAGATAATTCAAGAATTATCTATAGGGTCCTCCAAACACCCTTTGTTCTATTATGAAGATAAAATCCTCCGAAAGAAGAACCGCATTTACATTCCACACAATTTCGACCTCAAATTGAAGATCCTCGATGAATCACACACCTCTCCATCAGCAGGACATTCAGTATTTTTGAAAACATATTTAAGGGTCAAACAATCATTTTGTTGGAAAGGATTAAAAGCAGAAGTCAAACAATGGGTAGCAGAATGTGAAGTTTTCCAGCGCAATAAAGGAGAAACAATCAAATCACCAGGGTTGTTACAACCATTATCCATCCCTAAACGACAGTGGGAACATATATCCATGGATTTTATTGAAGGTCTTCCAAAGTCAGAAGGCAGGACAGTAATCTTCGTCGTCGTAGACCGGTTATCCAAATACGCTCACTTTCAGGCTTTACAACATCCATTTTCCGCAAGCAAGGTGGCAAAGGTATTTATGGATTCAATTTTCAAATTACATGGTATGCCAAAAAATATTATAAGTGATAGAGACCCCATATTCACTAGTAACTTTTGGCGAGAATTATTTCGACTTAGTGGTACCAAATTGAACATGTCTTCAGCCTACCATCCACAGACAGATGGTCAAACATAAGTAGTTAACAAATGTTTGGGTACGTACTTAAGATGTTTTGCTCAAGATAAAAAATACCAATGGAGCCATTGGTTAGCATTGGCGGAATGGTGGTACAACACTTCTTACCATTACTCAATTAAGATGTCTCCATTTGAAGCATTGTATGGCACCAAACCTCCAACAGTCGCAGATTACGTACAGGGATCATCCAAAGTAGCCAAAGTGGATGATTGGTTCCAACAAAGGCAGTCTACACTCACCATCCTCAAAGAGAATTTAGTCCAAGCACAAAATTGCATGAAACAACAACAAGACTTGCATCGATCAGAGAGAACCTTTAATATAGGTGATTGGGTTTTCCTAAAGTTGCAACCTTACAAACAATCCTCATTAAGGATAAATTCCAGCCAAAAGTTGGCTCAACGATTCTATGGTCCCTACAAAATTGTGCGTCGCATTGGAGAAGTAGCCTATCAATTAGAGCTACCTACATCATCACGAATACACCCGGTATTTCATGTTTCATGTCTCAAAAAAGTAATTGGTCAGAAAATGCAAAGTCAATCAGAATTACCAGTGCTTGATGAGGAAGGTCGCATACATCTCCAACCTGAAGATATACTACAACATAGAATCTGAAGACTGAGATCACGTCAGATTCAAGAATTTCTCATTAAATGGCAAGATTTACCAAAGGAGGATGCCACATGGGAACCTTGAAAGTATCTTCTAGACATTTCCAGCTTTAAGGACAAAGCTTTCCGAGGAGGGGAGTCATGTTACACTCCAAACCTAGTCGTCGGCTAGGTATTCCAAGCGTAATAAATTTCATATATATAGTAGTAGTTTATTCCAAATGAAATCATCAATTTAATTATTTTTATCTCTGCAATTCGGCATTGCCTTCACGGCGGGATCTACCCTCCTAGTGGCAATATAATTTTATTGTTTTCGTTTTCTTCGCATTTACCTTGTCAATTCGATTTACTGTTCTCTGCATGGTTGTATATTAAATATTAATTTATTTTTTTAGAGAATTCCGAAGGCGTAGCCTTCCATTCTAGTTTTAAGAAAAAATAAAATATTATCACTTCTTGTGCTTTTTTTACTTTTCTTTGTGCTTCACTTTGCAAACCCTAGCTTTGTTGTGTGCACTCTGCAATTCTAGCCAACAAAATTCTTCAAATTTTTGTTCACATGCACATAAATATTCC
This sequence comes from Wollemia nobilis, assembly GCA_028583015.1. Taxonomy (NCBI): domain Eukaryota; kingdom Viridiplantae; phylum Streptophyta; class Pinopsida; order Araucariales; family Araucariaceae; genus Wollemia; species Wollemia nobilis. The sequence continues at coordinate 1,637,783 of JAQPPZ010000196.1, read as the reverse complement.
TCCCTAGCAAAGTAAATCCTTTCATTCCTTTGATTTATATCCTTTGTGCTTCACTTTTCAAACCCTAGTTTTACTTCATGCACTTCATGATTCCAACCAACAAATTACTTCCAAACAAAATTTAAATGTAAGAAAGAGGAATTCTCACCTCCTTCATAGTTTAGGATTTCATCAAAATTATAGATGGATCTTCAATTGTTATCGGGCAACGACAAAGATGGATCAACCACAACCTACTTCAACAACGATGACAATGGATCAACCACAGACTGTAGAGGTGGTAGTGGTGGAGGATCAACCACAGGCTACTCCTTTTTTTTTAATTTACCTACCACTATTTTAACTCTCATTAGCCAGTGATTTGAAACAATCCCTGTCAAGGTATTAATTTTAGCACAAGTGCCTGCATCTAGCCAATGATTTAAGAGCATGTAGTTGTCTTTTTTTTTTGCTATTAAGTTATAGCCTCTCCTATTATTGGTCCATGTGTAGTTGTCTTCTTCAAACTCAACCTGCCATAGATTATTATTTTGAATAAAAACTAAGAAATCTCTCATATTTTGGGTTATTTTTTTAATTCCTCCAAAATTTTCATCCAAATTAGTTATGTCTTTAAAATATTCTATTATCATGAATTGGGTTTTTTGATCTTTACTTCTCATAAAGGCTTTAATCCCACTCCATGTTTCCAATTTACCTGATTAAGTTGTAGGTCCATAAACATTGACAAAGATGAAATGAATATCTACAAAGTAGCATGTGACTGATGAGGATATCTAATGCTTAGTTTTATTAATGGTTGCACAAGAGGTTCTAACAATATTTCAACATGTTAGAATTCCCCTACCGCTCCTTCAGAATCCACAACATCCCATTCACATCTTGCCCATACTACTTTCATAGTTTTGGAAACTTCTTCCTTTGTCATTTTAGTTTTCTAAATACAAATAATATCAAGCTTATTACTTAAATAGAGGTCCCTAATACACCTCTAATTTGAGGGGGCATTAGCACCCCTTATATTCCATGATATGGTAATCATGTATCATTAGGGGCTATTGGCCCTACCTATGAATTACCATTATCATTTTGTTTGTTTGGTAAAGAGAAGTTCAACCAACTTTGATTGTGTTCTTTTCTCTACGTTTGTTCTTGCTTCCCTAGCTCTCACTTAATAATTTGAGGGTTTCTATTTTTTCCTTGTATCAGGAGTAAGTCTTATTATTTTATTTCTCAATATTCTTTCACAACTTTTCTTTTTATTAAATATATCCTCTTTTGGATTTGCTATAGAAACTTTTGACTTGTCATGCTCATTTTTTGATAGTTCCTTATTAATGGTAGAGGTATTAACATCTAACACTACATTTTATCTAACACTTTTCTTCTCATGAATGGTGCAGGTACTTTAAGAGAGTCTTCAAAATATGATAAGGCACATTCCTTAGGTTCAACGAGAATGTTCAGTCATAAATTAGGATCATATTGAATAGATAAATCCTTATTAATATTTTGATGTTGTTTTGTATCCTCTAAGCTATGATCTGCTTTTTATTCTTAGGCTAGAGCCTCAAAGGAATTGATATTTCTTCCAATACCCTTCCTTACTAGTCTCCACTATTTATTTACTTTCATCTACTTAGACCTAATATTTGGAATTTGAAAACCATTCTCATCCATATCCATTTGCAAGTTTATTTGGCAATTTTTTACATATGTTTTTGTTGGACTCTTCTTAAGACATGATCTCTCAATATGTCCCACCTCATGACATATTCTATATCTAAAATATATTTTTTCATAATATACGATCTAGGTCTAGAATTTACCCCCATACTTAAGAATGATTGATTTTGGTAAAGGTTTACTTATATCAATCATGATCAATATTTGAGCATAAATAGCCAAGAATCCATCTTTTGTAGTTTCTAAAATCTCAAAAAATTATCCTAGAGTGTTTCCTATTGCCTTGAAGGTATCCATTTACCAAAATTCAATGGGAAACCCATACATCCTAACCTAGACTAGTACTAGGGATAGATTTACATTTTTAGGTGCAAAGCCTTCATACTAGCATGTAAGGAAGAGTCCTGCTCTTCCCATAAACCAAGGAACCCCTTTTAGGTTTTATCTCATTCCTCCTAGGAACAAAAAATGGCTATGAAGAAACATATGGGAAGAAAGAATAGACTCACTCCTAGAGACTTCTAACTCATATCAATCCATTTTCTCAAGGACGAAGCCCTTGGATAAGACCCATTAAATTTACCAAAAACTACCATATCTTTAAGCAACAAGGATCACTTATATGTGTGGTCATCGCTAATTTCTACTGCTAGGTATGATTCTAAGGATTTAGCTATAAATAAATTTATGGGAAGAAAACTATAACTCAAAATCTATTGAAATTTACTAGTATATCCTATAGCGATTATATTATTTGAAAATAAACCTATAATAATTTGCATGTAAAACTTCTAAGATAATGAAGGGGGAAAATAAACTTAGCTAAAAAATTATACTCCTAGACAAAATATCTTACCTTGTTAATGCCTTATCCCTCTGTTGCTCCTCCCATCATCTGAACCCTTACTAATAATGAAATTTTATTTTTTACAACTTGAAAAATCATCACTACGCTTGTTCTTGATGGCTAACTTCATAGGGTCGTATCTCTCTCAATACCACTCATATTCCTTCATATGACCACTCATTTTAAAACTCTTCAAATTTTGCACAAATTTATCTAAGGATTATTTGAATTGGATAATCCTTTACATAGAAATGACTCCTAAAAGATGAGACATTTTTCAAGATAAATTTGTTAGCTTGTGATGTAGCAAGTAATGGGAGATAGAAATCACAAGATGTAGAATAATATGACAAAGTAAATTTGTGAGATGACTAAAAATATACTATAAATAGAAATAATGGAAATGTATACAAAATAGCTATGGAGTAAATGAATACACCATAAATAAAGCTACTGCTCAAGAATGAGCTTTGAGCATATCACACTCCATCTCATTACATCACACTCTACTACATCACACCACACTATTATACACTAAATCCTACTACTATATGATGCTCTGTCTATGGCCCTTTATATAGTAAAATAGGTTCCTTGGCCAACACTCTACCTAGTTGTGCAAGGGACAACTTGCACATATACAACTTACACATTGATACTTTTGCATTTCTAACATTGCATGAAGTAACTAGATAACTTCCCCCTAAAGTAATCTAATATCCTATGTACCAAGAAAGGTACATTTACATGATCCAAATGATGTAATATAATCTATTTCTAACACCCCCCATGTATTACATTATTTGGATATTGAAGACTTTAGTCTTCAATGTGGATATTTTTCCATTGGATAATGGAATTTGTATTCTCCTTCATTGCTTACTATGATCAGGTTCAGTTAATAATCTATATCTTCATATGATGTAAAGTAAGTTGTAGTTGGAGGTTCTTCTGACTAATGTATGTGTTCAACAATGCCATGTTTCTTTTTAGCATGTATTTTCTTCCTTTTCTTTCTTCTTCTTCTCTTGTGATTTTGCATTGGTGCTAGTAGAATTTCTACTTCATGACAAGTTAGTTTGTCATCACAATAATATTGTTCTTTATCTTGTTCCTTGTGTTGAGTAAGTACAAACACAATTAGTGATAGATACACCATCAAACATTATTCTGGTGAAAATATAACCAATCTTTTTTAATTTCATCATGTTGTGAAGAAAATATCATGAATATAATCAATCAATGTTGTAAAGTTACCTTCTTTAGCTTCTTTACTAAATAAGGAAAATTTCTCTTTGTCACTATTGGATAGATACTCGTATCCTTCTAGAGTATCTATTAAGTTTTGAGAGTAGTATTCTACTTCATGCAGTAGTTCTTCATTATTGAAAGCATTTCTCAAGATATCATCCATGATAGATCCTTGCAAGAATCTTAGAAGTCTACCTTATGACTCTCTGTATTAGGATATATGATTCCTATAAGCTTGATTTGATAAAACCTTTATTAATACTTAGTTTTGTAGGCTTCCTTATGACTCCCAAGTAATGTGAGTGTATACTCTTAAGGATTTTTAGGTTTTGAAGAAAGCTTATATTTTGTAACTTGATAATATTTGATAGATGCTAATATTACCAAGTTTTGTAGAATGTCTTATGACTCCCTAGTTTGTCCTGGATAAGATATAGTGGGTAGCATCAACATTAATAAAACATTAAGCATCACATAAAGCATCACACACATGAGAGACGTAATTTTTACATGGTTCACCCAAAGATGGCTACTTCCATGAAGAAAGTATTTATTCTAAATATTTCTCAAGTAATATTTTGGGAATTCTTCCCAATTACAATGTTTATGGACCTCTATCCAAAGGAGATACTGATCCCCTAAATTTGGTTTTTATATCTCTATCCAGAGGAGAACTCATTCTCCTCTGCTCTGGCTGATGATCCTCTAGAAGAAGAAGACTCTTGTCCCTACTTAGAAGACCTGTCCTCACTACTCTGGTTGATGGATCTCTATCCACCAAAGACTATTGTCCTATCTGCTCTATCACCTCCAAAGCTCTGTCTTAATTCTACACTAAACATAGTCTAGTTGGTCTAGCACAACTCTGCTCAATAGGTCCACTCATAACTTGCTCAAATATGTTCAAAAGGTTCACTCAAAATCCGTTCAAATTTGTTCAATAGGTCCACTTAGAACCTGTCCAAAGCTACTCAATAAGCTCACACAAAACTTGCTCAAATCTGCTCAATAGGTCCACACAACCTGTACAACTCTTCTCAACAAGCTCACACAGAACTTATCCAATATCATAGAAACATAAAGATAATTGTTAGAGACTCAATATGTTCTATTCTCAAAAACTCAATCTCTTTCTCAACTTAGAATATAGAATAGTTTATTTTATGGAACTTGAACAACCACTTCATACATCCACTTGACTAGGCCCAATCAACTCTACTCAACCAATCACTCAAGAAACAACTCTTGCTCATAAACCCTAGTCCAAGCATGTATCATCCAACTCAAAATGTTTCCAACAATGCTCAACAACAAATCTCACATAACAATGATACTCATGATATTTTCAAACACTAGTTCAAGTTCTTTGCATAACAACTCACTTCAACAACCATTCTCATTATACAAAGTTTTAATCACAACTCTCAATTTCATAAAACCTTGAAGCATTAACTCAACCACTTTTGAAAAGGAAACCCTAATCAAATATTTTTCACTCCAAACTTAATTTTCAATAAAGCCAATCAATCAACTCAACCAAAGAATAGTTTACCCATACCTTTTGAATTTCAAGAAGTTGATCTCACAAATTTGCCACACTCACAAATTTCTCTTTTCCAATCTCAATAAGGGTTAGAAGACTTCAATAAAAATCATAATGTAAAATACACCTTATTACTCCAACTTAATTTTAACATCCACCAAAGTCCTTTTAGAAGAAACCCTTATCAAAAATAATAGCCAACAAGTCTTAAAATAAATCTCAATTAAGCCTTTATTATAACTCCTTATACCTCCTAAAAGATAACTCTCAAAACAACAATTTCCAAATTATAGAACTCAAATAATCATCAACACTTCACCTTCAAAAATCAATCACCACAAATTTTATTTAATAAAGTTTATTAAAATTAAAAAACTTTAGAACAACCTTATCACTCCAACCTTAGGGCTTAAATCATAAAATTTTAGTTAAAAATTTGTACCTGCATCATGGGGTTTTGACCCCACGACTTGTCCTCATCGTGAGCGTCTTAGTCACGACTAAGGTTGCCACATGAGCTACACACTCTTTCACAAAGGGGGAAGCACCATGTGCTTCCTCTTTGCACTTCTCCTTGCCCATGTTTAACAAAAATGTGCGCCTTGGGCGCTTCCATAACACTGCCACCAAAAACCACTTCACGAGAATCAAACGCACGACCTCTGTGCTCTCAATGCCTTTGCGCTCTCCAAGCTACCACTAGGTCACACTTCCCAATGTGAATTGGGGGGTGATATCTCTCCGCGTTATCCTCTGCTTCCTTTGCTAAACGTTTTAAACCACACGAGCTCATTTTTGCATATGCTGCACAAATTTCATTCGAGCAAGGATAAATAATGAACAACTTTGGGCATATATTTATATTACCCTCCTCCTTTGTCTAGGATGTCGGTGCTTGATTTGAATGCATCACGTTGGCGCTCTAAGGCTTCGAAAGCCTTAGTAAAACCCAAACTTTGGGTTTTTAATCTCTAAAAATTTTGCGCTCGAATATATTTTAATTTTCTAAAACCCAACCTTAGGGTTTTAATCAAATGAACTTTATCCTTTAAAATCTAATTATATTATAATTAAAAATTATAATATTTAATTAGATTTTTATCACTTTGGTAAGTATTATAATAACAATTATAATATTTTTAACCTTCCAATGCTTCAGATGAATTGCTTCCATGGAAAAAACCTCTTTCTGACCCAATATTTTTGGGTGTAAAATAAAATATTTTAACCCATTATAAAATTCCATTAAACTTTGTACTCGAATTGAAGAAGAACTCTCACTGACATCTTTACATCAATGACAACTTTGGCTTAGGGACTCAAAATTTCCAACAAGAAAAAGAACAATGAAATAATGAAATACGTAAAAACCATAATTTAAAATAGAATGAATGCAGGGCTTACCCAAAAGCCTAAGCTCTACTCCAAATTACTATCAAGCATAATGGGGCGCCTCTATACACACATCAGGGCGCTTTTGTAGGTGCAACAAGGCACCTGTGGGGATCAGTAGGTGTCATAGAGCGCCTGTGCACCTTCTGCAAACTGTCACAAGACCTAGAAAAACTAATCTACAATTTCGACTAATGTTTTGCTCTAGAAAATCAACCAAAATTGACTTGCTAAATCTACCAACAAAAACTTGTTAAGCATTTTGAAGAAGTGATTTGAAAGGAATAAAACAAGTTGGCACCTACAAATAGAACAAGCTTTGTGGGCAGACAATATTACTTTTAAAATGTCCATTAAAAATTCTTCTTATGCTCTGGTGTATGGCAAAGAGGTAGTGCTACCTATTCATTTGGAAATTCCAGCACTCAAGTTGGCAAATATAGAGGAAGAATTCGAGGGAAATCCAGTAGAAACCAGGCTGACCCACTTACTACAACTTTAAGAGAATAGAGCTCAGGCATATGATAATTTTGAAAAGCATTCCTCAAATATCAAGGTATGGTTTGATAAGAAGGCTAGATTCAAAAAATTCCAGGTTGGAGATTCAGTTCTTAGGTGGAATGTTGATAGAGCAAAACCAGGCGAACATGAAAAGTTTGATTCTTTTTGGGATGGTCCTTTCAAAATAGTAGAGGCCAAGGAGTTCAATGTGTTCCAACTTGAGGATCTAGAGGGGAACATACAGTCGATTCCAATAAATGGTTTTCATCTCAAACTCTACTATGTTTGAAACATAAGCTCATTATAACATATGTATATACATTGTATTATATTTCCCCTTCTTTCTACACTTTGTATTTAATTTTTTTCTTTAACATTTTGAAAAGAGAAAAATATTCATAAAAATGGCTAAGTGTTAGAAAAGGATTCAGTGAGATTCCATTTTGCACGCAAATATACGTAAATTATGGAGGAACAACAAGCATCTCTATTTCGCATCGAAATGCACGAATATCTCAACAAAATGGAACCAACTGAAGAATTTCACGAAGCAATAATTCATTCCGATTGATATCAATTATAAAGATTACAATGTGGTTATAATAAGTTGGTTTATGAAACCAACTTGGTGGTTATTAAACCAACCTAGAGAGTGCCTACATGCACTATATTTTGCTTCAATATGCTTATAACAATAATGTAAGACATATATGCTAACATCCCACCTTATTACATTATTGGCAAATTCCAATAGTATATCGAAACTTTTCATATTTGATACGCCCAAGTGCTTTGGTAAAGATATCTACAACTTGCACATCAGTAGGAATGTATTGAAGCTGTATATGGTGCTTTGGAACTTCATCTCGAATGAAATGACATATGGTATCAACATGTTTGGTACGTTCATGAAAAATTGGATTTTTGACAAGATTCAAAACACCTTTATTGTCGCAAAACAAATGAAGAGGAAGATTCTTTGGAAGACCCATGTTTGTAAGAATGAGACTTAACCACATTATCTCATAGACTGCTTCACTGGCTACATGATATTCTGCCTCTATAGAAGATAAAGCAACCACATGCTACTTCTTACTATGCCATGAGACAGGTCCAGATCCTAGATGAAAAACATATCCAGAAGTGGATTTACGATCATCAATGGAGCCAACATAATATGAGTCCATGTATCCTAGTAAGAAAAACTTATTATTCTTTTTGTATTCCTTATAGTCCAATATTTGGTTGATTTTGTAAATTTTTGTAAAACAATCAACTTCTAATATCCCTTATTGCTCCTATTGAACTAAGCACTTTTCCCAAATTTTAAAGAGGTTATAATGTTGGATCTTTTGTCTCCTTTTGAGAAGTTTGAGACAATAATTTTATAAATTTCCAACCTTTGAAATACTATGATAAACCTCTCTTTTAAATAACCCTTTGGGAATTAATTTAAGTGTATCTAATTTCCAATAAATTAATTTGATGTAGTAACCCTTATGACTCCCTAATTTTTGGAAAAATTAGACCACAATAATATTTACAAAATATTAAATAATCTAACCCAAGTAGAATTCCTTATATCTCCTAGGTTAATTTGCAAATATTATTTTAGCTTGGTAAGTTATCTCCTATGTCTTTTGCTTTCATAATCTCAAAATTTATCCTTGATTTTAAAACCTTATATCTCCTTTATTTGAAAGCAATATTAAATGAGATAAATTACTTACCTTAGCTCCTTTATCACCACACTTGAATGGCTCTAAATTCAGTTGGATATAACAATTACAATACGTAACTTTTGGTGCTTGAGATGATGAGTGTGGATTGGGTCGACCTTGTCTTCAATGTTGGAGTGAAGAGCACTACAGATTTGAGAAGGTTTGACCTTCTTTTCTAGGAGCCTTTAATGCTCCTCCTTCCTTCCTTCCATGTTGTGCTTCGGATGTGTTTCACTGCACTATTCTCTGTCAGATGCCTTTGACTATGCTATTCTCTCTTCTTCACACTCTATCACTTCATGTTTAGATGCCTTTTAAGGTGGTGAAGGCTTTGATAAGTGTCACTGAGTATTACGTATGAGCTCTCTCCTTTGTAATGTAATAGTCCTTTAGTAATACTCTGCTAGCTTCTTGGTCACCTTGTAACGCACTGCTAGCTTCTTAGTCACCTTGTAACACATGAACACTTGTGTGGGCGCTTGTAACTCCTTCATGAGTTTTCTTGGACGTTAAGAAATGGATGGCACCTTAGAGAATCCATGCCAAGTGGATTTCAACCTTTTTGCATGGAGTTCTTTCATTGTAATGCTTCCAAGGAGAGTATAACTCCTTTTTGTATGCCTCTTCTTTTCTTGCTATGTTTCTTGGAGTGCAAGCAATCTCTTCTCTTGTTGGTAGATCGTTGAGGTGATTTTGGAGCTTCAAATGGCATTGTAGGTGATTCTTTTGGTGGATAATCTTCACCAAGCTAGCAATCTCTGAATATATCACTTATTCTCCTTGTTCCTTGTTCCCTTCAATGTGCTCCTTTTACGTTGTTCATCCATATTGATTGAGGTAGAATCTACCACCTTTTTTCTTGTAAAAGAGAGCTCCCTTTTTATCTACGTAAATGCAGGTTGATGATCAACTGATATGTGCATTGCCTTTTGCAGGTTCATCCATCCAAGATGTGAAGTGTGAGCCCCTTCAAATGGCTCCTTGTGTCGTGGATGAGGAGTGCTTGATATTCGACCTTTCTTGCTTGATGTTCGACCTTTCTTGGCTGGATTTCCCTATAATTTTTGTGCCTTTAGTGGCACCTTCAATCTACCCTTTTCCTACGAATAATGTAGTGCAATACCTTGTAATAATACGTTCTTATTGCACCCTTTTTGCACTCCTTCTTGTAGGTCTTGTAGTCTAATTTTGTAGCAGATTTTGAATGCACAAATGAGGGTTTTGAGGACATCCCTTTGGATAGACTCCTTGCCCTCTTTTCTTGGATATTTAATGATAGATCCAAGCTTTACAAATGTTGTAGATAGAAGTTTTTTTCTGCTACACTTAACCCTGTAGTGCTTTGGATTTGAGACTCACCAAGTCTCAATATTTGAAGCTTCTTTTGGTTAGTTTTTATTCACTTGTACTAACCAATTTTGGTGGCTTCTATTGGCCACTATGAGTTGCAGATTTTTGTGCTTTAAGAGTGTCTTTAGACACTTGATGCAAACTAGATTTTGTACCCTTCTCAAAAGCACAAAACTAATTTCTTTTGAGAGTAATAATAGTGCAAATGAATCTAACAATTTTTACTTTTAATGCACTAATAATTACACCTTATCACTCCAATCAACTCTCAAGATAATGCACTTAATCAATTTACTGCAACTAATCAAGAATAATATGAAATGAATCTTCAAGAATTATTCTGCAATTCTCTTATAAGCAAGGTAGTAGGAGCTAGTCTTATTTTTCTTTCCAAAGTAGATGATAGGTAGTTGATAGATAGTTTGAAATTCTGAAATCTAATCAACTCCTAAAGTGAAAATGAACCTTAAAGAAACCTTTCTCTTTTTGCACTTTTGAAGACTGTAATTCAATTCTCCTTATTGCAACTTTAATCCAAATTAAGGTGCTTAAAAAAATATGATAAGTAATCCACTTTAATGAATCTACTTGCACCAATAGTTGCTTACCTTTTTTTGAAAGCCCTTTTCACCACTTCTGTAGAGGATGTAGATCTTGGTGTCTAAGATCACCAAGTTGTTGCCTTGAGTAAGATCTTGTAGCTCTTTGTAGGCTACCTTGAACAACTTCATCTTCACAAAATGATGGTCTCAAACTCTCCTTCACGAGCCTAGGATTTTGGTGGCTTGTTCTCCTCTTGTAGTCTCCTCCTTTTGCTATAGATTTGAAGAGATCTTTTTTTCTAAAGTGGTGCCTTTTTGCTGTGAGAGGTAATCTCCAAATCTCCTGGATTTGGTAGGCTTCTTCTGTCTGAATATTCCTTCAAGATTCTTGTCGAATTCTGACTTCAAACAAGATCTTCTTCTCAAGATTTTGAATGTCTTGAGGTCTTCTAATATTTGGCACTCCTTGCCAAATTTTTCTTCTTGGGCTTGTTGTCGGATGGCGATAATTGTCCCAAATATTTCACTATCTCCAATAGTGAATTTCTCTAATGAGTTCTCCTTGGAACTCCTTTGATGATATCTTTAGTAAGGCTCTCCAAGCCTTTTACTGGATGCTCATAGAGACCTCTCTAAGGCCTTTGATCTTGTAGCTTCTTCTGGTCTTCCTTGAGACCTTATCTTCAACCTTCTACTTATGGAAGTGTTGGTGGTGAGATCTTCTCTTGGATCTCTGATTTGTTGCTTCTGGATTTGAGCAGACTCTCCTAGTCCTTCTTCTTCTTCCAAGTTTAGAAGTTCTTCAATGAGATCTTCTCCTGATCTCTTTTGCTTTAGGTGTTGGATTGATTCTGAAGAAGATACTCTTCCTAACCTTTTTGTAGGAAGCTTTCCCAACTCATTGAATCTCCCTGTTCCTACAACAAAGTATTAGTACTAAAATCTACTTCTGAATTAGATACTCTCTTCTAGAGTCTTCTTTAGGATCAAGGCTTCTATGGCCTTTTTTAGTATCAAGGCTTCTATGGCATTTTCTTTATCAAGGCTTCTATGGCCTTTTCTTCTAGTATCAAGGCTTCTATGGCCTTTTCTTCTGGATCAAGGCTACTATGGCCTTTTCTTTTGGATCAAGGCTTCTATGGCCTTTTTTTTGATTAAGACTTCTGTGGCCTTTTTTCTTGTGAAGTTTCCAATCTAGCAATGGAGATCTCCTATCTCCCAACTTCACCATAATTCTTCTCCAGAAGTCTCTTATGTAGTATTCTTCTCTTGCAACAACTAATCTCTACACTATGAAGGCACTCCGACCTTCGGGCAATAAAGTTGAAATCTCCTAGATTTCTGTTGTAGGAGGTGTCCCAATCATCTAAGAATTAATGTCCTGCAATAAAAGAAACTTCAGGTAAATTTCTCCAAATCTCTTAGATGAGCTTCACTAGTTGATTCATCAAACTAGTGGATCAAATGTTGAGTCCTAGTCTTCACGAGTTTTCCCTTGTAACTCTATGGAAAGACTCTAGCCATATGCAATCTCAATATTTCAAAAACTAATATTTCTTTCAGTCCTTACTTGTGGCTCTCTCTAATTCTACCACCTAGACTCTTCTGAGAATTTTTGATAGTGATTGGTCCAATGGCACGTCAGGTTGACAAAAACTCAGGGTCAATGATAATGGTGGTTTTCCTATTGATCTACCATAGCTCTGATACCACTGTTAGATTTTTATGTAGCAAGTAATGGGAGATAGCAATCACAAGATGCAGAATAATATGACATAAAGTAAATCTATGAGATGACTGAAAATATACTATAAATAGAAATGATGGAAATGTATACAAAGTAGCTATGGAGGAAATGAACACTCCATGAATAAAGCTACTGCTCAAGAATGAGCTTTGAGCATATCACACTCCATCCATTACATCACACTCTGCTACATCACACCACACTGTTCTACACTACTTCCTACTGCTATATCATGCTCTATGTCTATGGCCCTTTATATAGGAAAATAGGTTCCTTGGCCAACACTCTACCTAGTTGTGCAAGGGACAACTTGCACATATATAGCTTGCACATTGACACTTGTGCATTTATTACATTGCATGAAGTAACTAGATAACTTCCCCCTAAAGTAATCTAATGTCCTAAGTATGTACCAAGAAAGGTACATTTACATGATCCAAATGATGTAATATAATCTATTTCTAACAAAATTTGCCCTATGTTGCCCTAGTTTTGAACGACTATCTTCACATGGTCATATCTCCCTCAATACTTATTGGATTCTTTTGAATGACCACTCATTTAAAATATTTTCAAATTCCACATAAAATGATACAAGAACCAACTTAATTGGACAACTCTATGTAAAGATATGGCTCCTAAAATATGCTTCATTTTTTTATTACCCTAGCTCTACCGATTCACAATTTCCTCATTCAAATTATATATATATATATATATATATATAGGAACGAGTGCAAATCAAAAGTGAATGTAATCTATAAGTGAGCATCACAGGGTCATTTTTAAAAGTCCTAACTAGAAGTAAGGATGCATTAGTTGGAAGAATAAATTCCCTGGTTGGGAATAAGATGAAGAGTGAATTTATGACAAACCCTATCCAAGTAACATATATTATCAAGGATGAGATAATTGAGAATCACATAATGGTTCTTAAGATCATAGGATTAATATGTAAACTCCATGGATAGTGACCATATTGTTTAAAGATTCAAAATTGGATCAAGTGGAAGGGGATATTGAATTCAAATTACTCCATGGATTTTATTTTAAAAGTATTTTCCTCATCATATTTTCTAGTTCACAAATCATAGAGAAAATAATGGCTAGTGGACCATGGTTTTGGGTGAGAGATGTATTATATTTAAGACCATGGAGAGAGGAATTTTTTTGTGGAGACAAAAACTATTAAAAGTCTTATGGTGTGGATTAGGCTTTTTAGACTTCCATGTTATGGAGACAAAAGTATTAAAATTCTTTTTGTGTGAATTAGGATTTTTAGACTTCCATATTGTGGAGACAAAAACTATTAAAAGGCTTATTATGTGAATTAGACTTTGTAGAAATAAATATCAACTTATTTATTAAGAGTTTTTAAAGAACATTGACAATACTCTAGAGTAGTTCATCCAAGAAGGACCAACTATTGAGGAGCAAACACATGTTGTATACAACCAAATATGTGTTGCCATAAATATTTCAAAACCTTTGTTATAATCCATTAAGACTAAATCTAAATCAGAATAGGATCAATAAGTGGATTATGAAAATATTACATTATGTTGTAAATATTATGAGACTAATCACATGGTAGGAGATTACAAAATAAAAATGATGAAGAGAGAGGTGGAAAATTTTGGGCATGAGATAAATTTTCAATGTGAAGCAAGGAGATCATACCATAGTAGAAGTTGGGTTAAATCAAGAATTTTCCACTTCCAAGAAAGTGGCAAAGAAAACCCCTTTACATCATCAATTGATGAAGGCCATTAAAGTTTATTCAAATCAACCATTGGAAGAAATTAAGGGCATTAGGGATAAGGAAATACAATATGTAAGTTCAAATTTAGGAGTTAAGGGTGTAAAGGAAGATGGTGAGGCAGATTTTAAATAAGAGGTAAAAGAGATAAAGGTTAGTCTAAGCAAATCATCTTAATTTTCCTTTAGTATAAAATACTCTTCTTACAACGAAGAGCAATGAGGGTTTCGTCTATGGGTCAAGTGCAGATGGTGACAAAGGCTATTTTTTGGGGCCTACGGGCCCTAGCAGACATTTATTTTTGTTTTTTTTGCCCAAGATAAATGCAGGATATGTTGTAGGAGACCCACGATGGGTTAGGAATTTTTCATTCAACAAATCTTCATGCTACGGACTTGATTGAAAACTACTTCCAATTTGTTGCCCAAGGAAAAAGTGAAAATCACACCTTTCCTCGACGTTCGAGGCATGGATTAAAGAGACCCAGAAACAAGTTTCAAGTTGCAGATCAAATAAGAGAAGCCTCCTTAGGAAAAGAAAAAATGGTTCAGAACTCAAGCAATCCCGCTGCTAAGGAACGCCCCCAAAACAAATCCACTATGGAAACCCCTTTCAAGGGTAAGGATTTTGGGGATTCGACCCCAAAAATGAATTTTAGGGATGCCCTCCATGGTGGATAGTCCTAGACTAATGCTAATATTAATCTTAAGGCACCTCGTAGACCTCTAAGAATGCCTAAGATTGATCCCAAAAAAACTGAGTCGGGATGTCTAAGAGCAGCTGATGGAACCCCAATTGTTAAGCTAAAAATGGGTGACATTCAGGATGGCATAGAAGATCTGGAAAGAAGAGGATTGATTTGTCATTTCTTGGGTTTTCATCTGAGCCTATCTGCTTTCAAAGTGTGGGCTACAAAATATTGGAAAACACAAGGTGAGTTACAAATATCTGTTTATCCCAATGGTTATTTTCTTGTTATTTTTGCTAATGATGAAGATAGAGAGAAAATATTTCAAGGGGGTCCTTGGTTCTTTGGAAGGGTAGGGCTTTTCATGAAGCCTTGGCACACTAAATTTAAAGTCGAAGAAGAGATGCCTTCTACAGGACCTGTGTGGGTTAGACTCTTTGGCCTCCCAATTGAATTTTGGAATCCGACTATATTTTCTACAATTGGAAACTCCCTTGGAACTTTCATTATGATTGTTGACTGTACACACAAATTTGAACACATTATTTATGCTTGAATTTGTGTCTTAATGGATTTCGACAAACCCCTTCCACAAAATATCTCATTACAATTTGGGGAGGACACTTGGGAGCAGGTGGTGGACTATGAGAACATTCCTTTCCATTGTAGAATATGCCATGAATATGGTCATTTGGCTAGTGTCTATCCAAATAAGATTCCAGATCAAAAGAAAGAGGACACAAACTTAGAAGGTTTCCAAATGCCTAAGAAGAAGAACACTAAAAAAATTAGTTATGAAGGATCAAGCGATGTTGTCAACTAATATGTTTGGAATTATTTCCACAAATAACCTCATAGGTGAGGAAGAGGACATAATGGAGACAAAAATATTAGAAACATAGTTTAAATATGTAAGGAAGGACTCAAAGACAAACCAGGAAATCAAAGATTTTCAATAGAAAAATAAGGGAGAAAACATAGACAAGAAGAACAATATTTTAAATGCTAAAACTTCAAATAATTTAGACCCCAAGATAGACTTTGTTGAACCTTCCAATAATGCTTTGGTTGCGTATACACATACTTCAGGGTTAGAAGCTATCCCAGATTCAATTGGGGTAAGACAAGAAATAGGAAAAAAATGAATATGGACACTAACCAAAAGGTAGGTCGCAAGACTAATCAACATCATATGGTAAAAGAAGGTGAAAAGCTTGTAGAGGAAGGTAATATTAATGCCCTTACCAACATCTTTAGCCTTATTATTAATGAAGATCATCACTTGGAATATTAGAGGGCTCAAAGGGAGTCTTTCAAAATAAAATGAAATTAGAAGAATGATTCAGACAAACCAACCACATCTGGTTTTCCTTCAAGAAACAAAGATGTCTATAGGGGAAATGGAGTCTATTGCAAGTAAAATTTGGTCGATAGGAAAAGTGGTTTCACTCAGCTCCCATGGGGCTTCTGGTGGCATTGCTTACCTCTAGGACCCAAAAGAGATCATTATTCACCATATGGTTGGTAGTTGGGGTCTCTTGGTTGTGGCTGCACAAAGTAGACAATCTAACCAAATTATGCTCTGCTTGACTGTTTATGCTCCAATTACTTTGGAGGAAAAGTGAAGATAATGGAAGGATATAACTTATATTATCTCCCATTTTCCTAAATCTTGGGTCTTGATCGGAGGAGACTTCAATACCATCCTCTCTTTGGAAGAGAAGAGGGGGAAATAGGAATCTAGATGGGAGCTTAGACCTCATGAGTGAATATATTGCAAACCTTCACCTTGTGGACATCCAGCTAGATAATGGCCTCATGACTTGGTCTAATAGAAGGTAAGGCTCTGCTTGTATCATGGAAATATTGGATAGGTTCTTGTTCTCTGATAATTTCTTAATCCATGGTCACATTCCTAAGGTGAAAACTCTTAACAATGTTGGTTTGGATCATTGGCTAGTCATGGTTGAAATGTGGAAAACCAAGGTTAGTTTCTCACCCTTTCAATTTTAGTTAATGTGGCTCAGAGATAGTTCCTTCAAACCTTAAGTGTGATAATGGTGGTAGGAAGGTAAACCAAGGTATGGAACTAAGATGTTTTGTTTCACCAAAAGGTTGTAATACATCAAATCCAAAATCAAGATTTGGAATTGGAAGGAGTTTGGAGATGTCAAGCAAAAGAAACAAGAAGTGATTGCTCAACTTGAAGAGTTGAATGATCAAATCCATTTAGATGGCCTCATTGAGAGTAGAAGTATTAATGAAATTAGACTCACAACGTAGTTGGAGGAATGGGAAAAAAGAGAAGAGCTCTTATGGAAGCAAAAATCTAGGATCCAATGGCTCAAAGAAGGAGATCGAAACATAAAATTCTTCCACAAATCTCTTCTAGCCCATAGATCCCACAACTTTATTTCTTCCTTGAATTCAGATTCTGGAGACTCTATCCACACTTGGGATGGCATGAAGTCTATCACAATCAACTACTTTTCCAAATTGTTCACTATTGCATGTCTTGACTCGACTTCTCAATAGAATATCCTTCAAGTGATCCCAACTCTTATCACTTCTGAGGAGAACTCTATTTTGACTACTCTAGTTACTATCAATGAGCTTCAACAAGTGGTTTTTAAAATGCAAAAAGGGAAGACCCTAGGGCTTGATGGTTTTCCCATCAAATTTTACCAAGAATTTTGGGATATTCTTCATGTTGATTTATTAGGGGTGGTGGAAGAAGCTAGGAAGGCCAAAGATATTTTGAAGGTTATCAATAAAACTTATATAGCTCTGGTCCCAAAGGCTCAAGATGCAGAACATATCTCAACTTTTAGACCAATAGCTTTATGTAATGTTCTTCTCAAAATCATTACCAAGATCATGGTGGAGAGGTTGAAACCTCTTTTGCATAAGATTATTTCCCCTGAACAAGGAGGTTATGTGGAAGGGCGTCAGATTGTGGATGAGATAGTTCTTGCTCAGGAAGCCATCCATTCCATGGAAGCATAAAAATCTCCTTCTATGTTCATCCATTTAGACCTATCCAAAGCTTATGATAGAGTGGATTGGCACTTCCTTGTCAAAGTTATGAGGCAATTTGGCTTCTCTCAAGATTGGATAGATTGGATTATGGGATGTATCTCTTCGGTGTCCTACTCAGTTCTTATCAATGGCTTCCCTTCATAGGTGTTCCCAGCTTCTAGAGGTATTAGGTAGGGTGACCCCCTCTCCCCTTATTTATTCATCATTCTTGTTGAATGCTTGGGCAGGTCTATGACCAAAAATAGAGAAAACAGAACCCTTGAGGGAGTTACCATTGCTCATGGAGCTAGGCCTATCTCTCATATTTAGTTTGTTGATGACTCTACTCTGTTAGGTAAAGCTATGGTTAAGGAAGCCTCTATGATTAATCAAATCATTCGTTGTTTCTCTAATGCTATGGGGCAATTGATCAATGAAGATAAATCAAAAGTCATCTTCTTTCACTGCTCTCCTAGATAGGAATCCATGGTTCTAGATAAATTAAGATATAAGAAGGCCTCCCTTTTGATCACTTATTTAGGCATTCCTATCAACATCTAGAGATAAAAAAATACTGGAATTGGTTGTTGGATAGAGTAAAGGAGAAAATTGGAAAGTGGACCAATAGGTGGCTTTCATCTGGGGTAGAATTACCTTGGTAAAATTAGTCCTTCAAGCTATACCTATTTATGTTTCTATTGTGTTGAATATCCCAAAGGCAGTTCTTCGAGAACTGGATCAAATCAATCAATGGTTCCTCTGGAGTGGTACTAAGGAGAAAAGAAAATGGGCCTTGGTGAAATGGGATACTTTATGCCTTCCCAAGCATGAAGGGGGTTAGGATTCTGGTCTGCTATAAAAAATAATAAGGCTTTAGCTACAAAGTTGTATTGGAGGATTTTGAATAACCCCAATGCCCTATGGGCCAATAATCTTCATGCTAAATATGTTGAAAACAAAAGTCCTAAAGACCTTGTTCGCTATCAACTTCCTACTAGAGGTTCTCCCATTTTGGTGGTTCTTAGGACTGGTGAGGATTTGATAAAGAAGAAGTTATTTTGGATCATTCATAATGGTCAACAGGCTAATTTTTGGATAGATTCTTGGGATGGTCACCAACCTTTGATAACTCAGTTCCCTGATTGGAGGCCTTGGATGGAGAAGCTTCACCAAGCTAATTGGATAAAGGTAGCTAATTACTATCAGTACCAGACTGGTAATTTAGAGGTTGGTAGATATTGGATCCCTATTGAGGATTGGCCTATTCAAATTCTAGAAAGGCAAAGGAAAGATATCCAATGCATCCTTCATATGAGATCTCTCTCTTGGTCCCATGATAAGGACTATTTTGGATGGAACAACACTACTACGGGTGAGTATATTATTGCTCAAGGTTATTTGGCCTTATGCCACAATAATCCCAACCAGTCCTATGACATATTTACATAGTTGTGGGCTCAAAAGCTCTGGCCTAAGGTGAGGTTTTTTATTTGGCTTTTATTACATCGAAGGGTGCTCACTAGTGAGCAACTTATGAAACATGGCTTTCATGGCCCGTTTAGATGTGAGATGTGTGGAAAGAATGTGGAAACTCTTAGCCATATTTTTATTGAGTGTCCCTTAGCCTTTGAGCTATGGAGGAGAATGACTACCTTACTCGGTTTACAATGGTCCAATTTTTGTACTCTTGAACAACTTTGGAGGGATTGGCCTAAATAGGAGGTTGTTGATCATTTTGTTAGATAATTAGTTTGGATGGGAACTACCATCCTACCTTGGAATATCTAGAAGGAAAGAAACAATCAGATTTTCAAATAGGAAAGGAAGGATATTCACTATATTTGGCAAAAGACCATTGCCAACTTAGCTGAATCAGTCCAACAACTCCTTAATCACCCCTAGGACTCCCACCAATGATGGGATCAAGTTATGCAAATATTGAAGATTCACTCTACTATTGGCAACCATCTTAAAGGGAATGTGAGTAATCAAAATATGGATAGAACAAGGAGTTGGCAGCCTCCTCCAAAGGATTTTGGAAAATTCAATATGGATGGAGCCTCTAGGGGGAACCTTGGAAAAGCTAGTGTGGGAGGAATTGGTAGACTTTCAGATGGTTCCTTGGTTTTCACTTTTGTTGAGAATTTGGGTATCCTTTCCAATAACCTTGTTGAGGGGTATGGTATCCTCAAAGGCCTTCGAGAGGCTGCTAAGGTTGGATGGAAAAAGGTGTTGGTTGAATCTGACTCCCAAGTCATGATTAATCTATTGAAGACTCCTAAGAATCATAAGGTTGATTGGAGAATAAAAATAATTGTTGAGAAGATTCAATTAATCCAGATGGGCTTTTTGAAAGTTGAATACAATCATGTGGTCAGAGAATATAATAGGATTGTTGATGCTTTAGCTAATTGGGCATTGGATAAAGGTGATCTTACTTGCTACGACCACCCTCCTAGATGGTGGGCTTCACATATCAGGGATGCTCTTCTTTCTATCCTTTCTCTGGATGGCTCTAGTACTAGAGGTACCTAGTTCCTTTTTCTTTGTATTAGCCTCTCTTTGGTCTAGTCAGGGTATTTCAGGTCCCTAGATCAGAAAGATCATTCTTATGTTTCTTGTGTTGATTCTTGGTTAAAAGGCATGTTGGCTTGGAAAGGCCATAGATGTAATATTTTTTTCCATCAATTTAATTTTTTGGTGTGTGTGTTGTGTGTTTTGTGTTTTGTTGTTTTGTTGTTTTTGTGTTTTGTGTTTTGGTATGGTTTTGTTGTTTTGTGTGTTGTTTTTGTTGTTGTTTTTGTGTGTTTGTGTTTTTTGGTTTGTTGGTTTGTGTTGTTTATGTTTTTGTTGTTTTAGGCATGCTCCTTGAGTGTGCCAAAGGGGGCAGGCCAGGTGCGAGCCCTAGGAGATTTTGGTGGAATAGATACCCCTGCCTCCTTGGGTCTTACCCAAAAGTGGCACCCTAAAAGGGGTGTTTTCCACAAACAAAAAAAAATCTTCTTGCAATAAAAATGAAAGTAGTATAGAGTGTATGCCTTGCACTTTAGGGTTTCAATAGCAACATAAATGTGAAGGATATCCATAAAAAATATAAGTTTCCAAGGCAACATAAGAAAGTAATTACTATGAAGGATCCTTCTTACACATTAGGGTTTTGAAGACAACATTTAGGGTTTTTAGAGCAACATAGAAAAGTAATTATTATGGACGATTATCCTTGTACTTCAAGATTTTTGAGACAACATAAAGAAGAAAGTGTTTATGAGGCTATTCCTTGAATTTTAGATTCTATAGGCCAACATAAGACTAGAACATAAGTCAAATTATTAATTATATGGAAAAATAGAAGATATTGATCAAGATAAAAATGCTAGTGGGAATGATTAAATAAAAGGAAGACCCTCAAAGCAATAAAAAAGAGAATAGAAAAAAGCTTATCCTTCCCTGCATCATAGCTCCAAACCAAGACAACTATGTCCAAGGAATACAAATCACTAACAACATCATCACCATCCATAACCTCATTCATTCCATATCCTTGAGTGGCCAAGAGGGCTTCCTCTTGAATCTCGATATGTACAAAGTCTTCGATAAAGTCTCCTGGGATTTCCTGTTTGTGTTCCTTCACAAATTTGGCTTCCATCTAGACTGGATTGATTTGATCAAAGGCTACGTTACCTCAGCCAACTTCTATGTCCTGGTTAATGGCTCCCTGACAGGCTACTTCAAGAACTTCAAAGACCTCAAAAAAAAAACCCTATATCCCCCTTATTGTTCATCATTATTGTTGAAGCTCTTGGGATGGCTCTTACCCATGCTTACCTCGAAGGATCCATCTTTGGAATCAAACTTGCTTCCTCTCTCCAGGCCATCTCCCACCAATAGTTTGTTGATGACACCATTCTTGCCATTTGTGCCTCTGTTCCCAAATACCAGTGCATCAAATCCATCCTCATCTCCTTCGAGGTTGCAGTTGGCCAAAAGGTGAATTTCAACAAGAGTAAAATATATTTCATCAATACTTTGGCAAGATGCCAATCTCGAATTGTTTCCATCCTTGGCTATTCCATTGATGCCTTCCCTGCCACCTACCTAGGATTTCCTCTCTTCAAAGGCCATTCCAAAAAATCCTTATGGAACCCTATCATTGAGCGCATCCAAAAAAAATTGGCTAGTTGGAAAGGAAGTTTCCTCAACCAGGAAGGCAAAGCCACCTTAGTCAAAGCTACCCTTCAGAGAATCCTTGTTATCTTCCTTTTCATCTTCCATATCCTTGTTGAGGTTTGCAATCGCATTGAACAACTCCAAAAAAACTTTCTTTGGTCAGGATCAGAGAACAAGCATCGAATTCACCTGGTGGATTGGAATCAGGTCTGCTCTAGGAAGGAGTATGGTGGCATTGGGCTCCTAAAGGTTCGTAATATGAACATGGCTCTCATTTCCAAGCAAGGCTGGTAGATCCTCACCAACAAAAACTCTTTATGGGTTTCCATCATCAAGGCAAAATACCTCTGGCACAACCAATTTTTTTGGGATGACCCTAACCCCATTTGCGGATCTACAAATTGGAATTCAATCCTCAGGATGAAGCATATCCTTTAGAAGGGCATTAGGTGGAAGCTGGGAAATGGTGTTAGGATTAGCTTCTAGAATGACCTCTGGCTGGGCAACTGTCCACTACAAAATTATGAGAAACTTGTGTATCTCATACCGGTGATCGACGCCCTATTTAGGTCCAAGATGTGTAATTTTTTTCTTCTTGAGAGCCTCTCCTGGAAACCCTTACCGATTGATTTCCTCTCTAATGAGCATAAGCAAGCCTTTGTCAACTTCTCCAACATTCTCTGCCTTTGTGTCATTCCCTCCTCCTCTATGGAAGATTCCATCCTTTGGGCTCCCACCCCATCCGACCTCTTCTCCGTCAAATCAACTTATGCTCTCTTTGAGAACCTTAGTCCTCCATGGTTCCCATCCAAGCTCATTTGGAAGCCTCACCTTATCCCTAAATTCAACTTCTTCCTCTAAATTGCTATCCAAGATAAGATCCTCACCATCCTGAACCTCCATCACTATGGTCTATCCCTCCCCAACTAAATCTACCTGTGCCACTCTCATTGCGAGTCTACCCAACACATCTTCATATCCTGTCCCTTCTCCCAATACATTATCTCTTCCTTATTCTCCTCAATTGGTATCTCTTGTGTCCCACCCTTCTTGTTAAATGATCTTTGTGTTCATTAGCCTAGTCCATTCAGAGGCCACTGATTGAAGACTTTCTGGTCCTTCTGCCTTCCCCACTTCATGTGGGAGATTTTGCACAAATGCAATGCCCGTGCCTTCTAAGACTCTACCCACAGTGAGAAGTATGTCCTCTCCAGAATTATAGCTACTATTGCCGAGAATTTGTCTATCACTCGAGACAAGAACGATCTCAAGCCGTGATGTGAGCCTTTTCTTGCCTCTTCCCTCAGAATCCCAAATGGTATGTACAAGCAGGCTTCTCCCAAGGTTGACAACTCCCTTGTCAGGTGGATCCCTCCCCCTAGGTTTCCTCAAGCTAAATTTTGATGGTGCGACCAAAGGAAATCCAGGGGTAGCTGGTGCAGGGGGTCTTATTTGAGATCATAAGGGAAACATCATCCTAGCCTATGTCAAGAACCTGAGACTCAACTCCAATCACTTCGCTAAATCTAGGGCTCTCTACCAAGGTGTTGTCCTTATTCACAGTTTATAGGTTCCAAATGTTATGTTGGAGGGAGATTCCAAAAACATCATCACTTGCCTGACCTCCAAAATTTCCCTCGCTTTATGGAACATCTCCAATATGATCAATGAAGTCAATCATCTGATGCTCTCCTTCTCAGGCATAAGGCTGACCCACACCTATAGAGAAGGAAATCATGTTGCTGATCACTTAGCTAATATGGGAATCTCAGAGCATGGTCTCATTGTGTGGAGAGATTCCTTCCTCCAAATGCTCATCGACACCAATGTAGTTGATGTCATCATCTAGTGATTCGAGGTGGGCCAATTTTAGAAACTAGATCCATCGATTTCAAGCCCATCGCCACCTCAGCATGTTGATTGGTCAGCCTAGAGCTAGTGTGGCAAATTATCAACTTTGCACTGTGAGCTTTGATTTTGGTCAACTCTTGCGCTGGGGAATTTTTTATACCCGCCACTCCCAGGTGGATCCATCCAATCATTGGAAATTCAAAAGCCTTCCCATGGTCAGCCAACTATTAGTATGGCCCACCAATACCACCCCTTGGCGGCACACTCATCAAGCCTCATACAAGCAGAACTGGGAGGACACCACCATCATAAGTGTAAGCTATGAGAATCATACCACCTTTTTGTTTGGCTTTGATAGGTGTGCCCAGACCTTAGGAATGTTTACCTCCCTCGCCCATGTTCTCATTTTGATCACCACCACAGTCCCAATGCTCGTTGGTAGTTCCATTTGTTTCCTCATCTTCAGCCAAATCTCGCTGACTTTTCATTGCTCCATCGATATTTTTTGGGTATGGTGTTTTTTAAGTTTTGGCCCGTTGTTGTGTTTCCATTATTGGGTTTTTTCCCTTGTTTCTAGAAACTCCTTGTCTTTCATTATCGTCATCCTCATCATGCACCTCTGCCACATTTGTATATCCATCAAGGATGATCATCCCCTCCATCATATTTTGAACTAGCCCACCCATTTAGTTGGCCTTGGTGCCACCCCCGCTCCCCTCCACCTAGCCCTCCCTCTTGTTTGGTGTGTCATTTCACCCGTGCCCATTGGTTTTCATTCGATTTGGATGACATGGGGCACAAATCACCTCAGGTGGTGGGGTTTTTTGGAGTCTTCCTATAGCTACATTACCACCTTTATTATCCTTCTATTTTCCCATTGTTGTCGCTCCCCCAAAATTTGTTTATCATCCCTAATTTTTCCTTCTGTAATGGCCAAAATTGAGCCAACCTCCCTTCAACTTACCCCCCTGGTCGAAGATATTTTTCGAGACCACAGTCTCCTCAATTTTCTATAGCTTTTCAATGGGAATGAGCCAGATTTGTCTATGGATTTAGTTTGCACTTGGAATAGAGGACATGTTAGAGGGATAGGCTTTACTGGCATAAGTCATTGGCCTCCCCAATGATGGGGAAATCATCAATCAGGAAAATCATTCCCTCCAAGGAGAATTGGCTCTGTTCAGAGAAAGAGGAGATTCCCTCAACAAGGAGAAAGGTGGCATACTGAGGGAAACTTTGCCAAAATCGTGGGACACGATTATGGTTACGGTATTGTAGTATTTCACCCTTGACAACCCGAACATTGTTCTCATTTTCATCTTGTATTTTTGAACCATCGCCGAGGGAAGAAGACAATAAACATCCCTAAGTACATATTTCAGTCAGTGGAAAGGTCAGTCTTGAATGTGAAGAGGGGAATCTCCTCCTTCCCCTCCACCAGGGCCTCCACCAAGTGTTGTTTAATTTTATGGTCATGGAGTAGAATTGCAGGGCATTGTGCCTACCAGATCCACTCTCATTGTTGTAGGTCCTACTATCATCGAGGGAGAGGCTGGGGGAGATGTCCTAGTCACCCCTCCTTCCAATTGCACTATGGGCTCTACAGCCAGAGCGGATGACACCCCAGGCAACCAAAAATTTGAGCCTCGGTGTTACCCCCTTCAGGCCAAGGTGGGGTGTAGCAAATGGAAGGCTCCTCTTGTTATCAATGATGTTTTGGATGACTCTCTATCCTTCTAGACCAAGAAGGACAAGACAACAAGAAGAACAATCCCCAACGAGGGGACCTCTGCTCAAGATCCCTTGCTGACCTCTCGAGTGATGAATTATTTGAACCTTTTTTATTATGGGTACATCCAGGAGATCCAGGATCTCCTTGAAATCCTTGGTCAGACGACTAGGACCATCACTTCGCTCCTAGTTCAAGCAGAATTCCTCTAAGAGGAATACAAGTATCAGTATAAGGTCCTTAAGGATTTCAAAAGTTTGGTGGGAGAGGACCTTACGAGAGATGGTCAAGGACCAAATGTTTAATAAGATATGTTGGTTGTATCTCGACCATGGGGGTCTCCCCCTTTTTGTGGATTTTTTATCTCTACCCCAATATGGATTTCTTTGGTTTAATGTTTTGCCCCTGCACGAGCATTTTTTTGTTATCAGGTCCTGCCCTTGCATGGGCTATTTTCTGGTCTTTTTGTTGCTGCCCTTGCGTGGGCCCTTTTGGTGTTCAGGACCTACCTCTGTGTGGGATTTTGGGATGGTTTTGATATTTTACAAGGGCTTCTCTAGTGTAGTAGTCGAATTCTCTTGGGTTTCCCAACCAGGATTGTTTTTCTATGGTTTTGTCTCCTTGGAGCTTCTTGTAATAATCTGGCTGATGTAAAAGGTTATGGGACCCTTTCAAAATCCTTTTTTACCAATAAAAAAAAGAGAATAGAAAACTAAAAGGGATGTCAATTTGGGAAACCAAAAACAAATATCTCTTTGTTAACAATAAGTGGGGCCAATCCCACAAGTAAAAATAAAATGTGATTATGAAAATAGTATTGTGGAATATTAGGGGTATGGATAAGACCCCTATAAAAAGTTATCAAGGAATTATCAGGTTATTATAATCTTGAATTTATTTTAATACAAGAAATAAAATTGATTAGGGATAAATGTAAGGATGTATTCCAAAATACTTAATTATAGGTGTTAAGAAGAAGTGGGGTTAAGATCACAAATAACAATAAAAATTGATGATGGACATAGTATTGTGGAATATTATGGGTATGGATAAGACCCCCATAAAAGAGTTCATAAATTATTAGGTTGTTACAGTCCTAAGTTCATATACAATAAATAAAACTCAGTGATGAGGAATGTAGGGATGCATTCCAAAAGTTTTGGAAGGGGAATTATTTGGTCGTTTCTTCTATAGGAGTTTCTATAGGTATTATGACAATATGGAACAAACGTAAGTGGGATGGCTAATCACTAGAAGCAAAAATTAATTGGATTGTTAGTCTATTTTAAAGGATAGAGGAAAACAATAAATTTGGGGCTATAAATGTGTATTAATCAACCATAGTTACTTGTCAAATACTATGTTGGTTCATAGTTGATATCTATGGATTATTGGCAAGACTTCAACATGGTTCTTTATACTTTGAAAAAGGATGGTACTTTTGGATGGTATAAGTCAATTAAGCATTTTCTTCATTTGTCAATTCAAATGGCCTTTGGAATGTTATCCTTTCAAGCTTTCAATATACATGGGATAATAGATGCATTGGGCAAACTCATATAGTAGAAAGATTGGATAGATTTTTGTTGTTCAATACATAGTTTCAAACAAAGTACACAATCTCTTCATGCATTTTATTGTGAGCGAGATCAAATCACAAACATATTATCTTGAGATATGATTTACTTAATAATGGTCATTTAGAGCCATTTCACTTTTAATCTATGTGGTTTTGAGACCCTGATTTCTTCCAAATGGTTATGTTATGGTGGGTTTGAGCAAATTTTGAAGGATTGTGTATATATAACCTTATTCAAAAGATGAACTATTTAAAAAAGGCAAATGAATATTTGGAATGCCAAATATTTTGATAACATATTTGAAGAAAAGGAGGGAATTGAATCTAAGATCAAAACTTTACAAGAGAGTAGAAATTAATAGAATGGGCTAGGATACTTATGTGTAAGAAAAAATAATTACTTTCTAATTATCATAACGGATTGAAAAAAGAGGAGTCATATTGGTTCCAAAGTACAAGAAGAAATGGCTCAAGGAAAGATATAGGAATACCAAAATTTTCATGTTACAACCAAAATAAATTTTTCTTTTCATCACATCAAAAATATTTCGACTATAGATTGAATAAATATTGAATAAGAAGATATAAAAAAGGAAGCAATTAATTATTTCAAATATATTTTATCAGACATTGGGCAAGATAAGGATGGTCAAGGTAAATTTTACAAAATATTTCATAAAATTGTAACACAGGAACAAATGAAAGCTTGACAAGAAAGATCTCTATGGAGGAGCTACATGGGAAAAATTCTCTTTCTATCTAAACAAAGTACCTGGACCTAGTGGTTTTCTAACAATTTTCTTTCAAATATTTTAGGATTTGTTGAAGAGTGATATGTTGTCTATGGTTGAAAAATCCCAAAACAAGAAGGCTACAATAAGTGAGATAAATGCCACCTTTATTATATTTTTTTCCAAGAAAAGTGAAACATTTTGATATTTTTTGTCTAATAAGCCTTTGTATTATGATTTATAAGATAATTTCAAAACTCAAGATAAACATATTGAAATACATTATAGATTATGATATCTTTGAGAATAAAGTGGTTTTGTTCATGGTAAACAATTATTGAAATAATTACAAGGAGGCCATACATTCTCTTCATTCCATAAAAAAGCTAGGTATGCCTATGAAATTATATATGAATAAAGCATATGAGAGGTTTGTTGGATTTTTTTACATGACATTCTTTAAAAAAATGGTTTTGATCAAGGTTGGTTTTAATAGATTAGATGTTGTTAACGCACTCCAAAATATTCTATTTTGAACAATGGAACCACTGCTAGATATTGAGTTATCTTAAGGATGAACCAATGTCTACTTATCTATTTACTAGTCATGTAGAGGTATTAAGGAGAACTTTATCAAAGGAAAAAATAGAAGGAAAAGTCAAGGGTATTTAGGTTGCAACAAATGGTCCCTTTCAATCTCATATTTATTTTTTTGATGATAATTTCCTTTTGGTTCATCCATGAGTTAATGAGGCCATGGAGTTTAAATGAATATTATCATGCTATGAGAAGTTGTTGGAAAGTTGGTTAAATCTACAAAAATTTGGGATCTTTTTCATTAACACTATCCTAAATTTTCAATGGATTAATATGGACATTTTAGAGTTTAAATTGGAAGATTTTTGTTAATGTATTTGAATATTCCTTTGTTTCATAAAGGAAAGAAGAAGGAACTTTGAGACACAATTTTGGATAAAATAAAACCTTGTTTGGTATATTGGAAAGGTAAGTTCTTAACCATGGATGGAAGGTTATAACTCACAAAGACTACATTGCAATCCATTTAAATATATGATGTCATTTTCAAGGTTGCCACCAAGTATAACATCTAAATTTGATAAAATCTAAAGTATTGTTATTTGGAAGAATGTGAGGAAAAATTTAGGTTTCCTCTTTATAAGTAGCATAAGGTTTACAAAGAAAAGAATATTAGAGGGTTAGACTAGCAATATTATAGACTTACGAGTTTTTCCATAGGGGTAAAATTTGGTTGGAGATTATTCAAATATCAAGGGAAGAATTGGGTAAAATATTACTTAAAAATATATAAGTTGTTTGATGCAATGAAATTACTCACGAAATGAACCCTACCTAAAGGATTGCCAAGATGGAACTTCATATCATATACATTGACTAAAAAACATATTATATTTTCAGTCAGTGAGGGGATTCTAAATTTTTTTGGTGCAATTCAAAATATCAACCATTGACTCAGGCATATCTGACTTGTAAGGGTCCAAAGCTCAAATATTATATTAATGTAAGCAAGAATGTCTAAACAATAAATTTTATTAGTAACCTGGCTGAAGGAGAGGAACTCAAACAAATAACAAATGAGCTTCAAAAAATGCATTAAGAGTTATATTTACCTATTTTAATGCAAAAATATAATTTGGTTTGACTCCATCAAAATGTGGTGGATACTTGATCAAGTTAGGATATGAGGATATAGAGCAATCAAAATTTCCTACTCTCAATGATTTCCCTTGGGAGAATGTTTGGTCACTAGAGGCCCTTCCTAAGACCTCAACATTCATTTGACTAGTAACCTAAAGCAATATTCTTATAGGAAAGAGTTTATGAAGAAGAGGATATCATGGAACTTTCAAATGTGTCTTGTGTGAGAAGGGTTTGGAAACTCCAAATCATTTACTTCTTCATTTCCATTGGCTTACACCCTTTGGAGTTGTTTTTTCAAAAATATAGGAATATATTCACTAGCTTCGTCAACATTGAAAGAGTTGAAATGTTGGATTAATTATTTTAAAGCTAAAGCATCATGTATCTTGTGAAGGATTAACATTGCCATTATTTGTTAGAATTTATGTGGTCAAAGGAATAATAAAAAATTTAAAATAAATCTCAAAATCATGCCCAAGTTGGAACCATATTATTGCCTCTTGTAAAATGTTTACATACATGGTGATCATCATGAGAAGTCTCAAGTGCAAAAAAAGGTGTTGGCCTCTTGGTTACAAATTTGAATATTCATAGAAGGGTCATTTATAACAATGGACTAAAACAAGGGATTTGCTTTGATTTATTGGTAAAATGGAAATGTGTAAAGATTGGGATTATCAAAACTAAAATTTTATGGTGTTTCCAAAAGAAATCTAAGAAAAAATGATGAAGGTGGTGCTTTTTGAAATAATGAAGGCAAAATTCTCCTCACTTACATAGAATCACATGAAGCTTCATCTAACAACTAGATATTATGACTCTAACTTTGATATTTTCTATTTCTTACTAAAAATGCCAACAACCCAATTCCTTCTTACTTTTAGTAATTGTCCATCTCATTTGTATTTGTCTCATATTATTATAATACTTCTTGAAGCTCTTATAGTAATAATTGTTAGATAATACCCATTGTCCAAATATTTTTGAATGCATCCTCATATTCCTAACTAATTTTTTTTCTTATGTTGAATAAACAAGAATATAACAACCTATTAATTCCATAACAAGTATTTTTTATGGGTCTTATTCATACCCTAATATGATACCATCTTTATCATAACTTTTCATTCTTCTTTATGGGCTTAGCCTCCTTCTTGTTAACACTTATGATAACTGCTTTTGGTTTCTCAAATTGATATCCCTTCAAGTTTCGTTTTCTCTTTGTTCTTGCTTTGAGGGTTTTCTCTCCTTTGTTTTATTTCCATAGATACTTTCATCCTCATCAGTCTACTCCATTTGTATCAATTGTTTATAATATGACCTACCATTTCTAGGTTTATGCCTCTCTAAAGAACTTGAAGTGCAAGGAATCATATCAAAAACACTTTCTTCTTATTTTCATCATGGAAACCTGAAAGCACTTGGATACGGAAGCACAGGTGCACCGGGTGCGATGCAAACAAAAGCAGTTGTATTAACGAAATGCTAAGTGCATGAAAAAGGGAAAGCGAAGCATGAATGAAACGAGATGTAAAGCAAAAATAAAGGTGCAGCCTCTTTTATTAATTTTGCTTATGATCAGGTTACAATATGTCTCCCCCCTTTTCAGGGGCTCGGAGCGTTCGATACAATTTTGTTACACCAACGGATGGTACGCTTCCCTTTGGGATCTTCCGCGTGCCCACATTCGAAATGGGTGGGCCAAACGTCACCGTCGCTTGCGTGAATGCATCTATAGTTCCTTGCTGCCCCTCCGATGTCGAGATCCTACGTACAGAGAAACAACAAACGATTAATAGCACATGCGGATGGAGGGAAACATGCAATCCCCAAGGCCTTCGGTTAATGCATACATGAAATAATTAAAACAGTGATCAAAACATATCAGAATGAAATGAAATTTGAACAGAAGCATGTAAACATCATCATGGACACACTGCAAAAAGAACAGTCGAGAAATCTGTTGTAGATTTCTAATCGCTCCGGGGTGGGACGATTAGGACTGTCATAAAATGTACGAAAGTGACCTCCCAAATGTCCCATCCAGGGGCCTCCAAAACACCTACAAACTTGGGGTTAGGCAAAATGGGGCATTTTGAGATGACCCAGAAGGTCGGATTTTGTAGATTCTTCCCCGATCGCCCTGTATCCGAAGGCGCTCCCTGTATGTTAGTAAAAGCGTAAAACAATGAAAACACAGTCAAAACAAGTCAGAATGCATTCAAAATTGAACAGCAGCATATATGAGTCACCTAAAACAAGATGCAAAAGAAATAGTGAAGAAATATACTATAGATTTCTAATCGCTCCGGGGTGGGGCGATTAGGACTGCAACAGTGCGGGGCGCCCGGGGCAGGACGCCCGCCGTTTGGGGCTTGGTTTTGACACCAATCCACTTGGGATGGGTCCAAAACCTCCTAGGGGGTTGTGTCAAAAAATTGGGTGTGGGATTGTGGCCAATTGTTTGGGTTTTGGGTCCGGATTGTGCTCCTAATGTTCACCCAATAACCTCCCTTCCAAAAGAGAGATCAAGGATGTAGGAAGCACAATGAGGGTGAGGGTATAATTCGGCAGCACTCCATTGCTCCAAATGCTCCTGCTCTATCCTCCTTTTGGGGTGAGAAGACTCACCATTTTATAGACCTGAAGGTCTACTTTGAATGTGCATGCAGGGGCGCCACTTGGCCATCATGCCTTGTCATGGGAGAGAAGATTCCTCCTTGATTAAGGGCTCCATGACTGCCTCTATGACTGCCTCTTTGAGATCAGAAATGCTCACTCACACTCCCATGCATTGAAGGTGGAGTTGAGTGGCGGATCTGGGCTGCCATTTGTCAAGGTTTGACTTTTTTCCCATCAAACCTGCTATTCGCCCCACCCTGGAGCGATTGCTTCTAATCATCCCGGGGTGGGGCGAATAGCATTCTAATCGTCCCAGGGTGGAACGAATAAGGAGCAGGGTGCTTGAAAGGTGCCAAATTGACCTCTGACCTTCCAAAACTACTTTGGGAGTGGTTAGGACCACTTTTTAACCTCTGGGGGCTGCCCTAGGGGCTATGTATGCCAATTCGATCAGTGCTTGTAGCCACATAATCGGATTGGTGTTGTTTTGGTGTCTACAGATGCCCCTTTTTGGGATGTGCTGTGCGTGGCGCAGTGCTGAGCAAAAATAGATAACCAAAGCACTTAATGATTAGGGTTTCTCAGTAACCTAACCAAATTTTGATGCCCCAAGTATGGAAAGGGCACGCATTCTTGAATCCTTGCTTCGACGAGCTAAGGAGCTTAATTCAAGTGTTAACCTTTTTCGGTGAGGTGTTACTTGATCTTGGACATTGTTCAGTCATGAATAGGCAAAGGGCACAACCTTTTGTCTATGGGAACCTTGAGTTCATGATTCTAGAATGCCAAGTGTTTGATCAGCTTGTGATTATTGCTTGTTTGCTGCCCCAAGCAGGAGCGTGATTGTCTTTGTCAATGATTCTTTGAATGCATGCCATTTCCTTGATTGGGTGTGTATTTGTTGATTGGTGACTAAGTGTGACTACCCCCTCAAGCGACGAATTGATGAGGGAATGACCGAAATGAGAAAAGTGATGAGTCGCTTGACCCAAGATGACTTTTGTAAGGGTGCCTTTAGTTGTTTTCCGTTGAATGCTTATGCAGTTTCCCAACAATCGGACCTATTTTTGGTGGGTTTTAACCCTTTTTGTGACGCTTATTGGGGCTGAAATTGTCAAAAATCTATCCTCCCGTGGAGTGGTCCGGCTATGGTAGCCTTCTTAGGGAGTAGGATATTGATAATTTGTGGCCCC
Source organism: Wollemia nobilis (assembly GCA_028583015.1). NCBI lineage: Eukaryota > Viridiplantae > Streptophyta > Pinopsida > Araucariales > Araucariaceae > Wollemia > Wollemia nobilis. The sequence continues at coordinate 1,604,186 of JAQPPZ010000196.1, read as the reverse complement.
AATGTTGGTTTTGTATGCCAATAATTTCAGGCACCAAGGCGCCTTTGTTCGGCAATTTTATTATTGTTTTTTGGTGGGTTTTGACCCTTTTTGTGACGCCTTTTGGGGATATTTTTCCTTTCCTTTCTTTTTTTTTTTTTTTATTTTTTTTTTTTTTTGTGTTTTGACCCTTTTGTGACGCCTTTTGGGGATGAAATTGTCAAAAATTCGTCCTCCCGTGGAGCGGTCCGGCTATGGTAGCCTTCTTAGGGAGTAGGATAGTGAGAATTTGTGACCCCAACATTGGTTTTGGATGCCATGAATCACAAGCGCAAAGGCGCCTTTGTTTGGCAGTTTTATTGTTGTTTTTGGTGCATTTTGGATGCAGTTTTGGTTGTTTTTTATTTTCTTGCTCTGTAATCGTCCTAGGGTGGGATGAATACCAGTTTTGTAATCGTCCCAGGGTGGGACGAGTGCTAACTAGAGCGCTCATCCTAGGGTGGAATGATTACAGGCCTAAGAGCCTATATAAGGGCCAAAACTAGGTTTTGGGCTCATTTGCAATTGTTTTTTTTGGCGATTTGGAGCTGTGAGGAGGAGTTCTAGTTTGCGTAGCGAAGCGCTATTGAAATTTTTATGGACACCATGAGTGCAAGGACCGGATCTTCGAGTGGCGGAGCCGAGGCGAGACCGGTAGGTGCTCCTTCCTTCTGCTTGTTATTTGTTTGTTTTTATATGAATTTTTAAAACTCGCATTTTATCATTGTTTTTTGTCACATTAAGGTTAAAACCCTAGATGAATGTTGTGGTTTTATTTGTTTTGTTTTGTTCATAATAAGTTTTAAAAAACCCTAGATGATTTTTGTGTTTTAATTTGTTTTTGTTTACACTTAAGGTTAAAAACCCTAGTATAGTTTTAATATTTTTGTTTGATTTTTTTGTTTAGATTTAAGGTTAAAAACCCTAGTTGATTTTGTTTTTTTTTTTTTATTTATGGTTGATTAGAAATGGTTTTTTTTGTGTTTTGTTATTGTTTTTTTTGGTTTGGTTTGGTTGATTGTTTTTTGTTGTTTTATTTTGTTTTTTTGAATGTTTTTTTTGTCATGTTTTAATGTTTTTGTGTTGTTTTTGTTTTTCAGGTTGTGAAGAGTCGGTACTGTCAGCCGATGGTATTTTTTGATGCACGGGATGCGTTGACTGTGGCGGATTGGGATTGGCTTGATGCCCTTGGGCTCAAGCAAGTGATGCGGTTGGAGCCTGTGGTGGGGGATCGGGCATATCTGACTACCTTGATCAATTTTTGGGATCCTCGCACCAACACCTTTCATCTCCCAATAGGGGAGATGACAGTGACTCTAGAGGATGTGTATCAGATTCTACGGATTTTGATAGATGGGCTGCCCATTCGGATGACTCCTCGTGATCAGTGGATGGTGGTGCTGACATGGTGCTTTGGGCATGCGACGGAGATGGGGGTGGATAGGGCGATGGAGAGGGCAGAGGGGGACTACCTGATTGGTGGGATTCTGGTGCGGTGGTGGCTGGAGAAGGGCGTGTTGGGGGTGAGGCATGCGTTTCTTATGACCCTCATCTCCAACATGTTGCTTCTCGACTCCTTAGGTGTGAGGTTCCCTTGGAACCTACTTGAGGTAGTGTTCAGATATGGTGGAGGTTGATGACTTCACTGGGGATGATGTAGGGGTTTCGGAGCAACTGGATACATAGGACGTCTTAGAGCAGTAGGTGTCGGAGTAGCATGCCATCCTGGAGATGCCCATGCCTCAAGCAGTCCCGAGAGATATGGAGGCTAGGTATCACGTTGAGATAGCATGATTGGAGGAGCTACTATGGAGATGGGATGAGGAGCACCGAGTCGAGAGGGAGCTCTTACGGGCTCAGTTGGCATAGCGGGATGACGCATTGGCTATGTACCACCGATGGGATGTGGAGTGGGGTCGATGTCGGGTGGAGTTGGAGGTCGAGATTATCCACCTCGGTGGACAGTTACCTGAGCTCACTGGAGGTGGATCATCATGTCGTACGAGAGGTAGCGAGACTGAGCAGTCAGCATCCTCTCATCGTAGGCGGCTGGGTGAGGGTAGCGCTAGTGGGCATGATGCGGGGGCTGGCAGTAGCCGCCCTGAGAGGTCCCATAGGACCCACACCACTGGGGGTAGTTCCAGTCGCACCGATCCTGCGTGATCATGGTGGCCGACTCCCTAGGCTTGGGGTTTTTGAGTTTTTGATTTTTTTGTGAGGTCAGAGGACCGACTTATTGTAGCCTACGGGCATTTTTGACCTAATATATACATGACTCTCTTTTTGATTATACACTTGTCATGATTTATCGTTTATTTTATGCACATTTATTTACGTTGATGTATGCATGTGTTATTGTGAATGCGAATGTTTCTACTATATGATATATGCATATGGAATGGATGAAATGGTTTGTTGATAACTTGGCGGTGGCACCATAGACTGTACAGGATTTACTGGCTTTTTGTACTATGTGATTGCTTTGTGGAATGACTTTGCATGTGTAATATTTTTTGTTTGTATTTTCTGATGGTGATGTAAGAATGGAATGTACCACAGGTGTTCTAGAATGTAGTTAAGGTTTTTTTGAGACTCAGATGTTTTAACTAACTAGCCAAGATTGTACATTTATCTCACAAGACTTTTGAACAAGGTACGAATCAGACTTGAGTTTGACCAAGTTATTTCACATCCTTGTGTGTGCGATTGAATTTGTTTATGTGGTAGTTGTCAGGATACCGCCAATGCCAGATAGGCTATCAACCAAACCTGTATTGAGGATCACCTAATTAGCTCCACTAACTCCTTTGTTGTATTTAGTAAGATTAATCTACGATGCAATCTAGGATACCATAAGCTAGCTCATCCACATGCAAACATTGATCTGTACACAATTTAATGTGATAGATATATCGTCATGCGGGAGGTTTACCGCCAGTGACCAATAGGCTATCCACCAAACCGGTACTGAGGATCACCTCATGACCTTTCGAATGTTGAGAGTTCTAGGGATTCAAGTTCGACTCCCTTCTTTTCTTCACTTTTATTGGGATACTTGCTCTCGTATGTAGTGATAAAAATCACTGTTTATTTTTATTTTTTCTTTTGAGCAAGGGATTTGAATTTTGAGTGATGAGAATCACTATTTCTTGTGCTTTTTGATGTATGCACTGTGTGGGTTTTGATGTCAAACTTTGGAGTTTGTACTTTGACTTTTTGCAATTTTTTTGGATATTTGCAACTTTTTGAGAATTTGGGATTCTTGGGGAATTGGGTAGGGAAGATGCTTGTCCTTTTGCCAACTCTCAGCATTCTTGGGGTCATTCGCACAGGGGGATGAGCGAGATAACCTTTTCACTGTATGGTATCCTAGATTGCTTTGCAGGTTTCATCTTTCATTCACACAACTTGGGAATTTTTTATGTGTTTTAACTTGTGTTGGGATGCTATGTAACAAGGTGTGATCCAAGTAAAACTCTACCTTTGTAAAAATCTGTCTGACTTTGTACAGTTTTTGGCTAGAAATCTAAAGACAACTGAATGACGAAAGCCCTAGATACATTAGAAGACAACTGATTATGATATGGTGAAAAATGTGGATGGCGTTTATTTTTGTTGGATTATTTACAAAGTGGAAAAATGTGAAAAATGATGGAATTGCCGAGTAATTACAGTCTATGGTGCATTTGACCTGTATGACCAACAAATATGCAATGTATGTATGCGATGCCTAATGCAACTTATTTTTTTTTTTTGTGTTTTGATTTTTAAGAGTATGCATGGAAGTGAGATGCAATTTTTTTTGTTATTTTTGATTATTTTATTGTTTTTGAAAATTCATTATGGTTGGTTTATCCCGAGTGGGTGTGGACCAAGTGATTCTTTCGGATCCTTGGAGGTTTTGACCAAAGGGATTATAGATACCTTTGGGGCATTTTGGGTGACCAAGCGATTGTGGGAACCCTTGGAGCTTTTGGTTTGACCAAAGGGATTATAGATACCTTTGGGGCATTTTTGGGTGACCAAGCGATTGTGGGAATCCTTGGAGCTTTTGGTTTGACCAAAGGGATTATGGATACCTTTGGGGCATTTTGGGTTGACCAAGCGATGATGTGGAATCCTTGGAGCTTTTGGTTTGACCAAAGGGATTATGGATACCTTTGGGGCATTTTTGGGTTGACCAAGTGATTGTGGGAATCCTTGGAGCTTTTTGGGGTGGGCCATGGCTCTTTTAAATGTGGAATGGCCTCAAATGACTGATGTTCAAGGGTTCTAGTTCCTTGATTCCTTCAAGAGAGGCGAGTCGGTATGTTCCAGGTCCTATTTTACTATCGATTACATAAGGACCTAACCAGTTTGCCATGAACTTGTCCCTTAGATGGGGTGGCAAGTTAGAATTTTGTTGGTTCTCTTTTAAGACTAGGTCACCAACCTGAAAGTCCCTCAGGTGAACTTTCATGTTGTATGCTTTCTTAAGTCGCTCTTGGTAGATACGTAAATGCTCGAGAGCATTGATGCATCATTCATCGAGCAACGTAAGCTGGTCTAACCGGGCTTGCCGCGTAGTGTCATCATCGATGAACTCTTGCATTGATATGCATAGGGAAGGTATTTCCAACTCGAGAGGCATGACTGCCTCGGAGCCATACACCAACGAAAATGGAGTTGCCCCAGTGGGCATCCGAATGCTAGTGTGATAAGCCCACAGAGCAAGTGGGATTTGAATGTGCCAATCCTTATGACTATCTGTGACTATCTTTTTAAGGATGGCAACTAGCATTTTGTTTGACGCCTCTGCTTGCCCATTTGCCTACGGATAATAAGGTGTCGAAAAACTATGCTGAATTTTGTACTTTGTTGTCAAAGCACGCACATATTTGTTCTTAAATGACGTCCCATTATCCGAGATGATCTTGGATGGAATACCAAAATGACATATGATGTTATGTAAAATAAACTCCGCAATGCGGGGTCCAGTCATAGAGGTAAGCGAAATTGCTTCCACCCACTTGGTGAAGTACTCTGTGGCCGTTATGATGAACGTGTGATGGCTTGACGATGTAGGGGAGATATTTTCGATTAGATCTAAGCCCCACTGCAAAAATGGCCAAGCCGATTGGATCGACTGCAAGGCTTGAGAAGGTACATGTGTCAAGTTAGCATGGTGTTGACACTTCATGCACTTCCTCACATACGTGCAACAATATCGCTCTAAATATGGCCAATAATAGCCCATGCGAAGGATGCACTTTGCGATGGCCATACCGTTGAAGTGGCCATCGCATGTACCATCATGCGCTTGGGTGATCGCCCAAGTGGACTCTTGCTGGTCCAAGCAATGGAGGAGGATCCCTTCATAGCTTCGATGGTACAAAATGTCTCCTAGCAAGACATGTTTTGTCGCTTTCTGTTTGAATGATATTTTCGTGGCATGCGACAATCCAAGTGGGAGGCTACCTAACTTGAGGTAGTCTCTTATGGGTGTGTACCAATCCTGCTGATCAGAAACCTTGATGGTATGAATGACCAATCCCTCTTGAAGTTCATCCCTAGAAAAAGTTGAGTGGGAAAGAACTTGTAAGAATAGCATTGTGTTGCTATTAAGAGGGGTTGGGGAGAACAAGGACCCCTAGTTGGCATGATTCAGATTATCATGGATTCGAGAGAACTTATCCTGAGATGGTTCAATCTGGATCAGGTGGATTCTTGGCGTTAGGTCAGAGCTTGCACGCTCCATCATGGATTGCGATAATGTTTTGACTTGAATGGTTGTCATATCACCAGAAATGTCTTGCGGGATTAGTGACCCCAAGGAGGCCATAGTGTCCGCAAAATGATTCGATGATCGAGGGAGTGCCTCGATGTCGTACCATTCAAGCTTTGCTAGGAATTTATCCACAAGGGCTTTGTAGGCCTATAGAACTGGGCATTTACATTGGAATACCCCTTTCACTTGGTTGACAATTAACAATGAATCACCAAAGATGTTCAAGCATTTGATGTTCATGGTGATGGTTGTCTGAAGACCTATGAGCAAGGCTTCATATTCGACATTGTTATTGGTGCACGAGAAATCAAGTTTAAATGATAGAGGCATTGGAGCCCCTTGCGGTGTGAAGAATATGATTCTCATGCCACCCCCTTGCTCACATTTAGAACCATCAAAAAATAGGGTTATGTCGGCTTGTGACTCAGGCTCATCAGAATCTGGCGATTCTGAGACATGGAAGACCCCATCATCGGGCAGCTCTATGGTCAGAGGCTGATCATCTTCGAGAGGAGCCTCTGCTAGTTGATCGGTGATGACTTGACCTTTGATGGACTTCTGTCCAATGAATTCGATGTCAAACTCCATCAACAACATGATCCATTTCACCGTGCGGCTACTATGATAAGTATGACTCATCATGTACCACAATGGATTCTCCTTAGACACAACATACGTCGTATTGCTCAGCATGTAATGGCATAGCTTTTTGGTGGCAAATACCACTGCTAAGCATAGCTTCTCGACGTATGCATAGTTAAGTTCATAACTGACCAGGGTGCGGCTAAGATAATAATTAGCCTGTTCTTTATGTAGTTCATTTTTTTGGGCTAGCATGGCACCCAGTGCCACCTCAATAGCTGAGATGTATAAATAGAATGACACTCCTGGTCTAGGTGGTGCCAATACTAGCGGTGAAGCCAAGTATTGTTTAATGTCATCGAAGGTTGACTGGCACTCGTCATCCCAATGAAATGCTACCCCTTTGTGTAATAATTTATTCATGGGTCGGCACTTGTCAGATAGTTGCGCTATGAAGCGCTTGATCGACGTGACCTTACCCTGCAAGCTTCTGAGCTGCTTGATGGTGGTTGGGGGAAGCATTTCAAGGATTGCCTTGACTTTATTTGGATCTACCTCGATGCCTCATTTTGAGACTATGAAACCCAAGAGTTTTCTAGATGTGATGCCAAATACGCACTTCTTGGGGTTTAGCCTAACTTTGTGTTCGATGAGGCGATCAAGGATCTTGCGTAAGTCATCGAGATGATCTGGGTGCAAAAGAGATTTGGCCAACAAATCATCCATATAATCTTCCAAAGTTTTATGCATGTGATCATGGAAGATGTATGTCATAGCGCGTTGGTAGGTGGCGCCAACATTTTTAAGGCCAAAGGGCATGACCTTATAACAAAATGTCCCCCAAGGCATTGTGAACGCCATTTTTAGTTGATCATCGAGATTGATACGAATCTGGTTGTATCCCGAGAAACCATCCATGAGGGAAAGCATTTCATGGCCTGCTGTAGCATCTACCAATGCATCGATGCTAGGCAAGGGGAAATCATCCTTGGGACTCGCTTTGTTTAGATCTCAAAAATTGGTGCATATGCGAATCCTCCCATCCGGCTTCTTGATGGGTACCATGTTGGACAACCATGGTGGGTAATCCATGTAGATGACAAACTGTGCATCCAACAACTTTTGTAACTCATCTTTGACCATTAAGGCCACTGTTGGGTGCATCTTACATAGTTTTTGCTTGACTGGCTTGACTGTCGGATCAAGCGTTAGATTATGCATGACTAGCTATGGGTCTAGCCCCGACATGTCTTTGTAGGACCATGCAAAAACCTCCTTCTTCTCTTTGAGAAGGGCAATGTAATCGGCTTGCTCTTCGAGGGATAGACTTACCCCTAACTTGATGATTTATGGATTCATTGGATCAGAGCCGATGTCTACGTCGATCATCTCTTCGATCGACATGTGGGACCCATCCTCCAACTGGTGTGGAGTTGGGATCAGGTGGATATCATTTTCTAAATTTAGATCTACGTTTGGAACGTCGGGTTCCTCTTCAGCATGGAAGATATCCTGAGTTGGTCCTGGGGTGAAATGAAGCATCTCACCGCAAGGCCAGTACTCTATGGGGATGGTGGTGAGTTAGCATGATCCCAGTCTATGGCATCTAGGTTTAGATACAATGGTCATGTTGGATCGGTTGGATTGTGGATGGGGGTGGTTAAGTCAATGGAGATCATGTTGATGAAGTGAATTTGGTCTCCATTACCACGTGGGTGGTGACTCGGACATCCTTGGTGATATTTGTGCTCCGAATCTGGCTCTGTGGGTATTGGCACAAACGGATCGGCCCTATGTGTGGATAGAAGGATAGGGTCTACCTTTGGCACTGATGGCTCTATAGGGTCTCCGGGTGGAAGGTGCTCTCTGTATGCCTGAAGTGGCGGATGCAACACTTGGTCCAACTGTGCTTGGTTCAAATGCCACCTATGCCTTGGCCCCATGTTTAGCTATTCAAACATGTCATCAATGTCCATGGGGTATTGTTGCTATCGCATATGGTTGAGATATGCCATCTCAGTCTCATCTTCATAATCACTATCGAAGATCCATAGGCCTTCATTGGCTTCGACAACTATTTGTGGCATGTGAGGCTCGTTCTGTTCGAGCAAGTTGATTTGGTCCCATCGGGGTTGTTCCGCTCTCTACGGGAGGACCTGATTCTCTTGGGGTGGCAATCGCTCGATTGGAGCATTCAAGGGGAACATTGCCATGAAGTTCTCCTGATAGTCATCTATGGGTGTCACTTGCGAGTGATTGCTATCGGACTCGAAAGGGTCCCAAGGTGCTACCTCATACTCTGACTCATCTTCGGAAGATCCTTCTTGACCTTGTTTATATCCCTCTTGGAGGTAAGTTCTTGAACTTTCCCCTTTCTCGATCAAAGGGAAGGGGTTGTTGAGGTCAACAAGGTTTGTTGTTAACAATGGGAGATAATCCCCCAATGTGTATGTTGTGTTAGGATTGGCATATGGATCTTGTGCCAACCCATCCTTGTTGCCTAGCCCTAGGCCTTGCATGTTCTCTACCAAGATGTCAAGGGGCAAAGGGTGGTTGAACCCTACTCCTGATTTATCATATGGCATTTGATATCTTGGTTGGCAAAGAACGTGCACTCCTTGTTCATATCTGCCCAATCCATATCCATGCCAATTACATTGGCCAAGGTATTTCAAAGTGAAGTCTGGGTTGGACAAATAGTTGACATTCTCAGCAAAGGGCTCTTCATCCTCTTCCTCTTGTAGGTAAGGTTCAATGCCATTATCGAGGCCCCCATATACAAAATTTTTCTGATTTGGTGGGTAGCCTAAAGGGACAATAGTGTCGATGGGGAGGCGAGGTCTCCCCATGTCCTGCATGGACTCAAGCATGGGTGTTGCCACAATGTTCCGCACTAGGTATTCCCCCAGGCCCGTATTGGCCATCTCAATGGTGATCATTGGCGATTGAGGGGGAGGGAATGGGAGTTCTTCCTGAGTCCACTCCATGTTGGGTGAACCAGGCATCTCGACTTCCATTCGGCTGGGCACCTCTTCGGTAGAGATGGTTGAGACTAATGGTGGTACCTCTTCCAAGGGCTTCTTCCCATTGTCCTTCGGTGTGGCCACCGTAGGTGGCATCGTTGGTGAAGGAACAGATGATGAAGATGGGCCCGGTTGGTGATTTGATGGACTTAACAGTGGGGATGTATGCAGAATCGGACCCTGTTTGGATGGATTCAACTGAAAGTCCAAATGTGTCGATGGGAGGGTCGATTGTGGCATCAGCTGCACCGTATTGCAATACTTGAAGGGCTCTAAGTCTGCTGGGACTACATGCACTTGCCCTTCGTATGTGTACTTTAGGCATTGATGGGCTATCGAAGGGACACACTTCATGTCCCTGATCCAAGGCCGGCCCAACAAGATGTTGTAGGCCATCTCACCTTCCAGGATGTGGCACAATGTAGGAATAGTCTTTTGTCCCACTTGGATGGGTAGGACAATTGTGCCAACCATCGAGCATATCGCGTCATTGAATGCTCGAAGAGTATAGGTGGAGGCCACAATATGAGATGCTGGCAGCTTTAGGTGTTTCAATGCCACCATTGTGATTATATTACTGGATGAGCCAGTGTCCACCAACACCCTCTTAAATGGAATCTCGTTGACCCATGCAATGACGTGCAGGGGTGGATCCACCATATCACCAGTCATCGATTTTAGTTCATCTTCTCTAAAGGTGATGACTGGTTCTGTACATCATTTTACATGTCCCACAAAGTTGTTGAAAGAATTTGCTTCGTGGGGCTGTAGCTCGATGGCTTTGAGTATCTCCATCAGAGCCTCCCGATGGGGCGGTGATTGTTGGATGAGCTCATAGATGGAGAGCCTAGCCGACGTGGTCCTTAAACTTTGGGTAAGTTTAGTCTGAATCGTGGCCACTGGTCTAGGCGGGGGAGGTTGTGTAGGGTGTTGCAGAGGTTGTGACATTGATGGAACATCTCCTGTAGCTACAGCGGGGGCAGCTGTGTTTGGGTACCTCTTGTTCCATGTCACTATGCTTATCATCCCTACATACCCCTGCATGGGGCAGTTTTGTGTCACCTCATTGACTTGTAGAGTCTTTGCCTACGCATCATGGGCAGGCAGGGGGTCTTTGAAGACCTCCATCTATTGGTTGCTTGGTGCTACGGGATTATCCACCGCTAGCATTTTGTTGTCTATTAGGTCCTGCACTAAGCTTTTGAACTTCCAACATGCGTAAAGGTCATGTCCTTTCTGTCGATGAAATCTACAATATAGGTCTTCCCTATAGCCCTTGGGTTTTTGGCACGTTGGGGTCTACGGGTCGACTTTCTGGCAGGTTTATCAAGTTTGCCATGGACAAGCGGTCAAACAAGGAGTCTTTAGACTCTATGAAGGGTGTGAATTGTCGCCTAGGGTGACGCTGCTAATTTTGCTCTTGCCTATGATTTTCCTTCTCATAGCTGTCAAGAGGAACTGCCTGATAATTAGCCTTTGGGGGTTGTGTCATCTGTGCAGGCTTTGGTATGTTTATGGCAACCTGATTGACTGCGATGGGTTTCGGTTGCATGGACCCAATTTTGGCATTTTTGGGCCACTCTTTCTTGCATGGCTTGGCAATCTCACCATCCTGTATCTTGATCTCCTCAATTATTCTGGCTTGCGCTAGGGCTTCCTCGAGAGTGGCATATTGTTGCAGCTGCAATAGCATGGAGATCGACCTTAGGCAACTCTTCGAGAACATTTGGGTCAGGTCGGCCATGGGAGGGAGGTAAGGTAGCCTTGAAAGCAACGTCCTCCACCGATTTCCATAAGCCACCATGGTCTCTTCCTCATACTTCCTGAGGCTAGCTAGGTCACTTAATGATGCCTTCTTCTTGGTGTTGAAGGCAAAACGTTCGAGGAACGCATCCACTAGCTGGTCTAGGTTGTTGATGCTATGCTTCGGCAACTGGGTAAACCAATCCGAGGCAGGGCCTACGAACGTGGTTATAAATGTTCTTAGAAGCAAAGCATCATTGTCTTGAATGCCAAAGCATTGACTCAGGAATCTTGTCACGTGCTCTTGGGCATCCTCATCCCCTCTAAAAATTGCCAATTGAGGCATTTTGAAGTGTTCAGGGTATGGGGGTGCCGACATTGAAGGATGCACAGGGTGACTACGAAGCTGGCGTAAAGTGGGCTTTTGGGGCCCAGAAGTCTTGGTCTCCATAGACTCTAAGTGCTCTAGCAATGCTTTGTATGCATCGAAAGATTTGATCTCTTCCTCCTTGGTTTGTTCCCATTGTGAATTACGGGGAACTTGAGGCCTATGGAGGGGTAGCCGGATAGCGCCCCCTGCCTTGGTAGGGCATTTCAGCCCACTCTTCTTCTTGCTCGAATTCCTCATAGGCTTCTTGAGGAGTTCTTGGGCGTGACCTATAAACATGGGTGGGTGCCCGAGGAGGGTGCCCATCATTGGTTCTGGGAGTGGTCTCCCGCTCAGGTCTAGGAGGTCTTGGAGGCAACGCTTGATAAGGTCATGGAGACCTGTCTCGTACCAAGGGGTTATGCCTCTCATAAAGCTCTATCTTATGTGTGCGAGGGGTTGGAATCCTCTCATGCATAGTGTTCTAGAGCAACTCATCCATCTGACGCTGAATGCGCTCTTTGCTAAGATGGTACAGGTGCTCTAACTATTGTTGATCTTGCTCAAGCTACATGATTTGCGCTTGGCGGGTGGTATGTTTGGCAAATGCCAAGTCGATTTGTTCTACCGTCTTAGGTCTAGGAGGCCTAGATGCCTCCCCTACATATCTATCTCGGTCATAGTGATCCGAGATCTCTATAGGTCACTTCCCTCTGTCGAGGTTAGCAACATTCACCCGAGGCTCTGGCCTCAGTAGGTGATCCTGATAAATAGCAGGTGCGGAGGTGCATTGCTCCCACGCTGTGTATTGCTCTTGAGGAATATAGTGGTTTTCCTCATGCTCCCTTTCATATATGTGAAAGGGGCGGGCAGAGTTGGCTCACCCTGTCTGAAGAGCCTTGCGCTCTAGATTTGGCCTATTGTTTCTAATAGTAATGAGGGGTAGAGGAGGGATGATATAATCATGTGGCCCCTCCTTATGGACCTTATGTTGTTCTAGCACTTCCTCACATGGTGGCCACTCATAATGAGTGTCTAAGGGGGCCTTCCTATGTATGTACTCCTCTTGAAAGGGTCTGTGTTGAATGGGAGTGCCCCTCAAAGGGGTGCCTCTATAGTCCTATTCCGTCATGGTATGATGTGGACTATTTTGTGGGTCAGGCCACCAAGGTGGTATGACCAAGTCCTTGGGGCTATAACGGAGGTGACTTGTGCCTCCTTGTACACTTTTTGCCACTTCTGCCCATGATTGGGCTTGGCTACGGGTGTACACCATGGTGGTGGTTTTCTAAGGGATACGTATGTTTTTATCTTCTTTATGATTTTTTATGCTACACTAAACAAAGGGGACCACACAATCAAAGAAATGATTATCTCGTTTATAGATTAAATGTGTGCCCTAAATCTGGTTTAGTGTGTTTTGATTTTTGTTTTGCAAAACCTTGTAAAGAAAATTTTGTTGTACATGCATAATGAGGGCTCTTATATCTCCCAAAATGGTCACCCCTTCAATATACCACTGCCAGGCCATTATACCGAACCTCTCAATATACCCGCCCTTACGTGAGGGAAACTATTGGTACGCGAGAGCATAACAATACGTGGAACATAGGCGGTACGAAAGGGGAATCACTCTATTTTTGACACCTACCATAGAAGACTTATCCTCATGCATTGGGAATCACCCCAGCTACACTTGGTCAGCTTTCGTCAGGATTTACGTCTAGCAACAATCACGATCGGGGTTATGTATGCAAAATTCAAGCCAAGGTGGTGATGAAATCCACCGTTGGTCTTGATCAAGTGTTGGGGTTTTAAGACCAACTCCTTGATGTTTATATTATCATGTGGTGTGTGTGGTTCTTTTTACTTGTACAAAGAAAGAAAACATGCAGTAAACTTCTCTATGCAAGCAAAGAAAGCAAAAAAATCATAGAAACAGAGACAAAAAATTATAGAGGATGTTCAGAAAACCTACCTCTTCTCTGCCCAAACCGGATGCCCCTGAGTTTCTGCTCAAAAAATGCATAGAGAGCTAATCATCCTGGGGTGGGATGAATAGTAGATCTATATTCATCATAGGGTGGGATGAATATGTATTCATCCCTGGGTGACATGAATTCTAGTCTGTATTCATCACAGGGTGGCACGAGCAGCAGTCCAACGCTTGAAGGATTAACACCTGCAAGAAAAACACAAAATTTTTGATCAAAAATTTGATCCCAATAGTAGGGGATAGGGTCCCACCATGATCACCACTGAAAGCATGTCTACGAAAGCACAGGTGCACCGGGTGCGATGCAAACAAAAGCAGTTGTATTAACGAAACGCTAAGTGCATGAAAAAGGGAAAGCGAAGCATGAATGAAATGAGATGTAAAGCAAAAGCAAAGGTGCAGCCTCTTTTATTAATCTTGCTTGAGATCAGGTTACAATACGTCTCCCCCCTTTTCAGGGGCTAGGAGCGTTCGATACAATTTTGTTACACCAACGGATGGTACGCTTCCCTTCGGGATCTTCCGCGTGCCCACATTCGAAATGGGCGGGCCAAACGTCACCGCCACTTGCATGAATACATTCTTAGTTCCTTGCTGCCCCTCCGGTGTCGAGATCCTACGTACAGAGAAACAACAAATGATTAATAGCACATGCGGATGGAGGGAAACATGCAATCCCCAAGGCCTCCGGTTAATGCATACATGAAATAATTAAAACAGTGATCAAAACTTATCAGAATGAAATGAAATTTGGATAGAAGCATGTAAACATCATCAGGGACACATTGCAAAAATAACAGTCAAGAAATCTATTGTATATTTCTAATCGCTCCAGGGTGGGACGATTAGGACTGTCATAAAATGTACAAAAGTGACCTCCCAAATGTCCCATCCAGAGGCCTCCAAAACACCTACAAACTTGGGGTTAGGCAAAATGGGGCATTTTGAGATGACCCAGAAGGTCGGATTTTGCAGATTCTACCCCGATCGCCTTGTATCCGAAGGCGCTCCCTGTATGTTAGTAAAAGCGTAAAACAATGAAAACACAGTCAAAACAAGTCAGAATGCATTGAAAATTGAACAACAACATATATGAAACACCTAAAACATGATGCAAAAGAAATAGTGAAGAAATATATTATAGATTTCTAATCGCTCCGGGGTGGGGCGATTAGGACTACAATAGTGCGGGGGGCGCCCGAGGGCAGGACGCCCATCGTTTGGGGCTTGGTTTTGACACCAATCCACTTGGGATGGGTCCAAAACCTCCTAGGGGGTTGTGTCAAAAAATTGGGTGTGGGATTGTGGCCAATTGTTTGGGTTTTGGGTCCGGATTGCGCTCCTAATGTTCACCCAATAACCTCCCTTCCAAAAGAGAGATCAAGGATGTAGGAAGCACAATGAGGGTGAGGGTATAATTCGGCAGCACTCCATTGCTCCAAATGCTCCTGCTCCATCCTCATTTTGGGGTGAGAAGACTCACCATTTTATAGACCTGAAGGTCTCCTTTGAATGTGCATGCAGGGGCGCCACTTGGCCATCATGCCTTCTCGGGGAGAGAAGATTCCTCCCTGATTAAGGGCTCCATGACTGCCTCTATGACTGCCTCTTTGAGCTTTGAAATGCTCACTCGCACTCCCATGCATTGAAGGTGGAGTTGAGTGGTGGATCTGGGCTGCCATTTGTCAAGGTTTGACTTTTTGCCCGTCAAACCTGCTATTCGCCCCACCCTGGAGCGATTGCTGCTAATCATCCCGGGGTGGGGCGAATAGCATTCTAATCATCCCAGGGTGGAACGAATAAGGAGCAGGGTGCTTGAAAGGTGCCAAATTGACCTCTGACCTTCCAAAACTACTTTGGGAGTGGTTAGGACCATTGTTTAACCTCTGGGGGCTGCCCTAGGGGCTATGTATGCCAATTCGGTCAGTGCTTGTAGCCACATAATCGGATTGGTGCTGTTTTGGTGTCTACAAAACCCTAAAGAGCAACAACCATCCTCCATAGTACTTACTTTTTTATGTTGTTCTAATGAGCATGAATTACAATGAATATCCTCCACACTCTTTTCTTTATTATGGTGTTTTTGAAGCCTTAATCTGTAAGGGATAAACTATTTACTACATTTTATTTCAAGAAGATGATTTCTTAATACTTAAGGAAAACGAAGATGATTTACCTACATTAAACTTTATCTCTTCCACCTTCTTTGTGTTATATTTTTTATTCACATCTTCTTGTGCAACTTTAATTCCCTAAAGATCTAAAATAAGGACAGGGAAGGCTTGCTCCCTTAATTTTATATTCATGTGTTACAAAAGTGTAAAATCATTTACAACCTTTCAACTAAAATCACATATTTATGTCAAAGTCATTAATAAATTATATGGTATATGACATCACAAAATAAATAACTCTACCACTATAAAAACAATATCGACCACCAAATTAACCTTCTTGCTTATGTAGACAATGTAACTAGTGTTAAAAAGAAAAATATATTTACAAAACTAAGAATCATATTACAAAGTAAAATTAAGTAGCCCCAAAACCCCAAGCAATAAAGAATATGTAAAATATATCAATTAAATTGAAATAAAAGATTAAAACATTCTGTTTAACTTGTTCATCCTACAATAATCTTAAATGTAATTTTATAAATATTAACACTAATAATTTTCTATGTGACATTTTGAATCATTTTAATAATTAAGTTTTAGAAGTTTGTAATAAAATTAAACACCCATAGAAATTATGCTATAACCAAATACATGTAAAACATAAATAAAACTCTATTGTAAGTTTTAAATCTATGAACCATTGTTTTTTTCATGGTTTTAGTAAACAAAATAAAAATAATGAATAGTTTTAATTTTAAGAACCTCTTCTCTCATCCATAGAAATCACTATTAATTTATCGAAATATTAAGAACCTTTATTTTCAAAGAATATAAAAGCATTCACAAATATGTTGAAAAATAAATAAATAAGTTTATGAACAATTTGTATGAGACAAATTTTGCAAGTTACTTCAATAATTTCAAAATATGAATCAAGCCTTGATATAGGACAACACCATACAATTCTCCTTATTAGAAGGAAGCCACTCCTCACTATATCTCAATATAAAATCCAAACACAAAATATTCTTCTCCTTCCATGAGTCTTTTTTTTTTATACATAGGGGAGTTGGTTACATCCACACTATTTTTAGTAATTGTCAAGTGCAGGACCATAGGGGATGCTCCCAATAAGCCTATACCACCTTGTTATTGTTGACTCGACATAAGGGGGACCATCGATCTCGCAGGATTCATACCATCATCATCGGTTTGGCGTGCACTTAGAGGATTTATAATAGACTATTACCTTTGCAACAAACATGCCCCCAAGGTTTGAACCTAGGTCTTTTCTTGGTAAGTGCCTAGCCAAACAGACAACTACTAATCCACCTAACCCTTGGGGGCTCCCATATGAGTCTCTTGCCTACATTATATAACACTCAACTACCCACCACTACTGCTTACCCACATGTGGGATAAATACATTTGTTATAATATTATAATGTTAAGTATAATTTTATTATATTAATTACCTATCTTGGGCACCTAACATTTCATCCCCCTTACAAAATGTTTTGTCATCGAAACATAAGAAGAAAATAATATGATCTTTTGAGCCATATTGAGAACTAGTATCGATCCTAATCATCCATCCATCCCAAGGAAACTTTGATTGGTGGTGGTCTTCGTTGATGTTGATATGTCATTTTGCCACTTGAGTATCTAGAAGAAATCCTTTGGTTCAATGTGTTGGAGGCATCTTTCTATTGACAATAAATATCATTTTTTTTAATTCATACTTGCTTGTAATTTCTATTGGTAGTATATCCACAATTTTTGCTTCTCTAGTTCCATGTATGTCCATTATAGCTCTTTTGTTGCTCAATGCCTTGCCTACTTAATTGTTGTCTCTCATGGTGGCGTAGATGGTGATATGCTGCAACCTTAACCTAATGTTGTACTTTCTTTAACTCCTCAACATTTTGCTCCTTTATTTTAAAATTTTCTACATGTTCTCTCACGTGCCTTTCATTTTATGTGTCCTTATGCTCCTCTAGGTCTTCCATGGACTTTTCTATTATTTTCTCCACGAACTTTGTTGTTGCTATTTCTTTTGTGGACTCTATTGTTGTTACTTATTTCTTGGATTTTGTTTCAAGTTCTAATGCTTCTTCCTCAAATTGTTTCCCTACAACAAATTCTTGTTTTTCCTTGAATATCTTTCACTGAGAAATATCTTGTATTGCTATTTTATTTTTTTCTATGCCATAACTTCATGAACTTATTTTGTACATTAATATTAACAGTACCCAAAGAATTTAACCAAGAATAACCCAAAGCAATATCCATATCACCCCCCTTAATGGCATAAAAATCTTAATGGAAAACATATTTATTCATGGTGATCTTCAAATCTTAAAAAAATTAAACATTCTCACCTTCAAGCTATATATCTTTGATTTTTTTTGCCTAAACCTGCAACCCCTTAGCCAAAGCAATATTAATGAAATTATATCTATTGGTAGAATTTATAAAAACAATGACTTTTTTTACTTTGAATGCAACCATAAACTTGCAAAAATAAAATTTTTAGATTCAAATAATTCTTGTTGACAACTGTTTGGCCTATCTGACACAAAATATGTGGTTTCCTTAACCTGTAAAATTACACCCTTATCTTTTCCACTTGTTAATTTCTTAAAATTTTCTAATTTTTGTTTTAATTTCTTTTACTCAGCTTGAAGCCTAGATATCTTTTTATCATTTTTCTCCAATCCTCATTTGCTTAAAAATACAACTTTAAATTCTTCCCTTGTGTATGTAAGATAATAGGCAACTCAAAGTTCCTGTACCAAGAAAAAGCTTCCCCTTGCAAAGAACACTAAAGCTTATATCTCCACATTGATTCGGGAAAACTTAAAGACTTAAAAATTTTATACCATTCTCTAGCATTACTATCATCCTCTCCAATAAATATTGGCAACTTCGTGATCTTAAAACCCTAAAAAAATTCAAAACTTAGTTTTTTCAAAAATAAATTCCTCAAGTATCTTCTATTCCTTTCAATAAACACTTAAATTGATAATTTTTTCAAAATAGAATGGACTACAACTAATTTGACTACCTTGGTTGACAAATATCTATACTCACTATAGCAATTGTTAGTGATCTGCAAATTATTATTTGGGTAAACTAAAAAGTAGGTATTTTCTACACTCACTTGCAATTGTTTGTTCTATTGAAGTTGTGGAAACAGTTGTATAAATTCTTGCTAAAGTTGTTGATAGTTGTATGGAACATGATTGATGAAGTTTTGATGATGAATCAAGTCTTAGACTATAGCTTCCTAGAGGCTTAAGGTAAATCTCATTGGCCACAAAGGCTATCTAAGTGAGTATCGCTCTATGATTACCAATAATATTTCCACCAAGAAATAATTTTTGAAAAATTAACCACGGGTTTACATACAAACGAGAGTTCTTTGTATATTCTATTAGGATAAAATAATACTAAACAAGGTATGAGGCCATTAACTCTTTAATAACAAAACACTCAAACTAGTTACTTTGGGTTTCTTGGGATACTCTTCAAAATGAGTTTTAGGGCAGATGCTAGACCAAGTATTTCCTCTAGTTAAATTGTTGGGACTTATAATCCAACAAGATGTTATTAGCCCAATGTAGCTCTCTATCCCCAGAGTGGCACAGAACGAATGCAATGATCATTTCCTCTGTGCTGGGGATAAACCCCCCCCGGACCGGAGAGGGGGAGTAGGCTTAGTAGGGCTCGACCCGACGATCATCGGGTGCCCCTCCACCAACCTTTTAAAGAGCTATTGACCGTTGAAACAACTCTCTGTAAATCCGCCATTTGAAACCGTCTTTCTTGCTTATGAAACATCAAAATTAAGATTTAAATAAGGAATAAATGACTGTAAAAAATTAGAACTTTTATAGTGGAACACGACCCTAGAAAGTGCTTTGACATAACAAAAGTTTTTACAATAAAATACAACCTTAGAAAGTGCTTTAGTACTAATTGTTAAGAACCTCTTTTCTCATCCATATAAATTAGTATCAATTTGCACAAATATGAAATACCTTTATTCTCATAATATAAAAACATTCATAGATATGCTAGAAAATAAATTGTTTAATTTAGGAGGAATTTGTACAAGACAAAATATGCAAATTACTTCAATATGTTCAAAATATAAGTCAAATCTTCGAGGTAGGATAACACCGTACAATGTTTCTTATTAGAAGGAAATTGCTCCTCATTATATCTCAATATAAGATCCAAACACATACATTATTATTTTTCAGATGTACATTATATAATACTCAACTACCCACCACTATTGCCTATCCACACACGTGAGATCAATACATATTTTATACTATCAAGTACCTATGGGTACCTAACATTTAATATGTAGAATATGTCTTTCAAATGAAATATATATATATATATATATATATATATATATATATATATATTTGGATTTGGTTATTGTGAGAAACCCTTAAACACATACATTATTATTTTTCAGATGTACACTATACAATACTCAACTACCCACCACTATTGCTTACCCACACACGTGAGATCAATACATATTTTATACTATCAAGTACCTATGGGTACCTAACATTTAATATGTAGAATATGTCTTTCAAATGAAAATTATATATATATATATATATATTGGATTTGGTTATTGTGAGAAACCCCTATGACGGGCGTGGAGGGCTGAGCAATCTCCTCCCAACCATGACCCCTCCTAAAGTTGAGAGCTATACTTATCAATAGGGAATTTAACATAAAGCCACCACACACCCACCCCCTCACACACTCGCCCATGCCGCGGTTTGAACCTTGGACCTCCCGAAGAAGAGCCAAAGCTCGAACCGTTGCGCTGCACCCGAGGTGCATATGTATATTATTTTAGATGTAATTTTTGAAAAGTTAACTTTTATAAATATATAAATAAAATATTAAATCAATTTAAAAATTAAGTTTCAAAAGTAGAGTGAGTTTAATGGCAAGAGTTTAAAACTTCGAATAGGAGGTTCAAACTTCGAATAGGAGGTTCAGGTTCAAATCCAGTAGAGCCAGAGTTGTACATCATACATCATTAACAAAAGTTTGGTTGGATAGCGTTAAAACTACTTTACCTTTATTAAGGTTGATAAAAAAAATATTTTACCTTTATAATAAAACTTAACACTCATCCTTTACTTTTATGATAAAATTTTAATACTCATGAAAATTATGTTATAACTTAGTTATCAAATTCGTGAAATTCGTCGAATTTAAAACCCTAACGAATAAATTCAACGAATAAACCTTAAGATCGGTAAGAAAAAAAATTGGACGAAAAACAATCGGAAAATGCACGTGGAGAGAATTTTCGCATGTATTTTCAACCCTAAATTCTGCAAAAAAAAAAAAAGTTGAGCAAGGCACACAGGAAGAAAAAAATTCATGCGAATTTTTTTAAATGTGTTTTCCCCCTTTATTTTTAAAAACATTTATAATATCAAAAAATTTGAGAATTTGACAATAGTTGAGACTACAGCTGAATAAAAGTTTTATATTAAAAATGTAAAAAGTAGGTTTACATTCTTTTAATACATTTAAATAAAATTTAATATTTAAATGTTAAAAGTAAAATTAAATAGTATTTTATTTAAAAAAAAAACTATTTAAAATGGCACCACTAAAACTTGGAAATATATGACAAAGGAGTTATTAATGTTTGTTTCAAGTCTCAGTTTTAGTTTTTAAATTACTAATTTAGTTACATAGCATTTAAAGAATATATGTGTATTTATATTTTATCGAATTTTATTTTGAATTTTTAAAAATGTCGAGTTTCTTTCAAACTTCAAGAGTGTCGATAACTAAAGTTATAACTAATCAAACATAAAATATATTTATATAAAAATAATTAAATGGCATAAGTTCAGTGGTTTAAATTCATTGACTTTCAAATAGGAGACCTAGGTCAAGTTGTAATGTCGACAATGACGTAGCTCAGTTCGCTATTTCATAATTAAGTTATATATATAATAATTTTTATGAAGCGTTGTTTAATATTCATAATTTTAATATCAATTAACAGGAAGTCAATTGGTTAAACTTCTTGACTTTTAAGTCTCGAACAAGATATTGTAGTGACATGACTTTGGATTTTCATCCAGAGAACCAAGTTGAAACCTCGGTCCAAGGAGATCGGGATCCCTTTTAAAAAAACCATGCATTCCTTGACATTTTTAGTCCTATAAGGATACCATAGTGATATGTTTTAGAGTTTTTAGTTAGGAGACCCAAATTTAAACCCTGGTACAAGGGGACTAGACCTCTCATAAAAACTCGTATTTTTTACTCAATTCTTTTTTGGGGTTCCGTTAATTTTGTTTTTACCCAATGGGCTAGGGATTACAGAGGTTTCTTACAATTTTTTTTTTTCAAAAGAATATTGAATTTCTAATCTTACCAAATGATACATGCATAATTATCAATAATACTATTATATAAAGGATGTTGTTTTTGTTAAATAAGAGCCGTTGAAGATTTTGGTACAAGGAGACTAGACCCCTCATAAAAACCTGTATTTTTTATTTTTATTTTTTTAGGGTTTCATTGATTTCATATTTACCCAATGGGCTAGGAATTATAGAGGTTCCCTATGAAAAAAACTTTCAAAAAAACATTGAATATCTAATCTTACCAAATGATACATGCATAATTATCAATACTGTTGTTTTTGTTAAATAAGAGCCCAGGAAGATTTTTATGCCTTTAAACAACTTTGAAACATTTTGGAGTTTTTGGTGTTTCAAATTTTCTTGGTGATTATGGTATCTTTTATACCCTTGGTATTCTGTTACACTTTTTGAAATATTTAAATTTGCTTTCTTGCTTGTTCTTTCTTTTATACAACAATCTTGTAAACTCTAAACTGTTTGTTGGATAATTGTTCTTTATAAATTTGAATATTAATATGCAACTTATTTTCTTAAAAAAAAAATACTACTAAAATATAATACAATACTAATAAGATGCAACGGGCTTTGGCTCTTCTTCGGAAGGTCCAAGGTTCAAACCGCGGCGTGGGCGAGGGTGTGGTGGCTTTGTGTTAAATTTCCTATTGATAAATATAGCTCTCAACTTCAGGAGGGGTCATGGTTGGGAGGAGACTACTCAGCCCTGTACGTCCCGGTTATATGGGGTTTCTCACAATAACCAAATAAAATTAAAAAAAAAACTTGTTTCAACCTATATAATTAATTTAATTTTTTTATAATTTAAATGTTTTAAAATTATAATTTAATCAATTAAAAATTAAATAATATTTATATATCCGCCTGCGTGTGGTCTACTGGTAAGGACACCACTTGTATTATCGACGATGTGATTCGGGTTTAATCCCCACGACGAATGTGTATATAAGAAGTTGAAAAAATAATATATATATATATATATATATATATATATATATATATATATATTTATTTTTTTTTTTCCCCTATTTAACCCCAAATGTTAAGGCTACTATTATATCTTATTAGATGAAAACCAATATGCATAACCAAGATATATCTTCAATATCCAATCCAATTAATGCATAACCAAGATATATCTTCAATATCCATTTTTTTTTTAATTTGGTTAGTGTGAGAAAACCCTACGAACAACAATGCACACGGCACAAGGCTGAGCAGGTTTCCCATGACCCCTCCTAAAACCTTAATTAATCCAATTAATTGATGATCAAAACATTGAAATTCAACCACCACACAACCACCCCCTCACACACTCGCCCACATTGCGGTTTGAACCTTGGATCTCCCGACAAAACCTTAATTAATCTAATTAATTGATGACCCAAAACATTGAAATCCAAGGCAAAGGGTATTCATGAGTCAATATTTTTTTTTGGTGAGTAAATACTACTTATACACATCCACCGTGGGGATTGAACCCGAGTCACATCACCGATAATGCAAGTGGCGTCCTTGCCAGTAGACCACACTCACATGAGTCAATATTTTATATATGATGATTTAAATTATAAGAGGTTTTATAAAAATATTGGAGTAGTATGTTTTTTAGATTTTTATTTAAAGATTCAAGTTAAAATTTGGAGGAGATCAAAATCCTCATAAAAATTGGCATAACTCAACATTTTACTACTATAAAACATATTGTAACGGTATTTCTTCTAGTTTTCATGGAGAAACACAAGTTCAAACCTTGCTATGAAAGAATTAGAAACCCAAGTTCAAACCCTAACATAAGGGGACCCAAACCTTTTTAAAAGTCCATGCTTTACCCTAAATTTTGACAAAGTTCAAATCCCAAAGACCAAAAGCCTTTCAAAAACATGTACTTTCATTTAAACATTGCCAGAATAGGACTGTTGGTAACAACCTAATGCTTAAGTGAACTATTTTCCTTAAAAGATTACTTTATCTTTACCAAACAAACTAAAGATTATTATAAAAAAAATAAAAAAAATAAAATGAAAAACATCAAACAAATTTACACATTCTTTTAATTTTTTTTACATAAAAAGTCGTCGTTCTGTTAAAATTTTATAGATTTTATTTTTATTTTAAAATAATTTAAACAATTAATATTTTGTTTGAATTTTTTTACTTAAAATTTTATAATTTTTTTATTTTTTAATATAATTTAAATAATTTAATAATAAATATTTTAGAAACAAAATTAAAAAATATGGTTGAAAATGTTACAGAATTGACATTGCGTAAAAAGGTTGGTAGGTTGGTTAGAATACTTGAGTGCAAACAATTCAAAGACAACGAAACCATGGAAACTGAGCTCCAAATGCATGGCACCATGCCCTTTGTTTTTATTTCATAGACCTTGGACCTACCGCCGACCCCTTGAAATCATTTTAGATTCATCTTTCCTCACTAGTGGCCCAAAACCACATTTGATAGCCGCCACTTGGTCCACCAAAACCAGCTGGACCAACCAATTAGAGTATTTACTTTCTTGTAGGTCGCTTAGCTACTTTCATCGAATTTGGCTCCCAATTCTGGTGCTGGGCCTTGTGGGTGTCATTCATTCAACCAAAATGCAGTGCACTGCAGCTCTGAGTTCCCCAGCGAAATCGAGCTTCCATGGGGCCGGATTCATCGCCCCCAGACCCCGGTTACATTCACATCCACTCTTCTTACGATCCCATGTGCCCATCCGCCCAGGCCTTGATTTGCAGCCCAAGCTCTCCATCTGCAATTCTCTCAGGCACCCACATGAGGCTAGACGCGGATTGGGGCCCTGCAGTGTTTTGGGTGCAGGGAATTTTGACAAGGGTGGCAGAGGTGTTTCTCTGAGAGCAAATGCAGCAGCTGAGAATGACGGAGCCATACCGCTAGAGGCTGCGAAAGAGCCCGCCACCAAGCTTTTGAAGACCTTGCAGCTGGGATTTCTCTTTGGCCTTTGGTATCTGTTTAATATCTACTTCAACATCTATAACAAACAGGTATGCATATCTGCCCTAGAATTCTAACGCCAGTTTTATATCATGAAACTGTCTGGCTAGTATTATATCATCAACAGTTTATTATAACAGCCTAACTATTATATATGTTTTTAGTATTATATTATAATTAAAAATGGTATTACAACAAATTAACTATAAGATTTAAACTTAGATCTGAATTTAAAAGAATGAACCAATACCATTTTAATTAAGAAGTAATTATAGATTAATTTTTTTTAGAGCAAAGGCATTGGACCATTCCTAAAGATAAGGGTACCTATATATGGTGAAGGGTGGTTGTTTATACCTCACATTAAAGGAGTGGGTCACCTGTTACTTAGATTAACTGAGAATATTGAAAAAATATATATATATATATATATATATAATTTTTAACTGGTTATATAAGATTAAAATAAATCTCATCTAATAATCATTTTTTCTTTAAAAAACCAAAGTATTTAATTGATTGAAATCATGTGATTGAACCTAAGATTGGAAGCTTGATCTACAGTCTAAAACTCCTTATTCTCAACTGCTAGTGCAAACCCCTAAGACAGAAAAAGATATGATATTAATGCCCTTTAAAGACCAGAATAGACCTATAAGATTTAGGAGTAAATGAAGTTACCGTAGCTAATCAGGAGCACTAAAAGGACTCTGACAAGTAAAAATAAAATGTATAGAATGAAATCGACCTCTAAAAGGTGGAAAATCCAAACATTTAAATCTTATATAAATCAATGTATAAGTCTGTGTAATACAAAAATAATTATGTAAAAGGAAACTGGTGATAGAGCCCAAGGGAAGGGGGGCTGACGAAGGAAAATGGTCTTCATACAAATCTATGTTCTCTCTCTTTTTCTCTCACATATATCTATATGGCTTATAAATGGTACTTCCAATGTTTTTGTTTCCTTCCTTGGACAGTTACAGTTGGGTCTTTCATTCAACATTTGTCATGGCTGACTGGAAATATTTTTTTTTTATTGTTTAAGTGCCATCAACTGCAAGGCGTATTGATCACTTTCCTCCTCCCCTGAATGTAGATGTCTTGGATCCACAAAAGAAAGAAATCAATCATATTGCTGTCCATAGTGACCAAAATAAGTTAATAGGATTTAAAAGCAAAAGGAACCTAAAAGGATGGGGTGAACCTCAGACAACTGAGCATATGCATAGCCTTGTAATACAAAACAAAACTATTGTGTGAAATGGAATGTCTTTTGCTAAAAAGGAGAGTTTCCAATAGAGGCAAAAGAAGGGGCCAATGAAGAACATTGCTCCTAGTCTCCATCAAAGGTTGGAGTTGAAGAAGGATCAGCATCCTCATTGATCACAGCAAAATAAAAATAAATTATGCTTACCTGTTTAAACCTTGTATCCTCTGCACGTGTGCATGACGACTTTCAGTCATTAAATGAATAATGCAGTGGCAGTACTACTTTTTTATTCAGGAAAATAAGGTGATAGTTTTTGCCTCTTACTAGGATGTTGTTTGTTGAATAATATCTGTTCCTTTTGTGGGCATTCCTCCTTGTTTTCCAAGTTAAAGCTATAGCTGAAGCCCAGTGTTAAAGTATTGGAGCATTTTAATCACCTGATAATGTTGGGATTAGAAAGCCTTGTTCTAATAGTTATCTTAATGGCAGGATATTACTTTGAGATGACATTTGGAACTAATATCGATATTCTAACTGAAATGATCAAGACAGCATGCAATCTCTTCTTGGGAAGTTTGTCATATGTTTGCGAGAATTTTGCACATAATAACAACTTTGTGGGAATCAATGAGATTAATTGTGTAATGGGTTATAGATGGTGACAGATGTTCGTATTTTTATGTAATCTACTCATGAAGAAGTAGAACAATAAAAAAATCAAATAGTTAGTGACTTTTTACTATTTAGTTTTGTGGTCAAGAAATAAGAGTTATGACAGCTCAGCCAGAGCGTGTTCTCTATGTAGGATTAAGCTTTGCTCAAGTCGGACATGCCCTCTTCGAGTTAAAATAAAAAAATTTGCTGTAATTGCATGCTCATTGCAGAGATAAAAGGATTTGGTAAATGCGTCTAAAAATGAATTTTGCTTTTTAAAATTTTACAATGCAGGCTGTTAAAAAATGGTATTTTTACTTTTATTTTCCTTTATATGTTCTTAAAAAATATATCTTGCTTGAACTGATTGGGCGAGTGCATATCCTTCAACATATGTTAAAGGGTTTAAGCAGAATAAGCAATGTTTAGTTTGCTTTTTTGACTTTGGGTGAATGTTCGTAGATGGTTGTAGGGAAGAGACATTACTGTAGGGAGGGTAACAAGTACCCTCTGCTCTGTTTATGATGCAATGTTCTATGTGTCTTTCTCACTGTTAGGAAAAACTTCAGATTTTACACCTGCAAGTAGAAACACAATGACAAAGAACAAAAAACAGCAACACAAGTGACACAGAGATTTACGTGGAAACTTGCAATGTGCAGGAAAAACCACGGGGCAATGGCAACTTCTCTTTCTATTATTTTCAGCAAACTTTACATTCACGTTTCTCAACGTTTCAACATTCCTCCATTCAACATATGCAAGGGGGATCAAGTCCCTTTTATAGAGCGGAAGGAAGACTCCAAACTGTTCGTTTCCTCTCCCAAAGGAAGCCTCCAAAAACTGTTCGTTTTCGCTCCCAAGGAAGGCGCTTGAACCTGTTCGTCTTCCGCGGCTAGACGTCTATCCTGGATGTCTACTTGCCTAGACGTCTGGCCTAGACATCTAGCAGCCCAGATTTTTGGCCTAGACGTCTGGCCTGCTGCCTAGACGTCTGACCCAGACGTCTAGCAGGTCAGACGTCTAGTTGGCTGGATACTGTCTTCACTCCTAACACTCACGTGTGAAAACATATAACTAGAAAAGTGTGTTTGTTGTCATCGAAGCTTAATCAGATTGGGTAGAGAAACAGGAGCTAACACGTGGTAGTGTCTGATTTAATTTTTGGAAGCCATATTGTGCAGTATAAGAAGAGACCCACTTCATCCATTGTTGCCATCTCCAGGTTGGGATGAAAATGTAGTCCTTACATGGTTAGGAATTAAAAGGCCGAGTACAACTGCTTGGATTATCAAACACTGTTTGTCATAAATTATTAGCCATTGAAGTTAGTAGGTAAGCCTACATTTTCTTGTCAAGCGACAAAACAAAAATATTTTCCAAGCAGGTTGCTTTATTTTGACTCACCATATTTAAGCTACAAACTATTTGCTAATGTTTTTTGATTGTGGGATGGAGGCATGTTCTAGAAAGCTGAATGATTTCTAATACAATGTTTAATCGGAGCACGATAGTAGATGGAATTCCTCAAGTCTATAAGCAGCTTAGGTCATTGTGTTCTTAGTTTAAAATTTTGATCCTTCACATTCCTTCAATAATTATGTAATATAAAAGTAAAAATACAATCATAAAATCTTCTCAAACCAAGTAAAAGTTAGAAGAAAACACTAAATAGAAAAATGTGTATATTTTAAGAATGACACACTTTTAAGATTTCATTGGTTCAACATTGTTAGGAGGTGAAGTCAATATCCAGATCTCCAATGTTCTTCAGCAGAGAGGTGCATGGTGGTGCAGCTTATGGAGAGGAAACAAACAGTTTTCTGGAGTCTTCCTTTGGGAGAGGAAACGAACAGTTTTTTGGAGTCTTCCTTTGGAAGAGGAAACAAACAGTTTTTTGGAGTCTTCCTTTGGGAGAGGAAACAAACAGTTTGTTTTTTCTATAAAAGGGGAATGACCCCTTGCATGTAAAGGTTGATTGAATGTAATTATGTCGAAATCAATAAAAGATCAAGCTGCCAATGCCCCGTGGTTTTTCCTGCACATTGCAGGTTTTCCACGTAAAATCTGTGTTACTTTTTTTTCTGCGTTATTGTGTTTTCTGCTTGCATGTAATTTTGCTATATTTTCTAACATCTGGTATCAGAGCCTAGGGTTTTGTGTGAGTGGGAGCTGCAACAATGACTGGAAGTGTAACCAAGTTTGAGATTGAAAAGTTTGATGGCAGGAACTTCACCCTATGGAAGATGAAGGTGGAGGATTTGTTGGTTCAAAATGACCAAGCCCTAGCCTTGAAAGGGGTCGTGAGTAAACCAAACAACATGAAAGATGAGGAGTGGGCAATGCTAGAGAGGAAGGTGGTTTCTACAATCCGTCTATGCCTAGCGGACTCCGTCTTGTTCAATGTTGTTGAAGAAAAGACCGCGAAAGCCCTTTGGAAGAAGCTTGAAAAGTTGTATGAGACGAAATCTGCAACAAATAAGGTTTTTTGAAAAAACAGCTTTATAGCCTAAGGATGAAGGAGAGTTCATCTGTGGCAGATCACTTGAATGAGTTTAATACCCTTATCAGTAAACTGGTTTCAGTTAATGTGAAGATGGAGGATGAGGACAAAGCTATCACCCTACTTTGTTCCCTCCCGGAAAATTGGGATCATTTGGTGATGACCATCAACAATTCATCATCAGGAATTCTAAAATTTGATGATGTGGTAGCCACTTTGTTGGCAGAAGAGTTGAGGCGAAAAACGTCTCTAGAACCCTCAACCAATGAAGCCCTAGCTGTGAGAGGTCGATCTTTCGATAGGAGTCAACAAGGTAGATCACAATCCAGATCTACGTCTAAAGGACGCAAGCTGAAAGAGAAGTGCTAGCATTGTGGGAAGCCAAGGCACTCAAAGAAGGACTGTTGGCAACTAAAAAAGGAAAAAAATGGTGAAAAGCAATTTCAGCCATCAGTTGAGGCCAATACAGTAAATTTTGGAGAGACGGCAACATGTGAGGCTTTCTGTATTAGCAACAACAGATCTGTTTTATATACCTGGGTTTTGGACTCGGGTGCATCTTTCCACATGTCTCCTCACAGAGACTGGTTTGACAAATATCAGCCATATAGTGGTGGGAAGGACTACTTGGGTGATGATCACCCTTTAGAAATTGTGGGAAGAGGGGACATAAGGATCAAGTTGGACAATGGTAGAGAAAGTATGTTATGTGATGTACGATATGTGCCAGATTTGCGGAAGAATTTGCTCTCAATCAAGATGATGGATAAGCTAGGGTATTCTATCACTTTCGGTAACAACTATTGCAAAATTACCAGAGGAGCTATTGTAGTAGCAAAGGGAGAATCTTATGGGACCCTATATCATTTATGCGGTGATACGGTGACAAACCATTCAACAACAACTTTTTTTCAGGATGCAGTATTGCTATGTCATCAACGCCTAGGCCATATGAGTGAAAAAGGTCTGAAAATTCTGCATGACAGAGGTATGCTTTTTGGGATTAAGTCTTGCAATTTAGACTTGTGTGAGCATTGTATTTTTGGTAAACAAAAGAGGGTTCGGTTTCTGCAAGCCCTGGTAAGAGTTTTGATTTTTTGCAACTTATACATAAGGACATATTTGGACCAGTCCCCATTCAGTCCTTAAATGGTGCCATCTATTTTCTGACTTTTATAGATGATTATTCTAGGAGAGTGTGGGTTTATTTTCTAAAGAAGAAGTCGGAAGCTTTGCAAAAATTTAAAGAGTTCAAAGCTCGAGTAGAGAAAAGTTTGGGCAAGCCTGTTTTATGTCTTAGGTCAGATAATGGGGATGAATATTGCTCCAAGGAATTTGATAAATTTTGTACGCAGGAAGGAATTAAGCACCAGAAGACTATACCATATACTCCACAACAAAATGGTGTGGTTGAGCGGATGAATCACACAATCATGGAACGTGCAAGAAGCATGCTCAGCGCATCCATGTTGGATAAGAGGTTTTGGGCAGAGGCTGTTAATACAGTTGTTTACCTCATTAACAGGTCACCTACAACTGCATTGGATGGACAAATTCCAGAGGAGGTTTGGTGTGGTAAGCCATTTGATTACTCTCATTTGCGTACCTTTGGCTGTGATGCATTTGCCCATGTGCCTAAAGAAAAAAGGTCCAAACTTGATCCAAAGTCAAACAAATTTGTTTTTCTCGGCTATGGAGATGCAGTAAAGGGGTATAGATTTTGGGGTACTACTGCCCACAAGGTAATTATTAGTCGGGATGTTATTTTGAAGAAAAAACCATGCAAAGGAAGGAGGTACAACAAACACCTAATGTTGTACTAGTTGAAGTAGACATGAACGAAGATGAAAATGAAAATCAGCATGCTGAAATTTTTGACCAACATGCTGAATTTTTTGACCAGCATGCAGAACAACAAGTAGAACAACAAGTAGAGCAGCCACAACAGTCACAAGACCAAGAGCCACAATCAACAGATCATTGGGTTAGAAGATCTACACGTCCACAAAAGTGTCCGGAAAGGTATTCTCATGTTTATCAGTCCTCTTTTGCTTTGTTAACTGATGATGGTGAGCCTAGTTCATTTCAAGAAGCTAGAGAGTTTGAGAATGCAAAAAAGTGAAGGAAATCCATGGAGGAGGAAATCAAGGCACTTCGCAAGAATAAAACGTGGGAACTTGTGGATCTCCCACATGGAAGAAAGGTTGTTGGAAACAAGTGGGTTTACAAAGTAAAGAAAAACAACGATGGGTTGTTGGAATGCTATAAAGCTCGCTTGGTGGCAAAAGGCTATGTGCAAAAGTCGGTATAGACTTTAATGAATTTTTTCTCTAGTTGTGAAGATGACTACTGTTAGAGTTTTACTTGCACTTGTAGCAGCACAGGATTTAGAACTGGAGCAACTTGATGTAAAGACTGCTTTCCTGCATGGTGATCTTGAGGAGAAGATTTATATGGATCAGCCTGAGGGCTATGAAGAAAGAGGCAAAAGAGCATTTGGTTTGCAAAATGAAGAAATATTTGTATGGGTTGAAACAGGCGCCAAGGATGTGGTACATAAAATTTGACACCTTCATGAAGAGCCAAGGTTTCAACAGGAGTGAAGCTGACCATTGTGGATACTATAAGAGGTTTGATGATGGCAGTTTTATTATTTTGCTGTTGTATGTTGATGATATGCTGGTTGCAGGCCCCAACATGAAGAAAATCATTGATCGTAAGGCTCAGTTGGCTAGGACATTTGAAATGAAAGATTTAGGAGCAGCAAACCAAATTTTAGGGATGAAGATACACAAGGACAGAAAATGAAGAAAGATCTGGTTAAGTCAAAAGTAATATATAGAAAAGATTCTGCAACGCTTCAATATGTAGAATGCAAAACCAGTTAGTACCCCACTTCTTTCACAATTAAAATTGTCTTCCAACCGGTGTCCTAGAACAAAAGCAGAGAAGACAAGCATGTCTTGTGTACCGTATTCATCAATAGTAGGAAGCCTCATGTATGCCATGGTGAGCACCAGACCGGATATTGCCCAAGCAGTGGGAGTAGTCAGCCGGTACATGGCAAATCTTGGTAAAGAGCATTGGAATGCGGTGAAGTGGATATTCAGATATTTAAGAGGCACTTCAGATGTTGCTATTTACTACAGATCAGATAATTTGTAAGTTAAAGGTTTTGTGGATTCTGATTATGGTGGAGATAGAGATGGGAGAAAGTCCACTACAGGATATACTTTCACTCTTGTTGGTGGAGCTGTGAGTTGGGCTTCTAAGTTTTAGTTTGTGGTGGCTTTATCAACCACTGAAGCTGAATATATTGCAGCGACTCATGCCAACAAAGAGGCAATTTGGCTAGAGCGACTGTTGGGTGACTTAAAGGTAATGCAGGGGAAAATTACGTTGCATTGTGATAGCCAAAGTGCTATTTAGCTAGTGAAGAACCCAACATTCCTTGATCACACGAAACACATTGATGTCAAGTACCACTTTATAGGGAATGTGGTGGAAGAAGGTAGGATACTGTTGCAGAAAATTGACACTGAAGTGAATCCTATAGATATGCTTACTAAGACAGTCAAGACAAAGAAGTTTGAGTGGTGCAGAATTCTCTGGGCTTGCTGAAAATGTGATAAGGGCAGTATTGGGCAATTGGCACTTGGATGGAAAAACATAGGCAAAGAATTCTTGTATATCGACTTCAAGTGGGAGAATGTTAGGAGGTGAAGTCAATATCCAGATCTCCAATGTTCTTCAGCATAGAGGTGCATGGTGGTGCAGCTTATGGAGAGGAAACAAATAGTTTTCTGGAGTCTTCCTTTGGGAGAGGAAACGAACAGTTTTTTGGAGTCTTCCTTTGGAAGAGGAAACAAACAGTTTTTTGGAGTCTTCCTTTGGGAGAGGAAACAAACAGTTTGTTTTTTCTATAAAAGGGGAATGACCTCTTGCATGCAAAGGTTGATTGAATGTAATTCTGCCGAAATCAATAAAAGATCAAGCTGCCATTGCCCCGTGGTTTTTCTTGCACATTGCAGGTTTTCCACGTAAAATATGTGTTACTGTTTTTCCTGCGTTATTGTGTTTTCTGCTTGCACATAATTTTGCTATATTTTCTAACAAACATGATGACACTAATAAGATGATAATCATTAATCATCACACAACAAGTTGACAAGGCAAAGAGTCAAAACGGTCTAGATATTTGTCAAAATGCGTAAATGACAAATTAATAAATGCATAACATAATGGAACTTTCACCAAAAAAATGGGTGTCTTTATGTCATAAAAACTGAGCCACTTTGGCTTGTTTTGGGGCTTAAGCTAAGTCACAACTCTTTAGTCTAAGCCAATTTTTGTCACTGTGATCATGCCTTCATCAATCCCTATGCAAAATTAATAATGATGACATGCAGGCCAATCTGAAAGCAAAGACAAAGGTAGCACTTTTGATCCATAACTTTCTAGAAGGTACTGAGATTGCAAAGAAGTAGTGATGATATAGGTTAATCTGTCCATGAGGCAAATTAAGGTTGTATGTCAAATCAAGTTGGAAAAGGTGGCAAATTGATTTGGAAATGTTGCAACAGAGCCTAGCGGAGTGCAACAAAAGCTACAGACACTGCTATGATATTGGAAGAGATTGCAACAGACAAAGAACCCAATACCAAATAATTTCATTAATTCACTTTCAAAAGGAGGCATACCTTGATGAGGCAATCCTGATAGGAACAGAGAGAGACTACACTTTTTAACATTCCAAAAAATCCAATTGGACTGCCTTGACCATATATTAAAGCAATTATTGGAGGGAGAATGCATGACTCAACCGTAGAATTCCTGACTGCAAAACATTAAAAGCAGTTTTACAGATTCAAAGCAAAGGCGAAAAGATCAATTACATCTCACAATGCCATTTTATTCTCTTTTTCTGAATATGGTTGTGTGTCATCCGAGTGCCACTGAACAAAATAGCATGCTAATGTTTATAGAAAGTTAAAAAATATGCAAATTGCTTTAGAAACATCAGGCCAAATAATTTTGCTATGGAAGAAGATTTATAACAAGAAAATTTGATGAGTTGTCTGAACTTGATGTCAAAATGAACAAAAATATCAAGTATAGTTAGATGACAATAATGCTGAAACTCAATGACAGTTATTCATACAAGTACCATATATTAGAAATTACTAAATATCTATAATGGTCAGGAGGTAATTGACTGAAGGAACATTCATATTTCATTTGACTTATAGGACTCTATAGATGTACTGCACATCTGAAACCTATTTTTTCATGGTAGTAGAAGTTGACCCTTCTCCTATTTCATAGTGTCCTCTCTCTCTTTTGTCTTGTAAGTACTAAAATACCTAGTAGTGATATCAGAGCTCAAAGATAGGGTATTTTGGATAAAGGCAACAGTTTAAGGTGGGGTATCTGAGGTGGCAGATTTTCAGAGTCCTCAGGTTTGGACTCTGGAAGGAGAGAAAGATGTCGCAAGTTTGGGATGTGAATTTCCATGGCCCTAGACCATAACACATTTTAAGAAAGGTTGACTTGGCATCTAATTACTTGCTGTTGTTTGGCTTCATTTACATAAGCAGAAATCTTGATGATGGATAAAGGAGCCTACCTGAAATGTTGATTCATTAGTAATCAAATGCAGTTAATCCCAGAAAAATTATTGTGGAAACCGAAAATCATTAAGAGAGGAATTTAGTAAGCGCTTTAAATTTGCAAAAATTTGCCTTTCTGGGTGTTGATTTCAAAGTTGAAAAATATCATGATTGGCAATTTATCGATATGGCCTAAAGAATCTTGAATTAGTAACTAATCAAGAAAAATGACAGAAGTCATGATATCTTTCCCTCTTTTTGAAAATGTTGACAATATTTTAAAATATCGGCTACTTGGGAATGGATGTACTGGAAAGGAATGGTGATAAATGTGTTAATTGTGATTTTTTAAAGTTTTCTTTAACACCAGATTTCATCATGCAGAATTGTTGACATCTTTCTTTTTGTTTTTTTTTTTAATTTACGGATAAGGGCCCAAGTTTTCAGAAATGGTTTTCTTCATTTTCCAAGTTATTTTAAGATTAAAAAGAGAGAAGATTGCACCAAACCTTAATACAATGATGTGGAATTTATAAGTATACATCTCATAAATTTTGGTGTTATAACCTCATTTTAAGATTGATTAATGGGCAAAAACTATAAGAAGACCATGTCAAAACAACGAATATCTTGTACTTACATCATTCGAAAGATTTGAGCATATGCATTAGGTGGAACGATTTTAATTACCTAATTCATTTTAGGGTTTTAGTTTTACAAAGTTTTTCCTTTGGAGTTTGATGTCAGTCATGATATCAAGCATTTAAGGCTGCGACAAAATAGTGCTTAGAGACAAATTTGATTGGGAAATGTAATGAGATCTTATATTGCATGCATACACATGTTGCATGATAGGCATGATAATGCCATAGATTTTGAGACTTAGGTAATAGTACAAGGATTTGTGAGCACTATGAGACAATATGTTATATGATGTTATATAATATGGTATGATTATATGCAAAATTGGTATGAAACAGGAAATATTGTTTGACACAAGAGGGCTATTCTTGTTATTATGTTGTTCACGATGCACATGATTACCTTTAGTCAGACTTAAGTTATTGTCCTGTGTGCCTATACGTCTGGCGACTACACGTCTGGAGCTATACGTCTGGCGACTACCTGTCTGGAGCTAGACGTCTAGTAGGTTACCTGTCTGGAGCTAGATGTCTAGTAGGTTACCCATTTGGAGCTAGACGTCTAGCAGCTACCCGTCTAGAGCTAGACGTCTAGCAGCTACCCGTCTAGAGCTAGACGTCTAGCAGCTACCCGTCTAGAGCTAGATGTATGGTAGGTTACCCATTTGGAGCTATATGTATGGCAGGTTACTCGTTTGGAGCTAGACATCTGACAGGTTACCTGTCTGAAGCTAGACGTCTGACCGGTTACCCGTCTGGAGCTAGACGTCTGACCGGTTACCCATCTGGAGCTAGATGTTTTGCCGGTTACTCGTATGGAGCTAGATGTTTGGCATCTATCCGTTTGGCAGGTTATCCGTCTGGAGCTAGGCATCTGGCAGGTTACCTGCCTAGAGCTAGACGTCTGGCAGCTACTTGTCTGGAGCTAGACGTTTCGTAGGTTACCTGTCTGGAGCTAGACGTCTAGCAGCTACCTGTCTGGATAGTGACTTCACTTCCTAACATTCTCCCACTTGAAGTCAGTATACAAGAATTCTTTGCCTATGTTTTTCCATCCAGTGCCAATTGCCCAATGTTGCCCTTGTTACATTTTCAGCAAGCGCACCACTCAAACTTCTCTGTCTTGACCGACTTTGTAAGCATATCTGCAGGATTCACTTTAGTATCGATTTTCTGCAACAGGATCCTACCTTCTTCCACCACATTTCTTATAAAATGGTACTTGACATCAATGTGTTTCGTGTGATCATGGAATGTTGGGTTCTTCACTAGCTGAATAGCACTTTGGCTATCACAATGCAATGTAATTTTCTCCTGCATTATCTTGAAATCACCCAACTGTCGCTCTAGCCAAATTGCCTCTTTGTTGGCCTGAGTCGCTGCGAAATATTTTGCTTCAGTGGTTGATAAAGCCACCACAGACTGCAACTTAGAAGTCCAACTCACAACTCCACTAGCAAGAGTGAAAGTATGTCCTGTAGTGGACTTTCTCCCATCTCTATCCCCACCATAATCAGAATCCACAAAACCTTTAACTTGCAAATTATCCGATCCGTAGTAAATAGCAGCATCTGAAGTGCCTCTTAAATATCTAAGTATCCACTTCACTGCATTCCAATGCTCCTTGCCAGGATTTGCCGTGTACCGGCTGACAACTCCCACTGCTTGGGCAATATCCGGTCTGGTGCTCACCATGGCATACATGAGGCTTCCTATTGCTAATGAATACGGTACACGAGACATGCTTGTCTTCTCTGCTTCTGTTCTAGGACACTGTTTGGAAGAAAATTTTAATTGTGAAAGAAGTGGGGTACTAATTGGGTTTGCATTTTGCATATTGAAGCGCCAAAATCTTCTCTATATATGAATTTTGACTTAACCAGATATTTCTTCCTTTTCTGTCCTTATGTATCTTCATCCCTAAAATTTGGTTTGCTGCTCCTAAATCCTTCATTTCAAATGTCCTAGCCAACTAAGCCTTACGATCAATGATTTTCTTCATGCTGGGGCCCGCAACCAGCATATCATCAACATACAACTGCAAAATAATAAATTTGCCATCATCAAACCTCTTATAGTATCCACAATGGTCAGCTTCACTCTTGCTGAAACCTTGGCTCTTCATGAAGGTGTCAAATTTTTTGTACCACATACTTGGCACTTGTTTCAACCCATACAGAGATTTCTTCGGTCTGCAAACCAAATGCGCTTTGCCTCTTTCTTCATAGCCTTCAGGCTGATGCATATAAATTTCCTCCTCAAGATCACCATGCAGGAAAGCAATCTTCACATCAGGCTGTTCCAGT
Organism: Wollemia nobilis; assembly: GCA_028583015.1. Lineage (NCBI taxonomy): Eukaryota > Viridiplantae > Streptophyta > Pinopsida > Araucariales > Araucariaceae > Wollemia > Wollemia nobilis. The sequence continues at coordinate 1,566,234 of JAQPPZ010000196.1, read as the reverse complement.
TCTAAATCCCGTGCTGCTACAAGTGCAAGTAAAACTCTAACAGTAGTCATCTTCACAACTGGAGAGAAAATTTCATTAAAATCAATACCTGACTTTTGCACATAACCTTTTGCCACCAATTGAGCTTTATAGCGTTCCAACAACCCATCGTTGTTCTTCTTTACTTTGTACACCCATTTGCTTCCAATAGTCTTTCTTCCAGGTGGGAGATCCACAAGTTCCACGTTTTATTCTTGCGAAGTGCCTCGATTTCCTCCTTCATGGTTCCTCCACTTTTCTGCATTCTCAGACTCTCTAGCTTCCTGAAATGAACTAGGTTCACCATCATTAGTCAACAAAGCAAAAGAGGACTGATAAACATGAGAATACCTTGCCGGACGCTTTTGTGGACTTGTAGATCTTCTAACCCAATGATTTGTTGATTGTGGCTCTTGGTCTTGTGACTGCTGTGGCTGCTATGCTTGTTGTTCTGCGTGTTCTTCATATTCATCTTCGTTCATATCTATTTCAACTGGTACAACATTAGGAGTTTGCTGTACCTCCTTCCTTTGCATGGATTTTTCATCAACAATAACATCCCGACTAATAATTACCTTGTGGGCAGTAGGATCCCACAGTCTATACCCCTTCACTGTATCTCCATAGCCAAGAAAAACACATTTGCTTGACTTTGTGTCAATTTTGGACGTTTTTTCTTTAGGCACATGAGAAAATGCATCACAGCCAAAGGTAGGCAAATGAGAGTAATCAACTGGCTTACAACATCAAACCTCCTCCGGAATTTGTCCATCCAACGCAGCTGTAGGTGACCTGTTAATAAGGTAAACAACTGTATTAACAACCTCTTCCTAGAACTTTTTATCCAACATGGATGCGCTGAGCATGCTTCTTGTGCGTTCCATGATTGTGCAATTCATCCGCTTAGCCACACCATTTTGCTGTGGAGTATATGGTACAGTCTTCTGGTGCTTAATACCTTCTTGTGTACAAAATTTATCAAATTCCTTGGAGCAATATTCACCCCCATTATCTGACCTGAGACATAAAATCGACTTGCCCAAACTCTTCTCTACTTGTGCTTTGAACTCTTTAAATTTCTACAAAGCTTTCGACTTCTTCAGAAAATAAACCCACACTCTCCTAGAATAATCATCTATAAAAGTCAGAAAATAGATAGCACCATTTAAGGACTGAGTGGGGACTGGTCCAAATATATCCGAATGTATAAGTTGCAGAAAATAAGAACTCTTACTAGGGCTTGCAGTAAACCAAACCCTCTTTTGTTTACCAAAAATACAGTGTTCACACAAGTCTAAATTGCAAGACTTAATCCCAGAAAGCATACCTCTGTCATGCAGAATTTTCAGACCTTTTTCACTCATATGGCCTAGGTGTTGATGCCATAGCATTACTGCATCCTGAACAGAAGTTGCTGCTGCTACATGGTTTGTCACCGTATCACCGCATAAACGATATAGGGTCCCATAAGATTCTCCTTTTGCTACAAGAGCTCCTTTGGTAATTTTGCAGTAGTTTTACCGAAAGTGACAAAATACCCTAGCTTATCCATCATCTTGATTGAGAGAAAATTGTTCCATAAATCAGGCACATGTCGTACATCACATAACATCCTTTCTCTACCTTGTCCAGCCTGATCCTTATGTCCCCTCTTCCCACAATTTTTGAAGAATGATAATCACCCAAGTAGACTATTCCACCACAGTATGGCTGATATTTGTCAGACCAGTCTCTGTGGGGAGACGTGGAAATATGTACCTGCGTCTAAAACCCAGGTATATAAAATAGATCTGTTGTTACCGATACAGAAAGCTTCACATGTTGCCGTCTCTCCTGAATTTGCTGTACTGGCCTCAACTGATGGCTGAATTTGCTTTTCACCATTCTTTTCATTTTTTAATGGCCAACAATCCTTCTTTGAGTGCCCTGGCTTCCTACAATGCTAGCACTTCCCTTTCTGCTTACGTCCTTTAGACTTAGATCTAGACTGTGATCTACTTTGTTTACTCCTCTCGAAAGATCGACCTCTCACAGATAGGGCTTCATTGGTTGAGGGTTCCAGAGACGTTTTTCACCTCAACTCTTTTGCCAACAAAGCGGCTACCACATCATCAAATTTTAGAGTTCCTGATGATGCATTACTGATGGTCATCACCATATGATCCTAGGTGTCCGGGAGGGAACAAAGTAGGGTGATAGCTCTGTCCTCATCCTCCATCTTCACACTGACTGAAACCAGTTTACTGATAAGGGTATTAAACTCATTCAAATGATCTGCCATAGGTGAACTTTCCTTCATCCTCAAGCTATAAAGCTGTTTTTTCAAGAAAAACCTTGTTTTTTGTTGATTTTGTCTCATACAACTTTTCAAGCTTTTGCGAAAGGGCTTCCACGGTCTTCTCTTTAGCTACATTGAACAAGACAGAGTTTGCTAGGCAGAGATGGATTGTAGAGACAACGTTCTTGTCCAGCGTTGCCCGCTCCTCATCTTTCATGCTGCTTGGTTTACTCGCGACCCCTTTCAAGGCTAGAGCTTGGTCATTTTGAACTAGCAAATCCTCCACCTTCATCTTCCATAGAGCGAAGTTCCTGCCATCAAATTTCTCAATCTCGAACTTGGTTACACCTCCTGTCATTGTTTTAGCTCCCACTCGCACAAAACCTTAGGCTTTGATACCAGATGTTAGTTAAAACTTTAGATTTTACTTGCAAGCAGAAAACACAATAATAGAGAACAAAACAGTAACACAAAGATTTTACGTGGAAACCTGCAATGTGCAGGAAAAACCATGGGGCAATGGCAACTTTTGTCTTTTATTGATTTCAGCAAAGTTTACATTCACACACAACTTGTGTACATGCAAGGGGTCATTCCCCTTTTATAGATAAACAAAGGAAGACTCCGAAAACTGTTCGTTTCCTCTCCCAAAGGAAGACTTCGAAAACTGTTCGTTTCGTCTTCCGCAGCTACATGTCTGGGGCTAGACGTCTGGCAGGTTACCCGTATGGAGCTAGACGTCTGGCAGGTTACCCGTCTGGAGCTAGACGTCTGGCAGGTTACCCGTCTGGCAACTACCCGTCTGGAGCTAGACATCTGGCAGGTTACCTGTCTGGAGCTAGACATCTGGCAGGTTACCCGTCTGGAGCTAGACGTCTGGCAGCTACCCGTCTGGATAGTGACTTCACCTCCTAAAAATCCCCCCATGCCTTGGCAGCTTACCTGTCTGGAGCTAGACGTCTGGTAGCTACCCGTCTGGATAGTGACTTCACCTCCTGAAAATCCCACCATGCCTTTTCAACATCCAAGTTTTGAAATGTTTTCTCCCATGTTCCCTACAATTTGATTTTAAATTTGGCTTCTGCATTTCCCTGAGTTCTCGTGTAAGATTGCATTTCGTATTAGAGTACAATATTTCTATTGAGGTATCAAGACTGCTTCTTGTTGTTATAATAATTATTTTTACTTTTTTTTCTTCTAGGCGTACTAGATGTTGGAACATCTAGACTTCAGAACTTACATAAGAACAAAAATATAGTCTTTGGGCCATTTCTTCTTAAGGAAGGCAATGCCAATTTTGTGAACTGAATTCATTCATCAGTAGGCCTTGACATTCATTATGGGCAAGGATATAGATGGTGATGAATTGGTGAACTGAATGTAAAATGAGGGCAGGGGAGGGGAGAGTGATTTAGTGAGAAATGGAGAGAGGGGCACCCTTTTATGTAAAAAAGCTTATTTATCAGAAAGGTAAGGCATTGATTTTTGGTACCGACAGATGCTTGGAGGCTAGGGTGGGGAAATGAACGTAGTGGATTGTAGAGAGAGGAGTAAAGGTTGTGATATGGATCGGTTCCGTCTCATGGTCGAGGTGGAGCAATCCTTATTCTCGCCTATCTTCCGCTCCCTTCCCGAAAAGCCCTTCTCTTTCTTTTCGGTTTTGGGCAGAGTGGCAAATCGTTTTATATACCTTTCCTTCTGTTTGATAAGAGGAAAACCTTTGTTGGGGCCTTTTAAAAGTTAAAACCAGTCAATCGAAGGGGAGAGGCCCTCTCTATTATTTTAAAAGGGAGTTGCGGCATTATTCCAATCTCATGGGCCAAGGATATTTGATTGGTACATCATAGGATGGTTATTGATGGTCACATGATTTCAGCGTCACGAGATTTTGTATAGCTTCAGTACAAACAGCTTCTCTTGACAAGTGATTGATCCTAGCCAAGACTTCAGTTATGCTTATATATATTCATTTGGGGCTACATGTTTATGTGCATGACAATCAACTTATTTATGTGTTTTATGTGTATGTTTGCTTGATTCTTTGTTGGGGGTATGAGTGTTTTTGATGATGAGAAAATTCCAATATTGGGGAAAGAAAAATTCTTGCAATTTAGCATAAACTGTGCTATTATTGTTCTTTTCCTTGTGGTAAAGGCAGCTGTGGTGAAGTAGGCATATTCATCATGGATCTACTATTCAGAGTTATGATGTAATGGATATCACCGAGGGAGGTATTTATGGGGGCAACTATGACCATTATGGGGCCCTTTCACTATAAGAGGGTCTCCTATGTCAGATTTGTCACATCCATAACACTGTATTTGATGAAGTTGACTGGACCAATTTAGTACAATTTGAATCATCACATATCCCAAATCAATGAGTAGAATTGCATGACATACTAACCCTGTGACATCATTTATCCTTTTCGTAATTGAGTTTAGTGGAAAGGGATACTCATTTAAGAATAAAAGAGATTCTAGTTAAGTAGCAAATAAATCATGTTAGCAAATATAAAATTTGTGCAAAATTACATGGTGTGAAAATTACAATACAGCCCACAGGTGTGTATGGTCTAGTGGCAAGCTGAGTGGTTATCACACTTGTTTTTTGTGGAGACCTGGGTTAAATACCCCTAGTGGGATTAGGATTAGGCAGGTATAAGTTTTGATGGCATAAAAACATATCTCTTGGTGTAGTTGCTTGGCTAAGGGCCACTGGTATATAAGGCCTAGGCAGCATTGCCAAAACAAAAATTACAATAAGGCCTTTTTTTTTAAAGTAATTACATAGTGACATCTTTCACCTCAGTTGTCAAAATTTCCTTCTAGATCGATGTTAGCATATTTTACTGGTATGGCTTTATTTTCCAAGTTTTTGTTGTTGCTTATGTATGCTGCTTGTACTAGACTGTGGCAGTACATCTGTTCAAGGTTGTATGCATTTGCATATGGTGAATTTGCTTTGGTTAGATGATTATTTTGGGACTTCAATGTACAGTGCATTCTCTTGCCTTTTTTGTAGCACATACAGAGAATAGATTTGATCTATGCTTTATAATCTTATCCTGATTCCTTGCTGCCTGTGCTTGTTTTTTTTAATGAGTTATATGGGAATGAAAAGGGCCTTACCCGTATTACATCATGACCACATAGTGGTATTACAATAGCTTGACAATTATGCATGTATTGCTTGGCAAGATTCAAACCTGGGTCTCCTTGAAAGTTGAGGAATTTAACTGGTTGAGCTAATACCATTTGATTGCTGCCTGTGCTTGTTAAATTGTGTTTCTGAATTCATTTTCTCCATCTTCCTTTACTATTTGTTTGGTTAAATTGGATTTTATTAAATATTTGTAAAACATTTATAGTGGTGATAATTAATTTCACGTTTTGCAGGTTTTGAAGGCATATACCTTGCCAATTACAATCACAAATTTCCAATTTCTTGTTGGAACTGTAATTGTATTATTCATGTGGTCTACTGGATTGCATAAGAGACCTAAAATAACAACTTCACAGGTAAGTTTTAATTTTTCTGGCTTTTATTATCCTTATCAATAGTCAAATATTGATAATCAATGCCATCTTTAGCTTTTGAAGACTGAAAGTAACAAAATTGAAAATACTTGTTTCAGCTACTGGCCATTTTACCTTTGGCATGTGTCCACACCATGGGAAATCTATTTACTAACATGAGCCTTGGCAAAGTTGCGGTTTCTTTCACACATACAATCAAAGCCATGGAGCCATTTTTCTCTGTACTTTTGTCGGCACTATTTCTAGGGGAGGTAAGTTCATAAATTTTCAATAATCTTTAAAATTTTCTGGATTTATAGCTGCTGGATATTAGTACACTTATTTTGTAAATTCAAAAGTTTATTTACGTTTTTATCAATATTTAGAATCTTTGAAGGATTATTAAGGTTACATATGAAATGTCAAGGAAGGTATAGTGTTCAAAAGCAATTTTTATTGTGGAAAATTGTAGAACGTAGTTAACTTGTTTATGCTTGCACATGAATGATCAATTTAAAGAAGAACCACATTTAAAAGCATATAGGTATAGACAAACAAAAGCTAAGTGTAGACAACAAGAACCAGGAATAGAAGTGGAGATTCAAGAATAATATCAGAGGATTGTTGTCCCTAAAATATGAGTAAGAAAATATATTAGCCGTGCAACTACTTTATTTTGATTGTTATATCTTGGTTGTCTGATATTTGCTATACTGATTTTTTTTTTCCTGTTTTCCCTCACATTTAGACATTTTAAAAGGAAAAAATCATGCCTCTAATAGCATTGAATGGAGTGCTGGGTGAATTACTCATTACCTTAGAAGTTTGGGCATAGTACCCCTGCATTTTGAGGTCCTCAATGACCCCTTGTATAATTAAAAAGGCCTGCTCTAACAGTTTGGTTATTGAAGCTGAAAGTAATGGATTTGGAAATTAAAATTTTGAACATCTTGTTTCCTCTTGTAGATTCTTTCACCTTGATACCTGTACAAAACAGGAAACACAGAGCTCTCTATGTTATGGACTATCCAGTTTGTATACTTGCAAAGAACTCCCACATCGTACTAAACAAAAATACAATACATTTGGTATGGAGGGCAACTGTCACCAAACCGCATTTGAAGACGGCCATCTTTTGAAGATCATCACCATTCAGGCATCACTATTTGGGATTTCAGCCAATGACCCTCCAACCAATAAAATTGAATAGATCCTCCAACAATCAGAATGCCATGAGAAGTTTGTGAGTTTCACTCAATCAGTGCCATCAGAGACGTGAGGACACCACTGAATTTAGTGTCTTGAAGATTTGAGGAATTCACTGAAATCAATCTCTCCTGAATTTCAAGGGCTTGCACTATATTAATGTCTTTGAGATTTGAGGACTTGACTTATTAGTGCCTTGTGGAGTTGAAATGTGTTACAAACAAGTGTAATAATATCTTGTGCTGTTTACCCTGGTGTTGTAGGTGAGTTGGAGAGGAGAGGGCAATCCTCCAAGGGAGGTCCCAGGTTCGAATCTCCACCCTACCAAAAAGTTGAATTGGGTACCCAAAATCCAATTGATAATGTTGGTGTGGGCAGGGCCGGGCGCGACTCCCGGGTGACTTTGACGGTGTAGAACCCCCTGGTTGTGGTCTCTCAGACCAAGGCGGCCCCGCAAGGGGTTTTTCGCTTATAAAAAAAAAAAAAATATCTTGTGATGTTTAAGGACCTTAAATAACTAGTGGCAAGTGGGACTCAAGGGCTTTAACTAAATGCTGCTTTAAGGTCTTCACTAGGTTATGCTACTTGTACCAGGAACTTCACAAACACCATTTACTGGGACCTTACTATGGCTGCTTGCTCCAATGCCTTCACAGAATCCCAAACCAATATAGAATACCCAAGAAAATTGCAACAGTAATAGAATAAACTGTACCCTGAATTGTATAGCATTAATAATTACAATGAGTTATCCAGAAATATAACAATAAACAGTCAGATTGCTTCCATCATTATGATATGTGATGCATGGAATTTTGATTTCTTTTTTGGCCACCAAAAATGCAGAAATATTTCCTTCACTAATGTTGGCATTGATAACTGTGAATGATATTTTTTTTGTTACAAGACAACTTTGGGGTGAAAAGTGTTATGGACACGAAACCCTAATTTAGAGACATTAGCTAGTTCGATTTGGGTTATTATGTGCCAAGGACCTTCTGTCTAGCCTAACTCAAATAATGATTTCACTGGCAGCTGCAAAACAGTGAAGGTTCTATCTCCACTTGTAATGAATTCCTTACCTGCATTGTGCATCAAGATGCTTATATGTATTTGCATGGCATCAGAAGTTCTTAGATGCCGCACAGGAGAGGGGGTTTTCTCCATTGTACTAAGTATTTAATCATCCCTAGGAACTTATATTTTATTGTTTATTTTACTTTAGAACTATGAATTTGGTGGAGCCTATATTAATGTTTAGGTAATATAGGATTTTGAAATAAAGGGCTCAAGTAGGGCCCTATAGGAAAGATTTTTCATCCCTTTCAAAAGGCCCATGTTCAAATCAACCTAGAAAAGTAGCTGACAAGAAATACACAAACATCTAAATATTTGCGTACAAAAACCACACCACATTTTTATATCTTATTATTGCTAATTAAATGCAAATTACAATCTTTCTTGATACTCAACATGAATTCTTAAAGCACTTAAATAGGAAAGTGCATGTGGTAGTTAAGTGAAAGAGTTTGGAGGAAATTCTCTCCGAGTTAAGATTAGACTTGAACTGGAGATATAATAGTCTGCTTGGCGTATGGTTATAATTATAACATCGCTGATTACAAGTCTAACATACATGAGTCATAGTTAACTTTAAAGATAGAGTTAACTATCTTTAAAGTTATCAATAAGTGACTAATTATAAGTACATCAACATCCCTTCTTGAGATCACTTGGAGAGAAGGGAAGGAATAAGGACGTCTATCCCCATTTTAAGGATTGCTTCCTTCACTCATAACAAAGACCTTAAATGAAGAAATTGCTTTGTAAAGATGAGTGAAGATGGCTGCAATAGGTTTCATCTGATGTCAAGTATTGAAGTTGACGTGATCCAATGAAAAGCAACAATCACAAGATTGTCAAAGAGAAACTAAAGCACTCCAAGTAATATGTGCTGGTTCGCTAGACAATCATTCTGCATGCAACATGAGAGAATGCCTTTGTTCTCGATCTACCACCATATTTGGAAATGTATCTAGTCTTCAACACAGATCTTCCCGGGCCATATTGTCCACCCTTTACTTGAACCACGGGTAGTGCAACAGCAAGTGGACTTGGATCCAAGTGAGTTGAGCCCAGACTCAAAAGACCAGCTAATTAAATCCACCAGCAAATGCACCCACCAAGGAACCCACAACCTTTTGAGGGTTGTGAAGGCTGGTCAGTTTGCACAAAGGCTAAGTGGTGCACCTTTGATCAGGTCAAGCATCAATTCCCTCCATTGGAGTTGGAGGCAATGGGGACCATCAGTTTTTAAGGGGGAACAATTGATCCGAGTGGAGCAGACGTAACTTGGGCCCTCTTTATTGTTGGTGCAAAGTCAAGCTGTTATCTTATATGCAAAATAATCTAAAGATAAAATTAGTGATGATGCCCCCATCTCTACTAATGATGTGTTGGAATAGCTAGAAAAAATACTAATTTGTAAATTCAGGGTCTGGGTGACTAATGATTCCTATTGGGACTCAATGTAATCTTTCAACATAACAAATGTACTTGAGACATGCTTTGCCTTGGCTTCTTTGTGTACCCCACAAAGTTCCATATATTCTCTTACTTTGTTGATTAGTATTAAGTGACATCTTGTCCTTCTGACTTAGGAACGTCATGATAGAGTTCAATAAAATTTCCTATCATCTTTGCCTAGGAATATGTAGCAGATGTAGCAACCTGTATCTTAACAATTTATCCTTTATTTCTTAGCATATATCAAAATGATTTAAAGGTTTTTGTTTATTATTCTTCAGTCTTTTCAAAAGGTTTTTGTTTATTATTCTTCAGTCTTTTCAAGTTTAAGTAGTTGGGTATGTCTTAAGCATTCTTGAATGTCTAGTCATTGGAATGTCTAGTCATTGGTATAGAGTGTGTCTCATCAAGAATCTCTTCCCTAAGTTTGGTTTTAAGGCTTAGATGTACTCTATCATCATACCACAGTGTGTTAGCCTTCAAAACAAAGTATTCTAAATTCATCTCACCATTGTCTAATCTTCATATTGTTTGTTGTGCATCTTGAACTTTTTGATATTCTTCATGTCATTCATTTAGCTAAGTAGGTGTCACTTTGCCCATGTTACATGAAGATGCATTCTGATCTCTTCATGAAAGTGCATTGGCTGCAACTTTTTTCTTACCCTTCTCATCGTTATTTGAAAGTCAAATCCTTGCTCCTTAAACACACAGTTGTTTTGAGCTCTAGTTTTTCCTTTTTTTTTGTGATAGCAAACATTTTAGACTTTCATGGCTTGCCTTGATCTCGAAGTTTCCACTGTGTAGATATTGCATACTTGGTTAGTAAATATGATATGTTTAACATTTCTCTTTTATATGTTAAAAGATTTGTCTCTTTGATCCTCAGTCTGTAACTTTTGAAAGCATTGGATCTATTTTCATTCATTAATATGACACCATTTCTGTCTTCAAGCATCATATTTTTTTTTTTAATCGGTTGTATGGGATTGAAACTGGTCCCACCCGTATTACAACAAGCTTGGTAATTAAGCATGTATCGCTTGGCAAGATTGGAACCTTGGTCTCCTCCTTGAAAGTTGAGGAATCTAACTGGTTGAGCTAATGCCATTTGATTTGTTCTGAATGGATTATATAGGATTGAAATGGGCCCCACCCGTATTACATCATGACCAAATGGTGGTATTATAACAAGCTTGGCAATTATGCATGTATCACTTTGCAAGATTCCAAACTTGGTCTCCTCTTTGAAAGCTGAGGAATCTAACCGGTTGAACTAATTCCATTTGGTTTAATTGGTTATATGGGAATGAAACAGGCCCCATCCATATTACATCATGACCAAATAGTGGTATTACAATAGTTGGAAATTATGCATGTATCCCTAGGCAAGATTTGAACCTGGGTCTCCTCCATGAAAGTTGAGAAATATAATCAGTTGAGCTAATGCTATCTAATGCAAAAGTTAAGGTTCACCCATGAGATTTGAACCTTGGTTTGAAGTGTGAAACTCTTCACTTCAAACCAATTCCTCTATACCCCATGGGTCTTCAAGCATTATATTTGATTTTGAATGTTTTTGTAATTTTTGGAGTGGTGAAAACAGCTCTAGGATTAGTGGTGGTTTTCAATTTGCTTGAATGTGTGGTTTGTTTCTTCATTTGAAAAAATATTACTATTTTGATTTGGTAGGAGGAGATGTGATAATGACGTTGGCAATTTTTATTTATTTTTTGGTGGAAAACATCCCAGAAGGGATGCCACTTTCGGGTAAGACCCAAGGAGGCAGGGGTATCCATAATGACGTTGACAATTGTTTTGATAGTAACATATGACTTTGAGGAACCTCCTGACCCCTCAAATGTTATTAAGAACTGGCGAGTCTAAAATGGCTTGAATGATTTGAGGGTCAATTTTGATCCTCAGTCATGCCTTTTGTTAAGGTTTCGTGATCTGTCGGCTTTGGTTGCTTAATGTTAACCACTCTCCAAGCATGTTTTCAATTAGGTGCAACTTTTCATTTAACTTGCTTACCATGAAAATTTTCACATGTAAATTTTCTATAGATACTTGTGCCTTTGCAAATGATTTTGTTTGATGTTTATGGGAGGCCCCAATAAGTAATGGTGAGACACCTGGTGCACCGACAAATAATGTTATTCTTGTAAATGAACCTTGAGTTTCTTGATGACAAGGTAGACTCTTAGATTCAGATCAGCTAGTAAAGTCACTAAAAATGACTGGCCAAATTGTAAGAATATTTCAACATAAGATTAGAAGATCAAAAATGTGTGCTACAATGCAAGATCTTGTTGCAATATGTAAACATAATGACAGATACCAAATACTACAATGCCATTTTTCATTACATTTTATTGCTATTGACAGTTTGTTACGACAAAAACAAATGTAAGTTAGAAACCAGACTTTCTCTTGACCATAAGAAAAATTCGACATTTTTTGCATTCTTTGGTTATTGTCTTGCTTACGACAATTTTGTCTTGCCTGGAACTGGAAATACTACCATGACCACTGTGCACATAAGTGAAGGCTTGATGCTTCTATTGACATCAGTGCAATGATTGTCACCAGCACCAGCAGTAAGATAATAAAAAACCAAATCTATAATATAGGATTAGAATCAGTAAAGATTGACTACATAAGTTTAAATCTTTAGTCATTAACAGTGCTATCAGTTTACAGGTGCAGAATAAGTGCTCTTCAAAAATCTGTGTAACATCCATGCAAACACTAATGGTGATTGTGAAAATAAGTTTAATTCCACACCCTCCAACTTCTTTAGTCAAGTACTACAAGAACGAGGGCAGAAAAAGTAGAGCGTTTAAAAATTTATCTCAAAATCAAAGAATTTAGTCAAAAAGCTAAGAGACAGATCTGAAAAGTCTGAGTTTGGTATCCTCACATGAATGTCACCAAGGCAGATAATTAATTATCTTCAAAGTGCTGTCTATATCATCACCGTGCAACATTGTATTTATTTTGATCATCTTTTATACAAAGGCCTGTCTTGTATTCTTCGATTCCTCGTAAATATGGCTCTTATACCATATTAAAACTGACATGCAAAAGAGAAAGAAAGAAAGAAACTCTATTGATGTCCAGTAATAACCAAAGTAGGTCGATTGGACTTGAAGATACACCTATATAAAAAACTTTGGAAGGGCCTGAGAGCACAAAATAATGCAAATAATAACTAAATTGAACTAAAAACCATACATGAATATAAAACAAAAACATAGGATAAGATTTCAGTTGTAAATGTAAATTCAAGGTGAGCATAAGATTTCAGTTGTAAATGTAAATTCAAGGTGAGCAAACCTTGCACATGCAGTATTAGGACTATGATTGATGCAAGTAGCTATATAAATGGTCCATTGCCAAAGAGGTCAAGAAGATGCAGTCAAAGGACCACTTGAACTAGACGCTAGCTCTAGTCCATAGTGGAATCTCTCTTACCATTGGCCATGTTGGAAGAGCCGATACAAGATCTAGAGGTGCCGATGGGGGAACAATTAGGACAAGAAGAACCCAGCTGGCTATTCCTAGGAGGGCATATAGAATGACATCCATACACTTTCTTATCATCCATGGTCGAGGAATTTGTAGAGGAGGACAAGAAACTTGGATGCAGTATCTGGCTGGGTTGCCAAGCATGTGAGTAGAACATAGTAGCCAATACATGACATTGAAGAGCAATGGGCCCATCTCAACCAGAGTGAGGAGAGGGAAAGAGAACCCCTAGAAATAGTCTGAAAGTAGCCATGACGCAACAGAATGGTCATTGCCAACTTGGGTACATGTAGAATCCAACAAGCACTTAGTGCCTTCCATATTAGGCATAAAGGGGAAGGAGGAGGTGATCAATTTAGTAATAAAGTCTGGTGTTGAAGAGTAACTGCTTCTTGAAGGTATAAAGCCAAACATCTTTGATAAGGGTAGCAAGAAAAAGTGGCAATTGATGACTCTTTGTACAAACAGTAGTGTCTCACTCATAGTGCACACAAAGACGAAACATTCTTCTGCCTCTGCCTCTTGAAGAGAGCCAAAGTGATAAGTTTTATTATTACTGGATATTTGGTCTGCAACTAATGGGAGCACACTCTCAGTTGTCCAAAAGGAATCTAGAGGCAATGTGTCCAAAGTTGCTAAACATAGTTGGGACGATTGATGATGCGAGCCCCAATTTGCAAGAAATGCTGGCCATAAAACACGGGCTAACGGTTGGGGTGGACAGAACCAACTGACTTAGATATATTGTTGATAGGTAGTTTCCTTGGTTGACTTGTTGATCACCTCCATGCTAGGCAAGAGATGAGGAGGCATTAAATGAGTATTTATAAGGAGTGAGCTGATCCATAGAATTGCCATTGGATTAAAGAAGTGAGGCGATCTATGAATACAAACCATGTTGTTGCCCATTGGGTCTTGTTGAAGCAAACCCACTTTAATAAGCAAAGAGCTAGATAAGAATATCTTTCTTGCCCTGGCATTCAGTGTCCAATTTACCTGAGTCTATGAAGATGAAAGACAATGTTGCTAAACATAGTAAGGATGATTGATAATGCCAGCTACAATATGCAAGAAATGCTTGGTATAAAACATGGGCTGAGGGTTGGGATGGACAGACCCAACTAACTTAGATATATTGTTGATAAGTATTTTCCTTGGTTGCCTTATAGATCACCTCCTTGTGAAGCAAGAGATGAGCAGGGGCATTCAATGAGTATTTTTAGGGAGTAAGCTGATCCATAGAATTGCCAAAGAATTAAAGAAGTGAGGTGACCTTTGAATACAAACCATGCTGTTGCCCACTAGGGCTTGTGGAAGCAAACCCACATAAATGAGCAAAAATTTAGATAAGAATCTCTCTCTTGCCCTGGTGTTCAACGTCCAATGTACCTGAGTCTATGAAGCTGTAAGACATTTGAGAAGATGCTTTCAAGACAAAAAGTCTAAGCATCAAATTCAATTTGGACAATACAATGTGAATTGTTATCTTGCAATGGATAATATGCTGAAGTAAGAGTCTGGACCCTCTCCATGCAACCCACTCTGTAGGCCGTCTGCTTCATCCCCAAACCTCAGATCCATAAAGGATTGTAGGATTAACGATGCATTCAAAGAGGTGCATCATCGAAGGAATATGTTGGAAATGTAACTGAAAACATTGCCGTTAAAGAATAGAAAGGAAAGCATATCCCTTACAAAGCTATGATTTTGAAGCATGCTTAAGATTGAGCAAAGGCCATGTGATCTACACTCTCACGTATGTGTAAGCTGATGTGATCTTAATTGGCTTATAAAAATTGAAACTTGGAAAGGAAACTTCTAGAGGTGTTAAAATTATAACCTTAGTTTTACAAAGGTCCACTGCAAGTTGCCAAGGCTCATAAAAATGGGCATGAGTGTCCACCTGCCTTTGTAGTTCCTTAGGAGAACATGCAAGGAGAACAATGTCATCAACGGAGAGCAATATGGCAGTCAGAATATGATGTAATAGAAAACTGTCATCGGCTTGAGTATATTGCCAAAGAAATTGGTCAAGTTCATCAATGTAGATTCCAAAGAGGGTGGGTGACAAGCGGCATCCTTATTTGTCTCCATTAGCACTCATGAGTCCTAATGCCATCTGAGAATCAGTAGGCCATCCCAAAACAACCAACAACCACCCCATAGAGTTTTATGATTGCAGTGACATAGAGATTTGATATGCCAATATCCTTCAGTCTTTGAAGAGGTGTCTAGGAACCGTGTGGAAGTTATTTTGGAAATCCACGAAGCCACTTAGAGGACCCATGGCAAACCTCCTCAGTGATAGCTTGAAGAATAAAAATGTGCTTGAATAGTCCAGAATTTGCCTCTAAATCCTGCTTGCTCTTTTGCTCGGAGTTTACTTTGTTCCAACTGTTTGAAGAGCATGTCCAAAACTGTGGTATACCATGAATGGATCTGTAATGTTTGGTTCTGAGTTGTCTACAGATTTGTAGATGGGGTAAATGCTGTGTTGCAACCAGGAGGGTGGAAACCTGAAACAAATAACCTCACCGTACAATTCTGCAATGAGATAAGCAAGTGTTTTGATGCCATACTTGAGAAATGCTGCTTGAAGGCTCAGCAGCCTTGTTAGTACACAATTTCCATGTAGCATTTTTGGTGTCAGTATGCAGAAAAAGTGTCAAGATGGAGGGGAAGAGGAAACATGAATAGCAGGTTGATTTTGCATTCATCCCAAGCATAATACCGGCCATTGATCAAGATGCGAGGTAAGCATATTGATTGATACGCGTGGGTCGACGATGATACAACTATGGGACTAGTAAGCCCGGAAAAACCAGCCCTTACCTTTGTTTGCCTAGAGAAAGACCCCCGTTGAATACAGGTATGGATTGACCGGTTCAGCTTTAGAAGTGGTTCCAGCTATAACTCCTGTTGACCAATATGCCTACGCTTTGATTTCATTTTCTATTCCATCCCTACTCTATAATGGGCTGGGCAGGCATCTTATGTACCCCTGCCCATATCGAACTAAGGTTCAGGTAGCTGCAAGGGCTGATGCATACGCCAAGTCTTAAGGTCCTAGGTTTCCATGCACATGCCTATCACTCAAACATCTTGGGATTCATATCCTTGACCCGACCATATAAGGTATGGCACCCCTTGATAACACAAAAGGCTGCCAAGGAGAGTGTTTGATGTGGATACAGTTGCTGTGGGAAAGCAGTACACGAATTATCGAATTGAGGTTGCGGATCTCACTATCCAATGCTCTATAGATTCAATGGACGATACCTCCCCTACTTTAGAAGGGTTCCCATGCATGTGTTTACTCCTCGTGCCATCGCCCTACTCTCTATAGGCGGCCCTACTATCTATAGGGTCCGCTGTGTATAGGAAGGGCTCTCTAGGCTTATCCGCATGTTCTAGCTATGGTTCATTGGACTCCTCACGCAGCCCCTATCTGTATAACTGGGTACCACAAAATGATTGATATGCAATTGATGGATCTTGGTTATACCTTGCTGTTTCACCTGTTTGCATGCCAAGGAGCTCTTATCTGCAGCAGATACCGATATCATTGAGTCTAGTTATTGTCGTTGCTCTCACCCATCAAAGGAAGCGGTTTACCCAAATATCCCTCGTCTTGGTACGGTTGGTGCAACTTGCAATGTTCCGTCATATAATAAAGAGAAGTGGCATAAGAGTCCCATGAATGAGGTTCAATACTTGAAGGCAGAGTTCATTTGTGGGTCTCTTATGCCACTTCTCTTTATTATATTCAAAATCAACCCACTATACATGTTTCCTCTCTCCCTGCATCTTGACACTTGTTTCTGCAAACCAACATAACAAATGCTACATTGGAATTGTATACTACCAAGGCTGCTGATTGTAAAGGCCTTCAAGCAGAGTTTCTCAAGTATGGCATCAAAACTCTTGCTTATATCATTGCGGAATTGTTTGGTGAAGTAGGTTGTTTCCGGTTTCCTCCCTCCTAGTTGCAACACAGCATTTACTTAAGGTTGACAAGAGAAGGTGCATATTTGTCAGTCTACCAAACATCAAAGTGAATAATAGGATGACGAGGAGGGGATGTTATATGGGTAGGTGGAGAGGACGTTAGATGCCCAGCAGAGGACGAAGGAGAACTAACTAGAGAAAGGTCAGAGCTGCATAATCAGCCAAGGAAAGTTGGCTAAACATACAGAAATCATGCATGTGGGAAGTCAAGGATCTGCTAGCAAGGACATAGTTAATCACACTCATGATTCCCTCACCCCCACCCCCATGCTGAAATTAATAAATCACAGAAGTGGGGAAGAAGAAAAACACCACTTTATTCAAGATAATACATGTTTATAAAGTTTTATAGTGTTCTTGTAACTCTTAATATAGCTGCATAGCATAAAACATGATTAAAATCAAACAAACATTTATTGAGTTAATTTAGGATGCTTTATAAGATCAACATGTTATGTGTACAGATTGGTTTCACTTGGGAAACTTTAGTTCATGAGCCAAATTTCTTATACTAGAAGGGTCATTTTTGGGTTGACAAAACCTTTCCACACCTTTCGTGATGCTTCCTTTTCCTGAGTGAAAAATTATGTCAATGATTATGGATAAATACACATGATTATGAAAACTGTTGTATAATGTGACCTTTATAAAGTGTTTTTTGCTAGGCAAAGGGCCCCAACACCACCCAAGGGTACCTCCTGAGATGAGCATGAGCCAATCTGTTTTACGCTTCAAGAACTTTATTAAAATAATGCATTTATCATTCATAGTTGCAGGCATCGTCATCATTGCCTGCATGGTAATCACGACTGCCCTTACATATCTGTGATGCAAAACTGGACAATTGGCCCAAGGAGATCCTCCAAGGTTTGTGCAAATAATATGCATACAATCACTATTTTTTAGACGATAAGCCTTTCATATACAAAGCACATTTGAGGATGAAGGACAACACATGCATAAAAAACACATACAGGTAAAAATGTAAGAGAGCAAGTTGAGAAATAGACATCAGATATGCTTTTTAGCATGTCTCTTGAAGGTAGAGTGATTCTGATTTTGGAGATGGAAATTATTGTGTTATCAACTTCATGCCAGGCTGCCTTCCTATAGTGATCAAGTATAGCCATTTTAAAGTAAAGCAACTACAAATACTCTTTATCAAATTATCCCTCTATATTGAAGGCACTTCATATAAAGATTGTAATTTTTCACTTGGAATTGAGAATCAAGTTTTGTTTGTTCCATGTCAGAGCACAGATTGAGCCGGCTGTTTTAAGTAGCAATAATCTATATTGTCAAGCAGAGAAAAGCAAGTTATGACAGGTCGAATTTGTGATATAGAGTCAGCTCAAACATCAGCCCTTTGCAAGGTGCTTCCCCCTTAAAATAAATTATGAAAATTTAAAATTTTAATCATTTGATTACAGCCTTAGAATGATGATGATTGATGGGGAAATGTATTCACTGATGCTTCATCTCCTTTCCTTCCTTTATTTCAATAATCATATCCATTGTTTATTTAATGAAGTGGAGGGTACTGTCAGAAGGCTGTCCTAAACATAATGGCAATGGCTCTCTTAGATAGCTTCCTGTATAACTGCCTGTGTGGCCATATCCGCATGAGATGTGCTTGCTTATATGGCTGTGTCAGTAACATTAAGACTTCTTCTGTGGTTTCTTTTCTCCTTAACCATGTGGACTTATAATGCACTGTGCTGTATTTGAGGAAGCAATATTTACAGGGTTGCATCATAAGAATCTAGTTCATAAACCAGGCTACATAGGGTGCAGCATTAGATATTATTGTCTTATCATTGCATACTTTTAGTGCTTGCGTAGGAGTGCATCCAGATTTATAGCATAAAGTAAATGATTTTTTAATGTCTCAGTCTAGCCACCATCCCGGGTTTTATTGTAGTGGTCAAGTTGACTTTCTCACTTATTTATCTTTTTTAAGGCCTCACTATTTCCTATTTTTTATTTTCCACATATATGTATATGTTTTTCCATTTCTCTTATGGATGTAAATCGCAAGAGATGATTCCACAATAACCTTTTAAAAATAAGAATGCCGAATTCATTTGGTTTGTCTATGTGAAGTGCAATGCGTAACTTACAAGCTTTGCATATTTCTTTCCTCCTAGAATGTATGCTTTATGACAAATTATTCCTTCTATATACAACAAATGATTGTCTGTTAATTCAAATCCATTAACCTAATGAGGCTTATGTGGATATACAGATACCAAATCCATGGGTGGTTGCTTCTCTTACACCTATTGTTGGTGGAGTAGCACTGGCATCTCTTACAGAGGCGTCTTTTAACTGGTAAGTGAATTTAAACCATTATAATCATCTAGCTGAACATGTTTGAAGCTGATGACAGTAGGTTCTGAGGAAATTTAAGTAAACATGCCTGCCTCTTAGAACCAAAGATTTGTGTAAGACAACACATTGGCTCTTAGATAATAAGTTGGCGCTGTGTTCAATTCTCTTAGTCTCAAGTACTGAACTTGGTACCAAAAGATCATAATTCTTGGATATTTTGTAGAGTATGGATTTTCTTTTTTCCAAGATGAATTCTAAATGCAATTTTCTCTATTCTGTGTTACAGGGCAGGCTTTTGGAGTGCAATGGCTTCAAACGTGACCTTTCAGTCTCGTAATGTGCTTAGCAAGAAATTAATGGTGAAGAAAGAGGTAATACTTCCCTTATGAGTTCTTTTCTTATGATGTACGGTAAAGTTGACCGAATTTCCATTTATGCAGAATTAAGTTTGCTGGTATGTTTTAAGTCATCCCTGGTTTTAATAATTTGGTTTCATTATTGCAAACTTTTGACTTATCAGTGGGATTGATGCAATGAGAGAAAGCGGTTGACCTTTGAGCTCTTTTCATTTCAGGAATCAATGGACAACATAAACTTGTTCTCAATAATCACAATAATGTCGCTTTTCTTACTTGCCCCAGTAACTCTTTTCTTTGAAGGTGTTAAGTTCACACCTGCTCACTTGCAGTCTATGGTAAGTATTTATGTTACCAACATTGCTTTTCTGGTTTGTGATATATTTATCTTAGTGATGAGGTCCCAAACCAAATTTATTTGTTTATCTTGTTTACTTTTATGTAGTCGCTATTTGATTGATATTGTCAACATGGCAGGGCTTAGATGTAAAAGACATAGCTTTAAAAGCTTTGGTGGCTGGAATTTGCTTTCATTCATATCAGCAGGTCAAGCTGCTCAAATTTCTTTTGTAGTTTGATTATGTTACTGGTTACTTCCTTTCATAAATTTTAACTATCAATGGATGTGACTACTGAGATATCTTTTGCTTTCATTTATATATATCTATAATAGGTATCCTACATGATACTTCAGAGAGTATCTCCAGTTACACATTCTGTGGGCAACTGTGTTAAGCGAGTTGTGGTCATAGTGACATCAGTTCTTTTTTTCAGGACGCCTGTCTCTCCAATCAATGCATTGGGTGTGTCTTTTTCTTACAAAATTTATTTCGTTATAGTAGTTAGTTCAGATATATATTAAAGATGCTTAAAATATAGGTATTGGTGCCAAGCTTTTAGGCAACTGAATTTTTTAACAAACTGCAGGAACCAGCATTGCTCTAGCTGGAGTTTTTGGGTATTCAAGGATAAAGCAACTGAAACCAAAGCCTCAAACAAAGGCAGATTAAGGTTTGTTCAAATTAGTAGAGTCTTATTGGCTTTCAACATTAAAGGTTGAGAATTTTCATATTTGGCATACTCCTTGTATGCTTTGCAGGTGGAATTCAAAAGCATATTGCTCAATTATTTCAGCCGATGATAATTTAACAAATTACTTCAGATTCTTATTCCCATTTCTTGTGCTGTCTTCTTATTATTTTTTTGGTTTTGCAGAAGATTACATTACTCCATAAAAATTCAGAGTTTGGTTGTCAAATTTTGGAACAAGATTAGGAGTTGTTTAAGATGAGTATTTGAACGCCATTTCAACCTTGTAGTGAGTGCCTTTTGAATTGGTGTGGGTGAGCATGTCATTGTTGGGGTTTGAGACTGTTATTGATTATTTGTTGCATAGATCAAAAATAAAATATCTTTAAGAGCACTCTGTATGATGAGCGGAATGATTTTGACAGTAACAATTTTAAGCATGTTGAGGCAACATGTAAGCCCCTTTGCATCCAGCGCGAATGACATACATTTGTATAATAACTAAAATAAAATTTGTTACTCTTCAGTTAGCAGCTGGAAAATTTTAGACAAACTAGATTTTAATCAAATGGCAACATAACTTTATTTAATATTTATTTTTATCAATGTTGTCACGGCCTTATAATCCTTTTTTTTAGGTATGGCACCTCACTTAAGTTGTTAGTACTTGATCAAATATAGCTGAAGTGAATTCTTTATATTTTCTTGTTTGTTTCACAAAATCTTATTCTTGAGAATGAGAACCATTTTCCTATTCATGTTTCTTACTAAAGATTGTCTAGTCTAGTAAACCCTGCATCAATACGTATTATTCTAATTTGAATTTTATCAATTGTAATCATAATGTACGTATTCGACTAGATACATTAGTAATTGTTCATTAGAAGTGCTTTGAAAATGGTGCAGGTTCAACTTTTAATGTCAGTTGAAGACATTCTTCTGTCATGAATGATTGCATATGTAACTTATGTTTGAACAGATAATTGCAGCTGCTGATTGTAGGGATTTATAAAGGAGCATTTTGTATATAATTTCAAAGCATTTTAACCAATAAAAAGATGGAGTATATCAATGACAAGCAAAAATATAACAGGATTTTGAAATGCTAAGGCTATACAACTATTACGTTTCAATTGTGATCTGTGATGGCCATCTTTTTTCGGATTGATCGACATGTGGTTATGCTAATAGTATCATTGTGTTGAAGTAACATTTATAGCAACTTAGAGCCAAGAATCTAATATCAAGTGACGCAATATTTTTTTAAGATGAATTCTATTGTAAGTTTCTCCTTTAGAGGAGTTGGATAATAAAAAAGTAGGTGTCATGTTATGAAAACTTTACTCACTATTGCTGGAAATATTTAAGATCTGCATGCACAGATTATAGCTTGAACTGTGCACCTTCGTTCATCTTGGTTTACCCCTCTATTCAGGTGAAGGCTGTACTTGAAAGTGTTTGGCAACTGAATTAAGAATGATACAAAATTATAAGTCATTTAGGATTGCAAAGCAATCTCCACCTGTTTTTCATGGAGTTGCAATACAGTTGATATTGCTTAGACTCAATTTTGTATATTGGTTCATTTCCAGAATATTTCCTTCTGTTATAGACATGATAAAGCATAAACATAGGATTGCAAACTATAAGTTTGACATCCATAATACTATTGGGAAACATATATGAATGAAATTATTGCAGAAGTCCTTACAGGTCTAACAAGCATGGTTCGAAAGTCATAGGCCTTTAGTTAGTTGAGCTTGGTCTCTTAACTCTTTCACATAGAGGCGGCTATCAGGAGCTTACATTAGGCATGAATAATATTTGACCTTGGGGCATGTAAACAGAAGACTGATTGCAAGCATAGTTCTCAGAGTTGGACTCAATGTGAACGGAACAAGGTTAGGAGTCAAAGTTGACTTTGGCTTGGCTAGGATTTGTCAACTAGATTTGAGAGTGGACTTTGAAAATTGAGAAGTCTAAAAAGGTCGCAAGTTTTACAAGAAAATCGCACTTGGTTTCCCTTATTTTTATATGAAATTAACGTCAATGCATTCAAATAACTCAAATAGCAGAATGTAAATTAAGTATTCCATTAGACTAAAAGTAGATAATATTTATTTACATTTTACTTTTCCGAACTCTACAAGTCGAAAATGCATGGAACGTAATATTCGTGACATGAAAGGCAAGAAGGCCACAAATTCATGACATAGGATGGAAACGAACATCCTAGGCCCACCCCTCAACCTTGAGTATTCCCCTTGAGATGGTATTGCTAGTAATATGTTTGATTTCGTTAGAATAATTTTATCGAGCCAAAATAAGTTTTCTCTAATGTTTGTAGAGTTCATGTAACAACTGAATCTAGTCTTGGAATAACATTTCTCAAGCAATTAGTTTTGGTAAAGATGAAAGTTACAGGTAGAATTCAAAGTTATTTGTTTGCTTCGAAGTGAATGTTGCTTCTCGATGTGAAATATACAAACATACTCTAATCTTGTTTACATCTTGGTTGAGTAAAAGCTCCAACGATATAAGCTTTTGCAGATCTCAAATTTGGACACAAGGAATCCTCCTCTCAAAGACCTTAGGATCATATTAGAAGCTAGAAGAATATTTATTACTAAATTAAGAATAGAAACATTTTCCATCAAGTTGCGGATATTTATTACTAAATTAAGAATAGAAACATTTTCCATCAAGTTGCGGATATTTATTACTAAATTAAGAATAGAAACATTTTCCATCAAGTTGCGGTAACTTGTTAAGATGAGAAGTTGCCAAGCTAAAGGTTGAGGTTTTAACCTTGATGAGTGTAAAGCCCTTGATTCAAGAGCATGGAAGAGGAAGCTCAGTCCCAATTTACCCTTGACAACAAAGCAAAAAAGACATTCTTCAATAACATGGGATTAGAAAATTTCTTGATAATTTCAATTTCTTTCCTTTATTTGTTGATTCAGATCCAAATCTTCATCTCTCTGAGCTTTATAGCTAGGGCTTTATGAACCTTTCTAGTGTTAAGTATCTCTTGCCAATATAGAGACCTATTGTAGAAGGAAAAAAAGAAATCAAATCAAACATTTTCAATGACATTTGCAGACTTAGCTTATGTTTTGCTTGCTTGTATTTGGTGCTTGCAGGTTTGGACATGTGAGTCCTTCCACCATAAACCTTAAGAGCATATTAAGAGCCAGAAGCAGATTTATTTACTTATTATTATTTTTAACAAGCTATATGTGGCTTGTGCTTGGGGCCACTCCCCTCAAATATAAAATATTTCATTTGCTATTAGGTCAATTAGATCATATTTCGCTTGCCATTTGAATTGAAAAAGGAAGCAAAATTCTCCATTGATCTATAACAATTAGGAATCGAAATTGAAATCTGCTTGAACCATTGAAGAACTCTTGTTAAATTCCTCCCAAGAACCTAGTGATCGAAATTGTAAATCATCCTTGACGTTGATATAAATAAATCGAGGCCCTTACAAGTCTATTACAAAAAGTAATTATATTTGAAGCATATACTTTTTTTACTCCAATTTTTATATATTTTTTTCACATGAAAAACACCGACGACTCAATCAAATGGCATTAGCTCAACTAGTTAGATTCCTCAACTTTCAAGGAGGAGGCCAAGGTTAAAATATTGCCAGATGACACATGCATAATTGCCAAGTTTGTTGTAATACCACCATGTGGTCATGATGTAATACAGGTGGGACCGGTTTCAATCTCATATAACCAAAAAAAAAAAAAACGATTGACTTACTTTTTGCTTTCATAATTGGCTACAACATTTGTGATTGCTCCAAAATTTTGCAACACCTTTTGAAGATTCTATATAAAACTATTGAATAATACCCAATCTTGTAGATCTTTTAAAATGCCTTGCATTTCTCACTCCATGTTTTTGCTTTTTTTTTTTCTATAAATAAATTCAAAACTATAACTTAATAACTCTTTTTTAAGCCCTTATTTATACCTAAAATATTCCAAGATAATATCACTTTTTAGTCTTATTTGTAGGTTTGGCCCATTTTGTTAACATGTGGTATTTGCTTATCACTTCCCAAGTCAATATCCCTTTGGGTATTCTTTTCTCTTTATTTTTGCTTTGAGGGTCTTCCTTTCCTTTTTCCATTTCCCATCAATACTTTTGTTCTCATCAATCTCTTCCATTCTTTTTAGTCTTATTTGTAGGCTTGGCCCATTTTGTTAACATGTGGTATTTGCTTATCACTTCCCAAGTCAATATCCCTTTGGGTATTCTTTCTCTTTATTTTTTCTTTGAGGGTCTTCCTTTCCTTTTTCCATTTCCCATCAATACTTTTGTTCTCATCAATCTCTTCCATTTTATTAGGTTCACAATTTGACTTATAATCTATAATTTTTTGTTGCCTTAGATAAACTCAAGTGCAAGAGAAAACCTTGAAAACACTTTTTTTTTTAAATGTCGTCGTAGAAACTTTAAAGTACAAGGGACATTCTATATAATGCTTACTTTCTTATGTTGTGTGAGAAACCTTAATTTGTGATATATATCCTCCATATACTTTCTTAATTATGTTGCTATGTAAACCCTAAAGTGTAAAAGACCAACTCTATACTATCATTTTTAGTAAAAGGTAATGATTTTTTACCACAAAATGGAGGTGATTTAATTGGACTAAACTTGATCAACAAGTCTTTTTGTGCAGCCTTGGAAGCTAGGATTTGATCCACGAATGGAACCCACTGCAGTGGTTGTTTGGGTTCGATTATATGCTCTACCAATGGAATATTGGTGCGAACCAGTTTTTGAGAGATTGGGTAATTTCTTGGGATGCTATCTGGGAGTAGCCAGAGATACGATGATGGGAGCTTCAACCATTTATGCTCGGATCTGTGTTGAGATGGATCTTAATCACCCATTGCCAACTGAAATAGAAATAGATATGGGGGATTTAACCTGGGTCCAACAAATAGACTATGAAGCGATCCCCTTTCGGTGTAGGATTTGTCATAAGCATGGACATCTTGCCCGATTGTGCCTCGAGACTATCCAAAAGGAGCCCATCCCATCGAAGGCTAATGGCAATGATGACAAGATGCCTGAGAAGAAGGTAAAAGCTCAACCCACAACCTCAAGCCTAAATACACTAGAAGAGGGTTTTGAAGCACCTAAGAGAAAGAAAAAGCAAAAGAAGACAACATGATCAAACTAGATAGAAGAGAGAAACCTAAATAGGTATGAAATTCTTAATACCCTAATGGACATGGAGAATGAGATAACTATAATGGGGGAACCACAAGGGGAAAATCTGCCCTCTAAAAATGTAGAAGTAGTCCAATAGAGGATAACTCAACCAGTGTTGGAGACCAATATCCAACCCATCCCAAACCATATTGCCATAACAACTTCAGAGAACCTCAACCTTGCTATGGTCTTGGTTGATAGGGATGTCTCAATGAAAGATAGAGATAAAGATAGAGGGAAGCCTACTCTTGGAATTCAGCAAGCAGAGAAATGATTAAAAAACTCCCAAGCCAAGAGTGTGGGACGAAAATCAAACTAAGAGCAATTGGCAATGGAGGGTGACCAACTAGTAAACTAGGGAAGAGTAAAGCAGATTGATACTTACTGGGTTCTAGATTCCCAATGATTGTACAATCATGGAATATTAGAGGCTTAAACAATAGGTCTCATCAAATTGTTGTTCATAGTTTAATTGAAAGTCATCATTCAGATTTTATTCTCCTTCAAGAGATAAAATCTTCAATACAAGTGATGGATAGAATAGCCAAGAAAATATGGAGATAGGTAGAGCATATGGTTGTAGCATCCCAGGGTGCTTCAGGGGGTATAGTGACTTTGTGGAATCCTCTAAACTGGACAACAATTGATCATGTTGTAGGAAGGGGGGTTCTCACATCTCTCTTCAAGAGTAAGAGTTTAGGAGAACTTTTGTTGATTTCAAATTTCTATGGTTCAAAATATTTTGGGGAGCAATGCCTCCAATGGGCAGTTTTACAAGCAAGTAGGATAGGAAAGGAAGAGGTGAATTGGATAGTGGTTGGTGACTTCAATGCTAAGATTTCAGCTAGGGATCAGGAAGGGGGCATCCCATCTTTGGATCAAGGGGATAAATTTATGATCTCTAAAGTAAATCAACTCAATTTGATTGATGTCCAGTGTGCGGGCCTTCTCATACTTGGACAAATAAACAAGCGGGGTTGGCAAATAGGAAGGTAAAGTTGGATAGATTCTTGGTGTCCAAAGAGGCTTTTCTACGATGGTCACTCAGGCTAGAAATTCTCAATCGTATAGAATCAGACCACTTTCCAATTCTCTTGGAATGGGATATGGGCCATAAATCTTTCTCTAGACCATTTTGGTTTGAGAATTTTTGGCTGGAAAAGGAGGAGATTAGGGATAAAATCCTAGTTTGGTGGGAGGAGGGGTACCCTGCCCATGGGACAACATTGTTTGGAGTCTTTAAACAACTCCAACATGTCAAAGCTCAACTCAAAATCTGGAAAAGAAATAATAAATCAGACTTTCAGCTTTAGAGAGTTCCATTAGTTGCAAGGATGGAGGAGCTAGCCACACTCTTTTGGACTGAAACAAACATAGAAGACTTGAAACAGGAAGATGAGCTGGTAAAAAAGAGTTAGAGAGTATAGACAAATAAGAGGAGATCTATTGGAAACAAAGAGCTAGAACTTCTTGGCTGTTAGAGGGGGACCAAAATACTAAGTTCTTCCATCACTCGGCCTTAGCAAGAAGACACTCCAACACACTGCCCAACCTAAAATACCTTCATGGTAATGTGATGGACACTATCCTAGGTATGCAACAAGCTACAAATTTCTACTTTGAAAATATTTTCTCTGCTTCTGCCCATCCTAATCTTGCAGCGCAACAAGAGATACTTAATTGTATCCCATAGATTATAACAGTTGAACAAAACTAGGCCCTCTTTAGAACTGTGGATCTAGAGGAGGTGAGACACATAGTTTTCAACATGAGAACCGGAAAGTCCCTAGGCCTTGATGGGTTCTCGATTGAATTTTTCTAGGCTTTTTGGGATGACATAGGGGAGGATGTAACTAGGGTAGTGGAAGAATCTCATGCAAATAAAAGCATGTTATGGGCTATGAACCACACTTTCCTTACTTTGATTCCTAAAGTGGGAGAGGCTTCCAACCTTGGAGACTTTCGCCCGATTGCACTTTGCAATGTAGTCTACAAGATCATTACCAAATTGATGGTTGAAAGGCTCAAGAAGGTACTGGATAGTATTATCTCTCTAGAGCAAGGAGGATTTGTGGAGGGTCAAAAATTTTGGATGGAGTAATCTTGGCACAAGAAGCAGTTCACACATTGCATCAAAAAGGTCGAAGAGGCATGTTTATCAAATTAGACATGTCTAAGGCCTATGATAGAGTCCCTTGGCAGTTTTTGGATCGAATGTTAGAGAACTTTGGTTTCTCTCAGGGTTGGAGAGAGTGGATCATGAGTTGTGTCTCTTTGACCTCCTTCTTAGTCCTCATCAATGGTATTCCCTCGGTTCCCTTTCAGGCCTCTAGAGGAATTTGATAAGGAGATCCTATATCCCCATACCTATTTATTATTCTTGTTGAAGGATTGGGAAGATTTCTTCGAAGGAATAGGCAACAAGGAGTTATCTCAGGAGTGCAAGTGGGAGCGGTGAATCTAACCCATTTACAATTTATGGATGACATAGGGTTGCTTGGGGTAGCCAATGTCAGAGAGGCAAGAGCACTCAAAGCTACCTTAAATACCTATCTAGAAGCCATAGGCTAAGAAGTGAATGCAATCAAGTCCAAGGTAGTGTTCTTTAATACCAAAAGGGGGATCCAAGATCAGATTCTAAACATCTTAGGTTTCTCTCAAGGCTCCCTCCCATTGGACTACCTAGGGATTCCACTCCATTATAAGAAGTTGAAGGTGGTAGAATGGAAAACATTAGTGGATAGAATTGGTGGGAAGGTAAATCATTGGATGCATCATTGGCTTTATTTTGGAGGAAGAGTGACTCTTCTTCAATTAGTGATTCAAGCAATGCCAATTTACAAGTTCTCTATCCTTGCTGCTCCAATTGGAATCTTGAGGGAGCTAGACTCGCTCATGCAAAAATTCCTTTGGGATGGCCCAAGGATGGGTAAGCGATGGGCTCTAGTAAGTTGGGACAAAATTTGCCAGCCTAAAGCAAGTGGAGGATTAGGAATTCGAAAAGCAACATTGAATAACCAAGCTCTAGCAGGCAAGATTTATTGGAGATGGATCTCTAATCAAGAAGCATTGTTTAGCAAAGTTATTACTAGTAAGTATTTGGGTAACATTCCCCATGAGGAAGTAGGTCACATCCCTATGAGTGGCCAAGGTTTTGTTGTTTGGAAAGTGCTGAAATTAGGAGAGAAAGTGGTAAAACCAAGACTATTTTGGAAAGTGGGTAGAGGGGATAAAGCAAATTTTTGGACCGATTCTTGGGACCAATACCCCCCTTAATTTTAGAATTTCTAGAGCTGCAGCCCCTTCAACAGAGCCTGGAGGCTAGAGGTTGGATCAAGACAACATGCTATCTACATACAAGGCAGATTGGGACCTTCTCTCTTATGCAACTAAAGTAGTGGGAAGAGTGGCTAGTCCTAATCTCTTAAAATGTGTTGCCACTTTTAGAGAGGATATTAAAGCAATACCACCTTATAGGAAAGGAGGAAGAGGATAAGATAGCTTGGGGTCATGGGAATTTAGGCATCTATATAGTTTGGGATGGTTATAATGAATTGCTCCCTCCCCTCTGGTGTTGTTGGATGTTCCATGGGATAGAGTATGGTTGGCAAAGGGTTGGCCAAAAATCAATTTCTTTCCTGGCAAGTTATGCATCGAAGCTTCCTCACCTATGATAACTTATAAAAGAGGGGTTTTCATGGCCCCTCTAAATGTATCATGTGCAATACCTAAGAGGAGATAATAGATCATTTGCTCTTCTAGTGTGACTTTACCCTGAAGTTGTGGAGTCGATGGGTTGATCTCTTCAAGGCTCGTCTCAACCAGTAGTTAACACTTACTAATATATGGGAGGTCTAGAAATGAAGAAGGTTAAAAAATAAATCAGTTTAGTTGGGTTGGTCTCTAGGTCCAAGCTTTATTTGGTGGCACATATGGTTGGAAAGAAATGCTAAAATTTTTAGAGAGGAATACACTCTGATAGAGCTAGTTTGGCAAAAAATATTAAACAAGGTTATAGAAATAGTAAAAGCTCATGTGGGGGAGCAAAAAAATCAGGAAGGAGAGAATGTTGCCATGAGGTGAACTCATGGGGCTTGGCAACCCCCACCCCTAGGCTAGGAAAAAATCAACATGGATGGAGCAACCAAGAATAACCCAGGGGCAACAGGCATTGGTTTCCTCAGAAGAGACTACAAGGGGAAGGTTCTTCATTGGGAATTGGAAGGCCTAGGAGTAGCAACAAATAATGAAGCAGAGGCTTTGGCAATCAAACAAGGCTCTCTCAATGCTTGGGAGAATGGAGTTTGAAAGATCATAGTGGAGTCTAACTCTCAAATTTTGGTGGGGTTGCTAGATGAGATTAGGAATTTCAGATCGAGTGCGTGGCGGATCAAGAACATAGTGAGTCAGATTAAAGCCATTTGGCAGCAGTTTGAGGATGCCATTCTGGTTTATGTAGGCAGAGGGAAGAATGCAACGACTGACTTTTTGGCTAAAAAGGGAAGTGAGCATCTTGCTGGATACTAGTTGAAATCTGATCAGAACAGGGATACTGTAGATTGGATGGAGGTGAACAAACAAGTTTTATTACTAGCCAACAGTGATTTAGGCAATGAAGTGTGTGGGACCAGGGTAGATGTTTATGATGATTAGCCTTTGGTCTGGCATCACGTTGCTGCTTGTAGCGTTCTTAGTCCCAATTTGGGATAGCCCCGAAGTCATGGCAAGAGAGAGAAGCAAATCTGGGTTCTCTGGAATAGTATTAATGAAAATTGTAATCAGGATAGGAGTTTCTGCTCTTTGGATCGCACTAAGAAATTTGTGGTCCAAGGAGATGTTAGAGTTAGTTTTATTAGGATCTTGGGACTGGCCAAAAGTGGCAGGCCAATTATTGTAACTTTGAATCTGTCTTCTTAATACAATTTTCACCTTTTTCAAAAAAAGAAACTTGACCTCTTTTACCTTTTTTTTGCTTTGAAAATTTTCTTCTATATCTTTTTTCACAACCTTAATTTTTTTCAGATTTGAATTTGCACATTGTAAGTCCTCATCCCATGCATCCTTTTTAGTTTATTCTAAATGAACTAGATAACCTTCACCGTCTAATGAGACATAGGTTTTGTTTTTCCTTGGGAGTGGAAAATCGTTGATCTAGACCAACTTTTGTCTTTCTTGATTCATCTTTGAGTTTTTTTATGACCAAAACTTTTCATCTTTTTCTTGATTGTTTCAGTTTACAATCTCTTGCCATGTTTTTGGCCTCACAATATTTGTAGCATCATAATACATCTTTATAATGCACTTGTTAATCCCTTTGTCTCTTTTCATATATAATTCTATTGGATTTTGACAAAGGTTTTGAAGTACCCACAACAATACATATTTGGGTATACATAACATTATTTTGCTTCTTAGTAGCTAGCCACTCTTGGATGAACTTCCTTAGAGGATCATCAATATTCTTCAAAATTTCCTTATTGACAAGCTAGTATGGAAGTTCAAAAAGCTTGATCCACAATGAAAGCCTTTAAAGAATTTTTGTCTCCACAATTTTTTTAATTGTGTGGTCTTAAATACAAGGCATCTATCCCCTTAAACCATGCATCACCACCTATTATTTTAGTCTTATTTTTTGATATGGAGAAGATGATGAGAAAATATTATTTTAGAAGGAAAATAATGGAATAATGTAAACTCAAACCCCTCTTCTGTTGAATCCACTTTTGAATCTTTGAACAAGTCGGTCAATATTTCTTGCACTAACATATTAATCCTTTCCTTTTAAGAACCACTGTATCATGCTCTATCATCTCATCCTTGATAATACTTTTGGTGAAACGTTTATTACTTGGATTGAGATTATGCCATAGATTTTTTCTTCCTATTTCCATCAACTAGGGCATCCTTGCTTCTAGATAGGACTTCCATAAATGACTTTGCTTCCTTGATGCCTAGGTTTCCATCATGAGAAGTCTTTATTCAATGAATTCATTCAATATTTTGGATCAATAACTCTAAAGGTGAGACTCATTTCTCGCTTGCAATTGCTCCTTGCTTGCATTTGCTCTTGGTCACACTCGTACTTGCACCCTACTTCTTGATCAAACGATATTAAAAATGCTAGAAGAGGGTATATTACTAGATTAAAAGATAAAACATATTCTATTGAGTTGTGGCTAACTTGTTAAGACAAGAAGCTGTCAAGAAAAAGATTTAACTTTTAACCTTGATGGATGTAAAGCCCTTGATTAACCTTGACAACAATAGAAAAACAAAAAAGATTGAATAGGGTAGTTATTGGTAAATATCTTGGTAATATCCGTTTTTTCTTTCATTAGCAAGTCAAATCCAAACCTTCCCATTATGAACTTTTATCATTATGGGTCTGGACCTTTCAACCTTTCAACATAAATAACACTAATGTTAAGCATCACTTGCTCATTTAGAGATCTTCCATTGTTGGAGGAGAAATCAACGTTAAATCAAACATTTCCAATGACTTCAACTAATGATTATGAGTTCAAAATAAGTAGAGAGACATGCTCATTTAGAGATCTTCAATTTTTGGAGGAGAAATCAATGTTAAATCAAATATTTCCAATGATTTTAGCTAATGATTGTGAGTTAAAAATATGTAGAGAGGCATACAATCTATTAGCGATGAGAGTTAAACTATTTGGACCAATAATGATTCCTTAATTTAATTTTATTCTTGGATGTGAAATGGGTAAATTAAAGAGGTCTATGCCACTAAAAAAACCATTATAAACTCTTCCCCACTAGAAAAAATGACAAAACAACATAGAAGACCTGGTCTAAATTTGAAAAAGTATTTTTTTTGAGATATATAAGTCATGATATATTTAAGTCTTCAAATGAAATGTTCCTTTCTCTACCCAAGTTCTCCATATGAAATCAACTTGTTATAAGGAAAATAGTTCAACCAATGTTTTTTTCCCATTCTTTAAGTTTATTGTTATAAAAATAATTAGTCAAGTCACTTGTTCAAAGTTGGCAAGTTTGTTGATTGATTGCTTGTTGATGTATAATATTTTACTTGTTATGATCAATATTGTATCTTGCATAAAATAGTATTTATACTCTAACCCATATCATCCATTATATTGGTTAGAGATGAATTTTTTTTCCATTATATTGGTTAGAGATGATTTTTATTGTTAGTGAAGAAGATAATTGGTATGCATATCTTGTGTCTTTCCTTTCTTTTAATGTTATTTCTATTTAAATAATGATATTTGGACAATGATTCGGTTTTTTGAAGTATTTTGACCTTTTACATGGTACACATCACATACAAGTTATGGTTAGTATTTCTAGAGGAGTGGTTGTGGAGTTAGGTTTTTTATTTGACTAACAATATAATTTTGGGGGGTTTTAATATCCTTGAGCATATTTTAGGGTTTTTAAGAGCCTTGAGCATATTTTAGGGTTTTAAGAGCCTTGAGCATCTTATGACATTGTTTTAGAGGATTTGTTTTTAGAGAAGTGGTTGAGAAAGAAGGTTTGTGTATGGTATTTTTAAGGTTATTTTTAGGGTTTTTTAAAACCTAAGTTTACTTCATGGAAGACCTTCATAAGTTGCTTCATATTGAAGGCCTTCATAAATTGCTTCATATTAAATGTATGCTCCAAAGCACACAGTAACAAGCTAGGGTGATTCTTACATGGATATTATTTTACTTTTCTATTTTTTAGGTCTTCCTTTTCAAGAGTTATAATAGATACTCTGTCTCACCAAAGATCACTTATTACATTGAATTTTTATGGATGACCTTAATTTATAAATAAGTTCTTGAGAAAGATGTTCAACACCATAATTGATGACTCTAAAAATTAGGCTACAAGGAGGCAAATAACATTTCACAGGTTTTTGTTTCCAATGATATCAATAAAAGAAATGGATACCATGGTTTGAAAATCTAATAAATGATCACAAAAGATAGACTGTCTAGATTCCTTAAGAAAAAATATCATTTTGAAAACATGTTGGGATTGAAGTTCAACGATTTTTTAATTTCTATTGTTTTCTTGATAAAAAAATGAATCAAATCAACCAATATAATACTCTAAAGAAATTAATTTTTTATTACATGAAAAACAATATTTCAAAAAAGTTTAAATAAAAAATCTTCTTTCAATTTATTTTTGAGTCAACAAACAATAAAAAAAATTGATAAGGGGTTATGTTTTTCTTAACCAAGCTCAATTTTGTGAAGAGCAAATTAAAGTTTGCTTCTTAAAAAAGACACACAAGGTCCATTTTAAGGCTTTGCTTCTAGAGGCTATATTTTTTTTCACAGAAGTGTATTGATGCATTTTTCAAATCACATGGTTTTCATGTTAGTAATGCGATGACCCAAAACTCATAGCTAGTCCACTTTAATGGATGAACTTGAAGATTTATTTAGTTGAGTAGGCATGATATGCATTATTATAACGTTTTCGATGTGTAAACTATACTACCAATTAAGATTAGATTTGTTGTGATTAGGCAATTAATTATTTTGGAGTATGTAAAATATTATATATTTATTTGTAAATGTAATTTGATGAGATATAGGTGATAGAAGAAGTATTAAAGTGGAATAAAATTGTTATTGAAAATAAACAGTTTGTATAGAAGGAATAGTATGGAATAGTATGACATGACCCCATTAAAAAACAAGAAGATCAACTATCCTATACATACAGCAACTCGATATTAATAAAAATATTTTGTAGTTTCTGAGTTTGTTTATTAGAGCTGGGTTGATTTGCCCAAGTGATAAGCTAGTGAGGTTGCCCTGCCACTCAACTTCGAGTGAGTAACCGAAGCGAAACTGGGTTCTTGCCTCAAGTCAAAGATGCGACGCGCAAGGAAATATTTCCCGTATACATTGAATGTTGCGGCATCTGGCAGTTTCCATTCATCCATGCTTCTGCTACCGCCGACAGAAGGAGCACACCGTTGTGCCAAGCGTAGGATGCATTAGGCAGAGACGATGGTGGCGTAGCGAAGGCTGTTGAGGGATTTTGCCAAAGATCCAAAGTGCATGTTAATGGCATTTATAATTGTGAATCGATGCGCAGGTGGTTCTTTTGCTGGTTGGTGGTTTGCACGGGGTGGTTTTTAAAAGTGTTTTGGTGGAGTTAAGTCTATTTAGAGAAGGGAACAATTGTGATATATAGAGAATTAGGTAACATTATTGGATAGTAAACACTTAGCCAACATTTTTAGGTATGTCGTGGTTTGAACCTTGGACCTTCTCAAAGAGAGGTCAAAACCTTAACCAGACCAATTATATCATGATATTGTATATAATGGTCAACGATATTATGTGTAGTTAAGTCTGATTATCTTGATATTGTGTATGATGATCAAGTCTGGCTATCTCTTAGTGTGACTACCTCTCTTAGTGGTTAGTCTTATTTGTCTTATAGAGTACTTTATCCAAGGGAAAATATCTTCAATCCAATTTATGTTTGTAATATAGCCTATATTTTCATCACTTTGGAGGATGCATAAATATCTTCAACCTAGTTTATACTTGCAATATAGCCTATGTTTTCTACCACTCTTGAGAATGCCTATAATTTATTCTATGCCTTTCAAAAATTTTCATGTGAGACAAGACATATGTCCTTTGAATATCAAGTATAGCAAGAATATTTATATAACTTGATCTTTGAAGCTTGTTAATGATCTTGTTATTTCAATTGATATCTAAATGAAGGATATGAAGGTGATAGGAAAGACAACTCAAAATGCAAACGTTGTCATCAAAACATACTTTTGGATGATGGTTCTTCATAGCGAGTTTGAAGTTCAACATTTTAAAGTTCGGTGAAGATTCCAGTTGAGCTTACTAGTTTGGGTGAAGTTCATACTTTGGATGGTTCAAGGTTTGGTGTGAAGTCTAGAGTTCAGTCTAGCTTGTAGTGTACATTGTTCAAAGTTCGATTGAGACTTTGGTTCCTAGCTTGCTTCGTTGCTTGGACGGTGTAGAATTCAATACGTTGGCATTATGAAATATAGAGTTCAATCCAACTTTTGATTTACCAAGTTTTATAATTTTATCGGTCACAAGTTGCTTCTTGTAGAAGTCCATAATACAGTTAAATGGTTTATTTTTGATTTGAGGAGCTTATGAGTTGATTCTTCAATTTTAGTGTTTGTTTGTGTTTTAGTACTCACTTCATTGTTTAAATGTAACAATGACACCTCCACAATTCAATGTCTTGTATTTGGTGATTGTTTAGAATTTATCATGTTTAAATGTTGATGTTTGTTGTTTGAAATTTGGCACTAGTTTGTGTATGCATCTAGATTGAACCCTATATTCAACATCATTGTCTGTTTGACTTGGCGATTGGCTACCCATGTATTTTGTTAAGATGGAATGATGGCAATAGAGACACTCTAGTAGGTGCATGATTGTCGTAAGATCTATTATGACAAACAATTGGTAGTAAAACCTTACAAAGATATGTTTATCCATGATTTAATGACTAAAAATTGTGGTGTTTATTGTTATAAGACAATTAACTTTTTAAAGTATGTACTTTGCTATATATTTATCTAAAAATATAATTTGATGCTTAGAAATATTTAAAGTTTACCCTCTCGGTCTGACCATCTATTTTAGGATGATATGTATAACTAATGTTCAACTTAGTGCCCATTGCATGGTGTAGAACCTGCCAAAATTTTGATGTGAACCTAGTGTCCTTATCTAATATGATCACCTCAGGAAACCCATGTAGCCTAAATATTTATTTGGCAAACTTGTTTGCCACCATCGGTGCATCATTCTTAATGTTCTCCAGTATGAACTATGCAACCTTGGTCAACTTACCAACCATTACCAAGATCACATCATGTTACCTAGTCTTAGGTAAACCCATAATGAAATCCATAGAGATTACTTGCCATTTTTGCATAGATACATCATGTGGGTACAATTTTTTCGTTGGGTGTTTTTGTTCTACTTTTATCTTCTAACATTCTAAACATTTTGCAATAAAACTAGTGATATCTTGCTTCATTATGACCCAATAGAAAGTTTTTCTCATGTTTTACCTCATTTTTGATCCTCCCAAATGAACCGAATAGGGAGAATTATGTGTCTCTTGCATAATTAATATCCTTAGATCACTAGTTTTGGGTATAACTATCTTGCATTTAAAGCATTAAAGTTCATCTTCTATGTTGAAGTCCTTATTCTCTTTAAGATTTCCCTTGGTTTTATCTCAAATTTTTATGCAATAAGGGTCTTGTAGTTGCATTTTCCTTGACCCTATCCATCAAATCTATATGGCTCTAGGTCAGTGTAGCTATGTGCCTTCTCCTACTCAAGGCATCTACAACCTTATTCTCTTTTCCTTTGATGTATTCAATACCAAAGTCATATTTTGCGAAGAAATCTATCCATATTTATCTTGCATTCAACATAGGTTGGGTAAATATATACCTCAAACTTCGATGATCTGTTCTTAGCTCAAAAGGTTTGCCCAAAAAATAATGTCTCCAAACCTTTAAAGAGTGCACCACTGTAGCCAACTCTAAACCATGTGTAGCATAATTAACCTCATGTTTCTTGAGTTTTCTATATTCATATGCTACAATAGCCTCTTCCTAAGATTATACCCCAATCAAACATTTTAGGGAAGCATAAGTACAAATGGTAAAATTCCCAAGAGGATCTCGTATTTTGAGAATTGATGCCATTATCAACTTATTTTTTAGAGTTTCAAATGTGGCCTCACACTTATTTGTCCATTTGATTTTTTTTTTCTTTTTTGAATATTGGTGATAAAGTAGGTAACCTTAGAGTAATCTCTCACAAAATGCTTATAATAACTAGTGAGTCCCATGAAAATCTTGACTTTTGTCACATTTGTTGGTAGATACCAAATAAATATAGCCTTGATTTTATTTGGGTTTACAACAATTCCCTCTACCAAGATGATGTGTCACACTTAGACAATTTACCATATAACTATTTCTTCCTTAGTAGTTCCAACACTAACCAAATATGGTGGTCGTGTTCATCTTTAGTACAAAAAATAATCAAAGAATACCAAGACAAACTAGTCTAGATATTTTTTGAACACACTTCTTGTCAGATTCATAAAAGTTGTTGGCGCATTCATCAACCCAAATGGAAGCACTGTGAACTTATAGTGCTCGTATATGGTCTTAAAGGATGTATTATGGGTATCCTCTTGAATCCTTAGTTGATGATACCCTGATATTAAGTCTATTTTTGAAAATATGGTAGCACCCTTTAGATGATCGAAGAGATCATCCATCCATGGTAGAGGGTACTTATTCTTAATGGTTACCTTATTCAACATCTTGTAATCTATGCATAACCTCATGGAACCATCATTTTTCTTACAAATAAAACTGGAGCATCCTAAGGTGATACACTAGGTTTGATGAGACCCTTTTCTGGCAAGACTTGGAGTTTCACGTTCAACTCTTGCAACTCAATTATGGTCATCTTGTAAGGTGTCCTTGAATTGGGTTAAGCCCCTAGCATTAGTTCAATGGTGAAATATTTTCTTAATTGTACTGATAAAACTATCCCCTTTAATATCCTTAGCTTGGATCTTATTGCCTATCCTAAATGTGTTCCACCATTCTAAGGCTACATATTCAAGATGAAGGGTAACTCACACAATTTGGATTTTAGAAGAATAATCTTCATGGAAATAAGGTTTCCAACTCATTCAACCATGACTTTACTACATCTCCACTTTTTGTTCCATTAAAGTTATCTACCTTAACATTATTAAGGTCTTTAGCTAGCTTAGCCTCTATTCAAGCTTTGCCCTCATGGCTTCTTCTAATATGTTTCTCTTCTTATCTACCCTCTATATCCTTGGTACCCGTTTCCTTATTGACTAGTGCTTCCAAAAATTTTCATTGCTATTTTAGAAGCAACTTAACTATGGAAAAGATCTTCCACCCTCTCATTGGAACTTGTTGTTCATTTAATTTTCCTATTAGAATTGGTTGCCCTTACAGAATTCCTACTGGATCTATTGTTCTCCCAAATTTCTTACTAGAGTCCATTGTTCACCTAGTATTCTTTTGGGGTACATTATAGTTTCCTCTTGTGTAGCCATCCTTGCTTTCTTGGATGATCCTCCTCTTGAAACATGTGCCATCTCCTATCCACTCAAAGGAGCTAGCACATGTTTCAAGAGGAGGATCATCCTGGGTAGGTGAAAATTTTCCTCAATTATACTTACAATCAGTTAGTTTCTTTTCTCCATGAACTTAGATTGTTATCACTCCCCTAATAAAGGTCATAGCCACACTTGTCTATCCATAAGTTGCCATTTTTGATAGGATCATTATCGCTCACTTGACAATGATCATGGCCACTCTTGCCTACCTACAAGGTGCCACCTCTAATAGGACCATTATAACTCCCCTAATAAAGGTCATAGCCATACTTGTCTACCCACAAGTTTCTATTTTTGATAGGACCATTATCTCTCACCTAACAATGATCATGGCCACTCTTGTCTACCTACAAGGTACGATTCCCTAATAAGAAATTATACTCCTTTGTCTGATTGGTCCAGTAAACATGCGATACCTGACTTATCCCATATCACCTTAAGGTCCCTAGTAGAGTAAGTCTCTCCAAAGTAGCACATTAAGTCAAGGCTCAACCTAAGCACACTCCATGGAAGCTTCTAGTCTTGCGATCTAGAGCTCTGATACCAATTGTAACAACCCAAAACTACCAACCCAATTTTTTTTAAAATAATAATTACAAGTAAAGGTTCATAGGGGAAACATTTATTTTTAAATTTTTAGCATACAAGGCTTCACCACATTTGAGTTCTAGTTGCTTAAGACGACACTCAATGGATAAGAGTGGTCAACTCCCATGGTTTCTAGGGTTCACCTTACTAAACCTACATGTTTAAAGGAATTCCAAAAGTGGTCCCCCACCTTTTCTATGCCCTCATCAACATAGGACCATATGACCATGATGTAGGGATTATCCTTTAAGGCCTATAACACTTAAAGTTATACACCTATTCTCTAACCTTACTCTAAGTTCATCTAGGTAGGTAAAATTTGTTGGCAATGAACATGATCCTACTCTTAGTTACCACACCTCCATGGGCTAACTAAGGGATCGCCATTGTTGTCTTGTGAATGGTTCCACAAATCTTAATTAGAGTACACTCGAACCTTGTTGTTCAAGGTGTAATAGTTTATAATAAACCTGACTATTGTATTCACACAACTCATTCCAGGTTCATGAGTCCCTAGTTATTGCATTCTCGCAACTCCTCATAGGATCATGGCTACCTGGGTATTGCATTCATGCAAATCCTCCTAGGATTAGGCTTTAATTGACTTGACTCGAGTCCACAAGAGATTATAACCGTATCAAGACAATCTTAATTTAAATAATTATTGCATTTTAAAATATAATTCTAAAGTAAAGAAACATACATTACATCATATCAAAAGCACTTTAAATCAAGTCATAATCCATTTAATCCAAAATGCTATAATAGATAAACAAGGATGCTTCTTAAATAAAGCCACATTTGCTTAATTCAAATGCTTGACATAAGATTCAAAAATATGCATTCCTATATCATAAATTCAATAAAATAAATAGGGTTATGCATAGCGATTATTTATCGCCAAATTGACTAAAATTAGGATTTTCAAAATTTGGAATTGGCTAATATTTGGGACCCTTGACCAAGGCCCATTAGCCAAAAATTTCTGGGTGCAAATTGTTTTTGGGTCGATTCGCCCCAATTTTATAATAATTTGACCATTTTAAGTTTAAATTTCCAACATTACCCCAATAATAGTGAACCTTCTACATGTGTTTGGACACTATTTTCTTGGATTTCGAAACTGATTTGTTAATTTTTTATAAATACATTTTGGGGTTGATCCCATATGCATAACCCTAAACATAAATAACCAAGTATTTAACATAAAGATGCATTGTTGCAATTGATAGAACTCAATACTAACTATCCAAATAAAATATTGCTAAAATCACTTTAATATACAAAACCCAAGATATCATTAAAGCAACATAATATTTCAGTTTGTACAATAATCAAGTTTACAAAACTCATTGAACAAAACATGCTTTTACATAGCCTTTGTTTTTCCACCACATCTATACATTCAAAGCACTAAGAAGCCATCCGCCAAGGACATTCAACCATATATACATCTACAAGCCTCTTTATGATAAGGAATCCATCCATAGTTCATAAAGAATACTGATGGATTAGGACAAATCTAGATGCAATGCACCTTTTCATACCATTTACTCTATGCAAGCAACCATGCATAATATATAAAACAATCCAATAAGAAGAAACTCATATTTCTCTTTATAATGAACCCTTAACCCACATAAGTCTTAGGATTCATTATAATAGTTTCTCTTTCAAAACCAACATACAAAAATCCATTTTATAAAAGAGAATCCCATACTTCTCTTTATAATGATCCCTTAACTCACAAAAGTATCAAGAATCATTATATTTATTTCTTTTTCAAAACCTACATACAATAATTCATCTTATAAAATAAAATCCTATTATTCTCTTTATAATGATCCCTTAACACACAAAAGTCTCAAGAATCATTATATTATTTTATTTTTCAAAACCCTCATACAATAAATCATCTTATAAAACAGAATCCCATACTTCTCTTTATAATGATCCCTTAACTCATAAAAGTCTCAAGAATCATTATATTAGTTTCTATTTCAAAACTATCATACATAAATCCATTTTATAAAATAGAATCCCAAACTTCTATTTATAAGTCCATGCTACCACCAACCTATTAAGGAGACTCATTGCATAAGCAACTTCCTGGCCCAATGGTTGTGAATATTTAATAAGCATAAATGCAATGCATCTATGTGAAGAGTACTTCATTACTCTGAGCTGTCGGTGAGTGAGTCATCACCATCATTTCCTAAATATCTCTCATTGTAGGTGGTTCACCCATATGTTTTCACCAAAGAGAGAGTACTTGAACCTGCACCCACAAATGCATCAATAGTGCCATATTCCATGCTAAAAATAATGCAATCATTCCATCATATAGATATTATAAAATAAACTATGCCATAAACATTCACACCAATACATAGTTCATGGTCCATAAAGAGTTCTACGATGGAGGGTTGTTACAACTTCAATCAAAAGGGAAATAGTTGAAGATTATAGAGATGATGTTGCACCAATAGATAGACCACTACAACAAATTTCTAAAAACACAATCCAAAAATCTAGAAAAGAAACTGCAAAGAGTAGAAATACCTTGAGGAATAAAATCCTTGAAATGTTTTAGGAAAGTAAATCTAGGAAGAAAAGCACTTTAGTTTTTACAACAACTACAACCTGCAGAGCAATATAGTTGCTATCAACAATAATACAAATGGGATAAGGACATGAATCCAAGCACTAAGGATCAACAATAGTATAAAAAAGTATTAAATAAAGCATTTTCTATTAGAAATACAATTTGGAGTGCATTATTGGTGGAACCCAACATGCCTAAGTACTAAAGTACTATGTCTACATTAAGGTGGGAATTAACCTCAAATTATAACATCACCCTAGACATTATTCTTTGGTCATAATAAAAATAAATCTTTTGTCTATGATGTAATAAGGGGGGCATGTTACGAGTTATTACATCATCAACCATATGAGAAATCTGTTAGTCTCACAATGACACTGAGAGGGGGGGTGAATCAGTGTAGCTATTAAAAACTTAAATCTTCAACTCTTAATGCCGAAACAATGAAAACTTAAAACCCAATAAAGCAAATATAACAAGAGAGCATTCCACAACACACGATGTAACGAGGTTCACCAATTTGGCTACTCCTCAAAAATGACTGCTTGGATTCCCGTCCAAATCCAGCCTTTGCAAAATACCAATTTTACAATCAATTTACCAGCACCCACTGGAAGGAGCACCAACCCCTGATTTATCTGCACCAACAGAAAGGAGCACCAACCCCTAATTTATCTGCACCAACAGAAAGGAGCACCAACCCCTAATTCCAAGCACCAACTTGGACTGCAATTTTGAAACTATAAGATTGACATAAAAATGCCTTCGCTTATACAAGACCCTGACTGGTCTATTGCTAACCCAACCTCTCTCGCTATTCACCAAAACACCACACACTTAAGGCTCTGCTTACTGCACTTTTATGGCTCTCACGGCTCTGCTTAACGCTCTCTTACGACACTCTTCCAACCCTCTTTTTGCAGCACTTTCACTCTTTTTCAGCAGCACTTTAATTCTCCATGCAGACCTCCTTTTATAACAAAGTTCTGACTCTATTTTTAACTTCCATATTTTCGCATGCAACCCGTAACTGGCCCTGTAACTGTCGTTCTGACTTCAGTTCACTGTTCTTATTTTAGCTGCATGATTTTTCTCTATAATTGCACTCGTAACTATCGTATCGACTTCAGTTAACTCTTCTTATTTTAGCTGCATGATTTTTCTCTGTAACTGCACCTGTAACTGTCGTATAACTTCAGTTAATTGTCACATATCTTATTTCGGTTGGGTTCTCTTCTTAGCTCATGCCAAAGCGACCTGTCATGAAATCATGACACTTCTGCCTCTTTGTCCTCTTCTCGGATTTCGCCCATGAAAACACATGTCGCGATATCGTGACACTTTCGCCTCCTTGCTTCTTTTCTTGGCTTGTACCCATGAAAACACATGTCGCGATATCGTGACACTTTTGCCTCCTTGCTTCTTTTCTTGGCTTGTACCCAAAACACAACATGTCGCGATATCGTGACACTTTCGCCTTCTTACTCTTCCTCTTTACTTTTGTCGCGATATCGCGACACTTTTCCTTCTTACTTTCTCTCTCCTCCTTAGTCACGAAAATGCGACATGTCACGATATCGCGACACTTTTCTCCTTTGCTCTTTCTCTTGCCTTCGGGTCGTGAAAATGCGACATGTCGCGATATCATGACACTTTTTCTCTCTTCCTTCCTGCTCTTTTCGAGTCACGAAAATGCGACATGTCGCGATATCGTGACACTTTTCCTTCTCTGCCTTCCTGCTCT
Organism: Wollemia nobilis; assembly: GCA_028583015.1. Classification (NCBI taxonomy): domain Eukaryota; kingdom Viridiplantae; phylum Streptophyta; class Pinopsida; order Araucariales; family Araucariaceae; genus Wollemia; species Wollemia nobilis. Next base: position 1,522,058 of record JAQPPZ010000196.1, on the reverse strand, counting down.
TTTCAAGTCACGAAAATGCGACATGTCACGATATCGTGACACTTTTTCTTCTCTGCCTTCCTGCTCTTTTCAAGTCGTGAAAATGCGACATGTCGCGATATCGTGACACTTTTTCTTCCGTACTCTCTCTCTTGCAATATGTCACGAAATCGTGACACTTTTTCTACTTGCCTTTTCTCTTGCAATATGTCATGAAATCGTGACACTTTTTCTTCCGTACTATCTCTCTTGCAATATGTCACGAAATCGTGACACTTTTTCTACTTGCCTTTTCTCTTCCAACATGTCACGAAATCGTGACACTTTTTCTTTCGTACTATCTCTCTTGCAATATGTCATGAAATCGTGACACTTTTTCTACTTGCCTTTTTCTCTTCCAACATGTCACGAAATCATGACAGTTTTTCTTGCTTGCACTTTCTCTTCGAACATGTCACGAAATCGTGATAGTTTTTCTTGCTTGCGCTTTCTCTTTGAACATGTCATGAAATCGTGACAGTTTTTCTTCTTTCTCTTCGAACATGTCGCGAAATCGTGATAGTTTTTCTTTCTTCTCAACATGTCGCGATATCGTGACAGTTTTTCTTTCTTGCTCAACATGTCGCGATATCGCGACAGTTTTTCTTTCTTGCTCAACATGTCGCGATATCGCGACAGTTTTCTTCCTTGTGATTTTCTTTTGATTTTTAGCATATGGGCCACTTCGATCTTTTGGAAAATCACTGTACATACTCTGAAGAACCTCTTAACTCCTATCCACTGCATCAACCGATCTGTCTGACTGTGTTGACAACAATGACAATATTGTTGTTGCACCTTGCTCAACAATCTCCCCCTTTGGAATTGTTGGCAACACACGTGCAATTTCCTGTAATTCTTCTCCCCCTTTGACAATAATACCAAAGGGCTGCTGTAGACTCCCCCTGAGTCCATGCACAACATTCTCAGGCACACATTATTCCAGTTAGCAAAAATTACAAACATGAGCAAAAAGATAATCAAATATATAAATGCTCCCCCTGAGAATGTGGTCCCGATAGCTAGTCAGTTCTTGGGAAGCATGACCACTCCCAATTTATTGCGAAGGTACTCAAAAATTTCCTTGGGCAACGGTTTTGTGAAGATATCCGCTACTTGCTCTGTAGTTGGGACAAAATCCAACTTAACCTCACCTTCCGCAACTTTCTCCTTCAGAAAGTGATATCGGATAGCAATATGTTTTGTGCGAGAATGCATAACCGGATTCTTTGAGATGTTAATGGCACTGGTGTTATCACACTTAACTAAAATTGGCTCACTAAAGTTAATGCCAAGATCTTTCAGGGTTTGTTTCATCCATAAGACCTGCGTACAACACGTAGTTGCTGCAATATATTCTGCCTCTACTGTGGATAAGGAGACTGACTCTTGTTTCTTACTGTGCCATGCGACCAACCTGTCTCCAAGATAGAATGCACCTCCACTGGTACTCTTTCTGTCATCGACACATCCTGCCCAATCTGCATCTGAATACGCAATAAGGGTGAAGTCCTTACCTTTCGGATACCATAACCCATACTCCATAGTACCCTTTAGATATCGAAGAATCCTCTTCACTGCTGTCACATGAGTCTCCTTGGGACTAGCCTAAAATCGTGCTACCATGCAAACTGCCTGCAAGATATCTGGTCTGGTAGCTATCAAATACAGTAGGCTCCCAATCATTGATCTGTACATGGTTTGATCAACATCTAGAGATTTTTCATCCTTGCTCAACTTGCAACCTGTCATCATGGGAGTGCTAACAAGCTTACAATCCTCCATTGTGAACTTTTTTAGCATCTCTTTCACATATTTAACTTGAGAAATAAATATGCCCTTCTCATTTTGATTAACTTGCAATCCGAGGAAATACGAAAGTTCACCAATCATTGACATTTCAAATTCTTTCTGCATCTTATTTGCTAAATCTTTACACGACTCATCATTGCTACTGCCAAAAATGATATCATCTACGTATACAACAAGGACAATGAGATGGCCATTCTCTATTTTGACATACAAATTGCTATCCACCATACCCTTTTTGAACCCTTGTTGAGTAAGATAGTTGTCTAGCCTTGCATACCATGCTCTGGGTGCCTGTTTCAAGCCATACAATGCTTTCTTCAACTTGCAGATGAAGTTGGGATTATCACCGAGTTGGAAACCATCTGGCTGCTCAATATAGACCTCTTCTTCAAGTTTTCCATTCAAAAATGCTGATTTCACGTCCATTTGATAAACTTTGAAATTCTTGTGAACTGCTAAAGCCAGAAACATTCTAATTGCCTCTAGTCTAGCCACTGGTGCAAAGGTTTCCTCAAAGTCAATACCTTCAACTTGTGCATAGCCTTTACTGGACCAATCTTGCTTTATTCTTGACTACTTGTCCATCTTCATTCAATTTGTTTCAAAAAATCCATTTAGTACCGATTATATTTTTATTTGCAGGTCTTGGTACTAACTCCCAGGTTTTGTTTTTCTCGATCTGATCTAATTCTTCATTTATTGCCATCATCCAACTTTCATCTTTGCTTGCTTCAGCAACATTTTTGGGCTCAATGTTGGATAATAGAGAGTAGTTACTTACTACTCTTCTTCTTGTCTGAACACCAACTGTGGGGTCTCCAATTATTTGCTCTCTAGGATGATTTTTCTCCAGCTCACTGTTTTGAATTTCTTGTTTTCTTCCTCTTCTGAATCACTACTTAAATCATCTGAGTCAATTTTCTGTTTCTTTTCCGTTTCCTTTTCCTCATCTCCTTCAATAACCTCTTCATAAATTGGGTAGTTTTCTTTATAGCTTATTTCTCGTTCCCTACCTTCATCAACTTTAACATCGGCACTCTCCACAATTTTCTTTAGCCTCTTGTTGTAGCATGTGTAGGCTTTGCTTTTTGTCGAATAGCCAAGAAAAATACCTTCATCAGATCTATCTTCAAACTTACCAAGATTATCTTCAGTTCTTTTGATGTAACACTTGCTGCCAAAAACTTTAAAGTATCTTGTTGTTGCCTTTTTACCGAACCACAGCTCATACGGAGTTTTGCTTTCATGCGTCCTCAACATGCACCTATTTTGGATGTATACCATAGTATGGACTGCCTCTTTCCAAAATCTGCTTGCTATTTTGCTCTCAGTCAACATAGTCCGTGCCATTTCCTGCACTGTCCTGTTCTTTCTTTCTACCACACCATTCTGCTGAGGTGTCCTTGCTGCTGAAAACTGTCTCCTAATCCCATATTTTTCATAGTACTCTGCAAACTCCTCTGAAATGAACTCTCCTCCTCTATCTGATCTTAAACTTTTAATCCTTTTTCCTGTTTGATTCTCAACTTGTTTTTTGAAAATCTTGAACATCTCAAAGGCATCTGATTTAAGCTTCAAAAATAGTACCCATGTCATCCTGGAATAGTCATCTATGCACAACATAAAGTATTTGTCACCATTTATGCTTTGCGTTCTCATGGGTCCACATAAATCAGTATGTATTAGTTCTAAAGGTTTGCTTGTGAAGTACTCTTTTGTTTTAAATGTGGCTCTAGTTTGCTTCCCCTTTTGGCATGAAGCACAAATGCTATTTAATGGTTTGCCAATGGTGGGAATATCTCTCACTGCCCTTTTTGAGCTGATTTTTACTAGATTGTCAAAACTGATATGACCGAGCCTCTTGTGCCACAACCAATTTTCTTCTTCCTGTCCAATCAAGCACGCTCCTTCTGAAGTCTCTGAGAGAGTATACAGGTTGCCAGATGTCCTTGATCCAGTTGCTATCAACTTTCCATAGTTTGTTGTTCTGACTTCACAACCCTGCTTCTTGAAAATTACTTCATGACCTCTCGTCACAAATCTGACTTACGCTTAACAAGTTATGCTTCAGACCAATCACAAACAAGACTTCTTTTGACTTGATTTTTCCATCACTGATCTTAACTGATCCTTTGCCAACTATCTTAGCTCCATCATTATTTCCAAATTTTATAGAACCACCTTCATATTTCTGTAACTTCTCAAATTTTTGTTTGTCACCTGTCATATGACTCGGAGCATCCACTATCAAGTATCCATGGTGCAGATTTGTTCTGTGCTTTAAATGTTGTCTGTACGATCAAGGATTCCTTTTCTTCCTTGGGTCGCTCCTTTTCTTTCCACTCTGGTTTGATTACAGTTTTGGTCACTTGTTTTGACTTTTCTTTGTCAGTAGCCTGTGCATGTTTTTCGAGAAATTTTCTATTTTGTCTCAAACCATTTGGTTGAAATTTTCTTCCCTGATGTTTATTTGCTGCAAATGTACTTCGACAATTTCTTGCAATGTGCCCAAAATTATGACAGTTATAACATTCTACTGCATAATCCATCAATGGTGAAAAAACATTTCTACTGGTAAAGTTCCTTTGTCCTACATTATACTTGCAATCTGAAATCTTATGTCCATAACCATTGCATTTAAAACAATAACCAAAAAAGGAATGAGTGAACCTGGGTGATGGTCTTTGCCATTTTGTAGTGGGAGCCATAAATCTTCTTCTCCTTTGATGAGTGACATTGGTGAATCCATCATTGTCAATACTCCTCTCGTGCCTGGCATTATTGCTTTCTTTAGCATGATTCATTTTTTCTTGATCAACCCTGATCTTATCTTCATTCTTTATGGGTTCTACAGCTTATGGCCTTTGATCCATTTGATGATTCTCCTTCGACGAAGCCTAAACCAAATTTGATGCCCGTAGTCCTTTGGTTATTTATAATCTTATCCAACTTCACGGAACTTTCTTCAAGTTTGTGATAACAACTCATTTTTTGATTCATCTCTTCTAGTTGCATCCTTAAACCAACAATCTCTTCTTCTAGCTTGCTGCACTCATCTATTTTCATGGTTAATTGTACTTCGATATCTTCAGATATTTTCTTAAATTCGTCTATCTGTACTTTCAAGCTGGTTATGATTTCATTGTCATCCTCAAGCTTTCTTGAAATTTTCTTATTCTTTTTCCTTTCTATACTCAGCTCTTTAAGTGCAGCGACCAACTCACCTTCCAGATCTACTTCAGCCTCAGCCTTAAGGTTTTTATTACATTCCTATTTTTCCTCTATTTTTTCTTCTTCGAATGCCATGAAAAGAGCTTCACCTGTTTCTTCTTCAGAATCCTCACCGGAGCTGTCTTCTGAAGGACTGACATTCTTGGATATGAAACTTTTCTTCTTGAAGTTTCCTTTTCTAAAATTTGGTTTCTTCTTCCAGTCACTTCTTTCTTGGTGTGAACCTTCATCACTTTTGTTTTTCTCATTAAGTGGACATTTAGCTGCAAAGTGCCCAATGCCTCCATAGTTGAAACACTTAAATGGTAGCTTTCCTCTGTATTTTCCTTTTCCCCTTATTAGTTTCCGAACAAAGTTTGCTTCTGTTTCATCTGATGTCTCTTCTTCCTCGGATTCTTGTTTTGCTTTTATATTTTTATGTGCTTTAAAAGCAGCTTCTCTGTCTCGTGGGTTTAGTTTTTCCTATTCTCATCTCATATGCAGTCAAAGAACCATGCATCTCATCCATACTAAAAGTATTTAGATCTTTAGCTTCTTCTATTGCTGAAACTTTAGAATCAAATCTTTGGGGAAGAGATCTTAGTACCTTTTTCATGATGACAACATCTTCCATTTCCTCGTCGAGTCCTCTAATCGCATTAATGATTCCATTAACTCTCAGCATGTATGCCTCTATGTTCTCATCGTCATTCATCTTTAATGCTTCGAACTGAGCTCGATGCGTTTGTAACTTGGCCTCCTTGATCTTGTCGTCTCCTTCATGAATGCTCCTTAGTTTGTCCCACATGTCTTTTGCCATTTTACAACTCATAATCTTTATCAGTTTGCTGTCCACTAAACCGCACATGATAGCATTCTTTGCTTTAGAGTTATTCTCAAATAGTTTCTTACCGACAACATCGGTTGGAGGAGTGGTGGGTATTGTGTATCCACTGTCTACTGACTCCCAAATGTCGTATCCCAAAGCACATAGATATGTCTGCATCCTGAGTCTCCAGAATGCGTAATTAGTTTCATCAAACAATGGTGCTTTGTTTGATGAGAATCCTTCACCACCTGCCATTGTCTCACTTCCAAGATCACCTTAGCCGATTAAGCTTGTTCAGGAACTTGGCTCTGATACCAATTGTTAGTCTCACAATGACACTGAGAGGGGGGTGAATCAGTGTAGCTATTTAAATCTTAAATCTTCAACTCTTAATGCCGAAACAATGAAAACTTAAAACCCAATAAAGCAAATATAACAAGAGAGCATTCCACAACACACGATGTAACGAGGTTCACCAATTTGGCTACTCCTCAAAAATGACTGCTTGGATTCCCGTCCAAATCCAGCCTTTGCAAAATACCAATTTTACAATCAATTTACCAGCACCCACTGGAAGGAGCACCAACCCCTGATTTATCTACACCAATAGAAAGGAGCACCAACCCCTAATTTATCTGCACCAATAAAAAGGAGCACCAACCCCTAATTCCAAGCACCAACTTGGACTACAATTTTGAAACTATAAGATTGACATAAAAATGCCTTCGCTTATACAAGACCCTGATTGGTCTATTGCTAACCCAACCTCTCTCGCTATTCACCAAAACACCACACACTTAAGGCTCTGCTTACTGCACTTTTATGGCTCTCACGACTCTACTTAATGCTCTCTTATGACACTCTTCCAACCCTCTTTTTGTAGCACTTTCACTCTTTTTTAGCAGCACTTTAATTCTCCATGTAGACCTCCTTTTATAACAAAGTTCTGACTCTATTTTTAACTTCCATATTTTTGCATGCAACCCGTAACTAGCCCTGTAACTGTCGTTCTGACTTTAGTTCACTGTTCTTATTTTAGCTGCATGATTTTTCTCTGTAACTACACCTGTAACTGTCGTACTGACTTTGATTAACTCTTCTTATTTTAGCTGCATGATTTTCTTTTGATCGCCCGTAATCGTATAACTTTAGTTAACTGTCACATATCTTATTTTGGTTGGGTTCTCTTCTTAGCTCATGCCAAAGCGACCTGTCATGAAATCATGACACTTCTGCCTCTTTGTCCTCTTCTTGGCTTTCGCCCGTGAAAACACAACATGTCGCGATATCGCGACACTTTCACCTCCTTGCTTCTTTTCTTGGCTTGTACCTACGAAAACACATGTCGCGATATCATGACACTTTCGCCTCCTTGCTTCTTTTCTTGGCTTGTACCCGCAAACACAACATGTCGCGATATCGTGACACTTTTACCTCCGTACTCTTCCTCTTTACTTTTGTCATGATATCGTGACACTTTTGCCTTCTTACTTTCTCTCTCCTCCTTTAGTCACGAAAATGCGACATGTCGCGATATCGCGACACTTTTTCTCCTTTGCTCTTTCTCTTGCCTTCGGGTCACGAAAATGCGACATGTCACGATATCGTGACACTTTTTCATTCTCTTCCTTCCTGCCCTTTTCGAGTCACGAAAATGCGACATGTCGCGATATCATGACACTTTTCCTTCTCTGCCTTCCTGCTCTTTTCAAGTCGTGAAAATGCGACATGTCGCGATATCGTGACACTTTTCCTTCTCTGCCTTCCTGCTCTTTTCAAGTCACGAAAATGCGACATGTCGCGATATCGTGACACTTTTTCTTCTGTACAATCTCTCTTGCAATATGTCGTGAAATCGTGACACTTTTTCTACTTGCCTTTTTCTCTTCCAACATGTCATGAAATCATGACACTTTTTCTTCCGTACTATCTCTCTTGCAATATGTCACGAAATCGTGACACTTTTTCTACTTGCCTTTTTCTCTTCCAACATGTCACGAAATCGTGACACTTTTTCTTTCGTACTATCTCTCTTGCAATATGTCACGAAATCGTGACACTTTTTCTACTTGCCTTTTTCTCTTCCAACATGTCACGAAATCGTGACACTTTTTCTTGCTTGCATTTTCTCTTCGAACATGTCACGAAATCGTGACAGTTTTTCTTGCTTGCGCTTTCTCTTCGAACATGTCACGAAATCGTGACAGTTTTTCTTGCTTGCGCTTTCTCTTCGAACATGTCACGAAATCGCGATAGTTTTCTTTCTTCTCAACATGTCGCGATATCGCGACAGTTTTTCTTTCTTGCTCAACATGTCGCGATATCGCGACAGTTTTTCTTTCTTGCTCAACATGTCACGATATCGCGACAGTTTTCTTCCTTGTGATTTTCTTTTGATTTTTAGCATATGGGCCACTTCGATCTTTTGGAAAATCACTGTACATACTCTGAAGAACCTCTTAACTCCTGTCCACTGCATCAACCGATCTGTCTGACTGTGTTGACAACAATGACAATACTGTTGCTGCACCTTGCTCAACAAAATCAAGTGATATAACAACCCATCACAAGGTACTTGTGGTCTACGATAAGCCTAATGGGTGGGAATGCATCATTTGACCAGAGAGACAAGATTGGATGGCTTTGAATCTCTCCTTAGACAACCTCCAAAGAAGGTCAATTCCTTTTTATAAAATAAAAAATAAAAATATGTGGAAGATTAGAGTAAGAAATATATGGTTAGGGATTAAATTTTTGGATTACGAGGTAGATGATGTTTGGTTAACAACATTACCATATACCATGTAACAAACACCACAACTAGGGTCAATAGACTAGTTACTAGGTAAAGTATTGTTGAATATGGATTAAGACTAAGATCATGCCCTCTACTAATCCAATACCTCTTAGAACCCTAAGTAACTTTTATAGAAGAAAGTAGAACCACACAATCGAACACTAAGCATCCCTAATATCCCAATAGCTTGGGCCTAATAGATAGTCTACTAGACCTCCAAAATAGCTTTTATAGAAATATCTAGGGCCTATAAAGCATCCACAATATGTAAGAATTTAACAACACAATGCTAGCAAAGATAAAATAACAAAATGATTCATTAAAATTATAGAGAAAAATTACATAATATACAATACGTAAACACTCAAATTTTCAAACCTCGTATTGGGGTAAATGCCACTATTACTATACTAGACTAGCTAATGATTAGTAGGAAGGCCTTCTGTAGGCCTAAAAATACAGGCATAGTTTGGCCTATTTCAGAGCTCGTGCTTGATCAACATGCTAGGAAGGAGTAGATGTCACTTTCTACTCTAATTATACCAACTATTGTTAATTGGTACCATCCACCATTTGTAGTTGCCACATGTATTTGATAGATTTGTGCCACTTAAACATGCTCAAATTCTCCCATCATGCCTTATTATTATGCCACCTTTCATATTTATAGGGAGCTCAATTTATGATTAGTGGTTGATGAGGACACATATAATATTAAATAAAAAGCACCTTCTAGAAAAGCAAGTGGCTAGATAATGCTATCCAAAATCTTATCTGATAGGATTCTTAAAAAAACAATGTATTTGGCTATTTATAGCCTAGTTTGCAATGTAAATAATTAGTTTGATATTGTTCCACATCAGTGGTATCAGAGCACCGTGATCCACCATGGGTTTGCTCTTCTTTTTTGCTTCCACATTAGACACCATGCTGCTGATCTAGAATCTCTCTCTAGAGGAAATAGCTCAACAATGCAAAGTGATCATTGTTGAACTTCAGTTGATTTGAGATGCCATGCTAGTAGATGAAATGACATCTAAAAAAATTGTTGGAGAATTTTTTTTTCTTGTTGAAGAAGAAGAACTTGCTAAAGAAGCTGAATCTATTGTGGTAGCATAAGCAATTCTTCATGATGAGGAAATAAACACTACTAATGAAACTGCATCAGTTGTGTTAGCAGATGAAAGTGATGAAGAAAAATATTTATATGATGTATTAGCAACACTTGGAATCAAACCAAGATCTATGGGTAGGATGCCCATCATCTTGCCTTTAGACGATGTTGCTATGGAAAAAATTGATGAAAATAATGTTGTTGTTTTACCTGATAATATTGCAGTTTTGTTTGATGCAGATCTGAAAGGTGAAGACCTCTTTGTTAACACTTAAGATTAAAAAAATACTCAAATCCTATGCCTATTGAAGCAAATTTACTATCGCTTGGAGGGAACATTCCTGATATTGTTCTCTTTGATGGCAACCATGTTGTTTTATTTGATGCTAATCAAAATTTTGAAGAAGTTGTTGCTACTTTAAAACACGATCATGTGGAGATTTTTTTGGAAATGTTAATTTTACCTCTCAAAATTGCAATTTCTCCTATCAATATGATGCCTCATCTACAACTTCTCATAGATTTCGTCGGAGGTTCTCTACTCTTTCTACCAACCTTACCAATTCTTTTTCCTGTAGTGCCACTTCCCGGTCACCAAGTTTTTTGCTTTGATGGCCTTCCCAGTGGCCGTTTCCATGACCGCCTCCTTTAGGCCTTCTTAGTGTATCAAAAAAATGTTTAAGCTAGCCTTCGTGTAGGAGGTCCACATCATAGTAACACCTCACACCTTAGTGATTTAATACTGATAGCTTTGTTATAAAAAAAATATTAGTATTATTAAAATTCATTGTTAATAGCAATATTATAAGGAATATTCCTTGTGGCACGAAACCACCTTGCTTATTTTATGTGCTATTTCTAAAGTTTTTATTTTCACACCAATCGAGGTGTCATCTAGCTAGCAACATATTCCACCTCTTTCTCATCCATGTTTGTACGCATTGGGGACAAATGCTTCTTTAGTGGGGAGGAATGATGATGACACATTTAATATTAAATAAAAAACACCTTCTAGAAAAGCAAGTGGCTAGATAATGCTATCCAAAATCTTATCCAATATCCTATCCAAAATATTATTCGATAGGATTCTTCAAAAAAAACAATGTATTTGGCTATTTATAGCCTAGTTTGCAATGTAAATAATCAATTTTGATATTGTTCCACATCAGTGGCACATGATGTCTTTGCAAGTTCTAGGAGACTGGGTGTTGCTTTCCTATATTTGCCTTGCCTTGGATGGCTGAGAAGTGTCCAAGTGTCCTCTACTTTTGACTTGCATGATATTCCCTAAAAGGGACCTAGCCAAAAATATTCTTCTTTGTGATTATTTATCATAGGCCCCTGCTAGTCGTTAGGGGTTCAAGGAACTATCCAGGTGTTGGAAATTTTGAGTAATTGTGTTGTCATTGATGTCAAAGGTTGATGTCATTATTTATCATTGATGCCAAAGATAGTTTGGGATGGCAATAAGATAAGGTTTATAAGATGCAAGGCAAATTTCATTTCAAAGCAAGGAAATTGATAAAAAGGAAAGGTTATAATATTTTATATTATAAGCCAAAGAGGTTTGGGATAAAGTTCTAAATGATGGGTTAAAAGGTTGAAGGCCCAAGTTTTAAGCCCATGGTTTAAGAGAAAAGAAATAATATTATAATATTTTAATATTATAATATTTAAGCCAAAAAGAGTTCATTAAAAGGAGGATTGGAAGTGCATTGACAAAGGTCTCAAAAATAAATTAAATTGACGAAGGACGATAGGCAAAAATATTATTTAACACCAAGGTTAAATAATATAATAAATAAATATTTAACACCAAGGTTAAATATTATGGTAAAAATAAAAATTAAATTTGAATTTTCCAAAGGTGCCAAAATTCAAATTAAAGGTGGAAAATAAAAGATGAGCCAACGTCATAGGAAAACCATGGAATGCATATTAAAGAAGGACAAAAATCATGTTTCAAAGTCTAAGAAAAGTGCACATTAATCGATTTTGTGGAGTGCAGCGCCATTTGTTGAAGGGGAAGACCAAGGAAATAGATAGTGCATGATTTTCGCGAAAGAGCTGATAAATATTGGGAAAACACTGGTTTTTGGTTTCAGCCAGGGTTGATAGCCCAAGTGATAGGTGGGTCTTGCATAAGGCACGATAGAAGATTGATCACGATTTCGAATCCCTACATTAGTAAACTTTTGTGATTTGCTTTGGACGAACAGGAAGGCATAAAGGTTGCTTGGTGCATGTTTTTTTCCAATCGATGGGGCCAATCCATCTGGCAGTCTAGCTTGCGCTAGAGCATGGGCGTTGTGAGGTTAAGTGTTTGAATCCCGATGGCGGTGATGGTAGACATGGGTAAGGGCATAAATTTTAATTTTAATGTTGACATATGCTTAGCGCTTAACAAGGGAGGCATAAGGTTTTTATTTTGGAAATTAAAAGTGCTTAGTATATTGTTTAGGGAGACATAAGGACAATGATATGAATTTTAATATTTTGAGGACATTATGATATATTAAAATCAGGTTATGTTTTATAAAGTTGAAATATACTTTTAAAAGGAAAGGAGCAATAAGGTGTTTGAAAATAAATTGATGTATGACATAGGGTATTAAATTGTGATATTGCATTAGAAGTGGATGTTATAAGTAGGAGTGATAAGGTATTGTTATGGTTTAAATTTGTGTGTGTAATTTTTGATAAAAGAGAAATATTAAGAGGGCTTGGTGATGGTCAAAATATTAAATATTTTTATGAGCAAATTTTGAGGAAAGATGTTATGGTTGGTTTGAAAAGTGTTATGATAACTAACCCTTGAAAGTGGCATAAGAAAGACATCTTGAGACAGGTTTTTGAAGACATATCTCCATAAGAGAAAATTAAGAGGTATGGGCACATCATTCTTTATTTGAGGTATTTTTGTTGAGTAAATGTTTCTGAAATATAAGGTGGAGATAAAAGGATTGTTTGGTAAGCATTGTTGAAAATATTTGAGTTAGGGTTTGAGATCTACATGTGCATCAATTGTTGAGAGAAAGTGGAAACAATTGTATTAGGGATTGTACTTCATTGTTGAATGGTGTTGGAAATATTTGAGATAGAGTTTGAGAACAAGTGTGCATCCATTTTTGAAAGAGATTGAGATATTTGTGTTAGAGATTGTGAACTACTTGTATTAGGTTTGAAGACAAGTTTGTGAATCATTGTGAAACCTTTTGAGCATTGGTTGAGAGATATTGAAAGTAATTGTGAAAGTGTTTGAGATCAATATTGTGAGGGAAATTTGTGCATTATTGAGGTTGATGTTTGAGAGGAAATTTGCAAGAAAGATAGATCAGTTTTATGAAGTACGCTATACATTGTCTTGATTTGATTTGAAAGGAATTTTGCAAGAGATAGAGATTGGATGTGAAGAACATATTGGGATTTTGATAGTGCATATCATTCTCTATATGTTCCAAAGGTTAAACGAATTCTAAGTAGAATATATCTGTTTGAAGAAAGTATTTCTGAAAGAGATATAAGTATTTGTTTATATGCAAGATTTGGAAATTTTTGAGCAAATTTTGTGAGCAACATTGAAGGTAGATTTGAGCAAGTCTTTTGAGAAGGCTTGAAGATAGAATTGAGAGCAGGTTTAGTTGTTGATTTGATCAAGCTTTGTGTTAAGGCTTGGGGCAGATTTGAGATAGAATTGAGAGCAGGTTTAGTTGTTGATTTGATCAAGATTTGTGTTAAGTATTGTGGTAGATTTGAGATAGAATTGAGAGCAGGTTTAGTTGTTGATTTGATCAAGCTTTGTGTTAAGGATTGGGGTAGATTTGAGCAGAGTTAGAGAAAATTTATGCTAGACTTGTGACAAGATTTGGTGAAGATTTAAGATAGAGTTGAGAGTAAACTTTGGAGGTGATAGAGTAGAGAGGAAAAAGATCTCCAGTGGATAGAGGTCCATCAGCTATTATAGTGGGGACAGAGGTCTCCTGTGGAGAGAGATCCACAAGCCAGAGCAGTGGGGGTAGAAGTCTTCTAGAAGTTCACCAACCAAAGCAAAGGAGATAGAGTTCTCCTATGGAGAGAGATCCACGAATCAAAGAAAAGGGAAAGAGTTTTCCTACGGAGAGATATCCACGAACCAGAGTCAAGAAGATAAGAGTTCTCCTATGGAGAGAGATCCATGAACCAGATTAAGGGGATAGAGTTCTCCTATGGAGAGAGATCCATGAACTAAAGCAAATGGAAAAGAGTTCTCCTGTGGAGAGAGATCCACGAACCAGAGTAAAGGGAAATAGAGTTCTCCTGTGGAGAGAGATCCATGAACCAGAGCAAAGGGGATAGAGTTCTCCTATGGAGAGAGATCTACAAATTAGAGCATAGGGGATTGGTGTCTCCTTTGGACAGAGGTCCATAAAAATTGTAATAGGGAATTGATTCCCAAGAGATTTGTTGAGAAAATTTAGAAGAAATATTTTCTCTGTGGATGTAACCCACATTGGGTGAACCACGTTAAATTTGTGTCTCTCATGTGTGTGATGATTTGTGCATTGCTTTGATTACTACTATTGATATTGCCATTGATAATATTGGATAATATTGTTTGGAAAAGAAAAGTAAAAGTTGATCTTATACTGTTCATCCCCCTTATCAGTATAAGCCTGTGTTCTTCAATTGGTATCAGAGCGGGTTCCTTCGAAAAAGTATAATAACTTGAAGGAAGATATTACAGGAACACATATGGCATCTCAGAATGGATCCTCATAAAATAAGGCACCATTGTTCGATGGGAACAATTATGCATTTTGGAGTATAATAATGAAGACTTACTTAATGACACAAGGATATGAGACATGGTAATCAGTTGAGGATGGATTCACACCTACAACTACTCCTCCCATAGATAAAGATGGTAAGTTGTTACATGTGAATAATGCCAAGGCTATGAATGGAATCTTAAGTGGATTATGTGAAGTAGAATTTGTGAAAGTTATGCACTACAAATCAACAAAAGAGATATGGGACAAATTGAAGCAAACATATGAAGGAGATAAAAAGGTCAAAATGGCAAAACTACAAAACCACAAGAAAATGTTTGAAGATTTGAATATGGAAGATGAGGAAGATATTGCTACATACTTACTTCATGTGGATGAGGTTGTTAATACCATGCGTGGACTTGGATTTGAAATTGAAGACTCTAGTGTTGCTCAAAAAGTATTAAGATCACTCCCTATGAGGTATGATGGAAAGGTTTCAGCTATAGAAGAGATGAGAGATATTGATCAGTTGACTATGGATGAGTTACATGGAATTCTCACAGCTTATGAGATGAGAATAGTAAAGGATCCCAACTCCAAGAGAGAGGTAACTTTCAAAGCTTCAAAGAAGACAAAATATAAGAAACCAGAATCAAGTGGTGAGTCAAGCAGTGATGAAGAAGCTAACTATGGGAAAAGAAACAAGGACTCAAGAAAGCACAAAGGTATGAAGACTATGAAATATTTTAATTGTGGTAATTTTGGTCACTATGCATCTAATTTTCCAGAAGTTGGAAGTGATAGCAGTGAAGAGAAACATGATCATAAGAAAAAGGAAGGAGGAAAATCCAAGCATGAAAAGAAAAATAGGTATGGTCAAAGCAAGCATGAAAATAAGTTCTTTCAAAGGCACAAGAAGAGTTTCTATGTTAACAAGGCAAGCAAGGCTTCAAGTGATAGTGATGAAAGACTCTCAGATAGTGAAGAAGAAGAGATTCTATTTTTGGAAATAGAAGAAGAAGAAGATGCTCCTATTGAAGATAAATTTGAAAAGTATGAAGATGCTCTTGGAGACCAAGAAGTAGAAAAAGATTCAGAAAATGAAGAGGAAGGCACAGTTGATCTAGAAGTAGAACTTATTGTTGCTCTCAGAGAATTGAAAAAGGTTAGAAAGTAGAATTCAAGACTAAAGGCTCAAGTTCAAGAACATGAGGAAGAAAAATAAAAGCTTCTACAAGACCTAACAAACTCAAAATCTAAGGCAAGGAGAGTTAAAGAGGTCATGGTTGAAAAGTTAGAGGTAAAAGAGTTAGAATGTGAAATATTAGAACATGAGGTAGTTTCACTAAGGATGGAAGTGAAATATTCTAAGGACAAGCTACACAGGTTTGGGAAAAGTTCAAATATTTTGGATAAAATTATTAATGCACAAAGATCTTCATCTATCAAAATAGGACTTGGTTTTGAAGAAGGACAAGGGAAACAAGAAGAAGGGTCAAGCTCAAGCTCAAAAGAAGAGGAAGTTTCAGAGGAAGAGAGTGAAGAAGAAATTAAGACTTATGAGGATAAGTTGAAGAATATAAGCTTCACTAAGAAAGGAAACAATGCACAAACAAGAAACATGGATCATCAAAGAGAAGGCAAAGAAAGGACTAAGAGACTAGAGGGTTCAAGACAAGATTTCTTCAAAGGACATTGTTTTTCTTGTAATCGGTTTGGTCACAAAGCTATGCATTGCAGGACTCATGGAAAGGAGTATGGCCTCACTAAAAGGAATGTCAACTCATTCAAAGATGGATATTTATTTCAAGGGTATTGCTACTCTTGTAATCGCTTTGGTCATAAAGCAATCCATTGTAGGGTTCATGATAGAAATGATTATGGCTTCACCAAGAGGAACTTCAAGACATTTGCACCTTCCAAGAACTACAATATTAAGTGTTACAAATGCAATAATATTGGGCACAAGGCCAAGTGGTGTAGAACATAGTTTCCAGAACTTCCAGAGATAAGAAAGAATAGGGACACTCAAAATAATCAAAAGGGTATATTGAAAAAGAAGGTTGACAAAGAAAAAGAGCATTGTATGCTTGGAGTAGAGATACTCCCACCCAAAAATTAATCACCTCAAGGAGAGGAGGTGGGGAGGGGGCTGAGCTAAGAGTCTTATATTTAGACCCAAAGGAGTCCCTTTGCCATTGATGTCAAAGGGGGAGAGATTTGAGTAAGGGGGAGAGCATTCAGACAGGGGGAGCAGTTTCTCAGGGGGAGCAAATTTGAAATCCAGTAGTGGAAAATAAGTTTTTAGAAAGGGTTGCCATCAATGACAAAGGGGGAGATTGTTGGAAATTTTGAGTAATTGTGTTGTCATTGATGTCAAAGGTTGATGTCATTAATTGTCATTGATGCCAAAGATAGTTTGGTATGACAATAAGATAAGGTTTATAAGATGCAAGGCAAAGTTCATCCCAATGCAAGGAAATTGATAAAAAGGAAAGGTTATAATATTTTATATTATAAGCCAAAGAGGTTTGGGATAAAGTTCTAAATGATGGGTTAAAATGTTGAAGGCCCAAGTTTTAAGCCCATGGTTTAAGAGAAAAGAAATAATATTATAATATTTAAGCCAAAAATAATTTATTAAAAGGAGGATTGTAAGTGCATTGAAAAAGGTCTCAAAAAGAAATTAAATTGATGAAGGATGATAGGCAAAAATATTATTTAACACCAAGGTTAAATAATATAATAAATAAATATTTAACACCAAGGTTAAATATTATGGTAAAAATAAAAATTAAATTTGAATTTTCCAAAGGCACCAAAATTTGAATTAAAGGTGGAAAATAAAAGATGAGCCGACGTCATAGAAAAACCATGGAATGCATATTAAAGAAGGATAAAAATTGCATTTCAAAGTCTAAGCTAAGAGCACATTGATTGATTTCATGGAGTGCAGTGCCATTCGTTGAAGGGGAAGACCAAGGGAATAGACAACACATGATTTTTGAGAAAGAGACGATGAATATAGGGAAAGCACCGGTTTTTGGTTTCATCCAGGGCTGGTACCCCAAGAAGCAAGCAAATCTTGTGTAAGGCATGGTAGAAGATTGGTTGCAGTTTCGAATCCCTGCAGAAGTTATGCATTATTGAGGTTGATATTTGAGAGTAAATTTACAAGAAAGATAGATTAGCTTTGTGAAGCAAGTTATACATTGTTTTGATTTGATTTGAAAGGGATTTTGCAAGAGATAGAGATTGGATGTGAAGAACATATTGGAATTTTGATAGTGCATATCATTCTCTATATGTTCTAGAGGTTAAAAAAATTATGAGTAGAATATATTTGTTTGAAGAAATTATTTCTAAAAGAGATATAAGCATTTGTTTGCATGCAATATTTGGAAATATTTGAGCAGGTTTTGTGAGCAGCATTGAAGGCAGATTTGAACAAGTCTTTTGAGAAGGCTTGAAGATAGAATTGAGAGTAGGTTTAGTTGCTGATTTGATCAAGATTTGTGTTAAGGCTTGTGGCATATTTGATATAGAATTGAGAGTAGGTTTAGTTGTTGATTGATCAAGTTTTGCGTTAAGGCTTGGGGTAAATTTGAGTAGATTTAGAGAAGATTTGTGCTAGACTTGTGATAGGGTTTAGTGCAAATTTGAGATATATTTGAGAGTAGACTTTAGAGGTGACAAGAGTAGAGAGGATAAAATTCTCCAATGGATAGAGGTCCATTAGCCAGTGTAGTGGGGACAAATGTCTCCTGTGGAGAGATATCCACAAGCCAAAGCAGTGGGAACAAAAGTATTCTAGAAGTTCACCAACTAGAGCAAAGGGGAAAGAGTTCTCCTATGGAGAGAGATACATGAACCAGAGCAAAGGGGAAAGAGTTATCTTATGGAGATATATCCATGAACTAGAGCAAAGAGGAAAGAGTTCTCTTGTGGAGATATATCCAAGAACCAGAGCAAAGGGAAAAGAGTTCTTATGTGGAGAGAGATCCATGAACTAGAGCAAAGGGAAAGAGTTCTATTGTGGAGAGATATCCATGAACCAGAGTAAAGGGGAAAGAGTTCTACTATGGAGTGAGATCCATGAACCAGAGCAAAGGGGATAGAGTTCTCCTATGGAGAGAGATCCAAAAATTAGAAAATAGGGGATTGTGTCTCCTTTGAATAGAGATCCATAAACATAGTAATAAGGAATTGATTCCCAAGAGATTTGTTGATAAAATTTAGAAGATTTTATCTATGGATGTAACCCACATTGGGTGAACCACGTTAAATTTGTGTCTCTCATGTGTGTGATGATTTGTTTATTGCTTTGATTACTACTATTGATATGCCATTGATAATATCAGATAATATTATTTGGGCAAGAAAAGTAAAAGCTAAGATTATACTATTCACTCCCCTATTAGTATAAGCCTGTGTTCTTCAGCCAGGGCTATTGTAAGATTTTAGAGCTTTTGGTCATTAGAAAGTCAACCGATCAGCCATTCTTTTGGTCAATCTAAACTTGATTAGTATGGAGTGGTCAAATTTCTCTACCTTTGTCAATTTATGCTTGGAAAATTACTTTCTAGTTTTTTCCAATCTTTAGGCAAGGATATAAGTCCTAACCATATTTTTCCTATAACCGATTCTCAACTTTTATAAAATTGATAGTCTAGAAAAATTCCTAGGAACTATCTATATGAGAACTCTAATGGACCCACATTATTGATGCCTCTTGAGGAATTTTGTTTACAAAATTAGAATCTCAAAAACACTTATTCATTGGGAATTGGAGTCAAAAATGGGCTAAAGGATTTGAAGCAAAATTTTGAAGATAGAGGAGCTCGCCACTAGGTCTAAGGTTTTAATCCCTAGAGGTCTCACATTTTTCTTGTTATCTTTGCTCCTTTAAAATTGGTTCTTTTCCCTAGATGTGTGAGAATTCTTGTTCTATTTTATTTTTAAAGTTTCTTGTTATCACACTAAGTTTTATATCATAGATCTTAGCTAGCCTATCCTAGAATTCAATAATCTCCTTAGCCATAGTCACTCAACTATATTTTCAAACAATGGTTTGAAATATTGCTACTTTACTTCTTCTAGGTGTCTTAATTCTCAAATGCCCAATTAATTTAACTACTTGACTATGCCACAAGACCTATAATTTTATAGGCTAGGGTTAATTAATACAAAAAAATTCCTACTCTGTCTTTATTACCATAATAATTCTTTCAAGCTATCAAGACGTGAGATTACCTAAAATCACATACTAATGTTCATTGTTGTCACATTTTGAACCAATGACTTATTTACAATTCAAAATTATTATGTACCACTTATTTTTCATTATTGTCATTGGATTATATGATTGCACTATTCTATACATGATCATAATGTTAGTAGACACATTTATTTTTTTATGCAAAACATCCTATGCAGCAACTATTTTACAATTATTGGTAAACATTAGTTGTTAATTATTGCTAGCTCATACACATTACACATGTGTCTTTGGGATATTATGTTAAATACTTGGGTCTTATAGGATTATATCTATTATTATTCCTTGGCCTAGCTTCTTTATTTTCCTAATGTAATGGATTTCCCTTTTGGAAGTCTTGTGATGAAATATCCTTGTTAGAAAAGCGACGAGCAATATCTAGTTGTTGCGAGAGGCAATCGAAAGCCTTCTTTTTAGTTTCCTCCTATAATAACAATATAGATACCATTATTTAATAGAACCATTGCTTTTGGGTGGATGGTTATTACTGGACTCTTGTAATTGCATATTCATAAAAAAATAGTCCCTCTTTGATCATAGCAATAAAGTATTCTAGGAAACATTTTGCCTCTACTTCAAAGTCTTTTGTCACTTCTTCAAACCAACAATCATTCTCCATTTGACACTCATAAGATACTTTCTAAGTGTAGTTCCATTCTTATTCCATTTGATATTTTTTGGCCATCTCCTTAGAGAAATACCAATCCTCCTCAAGATATTCTAGATCATCCTCTAACAGGTTAACCCTTTCATCTTCAATTTTATTTTCCATATAGATCTTGACCTTTCAGCCTTTGTAAGGGATGACTATATAATAATAATCTAGAGATAGATAACCTCCCAATTTAGCATTGAACTACCTAGATAGTCATAGACTAAAGTAGTCCAAGACATAAACTATGACCATGTCTTGAATAATTGTTACCTCTGGTAGCTTTTGAAGCACCATCGATATATCCTTGACCACCCCAATTATTTAGACAAGGATACCATCAAACTATAGAAATCTAGGGATTGATTTAGTGTATTCCATTCCCATTGCTTCACATACTACCTTTGGCATGATAATAGTGACTAATTTGGAGCTAATCATGCAGTTGTGTACTATCCACACCTCCATTTATAAATATATGTAGAACAAGGATGGCCATCAAATATGTGTGTTTGCTTAGGATCAACCAGTCCCTAGCATCTGTTTGTTCTACATATATAATGAATAGTACACATATAAGGTGCTCTGTTGATTTTGCTGGGTGTGTTTCCTCCTCTGCAATAGAATCTATGATAGTATATTTTTATTATTCTACAACAACATCTGTGGCAACATCTGTTTGTTCTTCTTCCTCATCCTCGTTTCCAAAAACTACATCATTCAGAGTAGAATAAAACCTATCAAAGCTTCTAGGGTTTCCTCTAAAATGATGTTGGTAGACTAATTTAATAATACTATGGTGGCGAGGGTTCCCTTTTTCTTCTTGATATCATTTCGCCATATTTTTCAACTCCTAGTGCAGATACAGGGGAAGATTTATCCTAACTTTTGGCTGTTGCCTACCATGTCTTAGGTGGTTCAAAATTTTGAGATGATGCCTTGATAAAAGTACATATTGCCCTTCATAGGTTAAAAATTTTACTAACCATGTGTCCACTTCATCCCAAGGTTCTTGTAGGCTAGCCCTTTTTACCCCCTTGAATGTGTTGTGTATTAAGTATTCTGGCTCCCTATCATTTTCTTCCAGAAATTGACTAACTACATTTGTCAGTGTATTTTTGCCAAATCTAGAAATTTGAAGACCCTCTGATGGAAGCTTAGTAATTTGACTTAAAACTTCGTGGGTTACCTCAATTATCATGTCGTTAATGTGTGCCTGGTTATTTTTGAATGTGTGAGCGAACATGCCGACAAAATCTTCAGAGGACCCATTAAATTTGTCCAAAAATGGCATAAGCCCTCCATCTTCAAAAATTTGCAGCACTTCTAGATTTTCTCGAAGGTGGGTGGTATTTGCTAGTTCCATATTTGTCTTTCATCCCATTTTCCTATTTTTGTATGTTAAAAACTGCTCACTTTTGCTGCTACTCTTTCGTTGGATCGTTGTTTTTTGGTTTTTATAGACTTGCAGGGTTTGTTTTTAGGTTTTCAATTGCTTTGTTTATCTTCTTCGAAATGAATTGTAATATCTGCACTATACCTTGTAATCACTTTGCATTAACAATAATGTCTTAAAAAGGAAGGGTGGCATGCATCTCTATTACTACTCTAAACACCTATCCATTAATTATTGCACAGATGTCCTTGTCGTCAGATCCATCTTAATTATTTTTAGCTCCTCTATTTTACCCACAGAATTCTCACGTGCATGGTTATCAGCATTGAACAATGGTGGCATGTTGTTGGTCAATTCCCTATGATTATGGTACTTCCTTAATGGGTGCAAGATAAGACAAATCATATATCAACTGACACGTGTCATTTATCATATGAAGTCAAAAAAATTCTATTGATCATATATTTTCCCCCTTCTTGGATGCCACATGGAAATATCCTGTTGAATGCTCATTTTGAAGATTATGTTTTATTGCAAAAATAATTCCTCATTATGAAGATAAAGTTTTCATTCTGAAGACAAGTCCTCATTTCGAAGATAAAGCTTCATTCTAAAGACAATTCCTCATTTCGAAGACAAAGCTTCATTCCGAAGACAATTCCTCATTTCGAAGACAAAGTTTCATTCTGAAGACAAAGTGCAACATTCATTTTGCTGTCATTCTGAAGATGATTTCATTTCAAAGACAAAGTGCAACAATCATTTTGAAGATAATTTCATTTTGAAGACAAAGTGCAACATTCATTCTGTTGTCATTTCGAAGACAATTTCATTCCGAAGACAAAGTGCAACAATCATTCTGAAGACAATTTCATTCCGAAGATAAAGTGCAACAGTTATTCCGAAGACAATTTCATTCCGAAGACAATACAATAGTCATTCTAAAGAAGATAGCAGGCACTATTTTTGGCATTCTCATTTCGAAGATTAGGCAGAAACCAATATTATCCTTCTCAAAACATGTTTTAAGTATGCCAACTCTTATGGATACCTTTTATGCTAATGGTTAATTGTTATATACTACATACCAATCATTTACAATGAAGAAATGTAAGAAATATATACCTGATTAAAACAAGTTAATGCAAGTTTTGAAGAATGTCTGCTTCTGTTAATGTTCTGCTGAGATTTTCTATAATATTTCAAAACAAGTGCAGTTGGTGAATTTGTACAATGATGATTCAGAAATTTTCAAGGTTATGCATGCTAGAAAACTGGTTTTCATGCATACCAACTTAGTAGTGCCTTAGGAAAGGTTTTCACTACTGACCTATTCATTTTTCTCTCTGTTTTTTATTTTTTTTCTTATTTTTTCTTTTTTATTTTACCTCTCATTTTCTCTTAGTTTTTTTTTTTTGATTTTGATTATGCCTGTGAAGGAATTCACAATCAAAATTTATTCATCTTTTTGTTTTTTGCTTTTTCTGATTTTTTTATTTTTTTCTGCTTTTCTTGAAATCCATGATCATGCTGATTTTATTGAAGTGGAAGAGGGAATCTCTTCCACCTGTTGTGCATCCAAACTATCAAGCTACTAAAAGAATTCCTCTTTAGTCAGAGGTATATGGTACACCCTGAGGTGATGTCCATTCACTACCAACTTTCTCCATGACCCATCAATAGGAGATAGACGAGCTGCTCCATTGTCAAATACCATTTCAATCTGGTAAGGTCCAAGCCATCTAGTTCTCATATTTCCAGGGAAGTCCTCATAGAGAGAATCAAATAGCAAAGCCCAATATCCTTGCTAAAATTTCCTTTGTTGAATGTGACTGTCATGCCACAGCTTCCTCTGCTCCTGAATTACTTTAGTTTGGTGCAGAGCATCCAATCAAAGTTCATCAAATGCATTCAGCTATAGAATCCTGGATGTCTGTGCCTATGATAATTCAATCCCAATTTCCAATGTTGTGTGTAATGTTAGTAGCTCAAATTAAATAGGTAGGAGGGGATTTTTACCAAAAACTAGTTCATAAGGTGTGAATCCAGTAGTGGATTTCCAAGCAGTATTGTAAGCCCAAACTACTTCAGGTAATTTATCTAGCCAATTTATCCTATGAAAAGCTACTATTTTTGTCAAGATTCATTCCAGTTCCCTGTTTGTTACTTCAACCTGACCATTTGCTTGTGGGTGGTAAGGTGATGATTTCCTATGTTTGATTTCATATAATTCTGTAAAATCCTCGATGAATTTACATGCAAATTGGGGTCCTTGGTCTGTGGTGATAGATCGTGGAGCTCCAAATATTTGAAAAATCTGAGTATACAAGAAATCGACGACCTTATCTTCACAAGCATGTTTGAAAGCACACACCTCTACCCACTTTGTCAGGTAATTAGTGCATACTAGAATATGCACCTTTCCTTGAGAAGGTGGATCAATAGGTCCTACAAAATCAAGCCCCCACCTCTCAAATGGCTCTAAAACCAATTGAGGTTGTAGTGGCATTTCATTTGTATGAGTGGGTTTCCCCATTCTTTGGCATGCATCATAATGCTTGATGTACTTTTTCACATCCTTGTGAAGAGATGGCCAATAATATCCTGTCCCTAAAATTTTTCTAATTGTGCTTTTTATAGAATAGTGTCCACCTGAGGGTTCATCATGACAAGCCCTAAGGATATCATATACCTCATCCTTTTGGATGCACCTGCGTAACACATGGTCAAGACTGCACTTAAAAAGTATACCCTTAATCCACTAAAAGGAAGAACTTTGTTTGATCAATTGTTTTTTCTATTTTGAAGTGAAATGTGGAGGAACTTTCCCTGTGACCAAGTAATTGGCTATATCCGCAAACCAAGGTGATTGGACAGATATAGAAAATATTTTTTCATCAGGAAAAGTGTCCTCAACTAATTCCCTTCCTTTGTGTTCTGCAACCTGGACAAAAAGTTTGCTACAACATTAGCTTTTCCTGGTTTGTTGATTATTGCGATATCAAATTCTTATAGCAACAGTAACCAACGAATAATTCTTGCACTTACCATAGGCTTATTCATCAAATACTTAATGGTCGTGGTGATCCGTGTGAACAAATATTTGATAACTTGTGATGTAATGCCCGAATTTGTTGATGGCATAAATTACTGCCAAGAATTCATTCTCAGTAGTGGTATAATTCTTTTCTACTCCTATCAAATTCTTGCTAATGTAGTAGATGGCATAGTGTTCACCATTGTCAATTTGTCCTAATGCTACTCCAATTGTAGTATTGGAAGCATCAAATTGTATGTAAAATGGTAATGTCCAATTAGGTCCTCTTAACATAGGTGGAGTTACTAATTTCTCTTTCAAAGCTTCAAATGATTCCTGACACCTTGCAGTCCAGGATAATTTAGAATCTTTAGTCAATAGGGCAAACATGGGATTGGCTATTGTGCTAAATCTAGGAATAAACCTGCGATAAAAACCAATGTGTCCTAGGAAGCTTCTGACATCAGTTTGAGTTTTATGAGGAAGAATATTCTTGATAATTTCCACCTTATTTGGATAAACTTGGATCCCTTGAATAGAGATTTTATGACCAAGAACTATTCCTTCTTCCATCATCATAAAACATTTGTCTAGATTCAAGGATAACTGGTATGTTTCACAGTGAGTTAAAACTCTGTCAAGGTTTTCTAATGTAAAGTCAAAAGTCTGTCCACATACTGTGAAATCATCCATGTATATCTCAACACTTTTGGTAGTCAGATCAGAAAAAATTACTAAGACCGCTCACTGAAATGTTGTTGGAGCATTACACAAACCAAAAGGTAAAACCCTATAGGCAAATGTTCCCCATGGACAGGAAAGGTTGTTTTCTCTTGATCTTCGGGTGCAACTTGAATTTGATTATACCCACTAAATACATCAAGAAAACAAAAGTATTTCTTTCCAGCAAGGGTATCTAACACCTGATCTATGAAAGGTAATGGAAAATGGTCTTTGTATGTCACTTTGTTCAGCTCTCTATAGTCTACACATACTCTCATTTTTCCATTTTTCTTAGGAACTATAACCAATGGAGAGACCCACTAGATATCAAAAACTGGGTAAATGAATCCTACCTCCAGAAGTTTTTTAATTTCTTCCTTTACAATATCCCTCAAGGTAGGATTCAATATTCTCTGGGGTTGTCTTATTGGCTTGACTTCTTCAATATAAATCATGTGGGTGCATATATTAGGGTGAATTCCTGAGATATCCTTGTAGTCCCAAGCAAAAGCATGAACATGCTTCTATAAAAAAGTTATCAATTTTTCTTCCTCTTCCTTAGTAAGATAGCTATTAATGCTCAATAATTTTCCTGGCTAGACTTCTATTTGTTTTGTATGTGAAACTGAATTCACTTCTTCATACTTGGTGATTAGGGAGTTAAGAGGGCAATGATGAGATGGGAGGAAATAAGAAGTTTCTATTTCATTTATTTCTAATGGAAGCATATCCTATATGGAATAGTGAGAAGGGAAAATCAGGTGATGGTGCCAACCATGTGGTAGTGAAATTGATGTTTCCTGTAATAGTACAGATGGATCGCCTTAAAAATTTTGGTTCTCCTCATTCCCTAACAACTGATGGATATTTACTGCTTCCTCTTCTAACCCTTGTTCATGCATAACATTCATTAGGATAGTTTCATTCTCTAAAGTTTCTATGTCATGGAGGTCTTTTGTGTGTTCCCTTACTACCAAGGTGGCTAGTGTGGAAATAACCTCTTCTGGTTCTTCATCTGAGTCGAGAAACCATAACTGACTTGAAAAATTTCTAGAGGGTCTTGTAGGAGGATATAGAGAGATTTGTTTTAGATCAATACCATTTGAAATGGTCATTTTTACAGATCTGCAGTCTATGAAGGCTGCTATAGTTGCAAGCCAAGGTCTTCCCAGAATGATGGGATATCCATGTGCTAAATTTCTTGGTTGTAAAACCAAAAAATCTATAGGGAATTCCCAAGAAGAGACTTCTATAGGGACATATTTAATGATACCTTCAGGTTTTGCAACTGACCTATTAGCCATATCTAAAACTATAAATGTGGGACTGAGATGTTTGAGCTGTAATTGTTCCATTATATCCTTGGTCATGACATTTATTGTAGCTCCTAGATCTACTAAGACATTTGATATTGGTACTGAGCCTATGGTAACTATGATAACTGGACTCCCTGGGTCACTATACTTTGGAGGTACTAGTTTTTCGGACAAGAGATCAACTATCTTTCCTTCAACCTGAACAGTCTTGGGAAATGCTTTTTTTTTCTTCTTGCTCTTCTAATGCACAAATCTTGGACAATACTTTTAAACACTGGTATATCCTTAATGGATTGCAATAAGGGCAATGATATAGTTAACTTTCTAAGTTCCTTGACCAGGTCTGACTCAGAATTTTTTGCTGTGGTATTGAATCTTTTAGGATATGGAATTATCCTTGATGAAGGTAATTGTTCTGCCCGTGGTTCTATTTTTTCTTCTTCTTTCTCTGTTGTTGGTTTAACTCTAACTGGTTCCAAAGGTTCTTGATTTTCATTTTCCTTGATTTTAGTTGAAACAGGTTCATGTATAACTTTTCCTAAACGAAGTTGGATGTTACTACAATCAAGAACATTTATTTTAGCATTTTCTTCAGCTTCAGCCACATAGATAGGGGATTCCTATCTCATGTTGTTTGGATTAGTGACTAGTTGAACTGGAATTTGAGGTTGTTTCACCTATTGTGTTTGTTGTGGTTGGTTCTATTTTTCTTGAAAATTTTGATTAGGTGCAGGCAACAAATGCTGAGTTTGACCTTGATTTCTTTGCTGCCTTGGATAGGACTGGTATTGCTGACTCCATTGTGGTTGATTTTGCATCCAATGTGGATTAGTCTAATTCTGATTCCAATGTGGGTTGTTTTGATTTCATGATGGATTATTCTGATTCTAATTCCAGGTTGGATTACTCCAACTTTTTTGTGGCCATTCTTGGGAATTTGTCCATTGAGAATAATTCCAAGGATGTTGGGGTGGTTTTGATTGTCCCCAAGGCATAGTCCAAGGATTAAACCCCCAATTTATAGAAAAACAAGGGGGATTTTGGTTTTGAGAGAAATTTTCCCCCTTTTTTGGTCCAACATAGTTGAGTTCCTCATTTTGACTCTCTAACATAGTTTTGAGTTGTGGTAACAGGTGGCATTTATCAGTCAAATGCTTCTTAGAACATATACTACAAATGGCTGAGATAAACGTTTTATTTAAAGGAAATTCCTGCAAAGCATGTTTATTTCTAAATCTTGGGTAATAAATTGCCAAAGGTTTTATGGTTTTTACTTTTGCAAAAATTTCTCCCAAAGTTGTGTTCAATTGCACCAGAATATCAGTTTTAAAATTTGCAAGTTCCTCTATTAGGTCCTTCACATCAGTGCCATTTGTAATATTTTTTCTTCTTCCCTACTTAGTGCGAGACTAATTCCTGCAAAGACCCACAATTTCCTCATTACTAAGAGTATTTACATCCCCTTTTCCCATAAAATCCAATACTTCTCTGGATTCATCTTGTAATCCTCTCAAAAATATGGTTTTGCATAAATCAAGTTCTACAAGTCCACATCTCCTTTGAACAAAGGAGAACCTATCAAGATAGTATTCTAATGTTTCATCTTCCTGCTTAATCCTGAATAACTCATCTTTCCTGTTCCTTACATGGCAATATTCTTGATATTTGTCTAAAAAGATAGTTTCCATTTGATCCCAGGTTTGGATGGAATTTGGCTCTAAGCTCATGAACTAGCGTAATGCTGAGTCCTTGAGTGTTGAGGGAAAAAATTTAAGTTTCTGATTGTCATTTACATACTCATAGGTTTGACACACTACTTTGAATTCAAACAAAAACTGATCAGGATCTTCAGATACAACACCTCGAAAGGTTGGCAGTACTGAAGGTGAAATGGTTTTCATGGGGAAGTTTTGTGTTGGATTCAAATGGATAGGATATTCAAATGTTTTGGAAGGTTGGGGCATATCCTAATAATTTCCTTAATTATGGACACAACCATGTTGGCCATCCCCATCTAGATTGCCTCTCTTTGCCATAGTTTCCTGTTCCTTGGAAACAGTTAAACCTATCCAAATTTCACTCTCAAGAGGTCCAAAACCTTCTGCTGATAACAAGTCTAGTAATTTTTCTTGCTCAGGAGATTCTGATGATGATGAAGCTGGTGGTTTTTGTTTTAGTTTTTTTTGTATTTCAAACACAGGTGATTCACCCCTTAGGCGTGAAGATCTTCTTAATGAAACAAGCCAGGGATACTTTTGAGTAATTCTACCTTTTTCATCCCTAGGCTTACTCATTCATGTTTACTCTTGAATGACAAATTATAGGTCAACAGTTGTTACTTTAACCAACCTATCCTAAATTTTCACAGATCAGTCTAATTAACAACTATTGGACTGTTGTCACCTTCTAGCAACACTATTCCCCAAAAACGATGCCAAAATGATGCATTTTCATTATGCACATCATTAATTCTCAATGAATTTTTCAATCCAGGGCAGTGTACAAGGCTATTTGTAGGAGTGAATAGGGCTATAACTTAGGTCATTTGGGAGCAATAGGTCTTATTGGTGAAATCGATTGTGTGGGGGATTTAGGACATTTTTATCTCTAAACTACATAAATTGAACTTTAATATAATTGTAGGAATGGAAACTAATTACTAACTACAGAAATGAAATCCTAATTATAATTATAGAATGAAATCTAATTATGTTGTAAAAATAACTCCCTAGTTACAGTTGCAAAATTAGAAATCTAATTATGATTGCAGAAAGGAAGTCTATTTAATTTTTCAGCAATAGAAACTTGATTATAACATGGAAATTAAATCTTGTCAATGCTCTGTAATAGAAGGTTGTCAATCTTCTGTGCAGGGGTTGACAGCAAAACACAAAATCCAGTAAATTGTAGAAAATAGTAAATTCTAGAAATGACAATCTGTAGTAATTTGAAAGCTTGCTAAAAATGGAGATCACAACCAAACTTATCATTAATAACAAGAATATCCTAATAATGAAATAAACTAAGATTGCAAAGACTGTTAGCTGTTTACAAGGAAATGAAATGACAAGTTTTACAACTTATTCTGCTACAATAAAATCAGAATAAAAAACCTACTGTTAGTCCTCCTCCTAGGTCTAGAAGTGGTCAACCTCCTTGTCCAGAAGAAGGTATGAGTCTTTCTCTCTCTCTAGATCTTACTCACACTCATTCACAACAACATGAGTAAAAATAGTGTACTTTATTGATTCAAGAACATGATTATAGTATTGCTGCTAAAAACCCTGTTACAGGACTGTAATAGTCACTTTTCTTATTATTATACTACTTGCTTATTTTCCCCTACCATTCTTAGCTCAACCTAGACGGGAGCTATATATTTATAGATATCCTAAAATCTACTTACAAATTGAGAATATCTCATTCCTATCTTACAGATCTATTCCTATTATGTTACAACATTTCCTAGGTTTATCCTATAAGAGGATCAAAATTGATCTTTTCCATAAATGGTGGCTTTGGTCGACAAGGACGACAAAGTCAGATGGGAGATATTTTTCCTTAACCTTTTCAATATTTCTTTCCATTTTACCATCGTCAGAAATCAATCAACAAGTCAAAAAGCACTTTCTGTTCTCATTCCAAAGATAAGTGGCTCATTCCAAAGAGACTGCATTTCTCATTTCAAAGATGTTCGCTCATTTCGAAGAGACAATATTTCTCATTCCGAAGATGTTTGCTCATTCCGAAGATCTTCGGAATGAACAACTGTGTGCTCTTCAAGTGATTTCATCTACATTTCTTAGGTGGGTTAGCTCTCAGGATCAAATTGCAATAGCCTTCATCTCTCTCCTTGTGTGAATTTCATGCCTTGCCATTCATTGGCAGCTAGCTGGAATTTACATTGGAAAACTAGTTTTTGCTGCACAGTAATAGTTTGCTTGCACTATTTTCTAGATTTAGATAAACAAATGCTTGAAACATATCAAAACAAGACTAGTGAAGTGTTGCTATCAACCTAAGCATACTTCTCATTTAGCAAGTCATGACAAAGTAACATAAAACTATGCAAAAACTATAAAAAATCAAAATATAGTATTTCTAATACATTGATCATGCAAATAGTTAATACACAACATATTAAATCAACTTAACTAGCATATAAGATTAAACATAAGAGTTTTTAGGCAGTTTCAATGTTCAAAACATGCTTGATTGAGGCATTTTCAGGCCTCATCACAGAGGGATAACCGGATGGTGTCTTACATCACCATAGGACCACCCGAGACATATCATGAGGATATCTTGGTGGACGTTGGTCCAGATGATTTACCAAGAGAAAAATTTGGTCAAAAAATCTGTGGAGCAACCGACGACATGGGTATGCAGGGTCAAGATGTTATCATAGTGATAGATCCTAAGTTGGAAGGGCATTTCGATGAGGATATAGTAGAGTCCATTTTTGAGATAGGTGGACCTAGCTACAGTGAAGGAGAGGACAATGAGTCCTCACCCGATGATCAATCAGAGGATGAGGCTGAGTCGGTCTATTCGATAGTATCGTATTTATGGTGCTTGTACCCAATTTTATCGGATAGTGATGATAGTGATCAGGAGATAACCTATATGGGGCCACATTTTCCAGAGCATCCCATTCCAGTGGGTAGCAGTGAAGGCCTATATTATGATAGTGATGAAGAAGATGAGATAGAGAGAGCCTACTTAGGACCTCCCTACTTACGCTATCGCAATGCATCGTATACGACTGAGGATATGCGCAAAGAGATCAATCTCCATCCTCACCTTAGAGGGAGACCACCGAATCTTAATGTGATTTATCATATGGTGTTTCCTGATCCACCGACGTACATGGAGCTCCTTGAGCCCAATGATCCCATCTGATAGTCTATTCATGGACCAGATCCAAAGATCCCCATACCCCTAGAACCACATCTCGAGGATGGTAGTTTTGCTAATGATGAGTCACTTGCACGTGGTCCTGGAGACATGATCCATTTCATCAACATGATCTCCATTTATTTGACCACTCCACTCCACAATCCAGTCGATCCATCCAAACCATTGCATTTAAATGTAGATGCTATTGATTGGGATCACGTTGATTCACCTCTAGAGCCTGAATATTTCTTCCCTAATGAAGAAATGTTGCAACCTTTCCATTTTGTGCTAGGATGTGCACATGATGTCTATCATGCTGAGGATGCTTCCAATGAGGAACCTATAAACCCAGCAGATGACATCCACTTGATCCCTACGCCTCATCAGCTTGAGGAGGGATCCCATATGTCAGTAGAGGAAACCTTCAAAGTGGATATCAGTAATGATCCCACCAATCCAAGGAAGGTTAAATTTGGAGAAATTTTGACTCCTGATGAGCGTGCCAACCTCATCCCTCTACTGAGAGAGAGACCTGCTCTCTTTTCTTGGACTTACAAGGATATGTCGGGTCTAGATCCAAAATTGGTTACTCATAACCTTTCGCTAGATCTATCAAAGAAGCCAGTCAAGAAAAACTCAGGAAGATGCATCCAACAGTAGCCTTAATGGTTAAGGATGAGTTGCAAAAGTTGTTGGACGTAGAGTTTGTCATCTCCATCGACTATCCAGAATGGGTATCCAATATGGTGCCTATAGGAAAACCTGATGGAAGGATCCGTATTTGTATGGATTTCAGAGACCTGAATAAGGCAACACCAAAGGATTCATTTTCATTGTCGAATATCGATGCTCTTGTAGATGCAACTGTAGGTCATGAGATGCTCTCCTTAATGGACGATTTTTTTGGTTACAATCAAATTCGGATTAAGCTCGAAGACCAACATAAAACCATGTTTATAACGCCATGGGGGACATTTTGCTATAAAGTTATGCCATTCAACCTTAAAAATGTTGGTGCCACATATCAACGGGCTATGACATATATCTTTCATGACTATATGCATAAAATCTTAGAAGATTATATTGATGACTTGTTGGCAAAGTCATTATTGCATTCTGAGCATGCGGAGGTCTTGAGGAAGGTCTTCGATCGCCTGATAGAGCATAATGTCAGGTTGAATCCTAAGAAGTGTGTATTTGGCATAACTTCAGGAAAGCTCTTAGGATTCATCATTTCAAAATGAGGCATCGAAGTTGACCCAGCAAAGGTCAAGGCTATTTTAGAAATGCGTCCCCCCACGAACATCAAAGAATTAAGAAGCCTTCAGGGCAAAGTAGCATCCATAAAGTGATTTATCGCTCAATTATCGGATAAATGTCGACCCATGAATCGACTGCTACACAAGGGGGTCCCATTCAATTGGGATGAGGACTATCAAGCAGCCTTTGTTGAGATAAAGCAATACCTAGTGATGCCACCAGTGCTAGCTCCACCAAGGCCAGATGTGCCATTTTTGCTATATATATCGACAACCGACTTTGCACTGGGAACCATGTTAGCCCAAAAGAATGTGCAAGACAAAGAACAGGCCATATATTATATTAGTCGAACCTTGGTGAGCTATGAGCTCGGATATGCATATGTGGAAAAGTTATGTTTAGCAGTAGTGTTCACTACAAAGAAATTGTGACACTATATGTTGAGTCATACGACATATGTCATATCCAAACAAAATCCTTTGTAGTATATGATGAGCAAGACATATCATAATACACGTACTACAAAGTGGATCATGCTACTGATAGAATTTGATTTGGAATTCATAAGCCAAAATTCCATTAAGGGACAAGTCATAGCAGATCAACTGGCTGAGGTGCCTCTCAAAAATAGTAGGCCCCTCACCATAGAGCTTCCTGATGATGTAGTCTTTGCCTTATCAAAAGCACCCAAACTTGAAGAACCAGACAACAAAGCCGATATGACCTTGTTCTTCGATGGTTCGAAGTGTGAGCAAGGGGGTGGTGCAGGAATAGTGTTGTTCATGCCACAAGGAGCTCCAATGCCCTTGTCATTCAAGTTGGACTTTCCTTGCACTAACAACAATGTTGAATATGAAGCCCTAATTTTGGGTCTCCAAATAGCTATCACCATGAAGATAAAAAGGCTAAATATCTTTGGTGATTCCCTTCTCATTGTGAACCAAGTTAAGGGACTATTTCAATGTCGATGCTCGATATTGAAAGCTTACAAGGATCTTGTTGACACATATCTAGCTCGACTAGAATGGTATGACATCGAGGCAATCCCTCATTCATCCAATAGATTTGTAGACACAATGGCATATTTGGGATCTCTAATCCCTCAGAATCCATCTACCAATTTCACTACCATCCATGTAAAAATATTGTCACATTCTATTGTGCAACGTGAAGCATTGGATAACAAAGAGTCAATCAACATGATTCATGTAGAACCAAACCATGAGTGGTTCTACAGAGCTAGAGACTTTCTCAAGAGAGCATCTTGGGGGTCTTTGATCTCGTAGGATCCGATGGGGAGTGGTACTACCATTCACCACAGGGTTGTTTCCTAGTCTGCATTTGCAAATGTAGAACCATAGGGGGAGCATGTTGTCTTGTCAGTCGAGGCCGAAGCTTATCATAATTGGACGTCATAGATATATGACTTCCTTAAACTTGGTATAATCCCTCAGGGATTGTCATATGCCACAAAATGCACATTCAAATAGAAAGCGACAAAGTATGTCTTGTTAGCAGACATCCTGTACCGTAGAAGCTATGATGGAGTTCTCCTTCATTGTCTTGAGCCCCAAGAGTCATCTTGGGCAATTTTAGAAGCTCATGATGGTACGTGTGGTGGCCATTTTAGTGGCATGGCTATCATCAAGCGCATCCTTCGTATGGGTTATTATTGGCCCACTATGGAGAAGGATTGCAATGTGTATGTCAAGAAATGCGTTAAATGTCAACATCATGCTAATCTTACGCACCTGCCATCATAGGCCTTACAACCCATTCAAGCGGCTTGGCCATTTTCTCAGTGGGGATTTGATCTCATTGGTAAGATCTCTCCTCCATCATCGGGCCGACATACTTTTATTATTATGGCTACTGAGTATTTCACTAAGTGGGTGGAGGCTATTCCCTTAACAATGACAACCGGAGCATGTATTGCTGAGTTTATACTCACCAATATCATTAGTCATTTTGGGATACCATCCAAGATAGTTTTGGATAATGGAATGTCATTTAAGAACAAAACTATGAGAGCTTTGACGTCTAAGTATAGAATCAAACACAGTTTTGTGACTCCATATTATCCACAAGCAAACGGGTAGGCTGAAGCTTCAAATAAGATAGTGGTCTCCATATTGAAAAATATGGTACAAGAGCACCACAAATATTGGCATATCCAGCTACCCCTTGCATTATGGGCTTACAGGACTAGCATTCGGACACCCACTAGGGCAACTCCATTTTCACTAGTATATGGCATTGAGGCCATTATACCCCTAGAGTTGGAAATTCCAATGCTGCACATCACATTGAAAGAGTTCATTGATGATGACACCGCATGACAAGCTCACCTAGATCAATTGATGCTACTTGATGAACATCATGTGAATGCCCTTGAGCACCTTCATGTTTATCAAGAGCACTTAAAATGAGCTTACAATAGCAAAGTCCATCTGAGAGACTTTGAGGTTGGTGATCTTGTGCTGAAAGAGAACCAACATAACTCAAATTTACCACCAAAAATGTGAGACAAATTCATGGCTAATTGGTTGGGTCCTTATATGATCTCGGAGAAGATTGGACCTGGGACATATCACTTGACATCGCTTGGAGGAGTTGAAGAGCCTGAACCTCTCAATATCCTTCATCTTAAAGCGTTCTATGCCTAAGAACTAGAAAAGGCTCCAAAGGCATCTGTAAGCCCTTTGGTCACTTAAAAGGCTCCAAGGGTTTCTCAAAACCACTTGGTCAATCCCAAAAGGCTCCAAGGGTTTCTCAAAACCGCTTGGTCAATCCCAAAAGGCTCCAAAGGCGTTTGTTAGCTCTTTGGTCAAACCAAAATGTTAAAATCCATAAAAAATTTGGAAAAATATCAAAAATAAAAAACATTTGCATTTCATTTGCATCATTGCATTGCATTTCATTTTGCATTTCATTGCATTGCATTAGGCATATTCATCCAT
Source organism: Wollemia nobilis (assembly GCA_028583015.1). Lineage (NCBI taxonomy): Eukaryota > Viridiplantae > Streptophyta > Pinopsida > Araucariales > Araucariaceae > Wollemia > Wollemia nobilis. The sequence continues at coordinate 1,486,006 of JAQPPZ010000196.1, read as the reverse complement.
CGCACTTGCATTGGAACAAATTGTGTTAACAATCTTACAAATGACACCACGTTTGTATTTCAATCATGCATCTATGCACTATCTTTTTCATCTATTTATCACCCTTGTGAGTAATTGTGTTTTTCAACACAACCCATCTTGTTGCTATGAAGAATATACTAGGGTTTTCTGGTCATTCAACCATACCTAGAGGTCTTCTCAAGAGTTGATAGAAAGCTTGCTTTGCTTTTGTAGTTGAGGTCTAGTTAGTATAGCCCTTAGCATATCAGAATCCTATCACTAATCAACAAATTAAACAATCCTAATAAGGACTAGGGGAATATGAAATCCATGAAGTAGGACCAGGTATCCTGAGGTGAAAATATTTATTCTTGCTTATCCCCCTATGCGAATGGTATGGGAAATGTTGGCAATTGGCAAAAGGACAAGTTTATTCCCTACCTAGAATCCCTTGCTTACGTTAAAATGAGCAATATCCTAGAGTGATATCCCAGATCAATCCTCCAGATTGATACCCTAGATCGATATCATAGATCGACATCCCAGATTGATATCCCATATTGATATCATAAGATCGATATCCTAAATCGATATCCTAGAAATAGTTTCCCAAAGTAAAATCCCCAAAGGAAGTTTCTGAAGCAAATTATCAAATGTAAATCCCAAAAATTCAGATCAAATGAAGATCAAATTGTACAAAGAAAGTAAAATCAGTATCAAATCCCTTGCTCAAAAGAAAAAAGAGAAAGTACAAAATAAACAGTGATTTTTATCACTATAGTACAAAAATAAACAGTGATTTTTATCACTTTATATGAGCAAGTATCCCAAAAAATTGAAGAAAAGAAGGGGGTGAACTTGAATCCCTAGAATTGTCAGCACTACTGTACCTTACGCATGATGATATGTCTGATGCATTAGCATCTCGCTTATGTACAGACCAATGTTTGAATGTGGAAGAGCTAGCTTCAGGTGTCCTGTATCGCCTAGTGGTCTAGTCCAACTAAAATCTAAACCTAGGATTGGGTAAGACATTTGCGGACCCCCGATCTTAGCAATGGGCTGAAAGAATCCCGCTTGACATCGGGGTATGCTTGTGCCTTATCAAATATACTCACTTGCACACATAGGGATAATGAATAGTTAGGGCCTATCCTAGCGAAAACCTTATGTTTCAAAAGTCTAGTGTGGCTAGTATACAACTTTTGATCAGTCAACTAGGGTGTTTGAGTCTCATGGTAAACCTCAAAAATTCCCAAATAGCAACAATCAAATTTTCAAATGCAATCATCAAAAATCAATTTCTTTTATGAGAGTTTGTTTATTAGAATTATTTGTACTATATAATTAGATATCGGATGGATGTCATAAATGATATTTAGATGACCACTGATTATATTATACATATTATTTTAATTTACAAAATCTTATGAACAGAAAACAATACATCATTACATCTCACATATGGGTGTACTATCTTTCACAAAGAGATAAAGCAACTACAATCCATGATTGTTATACATTCTATGGTGTCATCCATTAGATTGTTAAAACCTCATATCATATTGCATACATTGTGTTTTAAGTGATTAAAACATACATGTCCATTTACAATAACTCAATATCATCAAAAATACATGCAATACATACATGGCATGAATCATGTCATAAACAACATAAAGTAAATGCATACAAGTGAAGCAGATCAAAATTGCATTAAACATCAAACATTGCATTCGTATACATAGCATCATAAAGTAGTCCATCTACACATGTATATCACTACATCCACATCATATAGCTAGTGCATGTCATCCATACATCACATCATATAGCAATAAATCAAATATCTGCATTGCATCCATGTGCATAACATAAACATAAAATACCAAAAATAAAGTACACATATAATGATATGAACTATCATATCATATATATATATGTTTTTTTTTTTTTTTTTTGTCAAGAGTACATAGTATGGGGTATATCAAAATGCTCGTAGGCTACAACTGTGTAGGTCCTCGACCTTACACTCAAAAATAGTACAACAAAGTATCTCTGAGATCTGTACTACATAGGGCCTACACCCCTAGTCTATGAGGCACCTCCATCACCTCTACCATCCCTATGAGTCCTCTATGAGCTAGCACCATGAGTGCTCGAAGACCTATGAGTCCTCTCAATCCTGTGCATCCTGTGGCTCAAGCTAGCAGAAGACTACCCTATCTCCCTGGTCCTAGATCTGGTCCTCTGAGTCCCTGTAGTGTGGGTATCCTCTGGAACCTCCCCACCTAGCATCTTGATATGACCCTCCAACTGGTAGATGCGAGCTACACTCATTGTATGTCTCTCATTACCCTCCTCCATGAGGGAATGTAGATGCTTGATCTCTACCATGGGATCATGACCTCCTGGTAGTAAAGTAGAGGGTACTACTAGAGGTGGCATGATAGCCTATGAAGATGAGGGATCTCCCCTCATCACCTTAAGTAGGTCCCTCTCAGTAGTCATGACACTCAATTGTGCCTGTGCTAGATCTCGCTCACCTATGAGCTATGTGATCTGAGTGTCTACAGTGGTAACCTATGCATGGAGAGCTGTCCTCTCCTCCTCATATCCCTACCATCACCTCTCCCCATGAGCTAGCTTCACCTCTAGAGTGGTGATAGAAGTATCCTTATGAAGTATTTGAGTCTGTAGTCTCCCAACCTAGCTCTAGAGGTCAACAATCTAGGCTCTCAACTACCCAATATCACTGTCTAGAGGTGCCTCACCCTCCTCTAATGCCTCCTCCTCTACCTCCACCTATGGGCCCTCCTCTGTAGTGGCCCTATGCCCCATGCACCCTCTATCCTCTGGTGGGTCCTACACCCATGAGGGTCCACCTCTACCCCTCTATGCCCTCTACTATGAATCCACCAGTTGGTCGGCCTAGAGGACCCTCTCCATGCCACTAGAAATCTACCCACCATCCATCATAGTCTAGAGTAGTGCCTACATCTTCCAGGCCTGACTCTTGATAGTCATCATCCTCATCCCCTAAGGGAGTCACCTAGGGCCATGTCAGGTCCCTCTCGAGGACCAGGTGTCTATAGATAGTCGACATCTCTAGGACATCCTACCGGATCCCAAACTACCTCAGGATGTGAGAATAGAAGTGGTACTCATGTATGTCGACCTTTCGATCGAAGATCCATCTATCTCTGCATGCTCGACGTAGGTCCCTATCCACATCTGTCCATGTCAGGTAGTCCATGTATGGTCACCACCGTATGTGCTCAGGGTGGAGCTATGCAAATCTAGTAATGTAATGCTCTAGGTCTCCTACATGAGACCTACTCCTAAAGCCCTCCTGCTCCTAGGGCTAGCAGGTGGTATAGCATTGACTCCCCTCATCAATAGTAGTAATCTTTAAGGGTAAGTCCATGGGGTGCTCAATCAGGATGTGCTGCCAGCCCCATATCTAAAGGAGGATGCTATAGCTGATGCCTACTCTACTATGGTGCATGATCTGATACAACTCATGGTAGAGCTATGCTAATAGGGTGCTCCCCCATGATAGAATGAGAGGTTGCATAGTCGAGCTCACCATAACCTCTCTGGTCTGAGCCAGGAGGTTCCAAGGGAACCTCACACCTAAAGAATCTGGGAGGACTATCTGAATAATCAAGTGCATAAATATAACCTCCCATTGTGAAAAGAATCTGGCCTCGAACCACTCCTCGACATGGATGCCTCCATGGGCATTACGGTCCTGGGCCTCAGTACTCCATCTACCAAATATGGAATCAAATACGACCTTCTTGGCCATGGTAGGAGAAGATGTGATGGCCTCACCATCAATGGGTAGGTGGAAGATATGGTAGACGTCCTCTAAAGTGATAGTCATTTCACCCATCGATAGGTGAAATGTGTTGGTCCACGCATCCCAATGATGGGCCAAAGCAGTCAAGTATGCTTGGTCAATCTGGATGGTGGGGAGGTTCAAGATGTAATCAAACCCCATAGTAGTGAACCACTCCCGCTCCCCGAGAGTGAGATCACCATGAAGGTTATGAAGGAGATCGGTCTCCCTCACTCTATTAGTCAAAGTCTGAGTAACAAAAATAATAAATAGAGAAAAACAATGAAAAATAATTCTAACTATCAAAACAAATTTGAAAATGCATAAAAACACAAAAACATGTCAACACATGATCACAAATTTCAAAAACATCAAAAAAGCACTTCAACATTGCAATAAATGGCATTAATTGCCTAGAAAAATAAAAAAATTAAACAAATTGAAAATTTTTCTAACTCATGCGTGTCACGGGTCCTAGCAGTGGTCAACACAATGGTCAAAAATTTGACCATTGGGATTTAAATCCCATCGTGATTGATAGTCATGACCCCCAATTTTCCAATTGGGAGCCACGTCTGCCACCCATGGCTAAGGGGCATGACCTTTTCAGGGTCATGTGCTCCCCATAAATAACCCCAAAAACCCTAAAAAAATTAAGTAACCCACCCTCTAATCTAACCTATGCTAAACCTAGCTAGGGTGTGGTTCGTTATCGATAGTTTAATGAGATTTGTTAACCCATTATTTAGTGTGGTTAATTTTAAACCGGTAATGTAATTGTGAGGTCTCAGTTTGTGAGTTACCTTAGAAGCATCGGCTCCTCCACTGGTCGAGGCTTCCGGTTGATCGACCATCGATGTGGAAAATTAGAATTGTGTCAGGTTTTCGGTAGCGTTCCATGTCAGAATGCAGTTTTTACCTCCCAGAGCTCTCAGTTTTACTATCGTTGTCAGGTGAATAATGAAAATTTACAAAGCGAAAAACTTTATATAATTTTTAATTTTGGTGCGGCCCATGGTTGACATCCACGGTCCCCAGATTAGGGTTTTCCGCCCATGGTTGCCATCCACGGTTAAGGAATTGGCCCACTTCTGACAAGCACGGTTAGCAAACCATATTAATTGCTCCAAATTCCCATCATGGAGAGCCTTAAAAGGTCAAATCAAGGATGTTAATCAGACCAGATAATTCAAAAAATTCAAAATTAACAAAAAAATCAAATAAATCAAAAGCCAAATGCACCTCGTATTCAGTTATTTACCCTATACACTTGGTGGTTGCAACGACTTGCGATCCATGCAATCCGGCAAGATGAGTAAATTACCATAAGGACATTTGGGGCAAATTCATCATTTTTGAATTGTTATGTTTCATTTCAATCCCTAAGAAGGCCTACACAACCGGACTGCTCCACGGGAATGAGATATTCATCGCAATTCTCCTATGACACTTTTTAGCATATCATCGACATTATGATTCACTACAAGCCTAATGGACATTGCTATCATTTTGATTCCCTAAGAAGGCCTTCGTGGTTGGACCGCTCCATGGGATAGGAATATGCAATTATTCTAAATGGTGTAATCATAGCTGATTAGGCCTTGCCAAGTATTCAAATGCTAAATCTTAATTTGTGCAAAGATCATTCATAGTGGTCAAGCGACCTCGTCGCTTCATTTAATTGTCATTACCCTCATCGACTCGTCGCTTGAGGGGGTAGTCATAATATCAAATCATAATCAAATTCAATAGTAGATCCCTTGATCTTGTCAAAATTGCATTCATCCTTGCGAATCATTGCTAAAGACTATCATAAGCTTACCCCTTTGCTTGGGGAAAATAGCAAATATGATAGTTAGTTTGTAACTCTCTTCCTTTCGGATTGACAAGCGTGAAAGCCTACTTGGCATTGATGCTATCCGAATGTCTGATGATGAGTGCAAACTTTTTCAAATTTAAGCCTTCTATCGAGTTAGAAGCAATGATTCGAGGATGCACATCCTTTTGCTGGACTCGGGGCATCTAATGTTGATCAGATCAATGATCATCATCCAACCTATGACATCATTTTAGGAGGTCTAGTTTTGCTCAGCGTTGTTCAATATCACAATGCATCTCAAAAGGGGCATCTGTAGACACCTAAAATGCGTCATGCCGAGGTGACTACTCATATGGGACATGCTAGAAGACCATATGGAAGACCTTTGGATAGATCCAAGGTATAGCAGTGGTTTTTACCACTCAATTGGGCACCTTTGCCTAGTCAGTGCTAGCCACTGCTGACACCCACGGTTAGCAGTGCTCACCATGCATGTCATCCACGGTCAGCACTCAGAATCAGTTGGCCTTCATCCGACCCAAAGTTGGTTGCAATGGCCAATTGGTTGCATATTGGAGTGGTTTGAGCGAGGAAGGTTCTGGATCCTTCCATCCAACAAGCTCAACCACCCAATATTGATCTTGGCTTCATGAGGAAGCCACCCCTAGCCCTGGGCCAATGCTATAAGATCCCCCTCTGAATTGGGGATAAGTCTGGAGAAACATTTATCAATTGAGCAGTGAAGCCCTATCGAATTGCATAGCCAACTACATGCATTGAGAGGGATACTTTTGCTACCCAATTGGAGATCAAATTGCCATGGAAGCCCTAGGAGCCTAGGAGAGCCAAGAAACATCAATTCGTGCAATCCGTGCACCATCAGATCAATTCAACCACCAAACCTATCAGAGGACATAGAGGCGACCCTTGGACATCAATTTGACAAGGTGGATCGGAGAGAAAGCCCTGATTTGGAGGGCAAACCTACTCAGAGCTCCACCATGGCTTTCAGCCATGGTGAACAGTGCCACCCGCGCATCAGACCCACGGTGAGCAAATCAGGGTAGATTCCCTTGTTTTTCCTTTTGCAGATTGTTTAGCTAGGTTAGATTAGTCTCATTATTGGATTAATTAGCATTTTAGAGACTCTGACCAGTATAATTAGGCTTTTTAGTCATTCTCTTTCATTTCTACAATTATGCTACTAATGGCTCATTTCATGCTTCCATGCTCTCAATTTCATAATTAGGCCATTAGGTAGATGCAATTGCTTTTCCTTTACATATTGTAGGATATTATTTCATGATTAATATAGGTTTAATATGTTTCTTGCACTTTCTTGATTATTGCTAATCATTACATCTTTTTGTGCAAGTATCTCCTAAAAGCCTCATCAAGAGAGGCCTCCTTTGTTGCTAATTGTTTCTTGTTGTTTATTGCACGCAGGACTAATAGGGTTTTGGGATGCAAGGCAACAAATACCTCTAATCATGGAGAAGAGGGTCATCGACACCCTAGAGCAGTTTGTGTCACCCTAGAAGGCATTTGATCGCATCTACCCTTGAGAGGGATTAGACGCTATTGTAATTGATGTATCAAATGGGTATCCCTAAGAGGGACGAATCTGTAATTTGACTCCATTGAAATTAATAAAGGATTCCTTGTATTCGTTTCATTTCTTGTTGTCAATTTATGCATGCCTATTTGTGTATCTTTTATCAATTGCAATAGTTAGACTAGGTGTGAGCCTTTTTGGTGGTTACACCACCACAAGGTTCATCATGGCAAACCTTCAATATTTCTATTATCTCATTCTTAGCAACACACCTTCTCATGATCTGATCAGACCCTATTTTAAATAGGCACCCATCAATCCATGAGGAGTATGCACTTTTCTCAATTAAATTTTTTTTCTCATGTGGTTAAAGTGTAGGGGATACTTTACTAGTGGCTAAATAATTAGCCATATATATGTACCATGATATTTGTTCATTTAGAGCAAATAAATGCTCATTTGGAATTTTGTTATCTATAGTTGCATGATCTAGAGGTGTCAACCTAGACAAGAAATCAACTACCACATTATCTTTACCTAGATTTTCTACTATTGTCACATCAAACTCCTATAGAAGCAATAACTATCTAATAATTCTGCCACTAATCCTAAGTTTTTTTGTCAGGTATTTGATATCTGAGTGATCGATATGTACAAAAACCTGATATCCTATGATATAATGATGAAATTTGTTAAGAGCATGTATAACTGCAAGAAATTTATTTTCTATGATATTATAATTGAATTCAACACCTGTGAGGTGTTTACTGACATAATAGATGGCATAGAAATCATCACCATCCTTCTATCCCAGCATTGACCTTATTGCATTGTTAGATGCATCAACATATATGTGAAAAGGTATGGTCCAATTTGGACCTCTCAGTATTGGAGCATAATCAGTTTTTCCTTTAAGGTGTTAAATGCTTATTCACGTTCCTCTATCTAGACAAACTCTATGTCCTTTGATAACAATGTGCTTAGGGGTTTAGCAGTTTTGTTTAAAGTCTACTATAAACCTCCTATAGTAACCAGCTGATCCTAAGAAACTACGGATATCCTTCTGTATTTTGGGAGTAGGCAGGTTTTGGATAACTTCTATCTTCTTCCTATCTACTTTGATCCCATCTACAGAAATGTGATGTCCTAAAACTATCCCTTCCTGCATTAGCATATAACATTTCTCATTTCTTAGGGATAGGTTAGTTTCCTCACACCTCTTAAGTGTTTTCTCCAAAATTTTTGTGGTTATTTCAAAAGTTTCACCATATATAGTGAAATCATCCATGTATACCTCCACAGTTTCTCCAATCATGTCAGAGAAGATGCTCAAAACTACCCTCTAAAATATGGCAGGTGCATTGCATAGACCAAAAGGTAAAACTCGATAAGCAAAAGTCCCCCAAGGGCAAGTAAATATGGTCTTGTCTTGATCTTCTTCCTCTATTTGAATCTGATTATATCCATTGAACCCATCTAGGAAAGAAAAATACTTCTTACCTGATAAGGTGTCAAGGACCTGCTCTATGAAGGGTAAGGGGAAGTGGTCTTTCTTAGTTGCTTTGTTTAGCAACCTATAATCCACACAAATTCACCACTTGCCATTTTTCTTGGGCACCACCACCAAAGGTGATACCCATTCACTATCTAAAATGGGGTAAATGAACCCAACTATGAGGAGTTTCTGTAATTTAGTCTTGATAATTTCCTTCATTGTTGGATTCATTCTTCTCTGTGGTTGCCTTACTAGTTTAATTTGATCTTCCAGATATATTCTATGAGTACAGGTTTCAGGAGCTATTCCTCTCATATCTGAATATTCCCAAGCAAAGGTATTTTGATGGTTGACTAAGGTTTCCCTTAGTTTGTTCTATTGTTCAGTTATCAACCCATCATTTATGTTTAAGACTCTTCCAGGTGTAACTTCAATTTGCTGTATATGGTGGTCTTTACCCCCTACTAATGGCAACTCTGGAGGAGGAAAGGAGGGTTCTCCTTGGAAAAAGTTTGATATTACCCTATCCTCATCACTCTCATCTTCCAATTCATCAAGTGTCATGACAATTGGATCATTGATAGACCACCAAATTTTTGGTTTTCATCTTTAGGTTCTCCCAATAATTTTGCAGATTGTGCAGGTGGATGGATGATCAATTTTTTTTATGTTATGACCATCAAAAATGGTCATTTTGCCATCTCTACAACTTATGTAAGCATCAATTATTGCCATCCAAGGTCTACCTAAGATTAATGGATATCCACCCAACCTAGACTTGGATTGTAACACTAAGAAATCTGTTGGATACTCCCATGCATCCACTGTAATAGTGATATCCTCCAACATTCCCTCTGGGAGCACTATAGACCTGTATGCCAACTACAAAATAGTCTTGGTTGGCTTTAGGTTAGATAGTTTAAGCTTTTGCATGGTTTCTTTGGGCATGACATTAATGGTAGCCCCAAATCTACTAATATATTGGGTAAAACACAACCCTCTATTTGTACAGTTAGGATAGGGCTTCCTGGATCTAAGTATTTTTGGTTGTAGGTGTTCCCTAACATAAAATCAGCTAACTGACCCACCAAACTGATTGACTTTGTAGGTTTTCTTCCTAGTTTCTTCAGGCACAATTCTCTTATGGCCTTGCCATAGATAGGAATATCTCTGATGGCCTGAAAGAGAGGGATTGTGATTGTCAGGTTCTTTAGACTAGAGAGAATATCAAATTTTGATTGTACTAGATTTTTGGGTTCCTGCAACCTTTGTGGAAAATGTGGAACCCCTTCTTTGTTATTTATAGGTGTTGATTCTTCTTCTACTTCTACTATAAGAGGTGATTCCTCTTTTCCTAATTCTATTTTTTCCTCCTCTTCTACCAGAGGAGTGACTTCTACACCTACTTATTTCCCTAACCTTAATTGTATTGGACTACAATCTACTTTAATATTGTACATGGGGTACATCTCATTCTCCATTTGATAAGTTGGTTGTTGTTTGTTATTTGGATTAGTTGTAGGCTATGTTGGTAGTTGAGCAGGCCTGAAAGTAGGAGGAGCTGGCAGGGTTGGCTGTAGTGGAACTGGAGTAGCATGCTATGGGTTTTGATTCCAAGCATTTTGGTTCCTCCACTACTGCCCAGGATGCTGGTATTGCATCCATGGATAGGGTTTGTAAGGATTTTCTCCTTGGGGATATTGATTCCAAGGTTGTTATCCCCACCAGCCCATGTTGGGTGGCTGAGCTTGACCTTGGTTCTAAAAATTGCTGCCCCCATAAGATGGCATTCCTACTGGCATGTTGTTTCCCATAGGAGACTACTGCCAATTTCTCCTATTACCCATGAAGTATGCTTCTGCTACCTCAGGTTCCTCTCTAGGTTTTGATAACTGTGGACACAACTTTATTTTGTGATCCTTTGAACATACAACACACACTCAAAATTTGTTTTTAGGACATTCATTTCTAGGGTGTTTTCCCCTACATTTAGGACAAAAGTAGGCCAATGTTACCTCATTTTCTTGCTTCTTTTTTGAAGTAGAAGGGTGTCCATTTGAAGAGATAGAGATGATAACATCTCGCTCTTGAGGTCTTCAAGCATATTGTCTATTTCTATTTTAGTGACAATGGCTGATTGTTTGATATTTCTAGGGGTCAACTTACCTTTCCTCCTTGAAATTTTTTGACACAAATGCCAAATATCATCCATCTGATGTTGATAAATATCCCCTCCAAAAATCATATTTAAGGCTTCCAAAGATTCATTTGTAAGTCCCTTTAAGAAAATGCTTCTTAAGGACCTGTCTCCTAGTTTTGAATGGGGTGATCTTTGCAAATTAAAGCTGAACCTATCCCAATATTCCTCCATAGATTATCCTTCCCTTTGTGTCATATCTAGGACTTATTCCCTTGCATCACGTGCTCTACCAAAATCTTGGTACTGATCTAGGAAAAGTTTCTTCAATTCTTCCTAGGTAGTTATCTGTTTATTCCCCAAACTGATGAACCAATGTAAAGTTGAATCATCAAGAGTGGAAGGGAACAATTTTAGTTTTTGGGCATCAGCTGTATAATCCATTGATCTGCATAGGACATCAAATTTAAATAAAAATAGATCTGGATATTCTATTGGTAGTCCTCTAAATATTGGAAGGTGGGCAAGGGAGATATATTTCATCTTGTGGTCTCCTCCTACCTCTCCTATGGGAAAATTAAAACTAGTGGATGCTTCCTCTGCATCAACCATCTTGTCTTTGAATAGGGTATCTACACCAATTGCATTCAAAGCAGCTTTCAAGGCTTCTAGTTCATTTCTCTTATCCTGTAGAAGGATTACTAAATATGTGTTTGATATAGTTCCTTCTCTAACTACTTTCCAGCGTTGAAAGTTCAATAAGTCTTCCTCGGATTGAACTCTACTTATCTCAGATCCTTCTCTAAGATTTTATTGATTTGTTTCAGAAGGATCATGTGCAAATACTGGATGTTCAAGCCAATGCACAGGTGGAGATTGTGGAGAAGAGGTTTCAGTCTCAGGATCAGGTACAACTAAAGTAGAAGACTTTTGAGAAACATCTTTATTTTTAAAAAATGACCATCCAGTCCTCTATTCTTAGGCGGACTCATACAAAGCTAAAATGGAGGTTCTATAGGTAGCAACCTAAACTATAGCTAACATGATTCCTTTAGAAAAAGAAATTACAATAGGCTACTCCTCGACAATGATGCCAAAATATTTGGGAAAAACATTGGTTAGTTTTCTACGTTCAAATTCATTGCCTCATTTAATTTGTCAACCTGAGGTAGCTCATAAACTTGTGAGCAACCTTGCACAATATATGCTTGTAATTCCCTCCAATGAGATGAGTCCCTCAGATTTATGGTTTGGGGGGTGTTGTTGTTTCTCTGGAGTTTTGGTTTAGTTTCCAAACCACTAATGTATCCTAAATTATCAAGACATGCATATACTATATTAAGAAACCAAAATTGCACACTTGTTGGAAATTACAAAAAATAGGGGAAATAACAAAAATTAAACTAAGTACAAAAAATTGGAAACTAGATTAAAAATGATAGAAAATAAGAAAATAGAAGGGAGGAATACTATTGAGAGTGGGCCCACGCTTCTAGCATATTCCACCCACATTTAATCATACACCGGATACTTGAAGAAGATGGATGAAAATACGTAGGTGTATTTTATTAATTTACAACAGAGAAAGTTACAAAAAATATCCAGGATCTTTATTTTAGGGGTGGCCTACATATTTATAAGATATGTAGCCATACCCTATTACATCATGAAGGTAAATCAAATTTATATTCTTATTTTATAATAGTATGCATAAATGAAGGAGATCGAATAAAATATCAGTTTTAGACCAATCATCGCATTCTGTTTTATCAGAACAAAATACATCTAATATTTCCACTTTTATTCAATTACATCGATATTTTACATTACTGCTAAAAAATAGACAATTGATTATCTTTGAAGTTGTCCTTGGTCCACTTCCATTGTTGAGAATCCATCTGCATCCATTGCTAAAATTTCCATTCTATTTTATCGACAATAAGAGTCATGTCGTAATTCTGCATCAATGGGAATTAGACACCTTATCTATAGAAGTCAGGAAGTAAACGCTAAAATTGGAGTTAGGAACCTAACATAAATTAGGCACCCGATAGTCAAGCACCAAATGGGAATCAGGTGCCCGTTAGTCAAGTTCCAAATAGAAATCAGGTACTTCAAAGGGAATCGAACGCCTGACATAGTGCTTCACACTAGTGTACTGCAGATGTTTTACCTTTACTTTTGCCATCATGAAATTGAAAGTGCCAAGTCCAAGTGGGACCTCAATGTAAACATGCTAACAACATCAAATTTTGTGAAATCTACACAAAATGCACTCAAAATCAAATATTAAAGAACATGCACAATAAATTGTTAAAAATATATAAAATTTGCATAGAAACACATATTTCTATTAAAATAAATACCGCAATATATATGGAAAGTTTGTACAAAAATGAGCATTTTCAGGGCTTATCATTGCTTTTGACTCATGATCCCTAATGTCTTCCTATTTTTGCTCAAGTTACAAAAAATATTTCAACTTCCTTTTGGATCTTTCACATAGCTCTAGACTTTCATAGATGTAGTCTTTAACTCTTCTTCCAAATTAGTTCCTCCAATAAAAGAACTCTAATACATTGCTCTATAAGTCTTATCCAAATGTCACACTGTAGAATATGATTGCACCAATTTATTGCATGCTTGTCTTGTTCTTATTTGCTTGAATATTCATCAAATATCCACTTCAATAAATATCATATTCCACTCCAAAAATAATCTCTCCAGTGCTCCAATATTCATCCTCTAATCTTCTTGTTTGTCCTTCCAATATCTCTATTCCAAGTTGTTCTAGATGTGGATTACTCATTCCTTTCCAATGTATCTCCACTCAAATTATATCAACCTTACATTTTCAACTCTACTAGTTCTGCATGTTCTTTATCTCCTCTAAATCCACACACTCATCAATATACTACTTCCAAGTTTATGCTCTAAACTTTCTCAACTCCACTAGCTCCTCTTGTCCTCTTAGAATTCTCTAAATTCATCCTTTAGGCATTCTCCAACCTTCCACTCTATTAGCTCCTTGGAAATATTTCATTCTCTTAGCCTATTCCTCCTCTCCTTCAATCTTATTTTCCTCACTCCAATATTCTTCTTCCTCCAATATTCTTCTTCTCACTCCTAATTCACATAATTTTTTTGTGCTAGCTATTCTCCAATATCACTTTAATTTCTTCTCACAATATCTTCCTCTCTATCTCCACCTTGGATAGGGATTACTAAAGTGGATCTGATATCACAGGTTATAATTCTAGGATCTTATAATCTCACACATTTAATAATAATCACACTAAATATCGCACAATAATAAAATCTTTATTGATCATAAATTATTCTTTATGCATTCTTTATTACATAGCATAGAGTTTTTGCTCTCCTCAAACACATGGGAGATGCAACCTTTCATACGCCTTTCTTACATAATGAGAAAGTATCTTATGATTACATAACTCTCACTTACACACATGACACCTTTCACTCATAACTAACACTTGCACACATGATACCTAAACACACTTTATAACTTAACATCTACTAAATAATAAACTCATATCCTAATATAAATATTTAAAATGGTAGCCAAGATAACTATAGGGAAATTTTCCCTATAGTGCCACTTCACTCCAAGCTAGACCAATCAAAAGTGAGACAATTCAAGGCTATGATGTTGAAAAATGCTTCTCACCTTTAGTCAGAACAAAGGAGCTTCAAGGAAAATGTGGGAATGCTAGAAGTCTCATCAATTGTTAGATATTCCATCTATGGGCAATGATCATATTTCAACCAACCTAGCCATATTAAGGGCACCAAGGCCCTTGATCCATTGATTTTCAATCCAAAAACCCACATGGTCCTTCCAATGGAGGAAAACACTAGCAACGAAGGGAAGATTTGACCAAAGCCAAAGTAGGGCATGTGACAACTAGTCAGGACTCTAAGAGAGGAAAGAACCAATGCTTCAAGAAGAAGGCCCATCATTGGTTGAAGGAGGTTCCATCCTATACAAAGGTATGTGGTAGCCATGCTTGAAAGAAGAAGAGTAGGTGAAGTAATATTAAATAAGGTATCCACCAATGTCTACAAGGCTAGTCACATGCTACTCATGGCTATTATACATCATACACGTGATCCAATATTATTCACCTACACATGTTAGGGATTCCATTTCTATGGCATTAGAAAAATGATGTCTCCCAAAAAAATCATGGTAAAAGAGTTATGGTGTGGACACTCTAATACAACAACAAATAGCCTAGTTAGCCACACCAATCATCCAAAGGCCCATAATATTTAAAAAATTATGGCCTTAGATCTAGAGAACTTGAAGCTATTGTCACACAAGTTGTAGAAGAATTTCTTATCTGTATGAATAAAATATATTTGTAGGTCTTATGCACAAAAATTTTGAGGAAAGACACCCTCCTATCTACTTATAAGGTCTGATTTTATTATAAAAGGTATTGGAAGATGTTTTCTCATACATGGTATCTAGCATTTCAAGCTCTTCCTTTCACCCTTATTTCCTACTATAAGAAGGGGAGCATGAGTATTTTATTGTACATAGGGAACATCAAACCCTCTAGGCCTCACTATCTTGTAATTACTTAAATATGTTATAGAAGACATGACTACTTTTGTTTTTTTCTCCTTCTCTTGACATATCTCAATTCTTGGTGGTGTGTTTTGCTTGGTTGTGTTCACTAGCCATAGGTGATATTTTTTAATTGTGACTTTTTGTAGTAAAAAATTCATTGCCTTTTAATTCTTTGGCACGTTGCCGCATAGATTAGGATTTATTTTCTTGTAAGCATTTAATTTATTTATTTTTTACTTTCATTGCAATTCATTCTTTCCATAAACCTCAACTTGGAAAGGTGATTGTGCATCAAGGAGTTAAATTTTATGAGGATTAAACCTTGATTAAAAATCCTAAATTTCACCCTATAGGTGGTTCTCCCATTTTGTCTATGGTACTTCCTACTATTTTTCTTTACATGAGGCATGGATGCATTTGTCCTATTGAGTCTCCCTAGCATGGTCTTGGTGGGTGCATTTAGA
Source organism: Wollemia nobilis (assembly GCA_028583015.1). NCBI lineage: Eukaryota > Viridiplantae > Streptophyta > Pinopsida > Araucariales > Araucariaceae > Wollemia > Wollemia nobilis. Next base: position 1,470,092 of record JAQPPZ010000196.1, on the reverse strand, counting down.
TATGACAATATTTTGTCTAACATGCATGGTGGGATGCATTTCTATGTTTTCCCCACTAATATTGAATAATTTTGAGTGTGACCCTGATGAAGGTCATAGTCTTTTTGTTTGAATAGAAGCACCTAGACAATTCGCCTGACAACTATGCTTGATGACTCGGATTGAAAGGATAGAACTTATAATAGTAATCTAACAAATGATAGATCAATATTTTGATAGGGGTCTCCATATCATTATCTTGTTGAAGTAAAATATCCTCACCTAGTGATTTCATTCTTAGAGGGAAGACCCAAAGTTATATGAGCAAAAGGCTTGTTACAAGATCCTTTGCTAGAGCTAATCAACAAAGAACTGGTACCACCTCTAAATTGGAGGTAAAGAAGGAGGAACCAATGGTACAAAATGGTATCCATGATACATTAGCCTCATATAAATATCTTGGCTTGGAATAATAGAGATTTTTTGATTCCTCTAGTTCCACTTAACACATGGAACCCAATTTCTGCCTAGACATTTAAATATTTACCTTAATTCTTGGGAGAAGATGTCACTCTGACAAAATATTTTTAGCACTTGGTAATCTTATGTTATGTGAATTTCATTGAAAATAAATATATATAATTTATGCTATTAGAAATTTTTTTCAAGGGAGAACTCATTAATGGTACCTAAATCTCATCCCATGATCATTCAAAAGCTACGACCAATTGGTGGAGCTCCTGGTAAAGCAGTTTGAAGAGAAGGCATATAGAGCACCCCTCCTTAAATAACTTAACTATCAAGAGGGTACCTATAGAGACAATGTATAATTTCAATATTTGATTCCACAAGACTTGGTAGAGTATCCTTGAGGAGATCTGACCAACTCTGGGTATGACATTCATTTACTATATAAAAGCTTTCAATTTTGATATTGACATGATGATCAAGGTTGTAATTCACTACCATAGGCCTATGGAATAGCCATAAAATATTGAGAAATTCATAATCCAAATAGGAAGGCTAGCTCCTATACCACCTTCATCATTGTTTCCCTAAATTAACACCCTTGATATTATCCTCCAACCATACAACCCACCACTAGTTTAACTCATTCTTCTACATACCAAGAACCAAACCAAGCCTCCTCTCCTCTAGATGCTAAAATAGAAAAAAAAATAAAAACTATGAAAACCCTCACTAATGATATCACAACCCTCAGAAGGTAATTTAACATCTAGAGGTTTCCATACTAGATTTACCCAGAGCCTTCCTTCCAATAATGAAACCTGGGCTTTTGATCCCCCCTACTAGATATCATAAGCCCCATTCTGACCAAAAATAATCCTCGTCATCTCTAGGACTCAAATAAAAAAATAGTACCCATGTTAGTCCTATCCCACAAAGTTTCTACAAGATCAACTAGGGACCTCGTCACCACCTAGAACAACTATATTGAGGATCCTAGTTGCAAGTACTACCCTACTCTTAACTATCCTCTCTCTGAATGTTATGTCAAAACAAAAACTTAGGATATCAAGAATTTCTCTTCCATCCATAATGACACATCCTTATTAGTCCAAAATATTGATATTAAATTAGGAATCTACCATTCATTCTCTAACCGCACCATCAATTATTGAGTTTTCAACCTTGGAGAAGACCTTTATTACCTAGGATGAAGTGGAAGCATGCATTGTGTCAAACAAACCAAAACCTTCAAATAGGATTCCAAAAGTTCAATTGGAGTATAATACATGGAACAAAATAAGGGTCATTAAAGAATAGAGAACACCTAGCCCGACTGAGGCTAGATCTCAAAGAAGAGAAGAAGACAATAATAGGATCCCTCTATCTCAAGTTGCACCAGTGAATTGGATCCAAGTAGTCTCAAAAATGATAATAGTCGCCCCTTAACCACCAAGGTACCTTGTTGTGACTCTATCAAGGCCACCTCTAGTGATATAAAGGACTAGGCTCCTTATAAAATCAACCATTCCAAGAGCCCCTTCTATCAAAACCTTCAATGTGGTGGAGTATCTAAGGAAGGCTATTGTAGGCATGCCTCTTTGAGAGGTCCTATCTATTTTGAAACAAATGAAGAACTTAGAAAATGCCCTAAAAATGTAGAAGAAGTTGAGCATACAAGGAATGCCCATTGCATTACAATGTTTAGATCCATATCCCAATAGGTCCAAGACCATGCCATTCTACTTGACCCTGATCTATAAATATCAACTAATACATAACTTCATAGTTGACTCAAGGTCCAACACATCAATAATATTGATAAGGGTGGTAGAATGACTTGGCTTGTTGCTAGAACATGCCAATAGCAATGTGGTGTAGTTAGATGGTACTTTGGTGCTAGTATTCAAGCTCATACGAGATCTTCCTTTGGTACTCCAAGCATACCCTAACTTGATGGTTAATCAAGACATGACTATGATAAATCTCTTAGTATTATTTAGAATATGTATTTTAAGAAAATTCATTGCAAATATCGAAGGATACCTATTGCTTTATTGGACCCAAATGCTACTCTAAACCAGATATAGGATCAAGTTCAAAATCTCGTTGAAAATCCTTCACAAATACCACGTAGAGTAAATCCCTTTCAAGATGGTTGAAAAGGAGTGGGTCTACTTAGTAGAGAAATAATATTTAGAGTTTGACTACTTCATTGATAAGATGCATCCATACATTCCCAATGACTACCTAGAGTACTGGGCATCTGATACATGGGGACTAGATCCCAATGAAGCATTCGAACTAGTTGGTATGAGGTGTTTCTCACTAGGTATTTTCCTCTATACATATTGTACATAGCAAAAAAATATTATATATAAAATAAGACTTTGGAAAAAATAATCAAGGATTTGTTGGTGATAAGGGACTAAGAAACCACAAGAATAGAACTTACAAACAATCCTAACTACACACTTGATCAAAGGATTGTGTTTCTATAATATGAAATGTGGTAGAACATGGTAACAAAGGCCCCAACTATGAGGTATCAACTACAACAATCATGATGGCACATGACCTAATATTTATAGGAAGGAGTGCCTCTACAATCAATAGAAGATGTTCATTGAAATAACATGATGGTAAAAACTTGGAAGGTACCAAGAGACACCCAATAATTGAGGCACTTACATAAGTATCAAAACTCTTGGGATAGGCAAGTACATAAAGTTTTGTGAAACATGTTTGAAAGTGAGTTGATGAAGAAAGTATGCTCATATAAAGAGAATCAATGGCTAAGTAGTGTTTTAGTAAAAATACAAGCACCCTCAAAGGGACAACCATTCACCATGAAGAATCCAATAAACATAAAAAGAGAACAACCTAATTTAAGCCATTCTACTATTGAGTCTTATTGCAAAGGTACTAGCCAAAAAATAAAAGAAACTACACAATAATGAGGCTTATACAACTTGGTCAAGTGAAGGAATATATAAAAGGATTAGAGGGGATTCTCACCTTACCCCATACACCAAGGAAGGCATAGGGGATATTTTTTATCATAAAATAAATAGGAAAATATGACTTGGGACTCCTACAACACTAATATGGATTATTATCGGAGGAAGCTACTCTTGAGTATAAAAATCCTCATGCCATGAGGTAAGGATAACTACTTGTACTTGGAAATAAAAATACATATATTATTTTTTATGGTATCTAAGCCACCCCCCATTCCAAAAAAGAACCCCAAAACCTTTTTGATGGTATCTAAGAGGGCTCTACCATTAATTGAATTACAAATTTCTCAACAACCTTGAACCTACCCTCTAACCAAGAGAGTGGGAATGTGAACGAAACCAACTCCTCATGGTGATAGGATTTTAAGAGGATAAATATTCTAGGGAATTTTTAGGGAAACCTAAGCAACATGCCCTACAAATAAAATCCAAGAAAAAGGAAGGGAAATAAGAAGATTTGGAATACAAGGTTGAGGTCAGCAAGCTTTTCAAAGCTTATTGAACCATATAATATATCTCTTATAAAGAAGTGGAAAAATATTGAAGGGATTAGGATAATAAAGCAAAAACCTCATGGTATCACATACTAAGCAAGATCAAGGTCATGGGTGAAAGGTAGAACTATTATAACCCCATCCTAACATTATTTTGTAATTCTTGTATTATTATGTAATGACCTTTTTCCAATGTGGGGAACCCCTTATAGTGATATTTTGTAATGGTATGTGGTAATTGAGGCAACTATACAAGTGGGGCCATTTCATATAGTCATTATCAAAAATATAATTGGTGTTTGGTATAAGATTCTAGCTCGAGTGGAACTTTGCATGTAAGCCAACTCTTGAGCATTAGGTTAGGGTTGCATGAAGTGTATATTTAAAATACAAGGGTCCATAAATGAATGTATATTTTTAAATATTGGATTAAAGTATTGAATGAGGTTACCCCTTGAAGAGGCCCATGATTTTGTGTTGTGTTTGTGATATTATTACATTTATGCATTTACATTTCATATTGCAATATCTTGTTTTTGTTGGGAGTAAAACTTATGGGATAATTTTATTGATACAAATGGTTATAATATATAGGCATAAGCCCATATGAAACACATGACACTTGTCAAGAGAAACTGACAAGTGTCATAGAAGGCATAGTGCACATTACATTAATTCTAACATTCCCACTTAATGTGCACTATCCTAACTAAAGAAAAAACAAGTCAACATTAGGTAACATTCCCCCTTAATGTTGAACTCTCTAAAAGCAACCTATCATCCTATTTTATTGCTGATTCGGTCTAGGCTCGTGCTCTTTGCTCTTGGCTCTCCAACTATGAATAATGCTAGATTCACTGTGTATACATCTCGGTCTGTTGCCTCAGGGTCAGCCACTTCCATGGGTCTATTGCCATTGGGTCAGCCGTCTAAGTGCCTCAGGGTCATCATGGGTGCCTCAGGGTCAGCCACTTCTAGGTCTATTGCCTTGCAGGTCATCCTTAGAGGATGTTGCCTCTCGTAGGTAATTGAATAGCTCCACCATGAATATCAAATCCCTCCTCATTGTGAAATCAATCTAGAAGGTGTTGGTATCTGCCAAAAATGCACCTTAATACATAAAAAAAACCGAGCCATGAAATACAATAAAATGAGTCATTGAAGCCAAAAATGGAGGAGAAGAAGAAAGAAGAATAGAAGAGAATATTTTGAAGTGTCTTCATCTATAGTCTTCAGAAGTAGATCTCAAAAAACCTTAGATAGAGTCTAGGGTGTCTATGTCTGTAGTCCCTAGAATAAGTGTCCTTATGGTAGTCACCTCATCTTACCGGAATGCATGGGTAACCAGCCGCTGCATCCACCAAGTAGAAAGAGGATAATACTAGATACTAGGTTCACTTACAAGTGCCTTGGGAGTGTCGGGTTCAATCGAGAGTGCACTCCAAGGTAGAAAACTTTGAGGCTTAAAAACTCAAATGAAACAGCCTCAGAATTACAAATGGATACCACCAATGTGTCCATCTCAAAAAAATCTTTCCAACGACTATAAACATGGCTATAGTCGAATCTCAATAAGTCCTTCATCCATGGGAAAAAAACAATCATCTTAAATGTTTCCTTTTTAGGGGAATTACATGAGCCATCTAGGCCATCACATGAAAAATGAGGAACTTCAATAGACATGACAACGTTGAGATACACCATATCGGAGTTCATCAGCAACCTCTCAGCCCTTCAAAAGTTCATCCTCTACAGCTGGAAAAACATCTTAGGGAATATTCCTTCCTCCATTTCCCACCTAGCAGCCTTAATGCACTTTACCCTCGACAAAAAATAGGGCTTCCCAAAATAATACTTTTCAAAGTACTCAATCACCATACCATATAGTGGCACCAACATTGTTTATACTGTGAAACTATGAATTTTTATGTGTAGCAGATAATATTTTGCCAGATCTAGATTTGATCCCGATGGCTCTTCAACAATAGTTGGTGCTTCAACAAAATCGAGCCCCACCATGCATTCCAACACATGGTGAAATAGATCTGCGAGAGAAATCCCCCCTCAAGGGTTTCACAGGGCAGGGAAAGCCTGCTCTGATACCAAATGTTGGGAGTAAAACTTATGGGATAATTTTATTGATACAAATGGTTACAATATATAGGCATAAGCCTATATGAAACACATGACACTTGTCAAGAGAAACTGACAAGTGTCAAGGAAGGCATAGTGCACATTACATTAATTCTAACAGTTTTTTTATGAATTTTTGCTTTTATTGCAATATTTATGTGAATGTGTTTATTTTAATTAGAAGGTTCCTAACAAGTGGTATCAAAACACTTTCTAAGGCCATATTTCATTGTGACTACAATAATTCTTGCCCTACCATTTCAACTACTAGGTATAAATTTTCCATGTTTTCATTTTTTTTCCTATTTCCTTATTAAAAAAAAAAGCCCTTTTTTGCATTAGTTTATTAGGTTAGAAACCCTATGTTGGGGGTTTTAAAATATCATGGAGGATCTATCATTATTGGCTAAGCTATATTACCCATAAAGCATCTAGTGAAGTGAGGGGTGATCAAGCTCCAATACCTAGGCCTTAAACAACACCCGTATATGGAATTGAGCTCCCATGTATCTTTGGGTATATCAAGAGACCCCTTAGGATTAGGAGAAACCTTTAGCCCTAGGAAGATTTTTGACCATGTATTCTCCATAGTACATTAGACACAACATCCAAAAAGATCACCCTCCTATACTATCAAGAGACAGGGGTAGTGTGCTCAAGGGTATGCATGGAATCCTCCTTGAGTAGTGGCCTAAAATATTGGTTTGAGCACTATCATTCATCACTATAGTATAATAGAGGGCCTATGGGTAGTACATACACCCTGTATTAGAATACCCTATTTTTGTTTACCCTGCATGTCAAAAATATACAAAACAAAAAATGAGCATATCGAGAAGACTACACTATCCTCAAATTAACTGAACATGAACAATCAACAAAAAAATGGTGGTGAGAATAGCAATTACAATAGGGTCTATCAGTAAAAATTAGGTAGTAATCATTAATAGTCAAGACATAGTCTATCAGCATTAGTAATAGTTACCTATAACATTTGGAAATCACACTAGATAGTGAATTTGTTAGTAACATACTCAGTTTCAATATTTTCTAGAGATAGTGAGCTACAATGTTAGTGATAAAATAGTGTCAAATAGAAAAAATCGGTAACAAAACATGTAGAGTCTAGTAAGGGGTTGTTAGAGAAAAGTCAAATTTTTGAGTGAACCAAGCCTCCAGGAGAAAAATCAACACTTGACCTTAAAAAAATCCTAGGGTGCCAAAATACAATGTTGTGGGATATAGCCCATTATGATTGTCTTGTCAAGCTGATCATTTTGGTATATAACCTCCATGCACTTTTTATAGGGTGCCAAAAAATATCATTGTGGGACATAGCCCATTATGTTGGTCTTCTTGAGTTGATCATTTTGATATATAGCACCCAAACACTTTTTTTGACTCATTACTAAAAATAGTAACTCTTGGAACAATACTTCTATTTTTAGTAAGTCAATGGGAGTGGTTCAAATCGTACCTCAATGGTTGGAGGAACTAGAGGACACCAAAAGGAGATAGAAAAAAACACCCTTCTAGAGCAAATGCATACCATAATTACTAATCTTACCAATGAATTTAAACAGGTGAGGGATGAAGTATCACTTTTGAGAGGTGAACACATGAGATCCAAAGCTGCATTTGAAGAAAAATTCCTAGAGGTTGAGGATAAATTTAGGAAAGGCCCAAAGGTGTTTGAGCATATTAACATTAACAAACTAGGTGGTAGTGCTAGCAATAAATAGAAAGGAATCCATAAGGAGAAGGAAGGCTATCATTCTCTTTTTGACATAGATACTCCATTTAAGATGCCTAAATTAGACTTTTCTAAGTTCAATGAAAAGGATGCTGATGGGTGGTTATGTCGAGTAGATCAGTTCTTCAAACTTCATAATATCCCTAAATATTTATGGGTCACTATGGCATCTTTCAACTTTGAATCTGAAGCCTTACAATGGTATCAATGGTTACAAAACATAACTCTCGACCCTTCTTGGGAATATTTTGAGTCATAATTACTCACTCATTTTGGCCCTAGTGAGTATGAGGACTTTACAGGAGCATTAACCAAATTGAAACAAACCTCTATAATTCATGACTATCAGACCCAATTTGAGAAACTGGCTAATAGGACCAAGGGGTTGAATGAAGGTTTTTTTTAGAGTTGTTTTATCAATGGCTTGAAATATGATATCAAGGTTGAGGTCAAAATGTTCAAACCGTAGTCTATGATGCAAGCCATAGGATTGGTGAGATTGGTCGAAGAAAACATTTTGGCTCAAAGGAGACCACCTAAATTTCCATAGGCTAAACCCACATTTCCTTCCAAGTTCACACCAAATATTGGTAATAAATCTACCCCATACAAGTGTTTGACTATAAAAGAGATGGATGCCCATCGAGCACAAGGCTTATGTTATAATTGTGATGAGAAGTATTCACCAAGGCATAAATGCATCCAAAATAAGTTATTTTTATTGGATGTAGAGGAGTCATTAAGCAGTGAACCACTTGATGATGATGTAGAACCATCAAAGGAACCACTTAAGGATGAGGGTGAAACCCAAGAAGAACCACAACCAAAAATATTTTCCATGCCCTTGCAGGAATTTCTACCCCTTAGACGATGAAGGTAGTAGGATTTTTCAAAGGAAAATATCTTACAATTCTCATTGATTCAGGAAGTACACATAACTTTATTGATCCTCAAGTCACCAAGCAAGCAAATTGTTACATACATGCTTGCAACTCCTTTGAGGTTATGGTGGAAAATGGTGGAACATTACCTTGTAAAGGTAAATGCCACAATGTTAAGTTGAAGATAGGGGATTATGAACTCAAAATTGATATGTTTGCTCTTCAACTGGGAGGATGTGATGTTGTGCTAGGAGCTCAATGGCTAGGTACCTTGGGAACAATAGCCTAGAACTTTGCAGAGTTATGGATGCAGTTTTCATAGAATGGTAGGTCCTACACTCTTCATGGTTCACCAATAGGATCTCCATAGATTATCAGTTCAAGTTATATGGAGAAGTTAAAAAAATCTTCCCATGGGGTAGTAGCTCAAATATTTGCAATTCAACCACAAACTTCATAGAAGACAAGCCCTAAGAATATTTGCAACTCATTATGACTAAGCATGATGTAGTTTTTGTAGAACCGATAGAATTACCTCCACGTCATTCCCATGATCATGCAATACCATTGGTACCCGGTAGTGTGCCACCTAACATCAGACCTTATCAGTACCCCTATGCACTTAAGTCAAAAATTGAGAAATTGGTACAAGAATTGTTACAAGCAAGAGTCATTCGACCTAGTAATTGTCTTTATTCTTCGTCCTATTGGTTTAGAAAGAAATATGGGTCATGGAGATTGTGTATAGATTTTTGTGAGCTCAATAAGCTCACCATTAAGGATAAATTTCCTATTCCAGTGGTTGATGAATTGTTGGATGAGCTGCATGGTGCTATATTTTTCTCCAAGTTAGATCTTCACTTGGGCTATCATCAGATAAGGCTCAAGGAGGAGGATATTCCCAAAATAACATTTCAAACTCATGAGGGCCATTATGAATTTTTGGTTATGCCATTTGGCTTAATGAATGCACCATCCATATTTTAGAGCCTCATGAATAACATCTTCTACCCATTCCTTCGCAAATTCATTCTAGTTTTCTTTGATGATATTTTGATTTATAGTCACTCTTGGGAGGAGCACCTCATCCATTTGGATCAGACTCTACAACTTTTATCTTAGAATAAACTTTATGCTAAGAGGTCTAAGTGTTCTTTTGGGTTGATAGAAGTGGAGTATTTGGGACACATTGTCACCAAATATGGAGTTAAAGTTGACCCTAAGAAGATTCAAGTTGTTCAAGATTGGCCGAAGCCTCACACTCTCAAGGGACTTCAAGGATTTTTGGGACTCATAGGGTATTACCACAAATTTATCCAAAACTATGGAAAAATCATTGCTCCTTTAATAACCATGTTGAAAAATAATTCTTTTACTTGGTCAAGCCCAATTGAGAAGGCTTTCTTTGACTTAAAGCATGCCATGACAACCACTCCAGTGTTAGCCATACCTAATTTTTCAAAACCTTTTGTAATTGAAAGTGATGCTTTGGGAAATGGCATAGGAGCCATGTTGATGCAAGAGGGAAGACCATTGACCTTCACTAGTAAAGCACTTTTAGGCCAAAATTTGGGAAAATCTACTTATGCAAAGGAGATGCTCACTATTTTGCATGTGGTTAATCATTGGTGACCCTATCTCATTGGGTATCATTTTTCCATCAAAACAGACCACCAAAGTCTCAAATACTTCCTGGAGCAATGGGTCTCCACACCCAAACAACAAAAGTGGATCTCTAAATTAATGGGCTATGACTATGAGATTACATATAAAAAGAGAAAGGAGAACATTGTGGTTGATGCACTCTCTCAACAATTTGAGGATCAAAGTATGTTATATGCTATCTCTTCGCCCATACCTCATTGGATTAATTCTCTTAGAGAGGACATGATCAAGGACTCTAGATTGCAAACTTTGATCACCACACTTCAAATAGAGCCTAACTCATGCCCAAGATACACTTGGGATGGACAAGATTTGAGATACCTTGACCACCTTGTTCTTCCCCAAACTTCTCAACTACGGGAACTCATCTTGAGGGAAATGCATGCCTCACCAACCATGGGATATTTTGGGTTCCTCAAGACTTATGAAAGGATTAAGCGTACTTTATTCTGGAAGGGAATGAAGAAGGATATTCAAACTTTTATGGTTGAATGTGACATGTGCTAGTGAATGAAAGGAGAAACGATGCATTCCCTTGGAACTCTTCAACCCTTGCCCATTCTAGAACAAGTATGGATAGATATTTCCATGGATTTTATTGAAGGGTTACCTAAGTTAGGAGGCAAATCAATTATTTTGGTGGTAGTGGATCATCTCACAAAGTATGCTCATTTTTGTTCCCTCTCCCATCCCTACATAACCTTAGTAGTAGCCCAAATATTTCTAGACTCCATTTTTTGCCTTCATGGCATGCCCACATCTATTGTGTCCAATAGAGACCCTACCTTCACTAGTCATTTTTGGCAAGAATTGTTTAAGTTGTAGGGAACTCAACTCAAAATGAGTTCAGCCTATCATCTACAAATGGATGGTCAAACAAATATTGTTAACAAATGCTTGGAGACCTACCTTCATTGCTTTACCTCTGAACATCCTACATAGTGGGCAAAGTGGCTTCCCTTGGCCGAATGGTGGTATAATACTTCATATCACACTATGACCAAGGTTACCCCTTTTGAAGTAGTTTATGGTCATCCTCCATCAACACCCTCCTCCTACATTCTAGGAAGCTCCAAGGTTCATGTTGTTGACACTACACTCAGCCAGCATGTCGTAGTCCTCTATCAACTAAAGATGAATCTAGAATTAGCCCAAAACCATATGCACCAACAAGTTGATCATCACCATTCTAAGCATAAATTTGAAGTAGGAGATATGGTTTTTCTCTACCTATAACCATATAAATAATCCTCACTCTAGCTCCATAGATGCCAAAAACTAGCTACCAAATACTATGGACCCTACCAGGTCTTACAGTGGATTGGTGCAACGGCCTACAAATTGGCCCTCCTAGCTACGTCAAAGCTCCATCCTATCTTTCATGTCTCCTCTCTCAAGAAGGTCATGGGTAATCAGGTACAAGTTCAATCTACTTTACTAGAACTAGATGAAGAGGGTTCCATCTTGCTCGAGCCTAAACAACTTTTGGACCGTAGATCACGCACTCTTTGAAACTATGTCATCATTGAGGTTCTTGTTCAATGGCATGGACTACAACTAGAAGATGCCACTTGGGAGTCTCTCTAGTAGCTACAACACCAATTTCCTCATCTCCAGATTTGAGGACAAATATTTTTGAAGGGGAAGGGCATGTTAGGACCCCATCCTAACATTATTTTGTAATTCTCATATTATTATGTAATGACCCCTTTCCAATGTGGGGACCCCCTTATAATGATATTTTGTAATATTTTGTAATGGTATGTGGTAATTGAGGTGCCTAGACAAGTGGGGCCATTTCATGTAACCGTTATAAAGAATGTAACTAATTGTTTGGTAGAAGATTCTAGCTTGAGTGGCACTTTGCATGTAAGCCAACTCTTGAGCATTAGGTTAGGGTTGCATGAAGTGTATCTTTAAAAGACAAGGGTCCATAAACGAATGTATCTTTTTGCATATTGAATGAAAGTATTGAAGGAGGTTACCCCTTGAAGAGGCCCACGATTCTATGTTGTGTTTGTGAGATTATTATATTTCTGCATTTACATTTCATATTGCAATATTTTGTTTTTCATGAATTTTTGCTTTTATTGCAATATTTATGTGAATGTGCTTATTTTAATAAGAATATTTCTAACTATAACTCTACATTTTTTCAATAACTTTGAACCTGAGTTGATATATCTTTCATGATCTCTTATCCCCATTCCCTCTTATTTGACCCTTTATCTTTAAATTTATATCTTCTAAATTTTGACTCCGCATCTAGTGGATAGGGCAAGAAATTTTGGGGTCACTTCTTTAGCAAGTTGAGGAGCCTTGGGAGTCGCTAAATTTAAAGGAAAATTTTCCCTACAACCCCAATTCTCTCCAAGATAGACCAATCAAAATTAGGATAAGCCAAGGCTACATTTCCAAAAGGCACTTCTACCTTCAGTTGGAGCAAAGGAGCTTCAAGAAAAAGGGGTTTAAGCTATAAGTTGTGTTGATCATTAGATCTTCCATATATGGTCAATAATCTTCTACCTAACTTAGATATCTCAAGGGAACTAAGGCTTGTGGATCATTGATTTTTAATCCAATGGCCCACATGGTCCTTTAGACAGAGGAAAGCACTAGCAAAGAAGGGAAGCTTCGAACAAAGTCAAAGTACAACATGTGGCTACCAATAAAGATCTCAAGAGATGAAAGAACTAGTGTTCCAAGAAGAAGGTCCACCATTGTCTAAATGAGGTTCCACCCTATCCAAGGACATATGATAATTACATGCATAAGAAGAAGAGTAGGTGAAGTAACATTAAAGGCATCCACCAATGGCTAAAAATATTGAATTTCATGGCCAAGATTGTCAAAGCCAATCATACGCCAACCATGATCATTGCCCACCATACATGTGAACCTACCCTATTCACTTACATTAGCAAGGGAGACCATGTCTACCACATTAGAAAATTGATATATCCTAAAAAAGCATTATAGGATAGTTATGGTGTAGCCACCTTGATACAACAAAAAAGATCACATTTAGACACATCTATCATCCAAAGGCCCAATCGATTTCAATATTTATGGTAATGGATCTAGAGACCTCAAATATATTATCATAGAAGTTGTAGAAGTATTTTTAACTGTAGGAGAAAAATATATATAGAACTTCTACAGAGAACTTCAAAGGGAAGATGCCCTCCTCTCAGCTTACAAATAGGCTTGATTTTATTGTAAAAAGTATTGGAAGTTGTTTGCTCATGCTTGGTACCTGACCTTGCAGGTTCTTCCTTTCACCCTTATTTCCTACTATAAGAAGGGGATCCCAAGCCTTTTCTTGTTCCTAATGAGCATCAAACCCTCTAGGACTCATTATATTGCAATCACTTAAGCATGTTAATGAAAGTTGTGGCTAATTTTACTTTGTCCTCCTTCTCTTAAATTGTATCAATTATTGACTATGTGTTTTGCTTGGTTGTGTTCACTAGTCATAGGTAGTATTTTTATGGTCAATTGAAATTGTAGTTAAAAATTGGGGGCCTTTTAATTCTTTGGTGCATCAACCTTGTAGCTTAGAATTTATTTATTTATTTTACTTTTATTGCAATTCATTATTTCCCCTAGCCTTAGCTTGTAAATTTCACTATGCACCAAGGAGTTAAATATAACAAGGAGTCAACCATCATTAAAAACTCCAAAGGTCACCCTATAAGAGGTTCTTACTTTCAGTTTGCTATTTTTCCTACTATTTTGCTCCACGCGAGGCACAGGTGCATTTGACCTATCGGGTCTCCCTGATTTGATCTTGGTGGGTGTGTTCAAAGATGAAAAAAATACCAAATAATGTAATACTACCAATTTTTTATGCTTTCTTTAGTCATTCTTCATGCAACTAAAAACCAATCTATAGGGTAATCATGACTGACTCTACAAAATAAGTAGAGAAAAAATAGATAAAACATGTCCTCTTCAATCCAATCACAACACCAATATTTGTAATCCTCTATACAATATTCCATTCAATACTCATGCTCATAAACTTTTATTGCCTATCACTTTAGGTAGGAATCTACAACTACATGTATTTCTCATTGTCTTGCTCATTTTTATTGCCTATTGCTCTGGGTAGGAATCTACAACTACATGTCTTTCTCATTGGCAAATTGATATACAATACCTTTTGAATAGCATTTTATTTTGTTTGATAAGGTCCATTTGAGAATGGAAGATTTTCTTCCTTTATGTCTCTCATTTTACATCTACTTCATTTTGGTTTCTCCAATAATAACATGATTTTTTGATCAAATAATTTTCTCCTCATTAGGGAGCAACATTGAAGATTGCATGTCAACTTGATATCTACAAAAAAATCAACAATAGATAAAATAATATAAATCCATTGTGTTGGCTTCCTCCAATATTGAAATTTCTTGAATTTGCTTGTTTCCAATCATGTATCCTACTCAAATACCACATGTTGGATTAGCAAGATGTTGGAAAATTTTATTATTCAGAAAATATTATATTTATGGTATAAAATGGAGTTATTTAATGTTGGAATATATTACATTATTTGGTACATGCTAATGTACCACCTTGGGTACATCTTTAGATTAGGAGTGTGTCTTAGATTAGGGTTTGAGTATTTACTTTATGCAATGTAATAAATGCACAAGTATTGTTAGAATGTGCAAAGTACTTGATGATGTAAATGTGCATGTTGTCCATGTGTACATGAGTCCATAGAATAGGAATATGAAGAGTCATAGGTAGGTGGAAGGCCAAGAGTCACATCTCATTATATATAGGCCTTTGATAGATAAGATGTGTGAGAGAAGGTAGATAGCATAAGGTAGAGGAGTAGTAGATGATATGCTAGATACAATGTAGAGCATGTAAGAAATATGGAGAGTATGAGACCTCCATTTTATATCATTGTACTATTTTTGTGAGCCTTCATTAATGGTAGTTTTATGAGTAGTTACAAAAGTTTCTTATGAGTTTTACATGCTTAGTATATTGCCATTATCATATATTTAATATTGCATGCTCATTTTATATCTTGTGGTTGATTTCTCATTAAGTATCTAGCATCAAAAGCTAATAGTGGTATCAGAGCACAAGGGAGATTGATAGGAGATAGGGAGAGCCACAAGAGAGATTGAGAGGAGATAGGGAGATTTCATTTTTAGAATTTTTAAAGTTATTTTTTGGCTAGAGTCTTTCCATAGGGTTGCAAGAAAACTCGTGAAGACTAGGACTCAACATAGATCTCATTCCACTAGATTGAAGGATAACTAGTGAAGTTTATTGATTTTTAGAGATCTGGAGATTTGCATGTATTTGCTTGCTACTGTCTAAGTTTTTGTTGCAGAAAATTAGTTCTCAGAAGTTGAGAAGCTTCCTACAATGGATAGAGAAGAATTTCATCTTCGATTACTTGAAAGTCTATGTGCTTTCCTCGTGCAGGGATTAGTTCTTTGTTGTAGAAAAAGTAGACATTGAAGATAAAGGAGGTCCAAGAAAAAGGCCCCATTGGAGATTGAATATTGAAGATTAAGGAGACCCAAGAAGGAGGTTCCCATAGAATATTGAAGACTCCAGATTGAAGAAAGAAGAAAGCAACTCTATTGTAGATTGAGAAGGAGGAGACCCAAGAAAGAGGTCCCATTGAAGAACTTCCAGATTTGGAAGATAGAAGATTGAAGATTGAAGATAGAGAAGGACTAAGAAAAGTCCTATTGAATATTTGAGAAGTTGCAGAATTTGAAGACCCAAGAGAAGAGGTCTCAAGAAAACTTGGAAGGAGAAAGAAGAAGAAGGCTAGAGAAGCCCTATTGAAAAGTTGAAGAAGTGGCCATTGGAGGAGATTTGAAGAAAGCTCAAGGTAGAATATTGCAAGAAGGAGAAGCTCCTGAAAAGAAGAATTTGGGACAATTATCACCATCCAACAACAAGCCCAAAAGGAAGAAGGATTTGGCAAGAAGTTTGCCAAACTTTGGAAAGGATTTTTGAAGATCTCAAGACATTCAGATTCTTGAGGAAGAGACCAACAAAGAGGTCAGATTTGAAGTGAGAGCTAAGGAGGAGAAAGAAGATAGAAGAGGCCACCAATTTGAAGTTTTTGAAGACAACCATAAAGGATTTGAAGGCTGATTTGCGAAGGAGAAGATTGCTGATTTTTACAGCAGAAGTTGAAGAGTCACATGACAACAAATTGAAGGTGACATATAGCTACGATTTGGAGAATATTTGGGCAGATTTTGAAGTGCCCTTGAACAACCAATTGAAGGAAGGCTTGACAACAAAAGAAGGCAGCAATTTGGAGAAGTTAGGAGAGATTCTTGGATAGCAATATAAGGAGAAGAAATCATATTTTGAAAGCAGCAATTTGAAGAGATTTGAGCTGCAAATTTGAGCAGCATTAAGAGAAGATATTAGAGCTGCATTTTGGAGAATTTTGGGACAGATTTGAACAACAAAACAAAGGAGGAATTGGCTGCATTTGAAGCTGCAAAAATTGCAGAGTTTTGGACAGCAAGAGGGCAGCATTTGGACAACACTAATAGGTGCAAATTTCAGAGTTCGAGAGAATGAATTTGGAGGAGAATTGAAGCCACAAAAATCAGATTTTAGGGCAGCATTAGAAGGAGAAAAGAGAGCTGCATTTTTGGAGAAATTTAGGGCAGATTTGAGAGAGCTTTGGACAACAAAGCAAAGAAGGATTTGGCAGCATTTGAAGAAGGATAATTTCTGCAAATTATAAAGACATTTGGACAGCATAGAAGCTGATTTTTAAACAACATTGAAAGCTGCAAAATTGATAAGTTTGAGGCAGCAATTAAGTAGAAAGGAGAGCTGTAAATTTTACAATTTTGGGGCAGAAAAAAGGTGAATCAAATCACCAAGAATATTAGCTACAAAAGGAGGCCAAAAAGGTATGCCACATTGGTGCTACAAAATTTTATTATTTAAGCATTAAAATCAGTTTACTTTAAAGTTATAAGAGCACCATATTAGAGCTATTAAAATCTGCAAAAGAAAGAGTCTTCAAGCCAATGAAGGAGGCAATATTATTATCTAAGGAAAGGTTGAATAAGTGCTCAAAGATAGCGTGCTCAAGGTGTCTAAAGACACCAAGTAAAGGCACCAAAACTTGAAGAAGGTAACGTTCACATTGGATTAAAATCTGCAGCAAAAAGAAGAAGTTAGAGGACAGAGCCAAAGCAAGGATTAAGGTGCAAGTTTTTGGGAGATAAATAAATTAAAAAGAAAATATTTTACCCAAGTTAAGAAGCTTGGATATCTGGCCGAACAACATTGAGAAGCTATCGAGAAAAGGGGTGGAAAAGCCACCAAGGAAGAGTTATTGAAGTGCCACCAAAGGAGGAGCCACCACCATAGAAGAGGAGCAACCATTGATGGAGAAGAGCCACCACCAAGCGTTAGAAACAAAGAAGCACCAACAAGCATTGGAGAGTTACAAAGTACGTTGGAGGAAAGAAGAGTTGGAAGTTACAACTATCAAGTAGCAAAAGATATTGTGAGCATTAAGGAAGGGCAAGCAAGTTTGAGCACCAAAGAAAGCTAGGACGTTACAGAATCAAATGCAAGTGTTGAGAGGAGTGTAGCCACCATTTGTCACTTTGGTTAAGAACTTGAAAGAACTTGGATGCCACTTTGCGTAGAGGAAAGGGAGCGCCAACAACCATTGAGGGAAATAAAATGCTTCAAACCAGCTATGAGCACTCTTTGAGGAAGGAAGACACTTGTCAAAGGTAATGACCATATTGTCATAACATCACCAAACTAGGTAGAAGTAATGTAGCAAGAAGAAAACACCTAAATAAGACGTTGAGTGCCATGTGGCACATGAGAAGAGGAATATTGATAGGTTGGAGGAGCCCAAATGATCTTCAGCATGCATATTAAGCACATTCAATGATTAGAGAATGTATAACAAGCACTAGGAGGACAATCAAAGTCCAAAAGAGAGTGCCATACACAAGGAAGAACATTAAATGTAGTGAAAATACATCATCTAGCATTGAAGACTGAAAGGTGGACAACACCTAAAATAGCGTGCAAGTTGCAGTCATAGGAGAAGCAGACTGAATACGTAGCACTCCATTTTCAAGAAGGTACAAAATATTTAAATCAATTTGCATTTCATAAAGGTCAAGGAGGTATAAGGTATATCAATACTAAGGTTAAGCTTAGTTAATCTATTATGCTTAAGATTAATTAAATGAATGGAGATATAAGGAAGTGAATTGATGAATTACAACCTTAGATGATTTATTGAATGATTTGAAAGACTTTTGAAGTAAGGAGGATTTAATTTGAAAGCTTTTTGAAATTGCTTTATTTGAAATTCAAGCATAGAAATATTTGCAAATAATTTGACTTGGAGGAATAAGGTTTTCTACATCAAAATTGAAATATTAAATTTGCAAATATCTTTGTTTTTCTAAATTTCTAATTAGGGAGTTATAAGGAATTCATCACCAACATAGATTCTTGAAATTTAGAAACTATATTATTGAAAATTGAAAGACATAGGAAGCACAACATAGAGTTGTTAGAAAGTTGGAAAACTACATTGGAATTAGTCTCTTATTCAAATTGAAGGGACATAAGGAATCCAACTTAAAGTTCTTGAAGATAGAAAATTTTATCAATTGAAATTGCATCAAAAATTATCTTTAGCTTTCTATTCATAAATAAGATGAAATAAAGTACTTGTCTTGAAGTTGAACATTAGGGAGACAAAAGGGATTCAACTCAAAGGAAAACTTAGAAAGCTAAGTATTTTACCAAAGCTATTTTACATTCAAAATACTAGGTATTTGATCCTACAAAATTTGAGAATTGAAAAGATATTATCAAATTTGATCATATACTCAAAACTAGGGAGTCATAAGGTAGTCAACCTCAACAATTTTGAAAGATAAAAGATTCTATCAAAAACTATTCTCAATATATAATACTAAGGAGCTAAAAGGAATGTCTACTTCAAATACTTCAATGGATAATGATATGGAAAACATAATTAGAAAGGAAAGGGCAAATATCATAAAAATTAGAATCAAGAATTTACCTACAAAGACTAAAGGAATTTTAGATATTACTTCAAAATTGATCTATAGTGAAGACATAGAAGAAAACTTTAAAACTTTGGAATATTATCTACATGCTAGAATCATTGAATCAATTGATAATGGAAAATATGTTATTCTAATTCCTTTATACATTGGTATCATATTATATATGACATTACTTACATTCAAATATTACAAAGAAAAAAAAATGGAGAAAACCAAAAATCCTTCTTAGAGAAGACATTTCACTCTTCATGCAATATTGATGCTTCAAGTTCTTCTAACTCAATATCTTATCATGATGCTTTAAGTGATTGTTTAAAATATTGTATACTAAAGAAGACTTGTGATAAGAAGGACAAAGGCAAAGAGAAAATATTTTTTCAAGAATATGATGATAGCATGAAAGCTCATGAAAGCACAAAGACTGGCCCTAATGATGAAGATAAGAAAGAAGAGAAGGAACCTAACCAAGGAGGCATACAATGCAAAGTGAATTGAAGGAACAGGATGAAGATCCATATTGAAGACTAAAGTCTTCAATAACCAAATAATGTAATACAGGGGGTGTTGGAATATATTATATTATTTGGTACATGCTAATGTACCACCTTGGGTACATATTTAGATTAGGAGTGTGTCTTAGATTAGGGTTTGAGTATTTACTTTATGCAATGTAATAAATGCACAAGTATTGTTAGAATGTGCAAAGTACTTGATGATGTAAATGTGCATGTTGTCCATGTGTACATGAGTCCATAGAATAGGAAGATGAAGAGTCATAGGTAGGTGGAAGGCCAAGAGTCACATCTCATTATATATAGGCCTTTGATAGATAAGATGTGTGAGAGAAGGTAGATAGCATAAGGTAGAGGAATAGTAGATGATATGCTAGATACAATGTAGAGCATGTAAGAAATATGGAGAGTATGAGACCTCCATTTTATATCATTGTACTATTTTTATGAGCCTTCATTAATGGCAGTTTTATGAGTAGTTACAAAAATTTCTTATGAGTTTTACATGCTTAGTATATTGCCATTATCATATATTTAATATTGCATGCTCATTTTATATCTTGTGGTTGATTTCTTATTAAGTATCAAGCATCAAAAGCTAACATTTAAGATCAAGAAATATGACCAAGTCACCAACTCAATATGTATGGGTAGAACCCTTTTTCACCATATTAGACACCACCTACCACCTTAATGGGTGATGCAATATTTACAACACACAAAAAGGTTTCTTATGAACATAAGAAGTTAAGACAACATAAACCATCACTACTTAGGCTTTGACACATATTTTATTAATAATTTAATACCAATCAACCTTTACCTAGTTTGTTTTCTCTTATTGAATTGATTGTAAATTAATATTGTATGCTTTACTTTACAATAGTAATTTATAGATAATTTTATAGATATATGTCAAAGATAGAGATGAGGTTTCACATTCTATAATAGATAACACACCTACTTAGCCTATGATAATTATCTTTCATAGACTAGAAGAATTTAATGATTGGGATTTGAACTATATGTTCTTTCTATTTTGCATAGCTTTAAGATTCATCTCATGGTAAATATTTATAGAAAATCAAGACTTATCAATTGATATACATCCTCAAAAATAACCATAAGATGATATATTACTCAATTTGATATTATTGTAGTGAAGTCATCTATTAATAAATATGCATATTATTTTATTCATAATTATTTAACCATGAATCCTTAACTTTGAAAACATATAGAAAATATATAGATTATGTATATCTTAAAATAAACTAATTCAAAGGATAAGAAGAGCAAAGGACTTATATATCTTAGCACTAATGAGGAGGCAGTGTAATAATATTGCATGGAATCCATAAAACTTGATACAAACGTGTTGGAAACACAAGAAGAATAGATCCCCTATATAGCTTGAGATTAAGAAATATAAAGTTATTGATGCAAGTCCCCATTTTTGTTACAAATATTAGGTGTGCAAATAATACAAGTTCATCAACACGATATCCTACAAGTTCATTAGAAAGAGAGACATCAGCAAGTCCATTTGTGGTTGTGGATTTACTTGGTACAAAAGGGGTTATCAATATATAGGAGGTTGCTTGCTCCTTAAAGGCCACCTAAGTAGGTTTCTTGCTATAGGTGACACACAACTATAGGTGAGGTATATGCCATTGAAATTTTGTTAAGAAAATAAAACCTTATAATAATATACAATTTGTTCCATTACTAAACACCAAATAAATAATATAACATTTTCTTTTCTTTAACTGATATAATCTTGCTCGCAAGATGTAGTGATGATGCATGTGGATCATAATTTTTTTAATATGAATGTGTATATGCACAAGTAGCACTTATACAAAAAGAAATAAATATAAATAATTTCTTTTAATGTTCACCAATGACCTAAATTAGTGAGGTCAAAATATACATTTGATTATAATAATCCATACAAAGCCAAAATTTTGCTTGAAATATTTACAAAGTACACACGTAGATACTCTATCCTAATGTAGTGGCTGCCTATATATATATGTAAAATGTCATCATGTTGAATACTTACAAATAAAGGTTAGCATAGATATAATACAAGCCTAATACAATCAAAACACAATGGAGGCTCAATCATATGTGCATATTAGGGAGTGGTGAAAGGATATAAGCATAAAATTTAATAATTTATATTTTAATGTCATTCAAATGAATATATATAGAAAAGAAGAAATATTCTTTAAGCACCAATATAAAATTTAATGAGATCTATAAATAATTAATCCAACATGACTATAAAAATGAAATTGTTGCTATAATGATAATGTAATTATATAATAGACTTCTTGATATGGAAGTGAATATAAAACACATTATTATTTTGTAAGAGTTGTTAGTATGGCCACTGTAATAATATAACTAAAAATCATAATCAAATTTTCTCAAATAAACCTCTAGGTTATATATGAATGGAATCAATGAACATGTAATTATTTCACATAAGCTCATAGAAATTAAATTTTCTTTCATACCATTTAGCCTTCTACTTATATGTAACCCTATGCCAATGTAAAAGGCCCATGTACATCACATGCAACAGGAATTCAACCTTAACCCTTTATCATCATTCCAAAACCAACCTTAATTTTTTATCCATTTATACTTAACCTGGAATTCAAATTTTACCCTTTATCATCATTCAAAGACTATCCTTAATTTTTTATCCATTTATACTTAACCTAAATTTAGGAAACACTCTACAACTATGTCATTAGAAGCATGATAGTAAAAACCAGCCATATTTATATATGCAAGAGAAATAATGCAAGACAAAGATGGCTATTTTTGGTGTGTATAAACAATTTTCCAAAAATAAAAATAATTCCTAGAGAAACAAATAGTTTCTGTTAGCCAACATCCTTATTAGAAAAGAAAAAAAACAATTTATAATTTACAAAAAGGTAAATTATATATATATATATATATATATATATATAAAGATAAAGAGAGAGATGTGCTAAATAATATCATTTGTCAAAGTGATATTGAATATTGTTGTTTGAATGGTAATTTTTTTTATATAACAAATTTAGATCATGGGAGGAATTAAGATGGACCATTTCATTTAATTGCAAAAAAATGTACATTAAAATGAACCATATTATTGGTCGATTTGAGATACTTGAGAGTGACAACAAATAGATAGTTGAAGTTGTCATTACACAATTTTTCTATTAATTTGTAATAACCATATAAAATATGACCTTATAGGCTATGTTAAAAATATAATTCCAAACATTGTTGTATGCACTGAACTATGTGGACTAGATGGAGATTACTACATTTGACTTTGATTATTCAAAGACATGGTGTTCTGAAGAGTAGAAATACTTTGAACACAATGGTTTGAATTGATTTTTTATTGTTTCATATATAATATAGCATTAATTAAATCAATTTATCAATGATTTGGACTAAGTGCTCCTTTTAAATTACTTTTTGATCAAAATATAATAAAGAGATAATGTACATTTTTTTTGGAGGCAACAATGAATTTATATATTATCATAATAACATATTATTTATCTTTATTTTTTGTGATTTTTTAATTTTTTTGGAAAATATTGAAGAATTTTTTTCTTATTATCAAGATAGTTATGTGTAATACTTTTTGCACATTAAAGATAATCTAAAACCAAACATTCAATTAAAAAACCCTTTTAAACTAATTATTATATAAAGACAAGATAAAAAAATTTGATATTTATTACCAAAAGAACACCATCAAAATTTTCAAAATTATAATGATATATGATTTCAAAATTAAGAATAAGTCATACAAGAATTACACATAAAAGAAGCATGATGTAGCAAGAATGTCACTAAGCTCTCTTTATCAAAAAATGATATAAAATTGAAGGAGACTCAAGGTGTATTGGGATCAAAGTAATATAATAGATATTCTACAATAATGAGATCAAATACATATAATAGATATTCTACAATAATGAGATCAAAGAAATATAATAGATATTCTACAATAAATTTTAGGATGAACGACATTCAATAAGAGAATATCCCATGAATCTGAAAAAAACTTTACAAGTTTACATGACATTGAAAGAGAGTATTCTAAAAAGAGGATTCATTGGTACTATGTTTTGGAATGAAAATAAAAGTAATGGGAGACATCAAATTAAGTATGATAATTGGGGTAAACCCATTGTGCAATGCCAAAAATATTAACTGTGGAAGCACTTTGCATGAAAAATTATATCTACCACAAAAGGTCTTGTAAATGTTTTATGAGCATAAGACCATGATATCTTAGTGCATAACCTAATCACCTAGGATAAGTATAATATTTTCTAGGTAAATAGGAATTTTGGACTTACCTGTACACATGTTTCATAAGTCAAAATTCACCACCTAGAGGAAGTTAGTCATCTTCCATACCACTGCCCTTATTGTTTGACCCCTATACTTTGCCATGTATATCATGGATGACATTATGTGATCCCCATCTCTACTATTTGGTCCATAGAAGGTATTTTTCAAGTTTTAACCTTTCTCGTCTAGGATATGGAATATAATGTTTAAGCCCAAGTTCTTACTATTTAGGAAATATGAGATGTTTAATCGTTAGTATGAGAATGCATGTCATCAAAATGTAAATCCTCATAATGCAAATATAAGACTTTATTGTCTAATTGATTACTACCATAATTGAAGGTTTTGTCAAAAATATTTGATGAGTATGCCACCTAATTAGAGAGGAAAATCATGTAAGACAAGACACATATTATTTAAGACAAGAAAATTATCATCTAGCATATAAAATTTTCCATATAGGATAGGGTGCATGTTGCTTGAGATATGAAGGTGATCATTTGAATACAATCCCTTATCATATAATAAAGAGAAATCCTTGTTGCATAAAAAGAAAAAAATATAAGTGAATTTGCTCTTATTTTGTGTTAGGGTTCGTTTATTTTTCTTGGTCGATTCTTTGTAGTTTTATATGGCTTCCAACCTTAGCAGGCTAGGCATTAGCTCTGAAATTATGGGAGATAATTTAAGTGAAAATCACACCCATAAAGCATCCTAGGAAATTCATCCTAAAGGTGGTCCATGACATAATGTCTCATTCTCTAATGTAGTTTTACCTCTACCAAATTTGATAATGCTTGCAAATGGATGGAATCATTTACCCTAGTTGGGTAATTTGTGGGGTTTATTCTCAATGAATAAATTTTATAGGTTTGGATCAACTCAACTTGGGTCTCTCATGACATCAATATTGAGTTGATCCAAAACCTCACGAAGGGTTTTTCTTTTTTCTTTTGTTTATTCTTCTCATGCAAAGGTAATTTATGAGCATGAACCATGGTCCATGTAGAGATCTTTGTTAGTTTTTTATCCATGGACCCATGATTTTTTTGTGTTTGAGGAAAGAATTTATAAGGTCCTAGTTTGGGTTGAGGTACCCAATCTTCCACTCTCTCTTTGGATTTTCTTGTGTTGTATTGCAAAAACCTTAGGGTGTGTCATACTGGTATAATCCAACAAGTTTTTTCATGCCTTCCCATAGAAGAGGATTATGTCAAGATCAATTTTTATGGAGACCTAAAATATTTCATAAACATATAGTTTGGGGAGACCATTATCTCACAAAGAGTGGTCTATATGAACTTTCTAAATACCTACTTTCAATACTGAGCATCTAATCATAACATAAAATATTGCATGCTTATACCCCATAATAAGCCAAAACTAGCTCCTATGCAAACCACTCTAGTCAACCCCTCAACCCAATTAAGAGGGTTGGACTACTATTGAAGGTCACAAAAATATGTGTAATAGTGTAGCTAAATCTTCACATCCCAAGCCATCTATGAATATGGTAGTTACTTCAGGATCACAACCATCAAAAAAGGTAAAAGAGAAACTAATTGAAGGCCTATAAATAGCAAAGGTGGTGGTCAAGTAAGCCCCTTAGCCTCACCAAAGTTATTCCTCAAGTGTATATACTGTGGTCACAAAAAAAACTACCAGAGAAAGCTCTCCTCCTAGTCTCCTCTTACGATATTTTTTTGCTCTCATAGCCCAAGAAGGGATATAGATATTGGAGATTTTATATCAGAGAAGAGGCTTCATCTCTCTAATATTAAATTGGGGAGGTATAGATATGAATCTAAGGAAACCATTAGTTTCAAGGCATTAGAGTTTCTTAATAGTGAGGATATGTCATTAGACTCAATATCTCAATGATTTTTCTCTCATGGAATGTGCGGGATCTCAAAGGTCCCAAATGCAAGTATGTGGTGCACAAAGTTTATCAACATTTCTTTAGTCTTTATTTCTTATGCCTGTAGGAGAAAATTTATAGGGTTTTTATTGGTAATGGTCTATTGGGTTATTTTACCTAAAAGTAATTTTCTTCATAGTGAGCTTGAGAAAGATCAAGGTGGCATTACCACCTTCATCTCCCCTCATTGGTGTCCTCACCTGGTGGCTTATGGATGTGATCTCACCTGTCATGTACTATTGATGATTTTTTATCAGTAACCATGCATTCGAGTAGTTAATATTTATGAATCCAATGATATCGTGGAGGCCCATTTATGGACGTAGCTAGCTGAGTCACTCCTCCACCATGCAACTTATTTATGGTGATTTCAATATTATTGAGTTAGCTATAGATAAGAGTGATAGGAACCCAATGCATTAAATAGTGGGAAAATGGTGGTTTGGTTCCATATGCATAGTAAATTAGGGATTTATGATCCCAATATGGGGCACTCTTGTGTCAACATAGTATGATACACATGGTCCAACTTACATGTTGGTTCTAATGTAATTCTCAAAAGTCTTGACAGGGCATTGTTATTTGGTCAGCCAATATTTACTTTTGCCAATCATTTCTTACTCTTGGTTGAACCAATCTCTAAGGTAGTTATCTCATACCACTCACCCATATGATTTTTTATAGGATATGGATGATCAACTAGGAGTAATAAATTTTATTTTAACACATCACTACTTAGTTGAACATCATTTTTTGCTCACATCCAACATATTTGGAACTTCGACCCTCATCCACTCATGCACAATGGGTGGATTACCCAGTTGAATGATGTGGTGGAGTACACTACTAGCTTACTTCACACCTATGGACACTAGTTGGACTTATTTTGTTGGAGTTAAAAATAAGGGCACTATCTTGGAGTTCCATCGAGCCATGTTGAAGCTAGAAGTTCAAACTTTTCCACTTCATTACAACTTTAGGTGGCCAAGCTTCACTAGAAACAATAGCTCATGGATGCTCATGCCACTTGAGGTACCCAAATCAAGTCCAAATTCCACTAGCTCAATGTTGGGGATAGGGTATCCAAAGAATTTTATCTATTCTAGGAAGAGACCCAACCCAAAAAATAAGATGCATTCATGAAGGCAACACATTTTTATAGAGCTTACTGATATTCTACAGGTTTTTTCCACCATTAATAGAAGGTGTTTCAAGCTCAAGATCCCACTTTGGATCAAGCCCAAGCCCTTCAACAATGTGTTAGAGTGGTTCCTTGCCATATTTTTTCATCCCAATATGTTGGAAATATGAGCAAGATTTGTTGTCATTGATGTCAAGAGTCAGTTTCAGTAATCAGTGCAAGAGAAATATTGCTTCTAGACCTAAGGGAAATAATATTATAATATCTCCCATTATAATATTCAAGGTGATCAGATAAGGTCTACAGGAGAAATAAGAAGGCCCAAGAAAAATAATATTATAATATTTTATTATAATATTAAAGGTCTAATGGTAAGACCTAAAGTAATTAAATTAATTATAATTTTTTTTTTTTAAATTAATTATAATAATTTTATTATTAATTAAATTATAATCTAATTTAATTAACCCTAAGGTTAGGGTTATAAGGGCAAAAATAATGCGTCGACGTCATACATTATCTCCTCCATCGACGTCAACGAATTTAAAGGCATGGGTATAAATACCAAAAGCCTAAGTGGCTTCAAACCATCCACGATCGAATTTAATTAAACTCCCAAGAAAAAGTGTGCGCAATATTTCGGTGAGCAAGAGAAGGAAGAAGTCCTTCGTTTGACTTCTTTTGGCAGGTAGCGAAGGGTCAAAAGGCACAAGGCTCGGAAGCCTTGTCACCACCTAGCCAGGTGGGCTAGCGGTAGTTGGCAACGCTTTAGGAATGCAAGGTGCTGCGTTCGATTCACAGTAGGGAAGGTCGTGAGGTTGTTTTGCATCGAAGATGCCAAAGATTTTTGGCTTTTGGTGCTAGGGAAGAAGATAAAGCATCATGGGTGCTTTTGCCTCCCATGAGTGCTTAGCTCATGTGTCATGGCTAAAGCGCTAGAGGCGCTTCGACTTAGGAGCACTTTGAGAGGTACTAAATTTTTATTATAAATTGGTTTTTGCTCCTAAGGTTGTGTGGTATAGTTTTGAGCTTAGGGAGATATAAGGTTGATGAAATTAAATAATTATTTTTATTTAATTGTTTGGTGGATTGAGTTATTTAGAGTGGAGTTATAAGGTGTAATAAGAGATTTATTTTTATATGTTTTTGGTGAATGCTAATTTCAAGATGGAGTAATAAGGTGTATTTGAGTTTAATTATTTTTGTAATTGTGAAATATTTTGAGGGAGTGTTAGAGTGATATTTTGTCATCTAACCTTTGAAATTGGCAAAGAGAGTAATTGTGATTGAGACAGGTTTTGAGGTCAATTCTTCATCAAACAAAAGGTATGGGCACATCTTCCTTGTGAGTGATTGTTGGATGTTGTGAATGCTAAGTTGGAGTGAAAAGGGTTGTTTGATAAGCATTGTTGAGTTTGATTGTTAAAGGTTTTTTGAGTGAAATTTGATGATAAAAACCTTGTTTGATAAGCATTGTTGGAAATATTGAATGAACCTTCATATGCATGATTAGGGTTTGTGCAAGATCATGAGTATCATTGTTATGTGAAGTTGAGAACTATCTTGAAACTAGGGTTTGTGCAAGATCATGAGTATCATTGTTATGTGATATTGTTTGATAAGCATTGTTGGAAATAATTGAGTGAGTGTTCATATGCTTGGACTAGGGTTTGTAAGCAAGGAGTGTTTCATTGAGTGATTGGTTAAGTGGAGTTGATTGAGCCTAGTCAATTGGAAGTGTTGAAGTGATAGTTCAAGTTCTGTGAAACAAATTGTTCTATATTCTAAATTGATTTGAGAAAGATATTGAAAGTGATTGAGTGTTGTGAGTGTGAAGCATATTGAGTCTCTAACAATTCTCTATATGTTTCTGTGAGATTAAACAAGATTCTGTGTGAAGCTTGTTTAGTGATTGAAGAAGTTTTTTGTGTTAATATTGAGTTGAGTTGAAGTAAGACTTTTGTGGAAGCTTAAATAGTGTTGAGGTAAGTCTTAGGTGAAGACTTGTTGAGAGATTGGACAAGTTCTAGTGAGGACTTGTTGAGTAGATTGAGGTAAGTCTTGGTGAAGACTTGTTGAGAGATTGGACAAGTTCTAGTGAGGACTTGTTGAGCATATTTGAAAGTTTTTGAGAAGACTTGAGAGCAGAGTTGATTGATTGATTTGTTCAAACCTTGGGTTAAGGTTTGGGGTATATCTAGCAGAGTTGATTTGTGATTGAGTCAAGCTTTGTGTTAAGGCTTGAGGATAGATTTGTGTATAGAAGATAGATTTGTGCTAGATTGAAGGACTATGTTTAGTGTATATTTGAGGATAGATATTGAGTATATTTGTGCTAGACCGAAGGACTATGTTTAGTGTAGATTTGAGGATAGATATTGAGTATATTTGTGCTAGATCGAAGGATTGTGTTTAGTGTAGATTTGAGGATAGATATTGAGTAAATTTGTGCTAGATCGAAGGACCATGTTTAGTGCAGATTTGAGATAGAGCTAAGAGTAAGATTTGGAGGTGATAGATTATAGAGGATAATAGTCTCTAGTGGATAGAGGTCCATTAGCTAGGGTAGTGAAGATAGGTCTTCTAAGTGAGGGTAGGAGTCTTCAGTGGATAGAGATCCATAAGCCAGTGTAGTGGAGGTAGTAGTTCTTCTAGAAGATCACCAGCTAGAGTAGAGGAGAAGGAGTTCTCCTATGGATAGAGATCCATGAACTTGATTAGGGGATTGGTGTCTCCTTTGGATAGAGGTCCATAAATATTGTAATAGGGAAAGGTTTCCCAAGAGATTTGTTGAGAAAATTTTAGTGAAATATTTTCTTCGTGGAGTAGCCCACATTGGGTGAACCATGTTAAATTGGTGTCTCTATTGTGTGTGGTGATTTATGCATTGCTTTTATTACTGCTATTGATATTGCCATTGATATATTGCATAATATTGATTGGGAAAGAAAAGTAAAAAGTGGTCTTATATTGTTCACCCCCTCTCAATATAAGCTTGTGTTCTTCAATTGGTATCAGAGTGGGTTCCTTCGAAAGAGTTTAACAGCTTGAAGGAAAATCTTACAAGAACACAGATGGATTCTCAGAGTGGATCCTTAGGGAATTCAGCACCATTGTTTGATGGGAATAATTATACACTATGGAGCACAAGGATGAAGTTTCATCTAATGGCACTTGGAAATGAAATATGGGAAGCAGTTGAAAATGGATACACACCACCAGCAACTCCACCTACAGATAAATATGGTAAGCTTCTACATCATTACAATTCAAAAGCAATGAATGCAATTCAAAAGGGCTTGCATGAAACAGAGTTTATAAAGATTATGCATTGCAAATCAGCAAAGGAAATTTGGGATAAGTTGCAAGGCATATATGAAGGAGATAAAAAGGTCAAAAGGGTAAAGTTGCAAAATTTCAAGAGAGCATTTGAAGACCTAAAAATGAAGGATGAGGAAAACATTGTTGCATATCTACTTCATGTGGATGAGGTTGTTAACTCCATGCAAGGACTTGGGCTTGAAGTTCAAGAACCTGATGTGTGTGATAAGATTCTAAGGTCACTCCCAAAAAGGTTTAGTGAAAATATTTCAGCTATAGAAGAGTCGAAAGATATTGATATTTTGACAAGGGATGAATTACATGGCATTCTCACAGCATTTGAGATAAGAATAAAAGAGGAACCTATTCCCTAGAAAGAAGCAACATTTAAAGCCACTAAGAAGACTAAGGGTAAGAAGTCAGATTCAAGCAATGAGTTATCCAGTGATGAAGAAGCAAATTATGGCAGAAGGAACAAGGACTCAAGAAAGTATAAAGGTACGAAATCAGTTAGATGTTTTAAATGTGGAAAATATGGTCACTATGCATCTGATTGTCCAGAAGCTAGAAATAGCAGTGGTGATGAGAAACAGGATCATAAGAATAGGGATGCAAGAAAGCACAGGTACCAAAAGAAAAATAGGGATGGACAAGGTACACAAGGAAAGAAGTTCTTCCAAAGGCATAAGAAGAGTTTCTATGCAGACAAGGTAGGTAAGAGCTCAAGTGATAGTGATGATAGTTCCTCAGATAATGATAAAGATGAAGTTCTATTTCTGGAAAAAGAAAAATAAGTGGTTAGGAAAAGGTCACCAATAATCCTCAAGTGTTTTAGATGTGGTAACTTTGGTCATCTTGAAGATAGTTGTACAAGGAATGGATTCAGTTTCAGTGATGATGAATATGAAGATACACTTGAAGGACTAGAAGAGAATCTTCTTATGGCAATAGAAGAAGAAGGAAATACTTCTAGTAGAAAAGAGTCAGAAAAGAATGAAGATGTTTTCAAAGGCAAACAAATAGAGGAAGAATCAGAGAAAGGAGAAGTTGATCTTGAGGGTGAGCTTATTCATGCCCTTGATGCATTAAGGGAGGTAAGAAAGCAAAACTCAAAACTCAAGCTTAAATTTCAAGAATGTGATGAAGAGAAAGGAAAGCTTATAGAGGATCTAACTAACTCAATAGCTAAGACAAGGAGATTCAAAGAGAAGTTAGAAGCAAAGGTTTTAGAATGTGAAAGGTTAGAGCATGAGGTAGCTTCACTAAGGAAGGAAGTAAAAGAGTCTAAGGATAAGTTACACAAGTTTGGAAGAAGCTCAAAGAACTTGGATAAGATTATCAAGGTACAAATATCTTCATCAAACAAGACAGGTCTTGGTTTTGAATAGGTACAAAAGAAATAAGGAGAGGAGTCAATCTCAAGTTCTGAAGAAGAAGAAACTTTAGAAGAAGAGAGTGTAAGAGAGAGTGAGACTTCTGAGGATGAGTTGGACAATAGAAAGTTCAACAAGGAAAGGAACAATGCACAAATGAGGAACATATGGAATAAGAAGCAACATAGGGTAGAAGAGACTAAGAGACCAATGAGGTCAAGGCAAGGTAGTTTCAATGGATGATGCTTCTCATGTCATAGGTTTGGGCACAAAGCTACATAGTGCAGGACACATGGAAAATAGGAATATGGAAGTTTCAGAAATAGGTAACTTTTTCAAGGGTATTGCTACTCTTGTAATCAGTTTGGTCACAAGGCAGTGAATTGCAGGGTTCATGATAGGAATAGATATGGCTTCACCAGGAGAAATCCCAAGACATTTGCACCTCCAAGGAATAACAACATTAAGTGTTATAAGTGCAATAATGATGGACATACAACAAAGTGGTGTAGAGCAAAAATTCCAGAGACAAGCAGGAACATGAATAGTCAGAGGAATCAAAAGGATCAGATGAGGAGGAAAGTGGACAAAGG
Source organism: Wollemia nobilis (assembly GCA_028583015.1). NCBI lineage: Eukaryota > Viridiplantae > Streptophyta > Pinopsida > Araucariales > Araucariaceae > Wollemia > Wollemia nobilis. Next base: position 1,437,366 of record JAQPPZ010000196.1, on the reverse strand, counting down.
TAAAGATCAGTGCATGCTGGGAGTAGAAATACTCCCACCCCAGAATTAACCACCTCAAGAGGAGGTGGGGGAGGGGCTAAGCTAAGAGTCTCATTCTTAGCCCCGAGCCCCAAAGGTGACCCTTTGCCATTGATGACAAAGGGGGAGAGATTTGAGTTAGGGGGAGAGCATTCAGTCAGGGGGAGCAGTTTCTCAGGGGAGCAAAACAGGAAAAGGTAAAAGGAATGGTAAAAGGAAAATGGGTTGCCATCAATGACAAAGGGGGAGATTGTTGGAAATATGAGCAAGATTTGTTGTCATTGATGTCAAGAGTCAGTTTCAGTGAGCAGTGCAAGAGGAAGGATGTCAAGAGTCAATTTTAGTAATCAGTGCAAGAGAAAGATTGCTTCTAGACCTAAGGGAAATAATATTATAATATCTCCCATTATAATATTCAAGGTGGTCAGATAAGGTCTACAGGAGAAATAAGAAGGCCCAAGAAAAATAATATTATAATATTTTATTATAATATTAAAGGTCTAATGGTAAGACCTAAAGTAATTAAATTAATTATAAATTAATTATAATAATTTCATTATAAATTAATTTATAATTTAATTTGATTAACTTTATAGTTATTAAATTAATTATAATAATTTTATTATTAATTAAATTATAATCTAATTTAATTAACCCTAAGGTTAGGGTTATAAGGGCAAAAATAATGCGTCGACGTCATACATTATCTCCTCCATCGACGTCAATGAATTTCAAGGCATGGGTATAAATACCAAAAGCCTAAGTGGCTTCAAACCATCCACGATCGAATTAATTAAACTCCCAAGAAAATCATGTGTGCAATATTTGAGAGCAAGAGAAGGAAGAAGTCCTTCGTTTGACTTCTTTGGTAGGTAGTGAAGGGTGAAAAGGCACAAGGCTCGAAGCCTTGTCACCACCTAGCTAGGTGGGCTAGCGATAGTTGGCAGCGCTTTAGGAATGCAAGGTGCTATGTTCGATTCACAGCAAGGAAGGTCGTGAGGTTGTTTTGTGCATCGAAGATGCCAAAGCTTTTTGGCTTTTGGCACCTAGGAAGAAGACAAAGCATCATGGGTACTTTTGCCTCCCACGTGAGTGCTTAGCTCACGCGGCTTGGCAGCCATGGCTAAAGCGTTGGAGGCACTTTGACTTGGGATCGAATCCCATCGGAGCACTTTGAGAGGTACTAAATTTTTTATTATAAATTGGTTTTTGCTCCTAAGGTTGTATGGTGTATTTTTGAGCTTAGGGAGATATAAGGTTGATGAAATTAAATAATTATTTTTATTTAATTGTTTGGTGGATTGAGTTATTTAGAGTGGAGTTATAAGGTGTAATAAGAGATTTATTTTTATATGTTTTTGGTGAATGCTAATTTCAAAATGGAGTAATAAGGTGTATTTGAGTTTAATTATTTTTGTAATTGTGAAATATTTTGAGGGAGTGTTAGAGTGATATTTTGTCATCTAACCTTTGAAATTGGCAAAGAGAGTAATTGTGATTGAGACAGGTTTTGAGGTCAATTCTTCATCAAACAAAAGGTATGGGCACATCTTCCTTGTGAGTGATTGTTGGATGTTGTGAATGCTAAGTTGGAGTGAAAAGGGTTGTTTGATAAGCATTGTTGAGTTTGATTGTTAAAGGTTTTTCTGAGTGAAATTTGATGATAAAAACCTTGTTTGATAAGCATTGTTGGAAATATTGAATGAACCTTCATATGCATGATTAGGGTTTGTGCAAGATCATGAGTATCATTGTTATGTGAAGTTGAGAACTATCTTGAAACTAGGGTTTGTGCAAGATCATGAGTATCATTGTTATGTGAGATTGTTTGATAAGCATTGTTGGAAATAATTGAGTGAGTGTTCATATGCTTGGACTAGGGTTTGTAAGCAAGGAGTGTTTCATTGAGTGATTGGTTAAGTGGAGTTGATTGAGCCTAGTCAATTGGAAGTGTTGAAGTGATAGTTCAAGTTCTGTGAAACAAATTGTTCTATATTCTAAATTGATTTGAGAAAGAGATTGAAAGTGATTGAGCATTGTTGTGAGTGTGAAACATATTGAGTCTCTAACAATTCTCTATATGTTTCTATGAGATTAAACAAGATTATTGTGTGAAGATTGTTGAGTGATTGAAGAAGTTTTAGTAAGATTGAGTTGAGTTAAGTAAGATTTTGTGGAAGCTTATGAGTAAGTCTTGTGAAGACTTGTTGAGTGATGTTGAGGTAAGTCTTAGGTGAAGACTTGTTGAGATATTGGACAAGTTCTAGTGAGGACTTGTGGATAGATTAGTGTGAGCTTTTGTGGAAAATTTGAGATAAGTCTTTGAGAAGACTTGAGAGTAGAGTTGATTGATTGATTTGTTCAAACCTTGGGTTAAGGTTTGGGGTAGATCTAGTAGAGTTGATTTGTGATTGAGTCAAGCTTTGTGTTAAGGCTTGAGGATAGATTTGAGGAGAGATTTTGATCAAGGACTATGTTTAGTGCAGATTTGAGGATAGATATTGAGTATATTTGTGCTAGATCAAAGGACTATGTTTAGTGTAGATTTGAGGATAGATATTGAGAATATTTGTGCTAGATCGAAGGACTATGTTTAGTGTATATTTGAGGATATATATTGAGTAGATTTGTGCTAGATCGAAGGACTATGTTTAGTGTATATTTGAGATAGAGTTGAGAGCAAGATTTGGAGGTGACAGAGTATAGAGGATAATAGTCTCTAGTGGATAGAGGTCCATTAGCTAGGGTAGTGAAGATAGGTCTTTTGAGTGAGGGTAGGAGTCTTCAGTGGATAGAGATCCATAAGCCAGTGTAGTGGAGGCAGCAGTTCTTCTAGAAGATCACCAACTAGAGCAGAGGGAGAAGGGGTTCTCCTGTGGATAGAGATCCATGAACTTGATTAGGGGATTGGTGTCTCCTTTGGATAGAGGTCCATAAACATTGTAATAGGGAAAGGTTTCCCAAGAGATTTGTTGAGAAAATTTTAGTGAAATATTTTCTCCGTGGAGTAGCCCACATTGGGTGAACCACGTTAAATTGGTGTCTCTATTGTGTGTGGTGATTTGTGCATTGCTTTGATTACTGTTGTTGATATTGCCATTGATATATTGCATAATATTGATTGGGAAAGTGTTTGTCAAATATCTGCCTAATCAATAAATACTACGTTTATGCACCCTAGATACGGACAACATTGAAATGTCAGAGGAAAGAGATGTCCTCCATGCTAATCTCTAGAGAGGGCTAGTTCCCGAACTAATTCTAAAACTGGTTGAATACTAGATATGAAGGAAAGAAATTGCAAATTGCAGAAAGAAATGGTAAATATGGCCACAGGCCAAAGTGCAGGTTTTAGGTTAGACTAAAAGTAGGAAAACACTCAAGCACAAAACAACATCAAATAGAAGGAAAGATAACAGAATAAACTTGCAATCTTGCAATAATAACTTTTAAATCAACACCTCGGTACTCACTCTTCCACTGGCAACATTTAAATCCAAATATAGAATTTAAACTAGATAGCAAATAAAAAGAGCGAATGTTAAAGGAAGTGTACTACACAGAAATAAATTATATGCAAAATCACTTATCAATTCAGAAGCCTGATGTCTTTCATTAATGTAGATAACTTAGAGAGAATTCTTGCAAAGTGTCTAACCTCTTCTTTTACAACAAGATTTGCCTAGTATTTATAGAGTTTTCCATCTCTTTCATTTAATACATGTGAGAGAAGAATGTTTTGGGATCAAAGACAACAACCAAAAAAATCTCCTCGATTTCTTGGAAAATTTGTGCACTTGAGAAACAAATTCCAGAAAATCTAAAATTTGGACATAGATGCGCATGATAGGAGAAATCATTAAATTATTTAAACAACTTTGATACATTGGAAATCATGAAAACTTATTTCTCCTTGCCTTTGTCCTTGCGATTCACAAAACAAAGTTATTGAGGGCACCCTTCATTAAATACATGCAATTCAATATTTGACCATTTTCTTATTCACCTTAAATTCATCTTCGCCATATAAAACGTGCACGTGATCTTCATTAAGCATGTTTACCCCATCGAAATGCGAACGGGACATTCACCCTAAAGGAAGGGCAAACGGGACATTCGCCCCTAGGATGGGTGAACACGATTCTTCATTATTGAAAGGAAGTTCGCCCCTGGGATGGGCGAACGTCATGTTCGCCCCTCGACCAGGGCGCACAATATTTTTTAGGCGTGCGGGAAGAAAAGTATCCCAAGGCACGTTCACCCCAAGAAAGGGTGAACGACATGTTCGCCACTAAGGAAGGGTGAACGTGATTTCATACTTAAACATTTTACCAATACATTTTAAAAATAGGTTCACCCCATGAAAGGGTGAATGAGGCGTTCGCCTCTCCTTAAGGGTGAACATGAATATCCATAAATACATAAATATTTTTTTCAAAGTGTCTTCAATATTTCTCTTTGTTCTTTCTGGAATACAATATATCAGACTTCTACATACTTAATGGAAAGTATATTATCGCTTCTTATAGAAATTAATACAAAATTTTCCCAAAATCCCAATGAAATACAAAATGGCCAACAGAAAGAAAAGTAAAAAGTGGTATTATACTTTTCACCCCCCCTCTCAGTATAATATTGTGTTCTTCACAATAAGCCCTCTATGATAGTCCCCTTTCATAAGAAGAGCTTAAGGTAGCATCTTTTTCTATGGCCAATGATAATGCCCCTAGTTTGATGGGTTCCCCTATGAATTTTTCAAGGCTCTTTGGGATACTGTAGGGCCAAATCTATACCAATTTTACTTAGAAGCTCTAAGGACTAGATATCTTGTCTATTTAATTAATAAAGATAATATTAAGATTATTTACAAAATAGGGGACATTGAATACATTATCAATTGGTGGTCTATTACCTTTCTTAATGTCTCTTACAAGATTATGGCTAAAGCCATGGCTCTTAAGATCAAAAATTTTCTCCCCTTGATTATCTGACTAAAGCAGACTAGGTTTATCAAGAGAAAATACATCTTGGATAACATTATTGTTATCTAGAAAGGAATGGAATAGGCAAGATAATCATAGTAGAATGTCATATTCCTTAAAATAGACTTTGCAAAGGTATATGATAGGATCAAATGGCCCTTCATCTTGGCCATGTTATAGGCCTTAGGATTTAAACCCACCTTTCTCTATTTTGTTCAAATGCTCTTCGTAAATGTGTCTACCTACCTTTCTACTAATGGCCATCAATCCTCACCCTTTGAACTCTATATATCCATTTTCAAGGATTCCCTCTTGCTCTAGATATTTGTGTTTTCTTAAATCAAGGATTTGGATATCTTCTAGCTAACATTATTTCTCACAAGAGAGTGAAAGAGATTTCCCTTCCTAACTCCTCTTAGCAACTAGTCAATGGGAATTTATAGATGACACCTTCTTGACACTCTATAAAGAGGAAAGTAACATTGAAAATATACTATAATGTGTAAACACATTTTCTGAAACCTTAGGGTCCAGCCTCTAGTGGCAAAAAATTCAAGGTTACAGACAATATTTTTTGTCCAATCCTACTTGGTTTATCCAATTCAATTGGAAATTAATCCAAAATGGGGATATGTTTGGGTTCTTAGGCATTCCATTTACCTTTTAGTCTTCTACCTCTATGCTATGAAAATTTATTTTAGATAGAGTGGAGCATAAGATTCACAAGTGGCTTTCAAAGCCTCTATTTCTAGCCAATAAACTCTAGGTTTGTTTCAAAATTTTCATTGCCACTCATGTTTAATATTCATCTTGTTGTAACTCTTACAAAGCCTCTTATAAAATTTGGAGAAGCTCTTTCAATATGTTTTGTTGCCTTCCAATGAATTCTAGAGGCTTGGGCCTTCTTGATACCCAAAGGCAAGAAATAGACATTTTTTACAAATGGATCATCAAAGCTATGTAGTGCAATGAAGCCTTATAAATATTGCTCTAGAATTGCATTTCCTTATGCATCTCATATAGAAGAAAATCCTAGAAAGGGCTTGGGTTGCCTTCACTTCTAGTCATGAAATTACTTATTCATATTTAGGGTACCCTTATTGCTAAAAATATTTGGAAGGCTTGGGAGTCTATCAAACCTTAGCTCTAGTGGAGTGGTAGTGGGCTACATACTAGGTTATCTATGAATAGCCATTCACTTTGGTGGTCCTCAGTTATCATGCATCAAGACTAACCTTTAGCCAAGATTCCCTGGGTTAAAGGTCATATTTGATCCTTTTTCCAATCACACTAGAAACTGGCATTCTTGACCTAAAGCCAAATCCTAGTTTAAACTCTATGAGCAAGATAAGGAGACATTTTAGATAGTCTAGAAGGTAGTCCCTTATGATATGCTACACAAAATTAGGGTAAAAAACACATGCCCTTGGTGGAAATATTGGAAGTGGTATCCAAATACTCCTTTCAAAAATTACAAACCCATAAATGAGTATCATTGTATTTTCCCTCACTTTTCCATGATAACATCTCTAGTCCTCTAACAAATATTGGTAGTATAATTTTTTCTCTATTTGGGATGCAACTTTGGAGCCCAAATTGTCTCACTTATCTTGGTGTTCGCTCTTCCAAGGCTTGCCAATTGGGGATTTGTTTCTTCACTTGGGATGAGAAGTTCTAGATGCCCATTTTGTCAATGTGGAGAGGCCATTAAGTATTTATTCTAGTTTTATCCTAGATCCCAAGTAGTCTAGGCTTGGATTCATGACTTATTTCAACCATTTTGTCCAAGACGTTTCTCTTAACATATGGTGCTTATTGGGAATAGGACAAGAATGTATGCAAGCATAGATCAAACCTAACATTTTTTTAGATAAAAAATTCTATGTAGCATCTGGAAGGATCGTAACAATGTTATTTTTTCTAGCCGATCTACTTCCATAAATTTATTTGCTTATGCTAAAGCCATGATTTGCTTCATTATTATGTTGCAAATTCAAGCCTAGGCTAATAAGGTGGTACTTGAAGTTTAGCACTTATAGACTTTGTTAAATCAATGGCTAAATACACCTTATTTAGTGGAAATATTCTTTCCTTATTTGTCTAATCATCGAATTCAACCTCCCTTGAGAGGAAAAAGTAAGGTCATGGTTCTCAAGCTTGACGAACTTGTAGTACCTAGCTCGATAGATGACCAAATATCTAAACATAGTAGAATCACTATCTTGCTTTAATTAAAGGATGGAATTTCATCCTATCCCCTTCCCCTTAGGTGCAAGTATAGCAATGGAACACTTCCACTCAAGACATAGGTTGGGGGACATCTAGTTAGGAGCAAAGTTGGTGCTCCAAGGACTACCCATCTTCTGTTGATTAGGTTACAATGAATTCTATTAAAGACACTCCAAAACAACAACCTTCTAACACATATGTTGGTTTGGAACACATTCTAGAAGATCCAACCACTCAACCTATGTGGGGTAACCTAGAAGACAAGGATCCTCCCTCCTCTACTAGTGTTGTCATTGCTTTGAGTTTTGGGTTTCTTGCAACTATTTTTGTTGCTTTTAAGCTTAGGTCTCTTGTTTTAAGATCTAGAGGTTTCTCTTTAGGTGGAATCTTAGTATGAATTTTCAAGTTGTGTCTTCCTTTCCACCCACATTTTTTTGTGATTAGAGTATTTTTTATTCTTTTAGTAATAAAAATTATTTTTCAACAAAAAAGGAGAAAACACTACTATCTAAGAGAAAATGGTTATTTTTTGATAGGAAATGATTTTTATTTGAATGCACTCTAAAGGTTAGTTATTTTTATATAGAGTATCCATACAAACATTCAAGTGGCCCTTGTAACTATTATAGAGAGAAGTTATTTTGTTGCACTTATTGCCATCCAAAAAGGATTATTACTATCATTTGTGAAAATTATTTATTCCCTATTCCTATCCATAAAATAAGTATGGTAGTCATCTAATTAGGTCATCCATAGTAGGTGTGGGTCATATAATCTAGTCATATGAGGAGATTCAATATACCATCTAGGCCAAAAATGAGATCATCCTATAGTAATAGAATATTTACACAAAACTTAAGATCTATAATCAATCCAAGCAAATGCTATTAAAATGCTATGGATGGGAAAAGTTAGACCATATTATAAAATTATTTATTTGTATCATTGAGGTTTTGAGATATGACCCTTAAATATGAAAGGGATATTATCCCTTGATCCCACCTTATGCCATGATAGGGAGATCATGAATGACACTATCCATTGATCCCATAAGGTGCATTACCCTTTGAATCTCAATATATGTGGTGACTATCACTACTCATTGGTATTGCAATATAGACAGTATCATGAGCCATAATAAGTTATTAGAAAACAATGTCTAAATAGTAAGAAAAATATAGATCTCTTTATTTCAGAAGATTTATGAAATAAGAAGTAAAAAAAAGTGCAACTAGTGTTTAAAAAAATAAGACCAACAATTGTACCTATCTATTGTTTTGAGGCAATTGTCAATAAGGATAGTGATAAGTTTAAAAGAGGGCACAAATATACATATAAAAATTTACACATCAACATTGCATCTATACAATCACATAAATGCATATACCATATAGCCTTCTTAGTAGTTTATCATATGTGTTATCATCATGTCTACAATGACAACATAGAAATATAAGTGTTTATTATATATATAATTTTAATTTATTATATGGTATTTAAATGGGCCAAATCTAAATTACATCATTACCATGTTACCATGGTATTTCAATGAATCGCATAGTGGTGTTATATCATCTGGTAATATTTAAACCTATATCTTCCTATTAGAAGTCCATATTTTTAATCACTCAAGCTAATTCCATTTTATTGTATATATTATTTTTGAGCTATGGATATAGAACCTTATATTATGGTGTGAAAATATCCATATTGCATTGCTTACAACTAAATGGGCAATGTTTGAAATAAATTTTACGTAATTTTTTATGGAGTATCTTAATGTTTTATGTATAGGAGTATTTTGGTTATAGCTAGGAAGTTTCCAACTCCTTATCAATCTTGTGACACCTATGTGTGTGTGTCTATGTAGGTAGATATAGAGTTGTTCATGAAAGTATGGTGTTGATCAAAGGTTCTTAAGGGGAGTATATGTGTTGTATGCTTGACTAGACCATGAAATATTGTATATAAATTGGTTGTGGAAGGTACATGTTATGTTGCTATACCCAAAAATATTATAAATTATTCCCATTACTTATATTTATATAATGGAATTTTGTTGTAATGTGTTGCATTCTATTTCTATAATTAGGTCTATAAAGTTTCCATGGTTTGAGTGTTATGATAAAAATGGTATTATCTACCTAGATTCTAATTGAATATTTATGAAAATGACACTATATTGTTACCTTTAGAAATTATTACAATGAACAAAAAAACTTATTAAGACTTTTAGATACTAAATTAAAGTTGTAATAAGAGAAAATATAGATCAAGAAAAGGTTTGGATTGTTAATATAAAATTTCAACTCTATTTGAATGATTCCATTGTTGGAGTATATTACATTATTTGGTACATGCTAATGTACCACCTTGGGTACATCTTTAGATTAGGAGTGTGTCCTAGATTAGAGTGTGAGTAAATATTTTATGTAATGTAATAATATGCAATAAATGCACAAGTGTCATGTAGTTAAGTGTGCAAGTGTGATGAGTGTAAATGTGCACAAATGTCCTTTATGTAAGAGTGCATATGTGTCCTTATATTATTTAGAGTCAAGAGAAGATTCAAGTTACAAGTTTACATCAAATATAACTTCATATGTGTGCAAGTGATAGCCAAGAGTCACAAGGTATGGAAGAGTCATAGTCATCCAAGAGTCATCCAAGAAAGGCTATATATATGTGTTATAGCCATGAGTTATGGGACATGATTATAGACATGATATTAGATTAGTTGGTTACTAGTGTGACTATTGGGTTCTATTGTAATCTCTTTGAAAATATTTATAACAAAATATAGTGGAATACAAGTTGCATACATTTGAGCAATTAATGTGTGAATTAATATATATTCATCATATTGATTTTCTATTGTATTTTATTCCATTCTTGTAATTAATTTCTATGGTAATCTTAGTAAGTATTGAGCATCAAAATCTAATAGTGGTATCAGAGCCACAAGGGAGTTTGATAGGAGATAGGGAAAATTTTATTACAGGGTTTGAAATTTATTATTTGGCTAGTCTTTCCATAGGATTGCAAAAAAACTCATGAAGACTAGGACTCATCATATATTTATTTCCACTAGATTGAAGAACAACTAGTGAAGTTTATTGATTTTAGATTTTTAAATATTTGGATGTATTTGATTTCTATTATCTAAGATTTTATTGTAGACAATCATTCTTAGAAGTTGAGAAGATTCCTACAATAGATAGAGAAGAATTTCATCTTCAATTGCCTAAAATTTTATGTGCTTTCCTCACACATGAATTATTTTTGGAATTGCAACAAAATGGTATATTTTGAAGATTAAGGAGGTCCAAGAAAGATGCCCCATTGAATATTGAAGATTGAGGAGACCCAAGAGAAGAGGTCCCATGGTAGATTGAATAGAGAATAGAGAAAGAGGCTAGAGAATCCCTATTGAATATTGAGAAAAAGGAGATCCAAGAAAAGAGGTCCCATTAGATATTTGAGAAAGGAGATAGGATATTTGAGAGAGAATATTGAGGAGGCCTAATAAAAATTCCCATAGTGAATTTTGAAGGAGGAAGAAGGAGAATTGAGAAGCCCTATTGAAGAAAGTGTAGAAGTGGCCATTGGAGGAGCTTTGAAAAAGTTTGAGGTAGAATATTGCAAATAGAAGAAACTCCTAAAAAAGAGGTAATCACATCAAAAATTGGGATAATTGTTGTCATCCAACCACAAGCCCAAAATTATTTGTGAAAATGATTCAATGAGGAAGGATTTCTAAAATGATTTGTCAAATTTTAGAGTGTTTTTTGAAGACTTCAAGACATTTATATTATTGAAGAAGAGGCCAACAAAGAGGTCAAATTTGAAGACAGAATTCAGCAAGAGCTAAGGAGGAGAAATAGGATTGAAAGAGGCCACAAGTTGATATTTTTGGAGGTAACCATTAAAGTTTTGAAGGATTATTTTTGAAGGAGTTAAAGGTAGCATATTGGAAAAAATTTGGTGCTGAAAATTTTAGAATTTGAGATAGTATTTGGATAAGAATAATTTCTGCGAGTTTTAGAAAGTTTTGGACAGAAAATTGAATGAGGAATTGGCAGCATCTAGAGCTGCAAAGTACACATATTTTTGACAAAAAAATGGCAACATTTTGGGAAGCGTTACAAGCTACAAATTGCAAAGAGTTTTGGTAGCAATTTGAAGGAGATAGAGCTATTTTTTGGACAACATTCAAAGAAAGAGGAGAGCTGCAAATTTGAAGTTATTGGACAAGGAATTGTGGATAGTAAAAGGTGAGCAAAACTAGCTAGAAAGCAAGCTAGGAAGGAGGCAAAAAATAAGTTTGCAAATTGATATTAAAAGAGGTATTTTGTTAAGGTGTTATAAGTTGATTAATATCAATTTTTTGCAAGTATTACTCCGAGTTAAAAACAACAAGAAAAGAAGCTACAAAATGTAACAAGAAGCACTCAAAAATAGAGTGCATAATATATGTTTTTTTAAGGAGGTTAAGTGCATGTTATTGAAGGAACAATAGCATTTTAAAACATGCACAAGTTTTACAAAGAAAAGTTAGCAAAGTAATTGAAAATGGAGTAAAATCATTAGAAAATAAGCCCTTAAGCCAAGCTACATTAAATCCAAGTTGTGGAGAATCCAAGCTATATCAAAGCCAAGTTGTAGAGAATCCAAGCTACATCAAAGCCAAGTTAGAATCTGCTGAAACAAAATAATAGGAGTGGTAGTCAAAGAAGCCACCAAACATGCAAGGAGGAGCCACCATATGGAAAGTAAAATAGCCACCTAAGTTGAGGATGAACCACCATGAGAGGAGAGGTCATTGGAAGAGCCACCACATTGGATGGAGGATCCATAAAAGTAGCCTATAAACATTGGAGAATAGGTAGCCAAAAGGATATTTGGTAGACATTGAAAAGCCAAACATAAAGGAGCAATCCAAATGTTGAGAATCCAAACATCAAGAAGCCAAGATAGGGTAAGTCAAAGTGTTAAAATAGAAGGCTAAGCATTAGAAAAACCAACTATTACATAGTGGACATTTGATTTATTATTTATGAGGAGCCACATGTAAAATGTAATGCCTAAGAAGCCATAGAATATTTGAATAATACGAGATAAAGGTAAATAATGCTTTTGCCAAGTGTTATGAAGAGCATAGGAAGATTGGAGTGCCAAAGGAACGTTGGTTAAAGAGCAAAAATACTTGTGTACTATTTGGCACTTGGAAAAGAGAGTGCAAATAATTTTTGGAGGGAGTTAAAATATTTTGGAATAATTATTAAATGCATGGGCCAAAAATAGCATAGAATCAATTCATTCAACATCAATTCACTTCAAATTTGAAGTGATCACCTTGTGTAGAGAAGCCCGTTGAAGATTCAATGTTGGATTGACATAGAAAATTGAATATTTCATCGAAATAATCACACACCCAAAATATTGGAGGTAATATTTAAGTTAAGTTTTGATTTTCTAAAGGTTGGAGTTATAAGGGGTGAATAATATTTGATTTTCTTAAGGTTGAATGCAATTAATTTATTTTCACCTTGATTAATTGAATTATTGGAGAAATAAGGTATATAAGTGAAAATAAAAACCCTAGAAACCTTGTTATTGCAATTTGGAAATTTTTGTAGAGATTTAAGAAATTTATTTGAAGATAACTTATTTGATTTTGTAAAGCAATTTAAAATATTTGAAAATAATTCTATATTAGAGAAATAAGGATTTCAACATCAAATTAGGAATACAAAATTTGCAAATATCTTTTACAAAATTTCTATATTTCTAATTGGGGAGCCATAAGGAATTCAACATCAATATAGGATTGTGAAATTTAGAATTTAGAAACAATATATTCAAAATTTGGAGATATAAGGTTTACAACATCATTTTTTGGAAGGTTGAAAATTGAAAAGTGTTCTTAGTCTATCATCCAAAAACCAAGGAGTAATAAGGATGTCTACTTTAGAGAACACATTAAACAATGATATACAGAATATTATCTGAGAAGAAAAGAGAAATATCATAAAACTTGGAATCAAGAATTTAATTAAAAATTCTAAAAATAAAAAAGACTTAGTCTCAAGTTTAATTTACAAAAAAGCATTAGAAGAAAATTTTGAAACATTAGAATACTATCTACATGCAAGAATATTTGAAGCAATTGATAATGATAAATATAGTGTTATGATTCCTTTAAATATTGCTAGTATAATATACATGGCATTACTTACACTTAAACATCGCAAAGAGGAGAATTTGAAACAAAAGGAGTTGATTGAATCCCTTAGAAGAAAGTAAATGTGGATGAATATTTTTTGGAAAAAAGTATTTCATTCTTCATGCAATATTGATGCTTCAAATTCATCTAATTCAGGGTCTTATCATGATGCCTTAAATGAATGCTTAGTAGGTTATGTACTGAAGAAGACTTGTGATATAAAGAACAAAGGTAAAGAGAAAATATTTTTGTAGGAATCTAATGACAATATGATATCACCTAAAAGTATAAAGACTAACATCGATGATGAGATAATCAATAAGAGAATAAACCTGATCAAGGAGGCATATAGTGCAAAGTGATTTAAAAGATAAAGATCATGTTGAAGACTAAAGTTTTCAATAACCAAATAATGTAATATAGGAGGATATTGGAGTATATTACATTATTTGGTACATGCTAATGTACCACCTTGGATTCATATTTATATTAGGAGTGTGTCCTATATTAGAGTATAAGTAGTTATTTTATGTAATGTAATAATGTGCAAGAAATGCACAAGTGTCATGTAGTTAAGTATGAAAGTGTGATGAGTGTAAATGTGCATGTGTCCTTTACGTAAGAGTGAACACGTGTCCTTATATTAGTTAGAGTCAAGTGAAGGATCAAGTTACAAGTGTACATAAAAGACAACTTCATATGTGTGCAAGTGATAGCCAAGAGTCACAAGGTATGGAAGAGTCATAGTCATCCAAGAGTCATCCAAGAAAGGCTATATATATGTGTGTGTGTGTGTGTGTGTGTGTGTGTGTGTGTGTGTTATAGCCATGAGTTATGAGATGCAATTATAGACATGATATTAGATTAGTTGGTTACTAGTGTGACTACTAGGTTCTATTATAACATCTTGAGAGTTTTTGTAATAGAAGATAGTGGAATACAAGCTGCATACATTTGAACAATTAATGTGTGAATTCATCTATACTCATCATATTGATTTGCTCTTGCATTTTATTCTATTCCTATAAATAATTCCTGTGGTAATATTATTAATTATTGAGCATCAAAAGCTAACATCCACAAACTCTTAAATTTTAAATGATGATAGTTAAAATACTACTATGTTTTCTAGATTACTTAGTCAATTTGTAAGTTGTGACTAGTTCCAATATTTTAGGCATCAAAATATAGTTATCATAGGAAATATAACCTTTTATTTTGTATTTTTAGTCCTCCAAATACAAATAATAATTTTAGTAATAATTTAGTCTAAGATCAATATAATATAATTGTAAATCTTAAATATTATTAAAAATTCTAAAAGAATGGGAGAAATTTTAAAGTACAAGCAAAACATTAGGTATTCAAAAATATAATAGCTCTTGATAACATTATAACCAACAAGTTTTCAAAATAGTGATAATATTCTCATTTAGGTAATATTTTGTCTTAGTAAAGTAGCACTAGAATTAGTTTGAAACGCTACAACAATAATGAATAAATTTATCAAATATAAATTTCACAAGTCAAACTTACTAATATCATATAAGTAACAAATTTGTGACATAAATATCTAATAAGGGTGCAATTAAAAAATATTGTATCAAATTAAAATAAAATGATGATCCTATAGAATGAAAATAAATATGGTTAGAATATCAATTATAAGATGCTTCTTCACTTATGTCATTTAAAGGTAAATTCTAAAAAAGTATAAGTAATAATACAAGCATAAATTAGATATGGATGCAACATAATTCTCACAATTTAGGACTTGGAAATTTAACGGTATGTATTTTCCAAACCATATATTGAGAATGCATGTATCTTTAAACAGTAAGTGTTTATGCAATTTGAAAATATAGTTGCAATTAGGTCTAATAACTTGTAATTGCAATTTTAAGGCAAATAACAAGGGTGAGAAATCACAAACAACTGAAAAATCATTAAAAGATAGTAACTACACTACTTATGTTTAAATGTTTGAGATCATCTATAAGGTGTTCAAATGGATTTTATCATATATTATTTGTATTTTACTATTTCTCAATTTAAAAAATTGAGGTGTCAATTTGTCTTCTTATCTAGTTGTACAAATAATCCTAAATAAATAAACTTAATCTAAAGAGTATCTTGAAAGAGAATATCCAAGAAATAGTTTTACCAAATATATGCCAAAGTAGAGGTAGGAAAAAAACTAATCATTGCCTTGATAAAAACTTGAAAAATACTTGTATCTTTTTTTATTGATAGAAACATGGTTTTGAAAGGGTCCTCAAACCTTGTACAACTAGAGAAGATCATCAGAGAGGAGCTTGTAAGAAAAACTCCCAAAAAACACAAGGAGGAAGCCTTGAGTCCATTAAAAAAATAGGGGTGGACTTGGGAACAACCAAAACAAAGAAAAAAAAATGTAACTAACAAAAAAATAGAGGAATATGAAACAAGAAACTTGGAAGCAATAGGAAGGTGAAATACTTAGCACCAGCTATAATAGTGGTGTCCATCAAATATTTAAGGTCCTCATATCCGTACTTGTTCTTATACTCCTCTTCATCCACTCTTATTTTGGGCGATATGTTAGTAAGTCAGAGTGCCCAATTTTGAAGCTTTGATAAGAATGAACGGAAAGGTGGGCACGCAAGAATTAGAGTCAAACCTCAAAATCCCACCTAGATTTTGGATGGAAGACTTGGATTCCAAACCCCCACCCCAGATGGATGGAGGAATGGAATAGTAACATAAGAATTTTTTCTCCTAAATCCTCGTCCCAAGAATGGATAGAACTTTGGGAGGGCAGTAGTCAAATTCCAAGCCAGACTATCTATCTATGGGGCAGAGAATTGGGAAGGTGATCAAACAGTAACTTAGATCATTATTTAGGAAGCTCAAAAGATCCTTAGAAATAAGCATTAATGATATTGACTACCCCATACTTCTGGTTGATGGGCGCGAAGGAAATAGTTTGAAATGCATGACTTTAGAGGTAATCAATTCAGGGATTTCTCACGACATGAAGGGGCAGGGTAAATTTATCATCCAAAAATAGTGTTGGAATAATTGAAGGCTTGGATTGATGTAGAATCACCTGATCCCCTCTAAAAAACTACCATTCCTCTTGGAAAAAAGCCACAATAGATCTTCTAACCATTCTAGAAATATTATTTCTGTTGAATGCCATTTATGCTTGAGTTTGAATTTATTTTAAAAACTTCTATAACAAGTGGAATGCTTTCCATTCCAAAGGATAGCTCTGCTACCTTTAAAATTCATATGTAATTCTTCTTTGCCTTGTAAATAATAGTATATCACTATTTGATCTCTCAATATGTCTTCGCTTCTTTCTTTTGCGTAATTTTGGATGTTTATTTTTTCTATGGTCATCTGAGCTTGTTCACTTAATTTTGTTATCTATATTTTGTGGGTCTAGTTGGGTGGTTCTAGAATTTACATCCATCCCTAGGCATCAGGTTTTATGTTTATTAAAGTCGATTGGGCGGGAGCGCTCTAATTTTGCTACCTAAATTTCATGCACCCTCTTGTTGGTTCTAAAATTTGCCCTTACTCGTTACACTAAAATGAGAAGCAAGGACGAGGTGATATGATCTATTATGTGGTCTACTACTATTTTCATTGGTGATGTTGATCGTCTTTATCTTGATGCGACCATATCCCATCTTGTTAATTCTGGCTATAGCCTCCCTTTGCTTTATTTCTTGTTTTCCTTTTCTCTTTCTCCTTTTGCGGTGTAGGTAGTTGAAACCAAATGAGTCGACCTTATCTGAATATCAAATATCCCTACCTCTCCTAGGCTAGGTGGCCATTCAATGTTGGTCAAGGATAGCTGGGCATGCTCCCACTCATCCAATGATGGTTTTTGCACCAACAATTTTTGGTGACTCTACTAGGGAACTCATTGAGTTTTTGTGTTGAAGGAAAATAAAGTTTGGTGACACTCTGGTTTGCTCATATATTTGCAAATCACATGGTGACTCTGATTTGTGCAATATTTCCATATCATAAGATTATTTGCCTCTTTAAGCTAAAATATTTTCATTTCTTGAAGGACCCAAGGTTTGATTAGCAACCCTAACCTTGCTGGAGGTGAAAGTATGCTCATCTAGCAACTCCAACTTGGTGGCATAATCTAAAGGCTCTAAGGGACTAGTAATTTAATGGCCCATCCAAAATATACTAGCTAGAATGATGTGAACTCCCTAAATATTTCAAGCTCGCAAGATATTCCTAAGGTTATGCTTAAAATGCTCCCTAGATATGAAGGTATTGATGGCATGGCATATGAATACTATCAATATGTAGCATCCCTCTCCTTGATTCATGGTATTACTTCTAAAAATATGATGCTCAAGCTCCTTGATTTTTCTTTAAAAGGAAGAGCATTATTATGGTTCAAAACTTTGGAGCATGGAAGCATTAGCAAATGGGTTGATCTCATAGAAGCACTCATTGATGCATTCGATGCTTCTGCAGATCCCTTCCTCCTACTCATGCAACTTACATTCATCAAGTGGGCCTATAATGAAGCCATGGTTGACTTCAATGTTTGCTTTACCAGGACCTAGAGGAGGATCCCTTATGAAGCTAGGCCATTTGCTACCCAAGCATACATATACTATGTTTGTGCCTTCGAACCTAACATAGGCCTTCTATTGCAATAATTACAAGAGAAATTTTTCTTAGGTTTTTAAGGAAGCATCCTGTGCAAAAAGGATGTTGAACCAAGTAGGAAATATCTTTGATAGGAGTCCACGCTAGCCTCTTCTATCCATCACATCCTCTATTAAAAATCTTGGGATCATAGATCATTCCTTCCCTACATATCCCAATATGCAGAAAGAAGGTAGGACATTGGAAGGAAGTTAGTACCCTAAATAATTTAATAGGAACAACTATCCACTTCCTAAGAAAATATCATGGCATGATATTCCTTGCAGGATAAAATGGTTGAGCAACAAATTCCCCTTGAACAGAAAGAATGTAATAATGCAATAGTGTCAGCCCTCTAGAAAGAATCATCCCTTAGCCAGGAAGAGATGGAGTTTACCCACCAACTCAAAAGTAAATATGGGTTTAAATTAAGCAAGATGGCAGTAGAGAAATCATGTCCTGGTGAATTCTATTGTAGCTATCCCCAAATCCTAAAACAACCAAAATATGAGGGGATTGATATTCGTACAAAAAGGGATGAAATATGGATAACATTGCAAGTTGACCCATATGAAGTGTGATTCTGGTACCCACTTCCAAAAAATATGACATCCCAAGGATGGGCTAAATTAGTAAAAATAACCTCTGTATGAGTGGTCTACATTTAGTGCATAGAGTTGCTAAATCCAAGAATAGCATCTGGATGATAAGGCCAAATTGAGCACAAGGAAAAACTCACATTTTATGTTATTTGGTCTAGACATTGCAGGTTCACCGGATAAGTGGTAGAGAATTCCTATGATGCGGTGTACCAGTAGCACTACAATTTTATGTAAATAAACCGATAAATAAATAAAGGGTGCAAATTGTATAAGACCACATAGTTGTTAACATCACCATAGGAGTTTTTTCTTTGTACTTCTTCCCTTTTTTATCTTAAGACTTTGTAGCCAAATGGAAAACTCTCCTAAAAAATCTCAAGCTGATGTAGCAGGTTCACCTTGGCTCGTATAGAAAATATATATATCAAGCTAAATATTTCAAAGCCAATACAGAACCCAACAAACATTGCTCTATCAAATGCCTTGTGGGTACCTAAGATAATTCATTCCAAGAGTGTGATCAAAGGTTCCAATATGTGTTCTAATGATCTAAGAAGATTCTTGTTGAATTGCATAGGAAAGAATGCTATGTTAGCATACATAAATATCTCTAGCATTTTGTCTATTCTTGAAAGTACCTCAAGCCACAAAGGAGTATATTAATGGAGGTGTATTTTGAGAGGTTATCTCCAAGGCTACTTTCTCTTTTGTTTCCTTATTTCCCTATTTATCTCTCTCTCCCATCCTCCTTGTGTGGTGGCCACTACTAGCCATATTGGGTAGTAGCTCTTTCTTCTTTCCTCCTAGTTCTTATTTCCATTTTCTCAATTATTTTTCTTCTCTTCTTATGTCTTATTTTTGCTCTTGTTCTCCATTGTATACTACATTTTCATGTCCTCCCTCTTCCCCTCTTTTCATATGGTAACCACCCCTTGGCTACCCTTGTTCCTAGTTTATTCTTTCTATCCTAATCTTCATTCCTCTTTTTTTTCTCTTTTGTTGTTCTACTTTCTCAAGGAAAAAAGCTATCTGTATTTCTATTTCCAACAAGTGGAAATCCCTTATGAGTCACCAAGAGTATGGATGAATTTTTGTGCCCCTTCACCCACTCTTCTTTTGGGCAAGATGTTAGTAAGTCAGAGTGCCCAATTTTGAAGCATTGAGAAGAACAGATATAAAGGTGGGCAGGCAAGCATTGGAGTCAAACCTTAAATTGTTGCCTAGCTTCTAGATGGAATACTTGGATCACAAACCCCACCCTAGATAAACAAAGGAATGGGATATTAACATAGAAATTTTTTTTCCTAAATACCCATCCCAAGAATGGAAGGAACTTTGGGAGGAAAATAGTCAAATTCCAAGCCAAGTTATTTGTCTATGGGGCAAAGAATTGAGAAGGTGGTCAAATAGAAACTATGCCCAAATAGTCATACAAGAATGAGATCATAATTTTGGAAGCTTAGGAGATCCTCAAAAATAGGCATAAATGATATTAGCTACCCCATGCTTCTGGTTGATGGGTGCGAAGAAAATAGTTTGAAATGCATGACTTCAAAGGAAATCAATTCAAGGATTTCTCGTGACACAAAGGGGTAGGGTAAATTTATGATCCAAAAATAGTGTCATAATAATTGAAGGCTTGGATTGATGCAGAAGAATCTAACTCCTTCTAGACAACTGCTATTCCTCCTAAAATAGAGCCACAATGGATATTCTAACCATTCCAAAAATATTCTTCCCACCGAGTGCCATCAAAGCTTAAATTTAAATTTATTATACAAAAATTTAGAAATAGTGGAATGCTTGCCATTACAAAGGGTGGCTCTATGGCCTTTACAATTCATATGTAATTCTTCTTCACCTTGTAAATAATAGTATATCACTGTTTGGTCTCTCAATCTATCTTTGCTTCTTTCTTTTGCATAGCTATGGATGTTTATTTCTACTATGGTCATCTGAGCTTGTTCACTTAATTTTGCTATCTGGATTTCATGGGTTTGGTAGGGCAATTTTGGAATTTGCATCCATCCCTAGGTATCGAGGTTTATTTATGTAAAATTCAATTGGGTAGGATCACTCTAATTTTATTTCCTTGATTTCATGCACCCTCTCGCTAGTTCTAGAACTCGTCCTTGCTCATTACCCTAAGACAAGAAGTGAGGACAAGGTGAACTGATCTATTAGGTGGTCTGTTGTTGTTTACATTGGCAATATTGAATGAGTCTATCTTGATGTGTCCATATCCCATCCTTTTTAGTTTCAGCTGTGGACTCCCTTTGATTTAATTCTTATTTCTCTTTTCCCTTTCTCCTTTTGTGGTGTAGGTAGCTGGAACCAAAGAATTCAATATTCTTTGGAGATTGATCACCCCTGCCTCTTCTAAGCCAAGTGGCCATTCAATATTGGTTGAGGATAATCGGGTACACTCCCACTCGTATGGTGATGGTTTTTGCACCAATAGGAGGTTACCTCTTCAACATAGAAAATACACATTTTCATAGCCCTGTATATTGCTTTGATAAGATCATTAAAAGCTTAAATGTAACCCTTTCCACTAGGAAAAGGAGACAACCATGCTCTAGAGGGAGGATTTTAGAGAAAGAGGTAAGCTATGTTGGGCCATCAACTTTTGAGAGGGAGTCTACAGGGTAGGGATTCCATGTTTGATCTTATGTATAATTGGCAAGGATTCAAACGTCTCTTCTAAATTATGGTTAGATGTGACCTGGATTGGATAATGTCTTCTCTTCATTGCTTGGGATTTCAAGATCATCTCTAAGATTTATTTTTTATTCTATGAGTCCCAACTTCATCTCTTTGCTCAAACTCAAAATATCTACCACTCTTTTGGAGTTTTTGGGTGGGCTCTTAAATAGTGTTGCCTCCTTTCGAGGTGCTTGCAATGGCTACATCAAGCTTTATACTCTCCAATTGAGATAAATCCTTAGAATTTTTCCCTTAAAATAATTGAGGGAAATTATGCTTAGTTTCCCTAGAAGGGTTCCCCATGCTCTATCCAATTCTCAAAAAGGGTTTTGTCTCTCTTTCTTCAAAAAATGCTGAAATAGGATCATGTGCAAAACTTGAAAAATTGGGAAGGAGGAGGCCCATTTCTTCACCTGATTCATGGATTTGAAGAGGAACCCTAGGACATTGATATATTTCTTAAAATAAATATGGTTAAGAAATTCAAAATATAAGCTCCTAAGGATGTTAGTGTGAAATACTAGATTATGGGTATGACTACCTTGTACCAAGGCTTAGGGATAGAAACCCTAAGAATTCCATTTTTATCCATATTGAGGTTTTTTCCTGATCTTTGAAAAGTAGCAATTTATTGGCCAATGAGTGCTTGACTCTGTTTACACTTTCTCTAGAGGTAGAGAATCTTAAAACTTGCATAATCAAGATAGGATTGATGGTGAAGCTCAAACCTCCGACCTTGACCTAGCCATAAGTTTAACTAAGGATCATTTTCTTAGATAGCTCCTTGTCATGGCTACCAAATTTCCTTAGGAAAGGTATAAAGTTGACATCTTCGAGAATCTCTTCCACTAATTTTTCAAGGGCCAAGACCACTAGTTCACTTCTAGAATTGATCTCGACCATATTTAAGTAAGCACCACAACAAACACTAATGAAGGTTAGGATGGAAGTGAGAAGCCAAAAGCCAAGAGTGGAGAAAGGATAGCCCAAGAAATCCTTAAAAACATAATACCACTCATGAGCATAGTAAAAAATATTTTCAAAATATGAGTCTTCAATCCTTGGATAGAAAATCTTCCTCAACGAACAAGAATCTCTACCATGCCAAGAGATCCTCCTTGGATTAAACATCATCAAGCAACACGAGAAAGGAAAGGATATAATTTGTCACCTACAATCAATGGAATGAGTGAGGTGACAAGCTCAATCCCAATACCATCTGTAAAAGTTGAAAAAAGGGCACACATGGTGTAAACATAAAAGGATGCACCATAGCAACAAAATAAGATATTTGTATTACATTTAGAAAGTCTTTTTTTGAGTGCAAATGACCCTTGTGGAGGGTGTTTTTACAATATTGAGACCAACATATTATAATAAGGGAATAATATTTTTTTACACATTAATCATGGTGTCTTCATCTTTCATGTTCCAAGCAAGTGTTGATGGTGGGTTTGTTGTGTATGGACCACCGTGATGGAGGAGAATGCTTCAAACACCTACACACATGCAAACATACACTTGGTTAGTAGCACCTGTGATAGACATAAAAGCATAAGATCAACTAACACTTACAAAATACATTTGAAATGAAGCATGCATATTTTACCTCTAAAGTAATTTTGGCAGTATTTTGGTACTTTATTTTGATCCCTCATCTCTCTTTCCTAAAAAAAAGGGGGGTATTTATAGCATTTGAGGTAAGGTGGGGGTGATGAGGTGTCCCTCCACATGGGCTAGTGGGGGACAAAATGGTATGGGGTGAATATAAAATTCCCTTGGGAAGGAAAGTGGCATGGAAAACATGATGGGGGAATGTGCATAGGAAAGGGTGAGGGACCTAGGGATGAGGTGCCTAGGGAATGTGTGTGACCTAGGGATGAGGTGCCTAGGGAATGAGTGTGACCTAGGGATGAGGTGCCTAGGGAATGGGTGCAACCTAGGGATGAGGTGTGACCTAGGGTGATGTGGAAGGGTATGATGAGGTGGACTTGACATGCAAGTGGGTATGGTGAGGTGGCCCTAGGTTAGGCTAAACCAAGGTTAGGTCATGTGTGCACCTAGGGTCATTTTGTGGAGGGGTGGTCACATGGTGACCAGGGGTTGAGTGTAGGAAAGGACTTGAGTGGCCAAGGGGGTTGCAAAGGGAAATTTCCCTATTTAAGTTGTGAAAACCACTTTTAGCTCTAAGGCTATCCAAGGTGGATCACATGGTACAGAAGGATTTTGTTTAGGTAGTCTTCTCAATATGACATGATTTAGGTATCTACGAATATCTCTTTTTGGGATACATTGTGTGAAAACATAGCACAAAGCAAAAATAGATGACCCATAGTCAAATTGAGGATTGATGATGTTCATTGATCTAATCAATGTTAGATGCCCCAATCATGGAAAGAGCATGCATTTTTGAATATTACTTCTGACATGTTGAAGAACTTGATTTTGATAAATCTTTTAGCCAAGGGTGGACCTTCATCTATTCCACGAGGCAATGACCTTAGGCATACCAAATAGGAAAACGTAGAACTTGGTTTTAGTAAACCTTTCAGTCAAGGGCAAACATAAGCTATTCCACAAGGCAATGATCTTAGGCATACCAAACAGGTAAATAAAGAACTTGTTTTTAGTAAACCTTTTAGTCAAGGGTAAATGTAAGCTAATCCACAACGCAATGACCTTAGGCATACAAAAAATATAGAGGTTTGTTTGTCCTGTAATATGTTTTAATTTAAGTTTTTTCTTGTTATCTAATCTAAGCCAAAAGGGCATGACTATATTTGGCAATGATTATTGAATGAATGCAACTTTCATGATTTAGTGTTTTGATTATTGATTTGATTATGAATTTTGTCATGTATGACTACCCCCTCAACCAACGAGTCGATAGAGAAGATGGAAAGTTATGAAAGTGATGAGTCGCTTGATCAAGACGACTTATTTTGGATTTTGTAGGATATTTGTGCTTGTGGAAGGGAGGAAATCTTGTGACAACTATGATCTTAACCATTATTAGTAATTGTACATCTCTATCCCTTGGAGTAGTCTAGCCACGTGGATTTCTTAGGAAATTGATATGATAACACTTAGATTATTTCATGAGCCTTTTGAATTTGTTTTTGACCAAAGAAATGTGGGTACCTTTGGAGCCTTTTGATTGTGACCAAAGGAATTAGTATACCTTTGGAGTCTTTTGTGATGATTTGGCCAAAGGGGTTAAGTACCTTTTGGGATTTTTGTGAGGATGTGACCAAAGGGCTTAACTACCTTTGGGGCTTTTTGTTGTGATGTGACTAAAGGGATTAAGTGCCTTGGGTCTTTTTGTGATGATGTGACCAAAGGGCTTAAATTACCTTTGGGGATTTTTGTGATGATGTGACCAAAGGGCTTAAGTGCCTTTGGGGATTTTTGTGATGATGTGACCAAAGGTCTTAAGTGCCTTTGGGGATTTTTGAGATGATTTCACCAAAGGGCTTAAGTGCCTTTGGAAAATTTTGTGAGTTGACCAAAGGGCTTAAGTACCTTTGGAGTGTGTTTATTGCTCATGTTATGTTATGCATAGATGCACTTATGGATGTAATTTGTGGATGATGGATGTATACCTAGACATTTTAGCATGGATGCATAAATGTATGTCTGGCTATATGCATGTAGATGTTGTACTAATGATATGATGATGCAAAAGTCAATGTATGTGTTTATATGCTAAAATATAATGAATGAAGCTAAGATGTAAAACAACCTAAATGTAAGCACCATAGAATGTATACAATTCGTAATTCAAATGTTAATTTTTTTATAAAATTCAGATATTTAAAATCCAACCATATGTAAGATGGTGAAAATATAGATGATAGATGGATGACCAGTAAGATGCTATAGGGAAACAACATGGTTTTCATGAGACTCAAACATCCTAGTTTTCTAGTCAAAAGATGTAGACTGACTACACAAGACTCTTGAAAGATAAAAGTATGCTAGGAAGACCAAGATGTTCAATATCCCTATGTGTGCATAGTGATGTTCATTAATGACGTATAAGACTACCCCATTTCCAGGTGGATTTCATTCAATCCATTATTGTAATAAGGATCACC
This sequence comes from Wollemia nobilis, assembly GCA_028583015.1. Taxonomy (NCBI): domain Eukaryota; kingdom Viridiplantae; phylum Streptophyta; class Pinopsida; order Araucariales; family Araucariaceae; genus Wollemia; species Wollemia nobilis. Next base: position 1,411,838 of record JAQPPZ010000196.1, on the reverse strand, counting down.
TCATGGCCATCATTATCCTGATTTTGGACATAGTTGGACTAGACTACTATGCAATACAAGCCACCAAAAGCTAGCTCATCCACAAGCTGACATTGATTTATACAAAAGAAGGTCACTAATGTGACAGATATATTACCATACATAAGGCTACTCTATTGTATTTCATTCAACCCATTGTTGTAATGGATATTTCCCCATGGATTTTGAATACAGAGGATTCTAGGGATTCAAGTTCATTACCCCTTATTTTCTTTTGATTGCTTTGGGATACTTGCTCATTTATAGTGGTGAAAACCATTTATTTTTTTGAAACAAGGGATTTTTTTAATGGTGAAAACCACTATTTCTTTTGTTTTATTTTGGAAACTTGCTCATTTCGTGGTGAGAGGAAAGGGGATTTCTTGGGTAGGGAGGAACTTATCCTTTTATCAATTCCCATTATCCTAGACCATACACATAATAGGATGACCAAGGAAAGCCTTTCACTTAAGAGGTAAGTACTATGTTGTAGTTTCATCCTTCCTTGTTCAAACTTAGATTTAATGTGAAATGTGTGTTGGTATTTTGAGATATACAAGGTACAATCAAAGCAAGACCCTACCTTCCAAAAATCAAGATAGATTTCTACAACATCTTGAAAGGTAACAAGGGATGGTCGAATGATCGAAAACCCTAGTGAAAACCCCATAGTAACTTACTGGTTGTGTTGAAATACACAGTTACTCTCAAAAAAAAATGTAGATGGTAATGACATGTGCAATGATGGAAATGTTTGATTTAAGACTTATGATAGTCATACAAGTGTGGTGTTATTTGTGGTTTTGTGAGAACAACATATTCTAATATAAATACAATGAATGAATATGCCTAATGCAACTAAGCAATGAATGATATAAATGCATGATGATTTAATGTAAATATTTTTGCTCTTTTTGATGTTTTATATTATTTTTGTGGTTTTAAGTGTTTTTCATTTTTTTGTGGAGAAAGGTGTGATACCTTAAGTGCCCCTAGGGTGTGTGGTGATCCGTGAATGTGGGGAGGATGTTATGCCTTCAAAGTATCCAAATTGCTTCACCTATTGTGATGTGGATGGTGGGGAAGGTGTGACACCTTGAACACCCATAGTATGTATAGAAGGAATGTGGGCTTTGGATAGGAGTTTGAGGTGGCAAAAGCCATGATGTAGAAGGAATGTGAATTCCCCTACTAGGCTTCTCGATGGGCTGGTTATGTCTAGTAGTGGCCCGAGATTGGCTCTGACCAAAAGGTTCATCTCCTTAATCATCTTGGGGGTTGGAAGGTGCCTGGTGGATTGGGACATCCTAAATGTCAGGTTCCCTATGGATAGTGTTAGTATTTCAATGAGCACATGGATACCATCATGGAATGAAGAGATTCTCTGGGCTAAATTGAAGGCGTTTAGGGCCTCCTTATACATTTTTTGCATCATCGGCTTGTGATTGAGTCTGACTATGTGTAGTTACCATGGTTTTTATATTATGCAAAACAAAAAGAAAGTAAACAATGCATACAAGGTGTTTATCTCTGTTAAGTTTTTCTTTGTGATTTCCTACACTATCTTGTGTGTTTTTATGTGTTGTTGCTCTTTTTATCTTTCACATTTTTTCTTTTGTTGAGGATAGTAACTCAGTTTAGGGTTTTCACCTATATGCTCTCACACACTAAATTGGTGATGAATTCCAAGCTATGAAACCCACCAAGGATTGGTGATGAAATCCAAACCCGATGAGGGAGTCCAGGTCCTACCAGTCCTCACCTTTGATAGTTCTTAGACTGGCCTTGACAAAAAATGGGGTACAAAGTAACAATATGCAAGCCAATGAGGTAGAGATGAAACTCGCCATCATCGGTCTTGATCAACGGTTGGTGATGAAATTCAACTCGTCAATGTTAAAATGGGATGTGGTGTGTGGGATTCATTTTATACAAGGAAAATAAAATCAAATAGCAATCGATGACTTTTCACTAATGCATAACTAATGTTTTATATTCAGATTCCTAAGTAAAATGATGTTTCAATTTCAGGAACCTAAAAATGCAGAACCCTAAGATGATATCAACCTATTTAGCAAGCACACAAACCGCACAACATTTTTTTTTAAACAAAGTTAAAAATAAAAATAATTTTTCTTTTAAAATTATATTTTTGAATTTTTTCTAAGTTTGATTTTTGAATGCTTTGATTTTTTTTAATGTTTTAATTTTTTTTATTTTTTGAATTTTTTCTAGGTCATGCAATGATGCACAGGCCCACTGTTAGGGTCTTACAGGTATGATAGGGCCTAATAGCCCTGACAGACCTATCATAGGTCTATCGGGCCTATGGGGTGCAATTTGTGGGGAGGTACGGTATGCATGTTGGTGTGGCCCATAAGTGGTTCGAAATTTTAGGCCACATGCTGACCCATAGGTGGTGGGGGAGCATTGTTCACACACAAGCATGGTCCACCAGGGTGAAAAGTTATGGGAGGATGGTGCAACCCGCTTGTGAGGCTACACAGGAGTGGGGTGGAGAGGGCGGTGCAGCCTGCGTGCGAGCTGTGCAGGTTGTGAGGAGGACCTAGTCAATATGTGCATGAAGTACAACTAGCATGAAAAGGAAGGGGGGGAGGGAGTAGGCATTAGGGTTCATATGGTGAGTGGCTTAATCCGCGGTCTATGCACGATCGTGATGGCCAGGAGGAAGAGGTTAGGGAGCGGCCTAAGTCACGCTTTGTGCATGGTCGTGATGGCTAGGGGGAAAGTGCATGGGGCCAGCATAAAACCCACAAGGGCTAGAGGATGGGGGTGTTATAGGCTCCCTAGTTGTTTTTATTTTTTATTTTTTGTCAATGAAAAATACATAAAATAAAAATGAAAAACTATGTAAGTTTTATTTGTTTTATTTTTTTGTTGAAATCAACAAAAACAAAATAGAAAAAAAATAGCAAAGATTTTATTTTTTATAGAAGTAGGAGATTAAGGACACCTACCTCATCACCAAGGTGAGTTCTATTTTGGACAACAACCCCTGAAATTTTAAAAAATAAAAATTAGTGCGGGAAAGAACCGTGATCGCCACTATAAACATAAAAATATGCACCATTGCAATAAAACAAGATATTTGTATTAAATTGAGTAAGAATATTTTTGAGTACAAATGACCCTTTTGGAGAGTGTTTTTACAATATTGATACAAAAATATTACAATAAGGGAATAATCCCTTTTTACACATTAATCATGGTGTCTTCGTATTTCATGTTCCAAGCAAGTATTGATGGTGGGTTTGTTGTGTATGGACCACCGTGATGGAGGAGAATGCTTCAAACACCTACACACATGCAAACATACACTTGGTTAGTAGCACCTATGATAGACATAAAAACATAAGATCAAATAACACTTGCAAAATACATTTGAAATGAAGCATGCATATGTTACCTCTAAAGTAATTATGGTATTTTCTTTTGATCCCTCATCTCTTTATTTCCTCAAATGATGGGGGCTATTTATAGCATTTGAGGTAAGGTGAGGGGGTGATGAGGTGTCCCTCCACATGGGCTAGTAGGGGATAAAATGGTATGAGGTGAATATAAAATTCTATTGGGAAGGAAAGTGGCATAGGAATATGATGGGGGAATATGCATAGGAAAAGGTGAGGGAACTAGGGATTAGGTGCCTGGGTAATATGGGTGACCCAAGGATGAGGTGCCTAGGGAATGAGTGTGACCTAGGGATGAGGTTCCTAGGGAATGGGTGCAACCTAGGGATGAGGTGTGACCTAGGGTGATGTGGAAGGGTATGATGAGGTGGACTTGACATGCAAGTGGGTATGGTGAGGTGGCCCTAGGTTAGGCTAAACCAAGGTTAGGTCATGTGTGCACCTAGGGTTAGTTTATGGAGGGGTGGTCACATGGTGACTAGGGACTGAGTGTAGGAAAGGGCTTGAGTGACCAAGGGGCTGCAAAGAGAAATATCCCTGTTTAAGTGGTGAAAACCACTATTTTAGTCTTGAGGTGACCTAAGGTGGGTCACATGGTCCAAAAGGAGTCCGTTTAGGTAGTCTTATCAATATGATGTGATTTAGGTGTCTACACTTGACACATACTCCTCAAATAGAAACAATCTCAGACTTTGATCTGCTTACTTCTAGAAGACCCAAAAAATTAGAGGTAATCATTAGAAGGGATAGGATTATATTAAGTTTCCAAAGCAAAACTGAATGGGGGCCTATATGACAAGAACTAGGCCACAAGATGATATGCCCTACAATCTTAGAATGTAAGAAGTACATGGTATACTTGAGATATATAAAGGCATGATAAGTGGTAAGAGAGAGATGATAGTAGATCAGATACCAAGTTAACAAAAATATCTTCCCTAGAGATTTTGAAAGCCTAGGTTTCATGGGAGGGATGGGGACTAAGAAAAGAAAAATGGTTGGATAAGACAAATGGCAAGTTAGCATCCACTTCAAAAAATTCCAAGAGAAGGGAGGAGGGGTGCACACTATTAGGGGAAACCAATTGAGAGAAGATATTATCCTAGGAGACACCCTCAAGATAGAAAGGATGGTGAAAGAGATGAAAAACCAAAAATGTAGAAGAGAGGAAAGACTCTAATAAAGGATAACTCAAGTTCGGTATTGGACATGATCAAATACCAAGAAAGGAGGGAGAGAACCTATGTTAATAATTTTGGTCCATACCATCAAGGATGAAAGAATGAAACAAGATTGGTAGATAGTTACTTCTCCAAATGGAAAGTTCCTCCTAAGATATGCCAAGGTTGGCAAGGGATTCTACAACTTTGTTTCCATCATGATAGACGTGCTAGATTTGGGTATTATTGAATTGTAAAATTATTCTTTTAGCCTCCTTCATGATGTTTTATACACTTCAATATGGGAGATGAAATCCCTTCAACATGTTGATAATTTTCATAGAGTCTCCTTTGATGGTAACATTATTAAAAGGAAGGTTTTCCAATAGTATTAATCCTTGGTACATACCCCTTGCCTCTACAAAATGACTAGTCTAGAAGCCCAAGGAAGGTTTTCCAACAGTATTAATCCTTTTTCATATTTAAGGACTCCACCTACTCCTAACATTATCGGGTTACCCTTGGTAGTGCCATCAAAGTTTAATTTTATCCACCCAAGAGGAGGTGTCCATTTGACTATTGATTTGTCCAATTTTATAGGAGACCATGGATCAATATATCTAAAGGAGATATCAAGAGAGGTAGCTAACCAAATTTCAAGGGAGATCTCATTTCCATCTTAGTGGGGGATTTGGGATAGGTTTTCCTTTGCGGCTTCCAAAATTCTAAAACCAATAGAGAGGATCTCTGTAAATATTTTGGAAGGCTCTATTATTCCTCTCCATCCAAATCTCACAAAGGAATTGGGGTAAGTAGAAGGACCAAAGGGAATAAATTCTAACTCTTGAAAAGGGAGGGGTCCACTACAAGTAAAGATTCAAAATATTTTTTAGTTAGGCCCCGAAGAAGCCAAATGAGTTAAGTAAGAAGTAGAGGATGACTTGGGAGAAGGGAAAAATGAGGAAGATGTGATGAGTAGACTCACAACTAACTTTGCACAAGTAGCATCTATTGGGAAAAATCATACCTCTTGTTTGGAGATTGTTAAGAGTGAGAATTTTGTTTTGAACAACTAGCTAGAAGAAAAATACGTGTATTTATCTAACTAATGTAATTCCACCAAACCAATAATGTATAAAGCAAAAAATGTGACTTTATACCAACAAAATTTTAAGTAATATCTATTTAAAAAACCTAAAAATTTAAAGATGAAGGAAAACAAACAATAAAATTTAAAATGTAGAGATAAAATTATCTCAACATGCTATTGTTTTAATAGTATGAATGTTATTATTGCTATGATTTACGTTAGGCTTATTCTAAGAATCTTTTTGAGAATTTGCAATGTTTCATATCACATTCTAGCAAAACCTTTCTTGCAACCTCTAAGATCTTGTCAATTTACAAAAGAATGAAAAAACATGTCTTGTAGTAGTCAACCCTATTGAGTGGACTTATAATAGTGATAACCTTATTCAGTGGGCTAATATGATTTTAATGTGAACAATAAATTTTGTGCCTTAATCGAAGGTGTTGGGACCTTAAAATCCCAAGAAACAGACATATATATCTTAAAGAAGCCTCAAAATTCTCTTAGTTAAAATATTATTTATTGACAAGCTTGTAAGATGGGGTAAAACATTTCCTAGATTCTTAGGAATGTGTTACATGTTATCAATTTCAATGGAAACCCTTAAATTTTGCTCTCTTATTCATAAAATTTTGTAATTTTTTTTTTGTATAATTCTAAATAATAATAATACAAATCTTTCTAGAATTGGTATGGTCTTTGCCTAGGGATTTCCATAAACATCCAAGTGTTTCCAATCATTTTAGAAAACATTTTTAGGCCTTTTTTATTCATGTTCTATTTAGAAATATATAATATACCATTAATGGTTTTAATATTCTTGGGGAGATATTATGAGAAGTTGGGAAATAATTAATGATTTCTTATTTATATTAAAAATAATATTTAATTAAATTATGTATAACAAACAAAGCAATAGAGAAGGATTTATGCATACAAGATCTTTTAGATATGTGTAGCACCATTTAGAGCAAAGTTACATCTCCGAGGCCAACCCAAGATGTCCACCTCAACATGAAATCTAGAATTTAACAATATTAAATTTTTATTTTTTTTTGTCAAAAACAAAGAAGGTTATTAAACCTTATAATTATTCTTGATTTGGGCTTTAAAAAATTCTTATAAATAGAAAATGCCATCCAAAAATTATACTTATTTGATCAAGCATATTTTAGATTGGAACTTTTATACAAAGACTGCACATTGGAAAGTGCACAAATAATCATGTAGTCTTCATTATAAAATATATTTGAAGCTACTTCCTTATAATTTATGATCATGTGGAACCATAGCCTTTTCCCCAATGTCAAGAAGGTTCAACCTTCCAATTGATGGCTCCTACATATTATCATATGTTTTGCAAAGGTCAATCTTTGTGATAAATTAGGGATTATTACCCACTTCTTAAATTACAGCCTCTTCATTTGAGAAATAAATGTCAAACTCTTTCAACTATAATTGAGTGTTTTCATTCAACATTCAAAAACATTCTTATTAACATAGATATTGAATTGGTTATTCATATTTTTGTGGCTTTATTATTATAAAATATGAGTACATTCACAAACTTAAACTATTAAAAATCATTTTTTATTGCTAAAATCCTTAGATCTCATTTGACTTCTAAAGAGTAAGAAATGAAGTCTTTTATTAGTCTCACTCATGTTGTACATAAGTCAGTTTAATGTGGTTAGAAATGCACTTGTTACAAAAAGGGTCATAAATCTACATGAGATTGTTTTTCATCTTAGACAACCTATGCAAGTTGATTGTATATATGTAATGCATGTATCATTGAATTATTAATTAGAAAATAAATCTTTATCCCAAGTTTCCAAGTTGCCTAAGTTCCATCAAATTTTGCATTATCACAGTGTTTTCCATTGTTGTTCATACACCAAGCCTCCTACATTTCTACCACTAAGTTATTAAAATTTATTTTTGAAGGTTCGCGAGTGTCTCTATTGACAGGTTCTAAAAAATAAAACCAACAATATATGTAATAAATAATTTGAACCATCTATATATTAGGAATCAAATAATGGTGAAAATGTGCAACCTTTACAATTTATTTTATATACCATGTGAAATTACAAAAAAAATAAAGCAAACAACAAAACTTAGATTACTAGAACTCTTTTGTAATAGCATAACCACATATAAGAAGTTGATTCCTTTAGTATTATATACGAAGGGAGTGATGAAATAAAAATGTCATGCATCTTGAGGATGTATTTTAGACAGTAGAGGATGTAGTTTGATGAAATAAAAAATGTCATGCAAGAGGTACAAAAATGGATACCCTCGATCTCCATTATTTGCAATTTAATTTCGATGGACTTAATTCAATAATTACATTAACAAGCATCCTAAATGATTATTTTATTATAAATATTACTCATTCCATCCTTAAAATAAATCTCATGAGGAATGGTATAACTTCCTAGTAGAAACTAAGAAAGTGACTTTATTAGAGGATGAAGATCAAGTTCCTTTGCAATAGGATTTACTAACTAAAGTAGTGGATTCTAAGAAATATTTTTATACCATGAATCTAACTATGTTTACCCTAATGGGGTTGTAGTCCCATCACATAATTAAGGTATAAGAATTCATCAAATGTCATCACTTCAACATGTTGATATATTTAGGTAGCACATAATTTTATTTACAACAAAATAGTGAAATCTTTGAATCTATATAGAAATACTACTACCCAAGACAAATTGTAGGTATTGATTACAAATGGAGGTATAGCTTAGTGTTTATGTTTTATAATTAATGATAACACCTATATGGGAGACTATACTTGATCTGAACATTTTTTTGCCATGGATCTAGGTAGTGAAGATGTCATGTTGAGGGCACGGTGTCTTTTACAACTCAGAGAAGTAACTATGTATATGCAAAGTTTGTATGTGAAATAGGTGGAATATGAAAAGGTAATTTGTATCCAAATAATCACACCTTCTCTCTATTAGGTGGTTAGTTCATACGAAAGAAAAAACCTCCTAAATAAATATGGTTATGGCTTATTCACCAAAGTCAATTGCATGGAACTCTACTCTTCATAATTGCTCCTTCCAACTCTACCTTCAATTATGAATTCTATTATTGATGCTACATTGTAGTATTTGGGGAACCCATAGATATTCCACCTAATCATACACATGATAATTCCATCCACATAATTTTGGGGTGCCATCCTCCTAATATTTGTTCTTACCACTATCCCTAGTCTTAGAAGTCAAAGATAAAGAAGTTAGTTCAAAATATGTTGGAGTAAGAAATTATCTATATGAGCATCAATCCTTAATTTTCTTTGATGGTCATGGTGTGGCATAAGGAAAATTATTGTCACATGTACTTATATTTTTATCTTCTCAATAATATCATTTGAAGATATATTTTCTATACCTATTATTGATTATTTATTGGATGAACTTCATGGCACTAAATACTTTACAAAGATTGACTTGTGTTTTGAGTTTCATCAAATTAGAGTTATAGAGGTAATGTCCAATACTATTTCTCATACACATGATGGTTATTACAAGTTTTTAGTTATGTTCTTTGGTCTTACTAATGCTCTTTCCACTTTCTAGAGCTTCATAATTTCTATCTTTTATCCTTTTCTTCACAAGTTTGTGTTAGTCTTCTTTGATGATATCTTAGTTTATAGTAAGACCTAGGAAGCTTATTTGGATCATGTTTATTATGCAATATTTTTAGGTCTTACTAGGTATTATAGAAATGCTTTGCATATTTTTAGCTCTTACTAGGTATTATACAAAATTTATTCATAACTATGGTAATATTGTAGCCCCACACATCATTCTTACTAATGCAAATGCTTTTGTTTGGTCAAAAGTAGCTTCATAATCCTTTAATACCCGAAAAGAGGCTATGTGTTCCACCCTTGTTTTAGCTAATCTTAATTTTAATAATTTTTTGTTATTGAGTATGATGCATTAGAAATATGTATTATAGTCATTTTGAATTAGGATGAACATCCATTGAATTTTCAAAGCAAGCAACTCTTTGAAAAGAATCGAGGCTAATCTACTTATGAGAAGGATATGTTAATTGTTTTATACATCGTATATAAATAGAGTTCTTATTTTATTGGGAGGATGTTTCATTAACAAAACTTATCACAATAGCCTCAAACATTTCCTCGAACAACATATTTCTTGTCTTGAACAAAATAAATGGTTGATCAAGCTATTGGATTATGATTTTTCCATTGAGTACAAGAAAGGAAAGGAGAATATGTTGGTTTATGACATATATCACAAACATGAGGACATAATTTCAATTAGTGCCATCTCTAGTCTTCTTCCATAATGGATTTCATTGCTTTAGGAAAAATGACATTCAAATTTGAATCTTGCATGTATCATTCATGATGTGGAGGTTGGCTCTTAGACTTCTCATTTATTCTCATATGTTGATGAATTTATCCACAAGAAGGATTGACCTCATCTTCCTCTATATTCATATTCAAGGCTAGCACTCTAGAGGATTGTATGCATCTCCCATAGTTGGATATTTTAGATTCTTAAAAACTTATTGATAGGTGAAGCAATCCTTTTATTGGAAAAAATTACAAGAATATTTCAAGATATTTATGGTTGAATATGAGGTATGCTACTGAAACAAGGGGTAAACTATTATATCCCTTGGCTTGTTACAATATTTACCTATTATTAATCACCAATGGGAGAACATCTCAATATATTGCATTCAGGTTTTTTCCAAATCATAGGAAAAAATAATGATTTTTGTCTTAGTAGATTTTCTTTTGAAGTATGCTCATTTTTGTGTCCTACATCATCTCTTCACAACTAATAAGGTTTCCAAGGTGTCCCTTGACCTTGTTTTCAATTGTGTGGCATACTCAAGTCCATTGCTAATGATTGTGATCTTGTTCTCACCAATAATTTTTGAAAAAAATTACTTGCTTTTAGTGTTACTTAGTTGAACATGTCCTAATCTTATCACCCTTCGTCAGACAACCAAATAGAGATTATGAATAAATGTGTAGATACCTTCATTATGTTTCCCAAGACAAATAATATGTCAAAAAATCATGTCAAGATATTTATGGTTGAATATGAGGTATGTTAGTGAAACAAGGGGTAAACTATTAAATCCCTTGGCTTGTTACAACCTTTGCCTATTCTTAATCACCAAATGAGGGAACACATCAATTGATTTCATTGAGGTTTTTCCCAAATCATAGGAAAAAATAATGATTTTTGTCTTAGAAGATTTTCTTTTGAAGTATGCTTATTGGGTACCCTGCATCATCCCTTCACAACTAGTCAGGTTTCCAAGGTGTTCCTTGACTTTGTTTTCAATTGTGTGGCATACTTAAGTCCATTGCTAATGATTGTGACTTTGTTCTCACCACCAATTTTTAGAAAAAATTACTTACTTTCAATGGTACTTAGTTGAACATGTCCTAATCTTATCCCCTTCATTGAACGGCCAAATAGAGATTATGAATAAATGTCTAGGTATCTTCATTATGTTTCCCAAGACAAACAATATTAGTGGGTTCATTGGCTTTCCTTAGTCAAATGGTGGTATAACAATTCTTATCATTTCTCCCTCAAGGTGTCTCCATTTGAGGCATTGCATGGCTAGAAACCTCTATCTATGGCAGACTATGTTTTGGGATCCTACAATATAATCTAGGTAGATGATTTGTTTTAGCATCAATGACTTGTGCTCTAGAGCCTTAAATATTATTTATCCTAGGCCCAAAACCACATGAATATGTAGTAGAACATGCATTGCTTACGAAGATAAATTATAGAATGAGATATGATCTTTTTGAAACTCCAACCTTATAATCAATTATTTTTAAAAACCATGTCCAATCTAAAGTTGACCCTTTAGTTTTATGACCCTTACATGACAAGTCATCATCACATTGGGGAAGAGACATATTACTTGGAGCTTCCTCCAACATCTAACATCCACCTTGATTTTTGTGTTTTGTTATGGTTAGAAATATAATTGTTACATCAAAGGCCTCATGCCCAATGTGCAGGTTTATTTCACAATATGATAGATAGATATACTATTGATGTCTTGATTGGAAAATAAATCCTAACCCAATTTGCCGAGTTGCCTAAGTTCCATCAAATGTTGCATTATCATAAGTGAATTCCATTGTTCTTCATAAGCCAATCTAAGCCTTGTGCATTTCTATCATAGTAAAGAAAAGCAAAGTGACTTTTACGGTCCGTGGGTGTCTATTGGAAAGTTTCAAAAAGAACCAAGAATATATGTAATAAAGAATTCAAACCACATGTCCTAGGAACCGCAGGATGGTGAAAAGTCAAACCCCTTATATTAATATTGTAAATCATATGTACCTAAAAAATACCTACATGAAAGTAGACATGATTAAAAATGAACAATAAAAATTAGATTACTATAACTCTTTTATCGAAGAATAGCCACACGCAAGAAGTTTGAACCTTCAATATGGTAGACCAAGGGACTTTGATGAAATAAAAAAGTTCATGGATCTTCGGGATGTAGATTAGTTGGTTAAGTTCTCACTTAGCATGTGAGAGGTACACATATTCATAAATTATAATAAATACCATCAACAAAACAAAATTGATTTCTAGATTAGAAAATTAATCATTATTGTTATATTATTGTTGGAGGTAATTTTTTAAAATATGAACATATTTATATGGAAATAAATCAAATAAAAAATAAATTAATCAATTGCATTGTTAATCTTCATCTTAGTAAAATTCAAAATTTAAATAAAAAACTAATCAAAATTTAATTTCTTAATAAAAATAACCAAAAATTATTATAAAAATATAACAATTTGAGGCATTTGCATGTAGCAATGGCAACATAAAGTAACTTTTAATGGTTTTAAAAACAAAACCAAAAATATATGTAATAAAGAATTTAAAAAAGACGCATTTTATTTTACAGAAAAAAATTTAAAGCCAAAAATATATGTAATAAAGAATTTAAACCATGTAATGGTGAAAATGTGCATTTTATTTTACGGACTGTGAAATTGGAGAAAAAAGAAAAAACGAACTGAAATTCTTCTCTTGATAGACGTTGAAGAAGTTTGAACCTGTGATATTATATATTAAATTATTTTGGTACGTAGAGGGGATGTAGCTCAGATGGTAGAGCGCTCGCTTAGCATGCGAGAGGTACGGGGATCGATACCCCGCATCTCCATGATGATAATTCTATGAATTGAACGACCTTTTTATTGGAATGAAATGTAGAAACTTAATAGATTAAAGGGGAAAAGTAGTTTTAGGATTGAACCTGACGTGAATCGAACACGCAACCTTCTGATCTGGAGTCAGACGCGCTACCATTGCGCCACAGATCCCTTAGTCATTGGTTTCTTAAAATTAAAAAACTTGATTTTTGGTCTCTTAGAATTACAGAACTTCCTTCTTTGGATATGTAATTTGGGAAGTTGAAGTTTTTAATTCACAAGTTATCTGACGTGGTGTTCTCTCCTATGATTGTTTACTACTTAATGTCTTATTTTTTTCTAAATAGTTTTTATCTAAATTTTTAATTTTTAATTTTTAATTTTTGTTTTAAATAATATGATAATTTTGATATTTCTGTCAATTTTTTATAATTTTTTTTTTAAGTTAGTTTTTGTTAGAGTTTTAAGTCTAGCATGATTTTTTCAATTAATATATATATATATTTTAAATATATATAAATATTTTAAATATATATAAATATTTTATTATTTTTATTAATGATTAATTTTGATTTTAATTTTAATTTTTTAAAAATACATTAGTAATGGATTTGATATTTGATATTTTTATTTTTGTTTTAGATATTTTATTATTTAAACAAACATTTTAAAGATTATTTAAATTGATAAAGGAATCAAAATACTATATTGATTATTTAGATCATTTAGAAGCATCATTTTTTTTTTGTAAGAGAGAGACTTGTCTTGAAGTCCCTTCCAAGATTCTAAAGCTTGAAGTTCATCATTGAATTTCATGAATACTCCCAACATTTGTCTCAAAGAGTGGGAGCACTTGGAGCAACACTTGAGCATATATATTTATAACTCCAATTTTCATATCATTCTCTTTCTTCCAAAAAGACTAGAAACCAAATTGCTTTTTGTCCATCCCATTTTCTATCTTGCTATTGCTTCCACTAGGGGCCACTTCCACCAAAAATAACAAAATATTATATTATTATCAAGTTAATAAAACCATATTCAACTTGCATTTTTATCAAATATATTCTTCATCTACCTTTCTATCAAAGATATTCTTCATTTTCCTCATACAACTTTGTTTCTCCAATCAACTACTTGACATTATTTTCATTAAGAGATAATGTCTCACTAACCCAAATGCCTTCGAAAATTTGAATTTTGCCAACACGAAGATTAACAACGTGATTGGCTAAAATATTTGCTACCAGTTTTTGAAGTATATTACATTATTTGGTCCATGTCTTAGATTAGGATTTACTTTGTGTTGTAATAAATGCACATGGGTGCATAATATTTAATAATGTAAATGTGCAATTTTTTCCATGCGTACATGAGTCCATAGAATATGAAGGTGAATAGTCTAGAAGTAGGAAGACCAAGAGTGTTTCATATGAAGAGTCACATTACATTATATATACATGGTAATGTGGAGATGTAAGAGACACAATTGTAATTGTAGACACCTAAAACGCGTCATGTCGAAGGCGACTAATCATATGGACATGCTACAAGGCCATATGGAAGATATTGGACATACTCCAAGATAGAGCAGTGGTTCTAACCACTCAATTTGGGCTCATTGGCCTAATCAGTCTGAACTGTAGCTGAGACCCATGGTCTACAGTCTGAACTGCAGCTGAGACCTGTGGTCTACAGTCTGAATCACAGTTGTCACCTACGATCTAAATTGAAGTTCAGTTGGCCTTCATCTGAGCCAAATCGGTTGGAACGACCTTGTGTTCTAGAAGAAGGTGGTTAAAATATGGAAGCTTCCAATCCAACTATCCTAACCACCCCTTCTTGATCTTGGCTTCTCCATGAAGCCACCCCTAGCCCTTGGGTAGTCCTATAAGTACCCCTTCAAATTAGGGTAAATATATAGTGCATTTTGATAAGGAAGCGCTATTGAAATGATCAAGCAAGCATTGGAGATTAGAGCAGTGAAGCCCTGTCGAATTGTGGACTCACTTGAGTGCACTAAGAGAGAGATTTGTTGTTATCACTTTGCCAACCCAAGCATCATGACAAATTGTGCCATGGATGCCCTAAGGAGCTAGAATTCCAAGACACGCTAATTTGGGTAAACGGAGGCCCTATCAAGCAATTCAAACAAAAAACCTATCAAAGGACACTGATGTGACCCTTGATCATCAATTTGACAAGGAGGATCAAACCCACAACCCTACAATTGGAGGGTAAAACCATTTGATTGCTCCTTGTGGCTAAAAGTTGTGATTTGCAAACCACTCATCCGAGGTGTAGTTTGTAATAAGTATAAGATCCCCTTACTGTCCCTTTTACAGTATGCTTAGCTAGGTTAGATTAAAAAAATTAGTACTTGATTTGGTAGTTTAAAGACTCTTACTAACTGGATTAAGGATTTGATTAGATTTACTCCATTTTAGCAAGTAGGACATAATTAGTTTCTTTCTATGCTATAATGCTTCATTTCATACATTTGATCCATTAGATTGGTAGTTGTAGTCCTTATTTGCATATTTCTATCAATATTTATAATATTTGCTTATGTTTAGTATGGTTTATCCGCTTTCTTGATTTCGTGTTGCTATGCTATCTTTGTGTATAATTCCTTTAAAGGGCCTCATCATGAGAGGCTTCATATGCTTTTAATGCTCTTTTCTGTTGTTTCTTGATCGTAGGGAATCAGATTCAAAGGAGATTCAACCATCCAATTCCTTCCTCAACATGAAGAAGAGGGTTCGCTCCACCCTAGAGCAGTTTGTGTCACCTTAAAGGCTTGAAAAGTGCATTGTATCCCCAAGGGGATTACAACATTATAATTGTGTATCAAAAAGGGATATCCCTAAGAGGGATTCATTTGTAATACATGAATTGGTTCCAAAAGGAAATAAATATGTATTTTACTTAATTGTTTAGTCTTTGTCAATTTGTGTTTGAATGTCGCTTTTTACTTCACTTTATGTTATTGCAATATCGGGTGCACACATTTATGGTCGTACAGAAGGCGTTCACGATGGAAATATGTATTTTAAGAACCTAATATAACATATTCTATGTTTTTTTAGATTGTAGGTGCAAACCACAACTTTTAGCTCTGATCTCATTATTGGCTCGTGACTTCAAGACACGGCCTACAGTCAAAACTGTGAATCAGACCTGCGGTTTATAGTAGATAGATCAGATAGCAGAGGATAAAACACAAACCGGATGTGGACCTAATTTAGGTCCCACTTTTCACCCTCTGTAACTTTTTTTGTCTCTATGTTTTTCCAGAATGCTAAATTTGCAATACAACTAGGAAAACTAAAAAAGAGAAATGAACTAAGTCCTAGATTTGTATTCATGTTTGCATCATTAGAAAGGCATTGCTAGGAACATCAGACCTCTGAATGCAGTCCGCCCTAGAATACAACGTGCTTGATAAAAATTATGTGTTGGTTTGCATTCTTGAGGCCCAATCAGAGGCTATATCATTGTAATTTGCATTGTAAAAAATCATTTAGGTTATAGCATGCATTCTTTGAAATGAAACATTTATTTTTGCATATTATGTAGGAAACAATCATTTATGTTGTATTATGTATTTTTATTTATATGCAAATATTAAAAATGAACCATACACACCACGTTGTAATTAAACGCTAGTGAGTTGGGAGTGACATCCAACCACTAGTAGGATCCACCGACGGTGGCAGTTATTTCCATCCGTTGGTCCAAATACCACGTACCTATTGTTCTAGACCAAGGCTAGGCCTAAGAACCTTTCATACCTTGGAAATTTTACATGTATTATTTTCGGAGGGTATAATGCTGACTGGGGGAAAATAGGTGAGGGACTGGTAGGACCGGTGCTCCTTGTTTGGGTGTGGAGTTTCATTGCCACACACAAGGGATTTACGTGACGTGGATTCACACCCAGGTTGTTGAGCTATGAGTGTACCGATGAAAGCCAATTTAAACTGAGAATATCATCCAACAAGCTTTCAAACATGATAAGGAGTTTCTTTATTGAAACAAATTTGAAACAACATCAAACAATTTAGGGCTCACTTTTAAAATGTAAAGGAGATAATCACATTGTTTACATTGTATGCTTCTTTGTTGCTTAATTCATCAAGATAAGGCCTTCCTTGAGGCCAAAAGTTTTAGTAAGAGAGTTTTCCTCTCGAGACTTGTGTAGTTGGCATGTCATGAAAACTAGGCATAGTCGAGCTCACTTACTAGCTAATAACTCTGAATGTGCAGAGAGAGGCCCTCAATGCCTCTGATATTCCTCTAAGGATATTTTAGATCCTGCGTGCCTCCTTGCTAGGAACTATACACATAATTCACCTGAGGATCTAATCCTCCTGGTGCGACACTCTGATAGTCATCGCGAGCTCCCTTTGTCACGTAGGGGGATCACCCATATAGGCCATGGGAATTTTCCACACATGGAGAGAACCCATGTTGTTAGGATTCCTCCTAGCGATATAGAGAGTTATGGATCCTACTCCATGAGTCAGTCATATAGGGCACTTGAGTCTCATGCAACCCATAAGAGGTGACTACTACAAGACCAATTGGAGGAGGCACGCATTGAGCATGAGCATCTAGAGCATGAGTGCACAAATAGGAAGAGAGCGCATCAACAGAGGTTGGATGAGATCCAACGATGTGAAGAGAGAATTTACCAGTGGAAATTGCATGAGGTAACTCCTAAAAAGAATCTCATAACTAGAGTGCTTAGCCAACAAGCCAACGCGATGCACACTACGCATCGTCAAGAGTTACCTCTTAAGAAAGTAGATATCCATTCTATTAGATAGATAGACATATCGTCAGCTATCGATAAGTGAAAAAAATATATGCCTAAAGATCCCATGCATAAGCATGAGGTTGAGAGTAGTCAAGCCCGACAGGTGAGCAATGTCAATGCTCAAAAGTTTTCAAAATCTTTGGTGCATATACAGTCTATTCCACCATATAAAGAGCATGTTATCACTTTCTATAAACAGGAAATCAAACCTGTCCCTGTCAAGGAATCTGACCCTCCATTGCATATCATAGAGAGGATAAAATTAGATTACCTATAAGCGAGTGTTGGTGGATACATGGTCGTTGATTAATATCATTACCACCTCAGCATTCAAACATCTCAAAATTCCACCTTCTCACATCAAGGCAGCGAATCTCATGCTACAAGATTATAATGATGTGGAACCCCCTATAGTAGGCACAATAGTCCTCCCCATCAAGGTAGGACAAAAGATTATTCCTATATTGTGCTACGTTTTAAAGGGATCAAGACAGTATAACCTGCTACTTGGAAGGTCGTGGATAAGAGCCATGGAGTACGTATCGTCCATAGTGCATCAGTGCATTAAGTACACCCATGAAAATGAAGTCCATATAGTTGAAGCGGACCCATATACCTTAAAGTATTATAAACCCAAGGATCACCCTCAAGAACCTAGTGGGGCGCTCACACCTCCAAATGCTAAACATGATGAGTTTATCCAAAGTTTAGATGCAACATTACATACTATTGTGGAGTTACTGTCACCACCGCTGTCACCTGTAGAGTCACCTATAACTCCTACATATTTAGTCTTTCCTAATAGGGAAGGGCTGATGAACCAAATCATAGAGATTCTCATAGCTACCTTGGATGTGTCATTTGAGGATCCTCATACTCCTATCAAGGGGGAGATACCCAACTTGGCCATGGATGCATCTGAGTGTAGCATACCCTCATCATCCATCATGTCACAAGATAGTCCTCATGATGACGGTGTTGAATATAAAGAGCATATGGAGGCAAGCACCATGATGTCACCCACCGTGGAGACCATGGAGGATTTATGTCTACTTCTTGTCGAGTCTCTATCTATTGAGCCTATCCTTGATACATTGTTTGAGCATGAGGAAGAGGTAGTTGTTGCAATTGAGATGCTACAACGCCAACAGGTTAACGAGTCACCTACCACTCATGCAATGGTGGAATCATTTTCTCACGAGTTTGTGGTAATGGTTAACATTTAGTCAGAGGAGAAAGTGATTCTAGATAAAATAGGTCAAGATATGGGCAAATAAGACAATGATTCCATAGTAAAGAGGTCCAAACCTTTAAAATTAGTCACTCCTAAATTATTTCTTATGCCACCTTCTCAGGGACAAGGGCAAGTGTGCACCCCACATCATATTGGAGGTACTGAAACTGACATCGTTCAACATGACGAAGTGAAACAATAACTTGAGCTGAGTCATAGGCTTAGGCATGTGGATAGCACTAATTAAGTGTATCATCAAGAGGCATCTGCATCAAATCAAATGAAGGAAATAGGTGATTTGAAATTACCTAATGGATATCTAGCATCCACTTTTCTATTTCCTTCAATAGACAAAGGTATTTCGAATCAGTCATTGGAAATTCACATGAATTCTTTATCAGTATTGCAATCCATTCTAAGCCGTCTAAAATTAATGGAACATCGAATGGATGAGCAAGATAAGGCACTGCATTTTATCATGAACTAGTTTGAAAACCTAGGATCACAAAAGCAACCCTTGTCTGAGGTCAAATCGCTTCTTGTGCAAGTGCAAGAAAAACCTCAACAAAAGCAAGATCCCATGCGACCAAACTAACTAGTGGGTCCTCAAAGCAAGCTAATGTGGTTCGAGCGCCCAAAATAGCCACATCGCATTTGGAATATTTTAAAAGAGTCTATGTTTGACATCTTTTAGAAGCTTCAAGAGGCTAAGGTCATCACCTTTCATGATATCATCTCTTTAGACCCAAATAGAGCTAAGTTTATGGGTTATAGGTGATGGGTTGTCATTAAGCACATCATTAATTCTCAATGAATTTGTCAATCTAGGGTGGTCTCCAAGGCTATTTACGAGAGAAAGTTCAAGCAGGGTTGTAGTTCAGTTCATTTGGAAGCAGTAGGTCTTATTGGTGGAATTGATTGTGTGGGGGTTTTGTGTCACTTATACCCCTAAATTGCATAAATTGAACTTTAATATATTTGCAAGAATGAAATCTAATTGCTAATTGCAGAAATGAAACCCTAGTTACAGTTGCAAGAATGAAATCTAATTAAATTATAGAATTGAAACTCTAGTTATAGTTGCAGAATTGAAATTCTATTCAATATTGAAATAATTGAAATGAAGCATAAAAACTAGATCCTTTCAATGCTCTATAACAGAAGGTCGTCAATCTTCTGTGTAGGGTTTTGACAAAGAAAAATAAGAATGCAGGGAAATTATAGAAAACTTGTAAATTGCTAGAAATGGAAATTTGCAGTGAATTGGAAAGTTGTTGAGAATGAAAAGAATAAACAGATCTACCACTAATCATATCACAAAAACATTATGAACAAGAATTAAACAACTAGGAATGTTAGCTGTGCAAAAGAATGAAAATGACAAGTTCACAACTTATTCTCAGTGCAAACAAAATTAGAATAAAACCTGTCTCGTTAGTCCTCCTCCTAGGTCCAGGAAGTGGCCACCTCCTTTCTCGTAAGAAGGTTTGAATTATTCTTTAAGTCTTACTCACACTCGGACATAACAAAATAAATGGAATGAAATTGCACTTTTATTGCTTCGTAAACATAATTACAATTCAGCTAAAATCTGTTACAGGTCTGAAATCACTATTCTATTATCTCCCTATTTATTTTCTATCTCCTCTATCTAATAGCTCAAATTGGACGGGAGTTATCTTTTATAGATGCCTAAAATCTAATTACAAACAAAAAATATGTTGTTCTTGATATCCTGCAAAATTTCTTGGGTTTATCCTAGAAGAGGATCAATTTGATTTTTTCCATAAATGGTGGCTTTGGATGGCAAGAACGACAAAGTTATATGGGAGATATTTTCACTTAACTTTATCAACCTTCTTATCCCCTTTTCCATTGCCAAAAGTTAGTCAACAAGTCAAAAAGTGCTTTCTATTCTCATTCTGAAGAAAGTGTGTTCATTTCAAAGACATGGTGTTCATTTCAGAGACACTGTGTTCATTTTGAAGACACTGTGTTCATTTCGAAGATCTTTAGAATGACCAACTGTGTTGACTCCAAATATTTTTGGCTGCATTTCTAAGGTGGATTAGCCCTCAGAATCAGATTGCAATAGTCTTCATTCTTCCTTGGATGTGAATTCCATGCCTTGCCATTCATTGGCAGCTGGCTGGAATTTATATGGAAAAACCAGTTTTCTGCTGCATAGTAATAAGTCTTTGTACTATTTGATAAATTTAGAGAAACTAATGCTTAATGATCATCAAAATAAGACTAGTCAAGTGTTGTTTTCAACTTAAGCATGACAAGATAACATAAAACTAGACAATAACTATTAAAAATCATAATATAATGTCCTTAACACTTCAATCATGCAAACAGTTAATACACAACATATTAAATCAACTTAACTAGCATATAAGATAATTCATGAGATTTTTAGGTAGTTTTAACTATTTAAAACATGTTATAAGGCTTATCTAGGCCTCATCATCCCCCCCAACTTATATTAATGAATGCCCTCATGCATTGCAGTGGGCTATGGAGTCACAGATGTCCATACTCATATTCAATGTTTCATAGAACAATTTAGTACCTGTGTAATTTCTCATGAAGGTTACTGAGTCATTCTTCAAACTGATCATCTGGTTGGGAATCCTCTTAAAAATAGGAGGGAACCAGAGTAATGATGGTTGGAGGCCTGAATCTGAGACCTACCCAATGATGTTGCATAAAGGTATTTCTCTGGATTGAGAAGGCAATGCCTTAGAATGGAAGGGAACTACTTCAAAGTGGAGGGGCACTACTTCAGAATGAGCACCTGTGTCTTCATATTCCCTAGATAATCCAAGCAGTAATTGAACCAAATCCTCCTCTTTATCTGATGTAGTTGATTGTTCATCAACTTGTGACAGCCTGCTTTTTATTTTCTCCACTTTATGCTATAATTCTCTAATTTTCTTTTCATTGTTTTCAATAACATCTTTTCTTTCCTCAATCCATCTCATTTGTATTTTTATAACACTATTGGCTGATCTCAGTTGTTTTGTGATGTCCATATCATCTTCTTCGTTCGACTCAGAACCTAATACTGACAAATCAACTATAGTTTGCTGCTCAACAACGATCTCATCCTCTACTTTAGACCCCTATTCCTGTATAGGAGGTTCCATGAAATTATCTATGATTATATCCAAATTCTTAGTGGCTTGTTGCACGTCTATGACATCAGGGCTATCCTGTATGGTCTTCTCTTCAATCATTTGTTCTTTTATCTCTTTTTGTTGGAGTCTTGCAAACCTCCTAGTCCTTAATGTATATTTTCTCTTCTTGCCCTATTTTCTTATGGTAATAGGGGCTGTAGGGATAGCTTCAGGCTCTTCACTGGGAACTTCACTCTCCTATTCTGATAGATAAATAACATCTTTAGAAAAATGAACCCTCTTCTATTTTATTTATCTCTGTCAGTTTCAACCCTTCTCTTCTTAGTCTGTGAGGTTGATGGTTCTAGATAAAGATGCTTTGTTGCTTTTTCTTGGTGTGTTTCCTTCTTTGCAATAGCATTTTTTTTTTTAGCCTTTTCTTCTTCCTCAGTAGCATATTTTTTTATAGCAACATCTGTATCCTCTTCTCTTTCATCTTCTTCTTCAAAAACTACATTAGTTAGGGTAGAATAAAACTTATTAAAGCTTCTAAGGTTTCCCCTAAAATGATGTTGGCACACCAGTTTAATAATACCATGATGATGAGGGCTCATTTTTTTCCTCTTGATAATGTTTTGCCATGCTCTATAGTTCTTAGTGCAAGTATGCTAGAAAATTCACTCTAAATTTAGGCTGTTGCCTACCATGCCTGAGGTGGTTTAAAATTTTGAAATGATGCCCTGACAAAATTACATACTACCCTTTACAGGTTGAAAAATCTGGTAACCCATGTGGTTACGTTATTCCAAGGTTTTTGTATGCTGGCCCTTTTTCATTTTTCACTTCATTTCTCTGTTCTGATGCTGAGAAGACTACTCTCTTCTGCTACTACAGTCATTCGCTAGGTCACTAATTTCTAGTTTCTACAGAATTACAGGGTTTGCTCTTGTTCTTCTTTAGAAAGAACTTTTAATTTTCTTTTTTTACTTTTCCTTGTAATCATTAGAAAATATGTCTTTGAAAAGAAAATATGGCACACTTCCTTATTCCGTGCTCTGAACACCTGGCCATCAATCATTGGACATCCTTGCCATCAAATTTTCTTTACTATTTTTAGTTCATCCATTCTGCATGCAAATTTTCCCACATGAGTGGTTATTAGCAATGAATGGTGGTGGCATGTCTGTTGGTTATTTTTCTTGTGATTATCATACTTCCTCGATGGGTGCAAAATATGAGATGAATCTAACCACAAGGTAGCTGACATGTGTCAATGATCACATGGAGTAAAAAAAATTATACTAACTATGTATTTTTCTCCCTCCTTGGATGCCACATGGAAATAGACTATCAAATATTCATTTCGAAGATTATGTTTCATTTCGAAGACTAAGTTGGGCATTTAATCCGAAGATAACCTCATTCTGAAGATAAACCTTCATTCCGAAGACAAACCTTCATTTCGAAGACACACCTTCATTTTGAAGACAAACCTTCATTCCAAAGACAAAGGCTTCATTCTGAAGACAAACCTTCATTCCGAAGACAAAGGCTTCATTCCGAAGATACCACGGTTATTGAAGATACAATAGTCATTCTGAAGACATAGCAAAAACCAACATTTTTCTCTTTCTCCAAGCATGTTTTGTTTATGCCAACTCTTATGAACATTTTTATACTAATGGTTAATTGTCATATACTATATATCAAATATTTACAATGAGAAAAGTGCAAGAAACATATATACCTGGTTAAAACAAGTTAATGCAAGTTTTGAAAGATGACTATTTCTGTTGATATTCTGCTGAGGCTTCCTGCAAAACTTCAAAAACAAGTACAGTTGGTGAATTTTTACAATGGTGACTCAAAAATTTCAAGGTTATGCATGCCAAAAAATTGGTTTTCATGCATACCAACTCAGTAGCGCCTTAGAAAAAGGTTTTCATTGCTGAGCTATTCATTTTTTTTTTTTGTCTTTTTGATTTTGATTGTGCCCGTGAAGGAATTCATGACTTCCCTGAAATCATGCCCATGAAGAAATTCACAGCCAAAATTTATTCATCTTTTTGTTTTCTATATTTTTTTAATTTTTTTCATTTTACTTTTCTTTTAAGATTCAAAGATATGATCATTTGGAATCTTCATCAGAAGAAGAAGCCTCTTCTGTCAAATGTAACTGTGTGAAATATCGAGCAAATTCCACCTTTGTTAGTGGTTTATGGTACAACTGTAAAAGATGTCCATTCACAACTAATAGCCTCCTTAAATCATCAACTAAAGAAATTTGAACAACTTCATTCTCAAACTCCCCTGGTTCATCCTTGCTGCTCTTAATGTGATCGTCATGCCACATTTTCCATTTTTATTGAGTGAACTCTATTTGGTGAAGTGCTTCCAACCAAATTTCATCAAATGCATTCAACTACAAAATTTGTTTTTTTTGTACCTGCAACAACTCAATGCCAACTGCTAAAGATGCATAAAATGTTAGTAAAGCATTAGGATGTTGCACCAATATATCAAACAAATTTGCTCCCTGGTTTTTAGTCAACCAACTATTGTTCTTCAAAGGTTGTTTTGGCTGTATTTCAATTTGTTTTGTACCAGGATGATTTGAATTGGTTCTTGGAGAATGATGCATTAATAAATTAAGAGAGTAATGATATGGTGGAAAAGAATGAAAAATCTGCATATGTTTACCAAAAACAATTCTTGAAAGAATTAACTTTGATAAATGATAATGAAAAGATAAGAAACAATAATGAAATCCATGTGGTAAATAAAGAAAATGGTTTTGTACCAGAATGGGTGATAAATTTTCCAAATTATGTTTTTCATAAGTTTGAAGTAATTGCTGAACAATAATTAGTTCATCTTTAAAATATGAGTTTTGAACATTTTCAGCAAAAACAAACTTTTTGGAGGAATCCAAATCTTCTACATTTTTATTTACAACAATGGAGGCCAAAACTAAAGTATTCTTTTCATTTTATTTGTGTTCTAAGAAACTGTGGGCTTTCTGTACAATCATACTTAGGTGTAATAAGTTTACCTGAAAGCAAGTTAACTAATTTTCCACATTTTTGTATGGTTTTCGGATATACTTTTTTTTTTTCTTGGTTTGCTAAAACATATTTCTTGAACAATCCTATTAATGATTGGTACAACTTGAGTTAAAGGGATTGTAACAGTTAAATGCTCTAATTCCTTTATCAAATATGATTGTGAAAATGTTATTTTTGATATCTCAGATTGTTCAAAATATGATACCTTATTTGATGAGGTATCTTGTTCTTCTCGATGTTTTTTTAGTGTGGATTTGTTTTCATGTTCATTCTTTTTAACTTCACTTTCTACACTGATAAGTGGAATAGGTTCAAGCAGTGGTTCACTCGAACACAACTAAGTTTTAACACAATCACTAACATTTATTAGGGTGTATTTTCCGATTCAACCACAGAGACAGGGATTAACTGTTTAACATGATTTGGACTGACCACAGGTTGAGTTGAAAACAAAGGTTGTTTTAATTTTTGTTGTTGTTGTCCACAATAGAAATTATGGATATAATTAGGCAACAAATTTGATTTTTGTTTTTGACAATATTGCTGCCCTTTGTATAAATTTTTATGTTGTACCCATTGATATCCCTGTTATTTTGGTTGCAACCATGGTGGATGTTGTCGATTCCATTGTTGTTGCATCCATCCATGTTGAGACCATGCTTGGGAGTATGCCCATGGTGGTTGACTCCAATATTGTTGAAGTGGACCTGAAGCAGACCATGGCATATACCAAGGATTATTTTCCCAATGTGCAAGAAATTGAGAAACATTCTGATATGGAAATTTATGAAAATTATTCCCTTGTCCTTGTCCTACAAAATTGATTTTTTTCATAGGCTGAGACTGTTTTTCAAAGACACTTGTAAGTTCTGGAAATAAACTACACCGATCCGTGGGGTGTCCTAATTGACAAATACTACATGTAGCGGTATAAATATTTTGTTCAAAGAAAAATCATGAAGAGAGTGTTGCTTTTTACATTCCGAACAATAGATGGCTGAAGATTCGATAGATTCCTTTTTTTCATCTAATGTTCTATCATGTACTAAAATATCAGCCTCTTTCATGCATTCTTTCAAATCATGTTTTTCATTACCAATTCTGTGTTTTCTATGCCTTGAATGAGAGTAATTTTTACAGAGTTTAATAATTTCCTAAAATTTAAGTGCATTTGCATCTCCTCTTCCCAAGATATCCAATACATCCCTAGATTCATCTTTAGTCCCCTTAAGAATACGACTTTGCAAATTTCAGGTTCAACACTTCCACATCTCTTATGAAAAAAAGAAAATATGTCTAGATAATCTTCTACGATAACATTTTCCTCTTGTTTCATTGTAAGAATTTTATCATTTTGATTCTTGACTTGACAATATTCTTGGTATCTCTCCAAGAATATGTTTTCCATCTCATCCCAAGTTCTAATTGAGTCGGGTGCTAAGGTGATAAACCATCGTAGAGCTAACTCTTTAAGAGTGGAAGGAAATAGTTTGAGCTTTTGATTGTCATTAGTGTAATCATGAGCTTGACATACAATTTTAAACTCAAACAAAAACATATCAGGATCTTCGGATGTAATTCCCTTGAAAGTTGGTAATATTGCAGGTGAAATGACCTTCATGGGAGCATTTTGATTAAGGTCTAGTTGGATGGGATTTTGAAAAGTTCTGACAGGTGCACCAGTTGCACTAGGGTGGAGCATATTGTTGGCCCTACCTTGATTCTCTTGTGAGCCTTCCATTGTAGGTTCCCAAAAACAATTATAAATCTTGTCAAATTTTCTTGATTGTATGGATTTGTCAAGAGAAAATGGTGTTGAACTACTTAATTTTCCTCCTTGTAATGATTTATCAAAGGATCTTGCAGTGTTGGAAGTGGATGATTGGGATTCTTTGAAAATTCCAACATTTTTGCAAATAAAAAATTTAGACATTTTTGACATAATTTCAACCTCTTGTGAAATTTTTCTTCTTGTGGTTTCTTGCTTATTTCCTAAATGGATTGAAATACAATTTACCAATAACAATTACTTATACCAGTAATTACATTCAGATTTTACTCTAAAATTCACAAATTAGCATATTTAATAATTATTGGACTACTTTTCACCTTCTAACAACACCGTGTTCCTCGACAATGGTGCCAAAATGATGGGCTATCATTAAGCACATTATTAATTCTCAATGAATTTGTCAATCCAAGGTTGTGTCCAAGGCTATTTATGAGAGAAAGTTCAAGCAGGGTTGTAGTTCAGTTTATTTGGAAGCAACAGGTCTTATTGGTGGAATTGATTGTGTGGGGGTTTTGTGTCACTTCTACCCCTAAATTGCATAAATTGAACTTTAATATATTTGCAAGAATGAAAACTAATTGCTAATTGCATAAATGAAACCCTAGTTATAGTTGCAAGAATGAAATCTAATTAAATTACAGAATTGAAACTCTAGTTATAGTTGCAAAATTGAAAGTCTATTTAATCTTGCAATAATTGAAATGAAGCATAAAAACTAGATCTTTTCAATGCTCTATAACAGAAGGTCGTCAATCTTCTGTGCAGGGTTTTGACAACAAAAACAAGAATGCAGGGAAATTATAGAAAACTTGTAAATTGCTAGAAATGGAAATTTGCAGTGAATTGGAAAGTTGTTGAGAATGAAAAGAATAGCCAGATCTACCACTACTCATATCATAAAAAAATTATGAACAAGAATTAAATAACTAGGAATGTTAGCTGTGCAAAAGAATGAAAATGACAAGTTCACAACTTATTCTGCTATAGCAAAATCAGAATAAAACCTGTCAATCAGTCCTCCTCCTAGGTTTGGAAGTGGCCAGCCTCCTTTCTCAGAAGAAGGTTTGAATTATTCTTTAAGTCTTACTCACACTCAGACATAACAAAATAAATGGAATGAAACCGCACTTTTATTGCTTCGAAACATAATTACAATTATGTTGAAATCTGTTACAGGTCTGAAATCACTATTCTATTATCTCCCTATTTATTTTCTATCTCCTCTATTTAATAGCTCAACCTGGATGGGAGTTATCTTTTATAGATGCCTAAAATCTAATTACAAACATAAATATGTTGTTCCTGATATCCTGCTGAATTTCCTGGGTTTATCCTAGAAGAGGATCAATTTGATCTTTTTGATAAATGGTGGCTTTGGATGACAAGGACGACAAATTTACATGGGAGATATTTTCCTTTAACTTTCTCAACCTTCTTATCCCCTTTTCCACTGCCAAAATTCAGTCAACAAGTCAAAAAGTGCTTTCTATTCTCATTCCGAAGAAATTGTGTTCATTCCGAAGACATTGTGTTCATTCCGAAGACACTGTGTTCATTTCGAAGACACTGTGTTCATTTCAAAGATATTTAGAATGACCAAATTTGTTGACTCCAAATGGTTTTAGCTACATTTCTCAGGTGGATTAGCCCTCGGGATCAGATTTTAATAGTCTTCATTCTTCTTTGGATGTGAATTCCATTTCTTGCCATTCATTGGCAATTGGTTGGAATTTATATGGAAAAACCAGTTTTCTACTGCAAAGTAATAAGTCTTTGTACTATTTGATGAATTTAGAGAAACTAATGCTTAATGATCATCAAAATAAGACTAGTGAAGTGTTGCTGTCAACTTAAACATGACAAGATAACATAAAACTATACAAGATTTGTTAAAAATCAGAATATAATGTCCTTAACACTTCAATCATGCAAACAGTTAATACATAGCATATTAAATCAACTTAACTAGCATATATGATAATTCAAAAGAGTTTTAGGCAGTTTTAACTATTTAAAACATGCTATAAATGAGGCTTATCCAGGCCTCATCAACAGGGAGCATCACTATTGCCTCTATCATCGAATAGAGGGTCATGGCATTCAAGATTGTCATGAATTCAAGAGTGTGGTGCAAAACCTGATAGATAAGGGGGTTTATCATGAATATGGTTCTCTTATAGTGCCCCAACATGCTAAAGTGGAGGTCACACCTCCTTAGGAGAGACCTCGAGGTCGTCAATCACCTCATAAGCCCAATAAGCTAGTGCAACGAATATTTTCATTTTAGATGACTACTCTAACTTTGTTCCAAAAGTTACATGAGGCAAAGGCATTTACACTGCCTGAAGTCAAGTAGAGGGCATCTAAGACTGGGTTACCTGGTAAAAGTCCCTTTTGTGTGTATCATTGAGTGCATGGACATGATATTCAGGATTTTTAATCATTTAAGAGGGTCGTACAAGACCTAGTAGAATGAGACACGATCCACGAGGATGGTTCGCTCGTTCAAAATTTCCAAGACATAGGCACTTCGTTGAGATTCATGCCTCAGTTAAGAGAGTTTATTTTTGTCACTCTTCCTAAACAAAGCTGATTACATTTCAATTAATAGGATACATGCTAGGGGCCTCCAAGGTAGCATACCTTCCCCACCATCCACTCCACATTCGATAAGGTAAAGTGAGGGGTCTAGAGGTATCACACCTCCCTCATTGTCATCAAGTGACACGTACACTAGGGGTACATAGGGTAGCATACCCTCCCCAAAAGGCTCCAAGGGTTCCTAAAACCGCTTGGTCATGTTAGCAAAAAGCTCCAAGGGTTCCTAAAAACTTCTTGGTCGTGTCAGTTAAAGGCCTCAAGGGTTTTCTTATAACCACTCGATCATCCCAAAAGGCTCTAAGGGTTTTCTTAAAACTGCTTGGTCACCCTAAAAAGGCCCCAAGCTCTCTTGTGAGTAGTTTGGTCAATCAAAAAGCTCCAAAGGTATTTCAAACCTTTGGTCAACCCCAAAAGGCTCCAAGGGTTTGCTTAAAACCGCTCGATCATCCTAAAAGGCTCCAAGCTCTCTTGTGAGTAGTTTGGTCAATAAAAAGGCTCCAAAGGCATGTACTCACCGTTTGGTCAAATATAAAGGCTCAAAATCAATAAAAATTATAAAATCAATAAAATCCAAAAAAAATTGGTAAACCATAAAATCCAAATATATTCACATTTGCATCATGTATTTTAATTCACACATGCATTCATTTCCTTGCATTGCATATAGGCATTTTTCATCCATTGCATTCCATAGTAGGATGGATTGTGTTTGTCAGTCTTACAAACGACACCATGTTTGTGTTTTAATCATGCACCTTTGAATTTATCATAATCTGCTACATTCATACACAACTCCTATTGCTATATGTGTATATATACCAAAGTTTTCCAGTCACTCAGCCATACCTAATGGGTTTCTCAAAGGTCGTATAAAGCTATTTTTTCTTTTGTAGATGAGGTCACTAGTTGTGATAGTGCTTGGCATATTAGGATCCCATCACTAATTGAAACATTTAAAATCCTGCTAAGATAAGGGAGGATGAAAGCTATGAAAGTGGTCTTGGATATCTAGAGAGATGGGTTTTATTACTTGCTTTCTTGCAAATAGTTCGGTCTATAGTGGTGAACCTTGGAAAAAGGACAAGAATTTTACCTACTCGTACATAGATACACAGTTCAAATTTCAAATCCAAAGTTCAAAGTTCAAATTTAAAATTATATAGTGAATCAAAAGCACTATACAAATCCCTTGCTCAAGAAAAATAGGAATAAATAGTGTTTTTTATTACTTAGAGTAAAACGTGAAAAACAATAATTTTTATCACTACATATGAGAAAAAATTAAAACGGGGTGAGAACTTGAAGCCCTAGATTGTTCACCATTCAAAGCCATAGAATGAACCCCGATTGCAACAATGGGTTGAAAGAGTCCTGCCTGCTTTCGAAGTAGTAGCTCTATTGGGTGATCCCCAATTGCAGCAATGGGTTGAAAGAGCCTCGAATATTTTTGGAGGGGTAGTCTTGATCAATTTGTGAGATGATCTAGCTCTAGGTGTTTGGGGTTGTCTAGTAGTATAGTCCAATCAAGTGTGAAATAAGGATGATAAGGACATAGGAGGAACCCGATCTTACATATGGGTTGAAAGAGTCTTGACTAACATCTAGGGTATGCCTATGGTTTGTCTAAAAATACTCACATGCACACACATGGGGTAATGAACAGTTGGGTCATTCGTGATGAAATCCTTGTCTACCAAAAGCCTTGTACTATTAGTATGTGATGTTTGAGAAGTCTACTAGGGTGTTTGAGTCTCATGGAAAACCTTAAACATTTCTCTAATAGCAACAAAATACCAAATACCACAAACCATATAGAATAAAGTCATGCAAATAATCAAACTACAAAGTATCGAATCGATGAGACATCATTACATAAAGCACAATCAAGATATAGGATAGATACCAAATGAATATCATAAATGATATCTACACGGCCACTGACTATATTGTGCATATTTTTAAAACTTGCAAAATAAAATAGAATGACACATTATATCATTCGCATCATACCTCTTCATACCATTGCATTTCATATATGGGTGATTAATTTATTAAATTCTTGTAATGAGGATTTTTCAATTAAATTCATGATTTTTACACATTCTTTGGTGTCGTTCATTAGATTTTTAAACTCATATCGCATTCATTCCTTATGTTTTAAGTGATTAAAGCATACAGGTTCATTTACATTATATTACCATCATGTAAATAATGCATTACATACATTGCATCAGCATATCATGATATCATCATAAATTAAATGCATACAATAAAGAAAAATTAAATATACATTTAAAAGTAAAACATCGCATCCATATGCATCCATCATAAAAAGCATATCTAAGCATCTAGATCACTACATACCATCATCATCATAAAATTAAATAGCTATCTAGTGCATGTCATCCATACATCACATTACATAAGCATAGCATCAATATAAACATTTGCATCCATGTGCATAACATAAACATAAAATTAAAAATACATAGGTACACATAATGATTCAAAATGATCAAAATCTCATATATATATATATATATATATATGTGTGTGTGTGTGTGTGTGTCCAAACATGAGTACATGGGGGTACATAAAAAATACCCACAGGCTACAACTATGTAGGTCCTCGAACTTACACTCAAAATTGGTATAATAAATATCTCAATAGATATGTACTACGGAGGGCCTGCACCCCTAGCCTGAGAGTCATAGCCATCACCCATGCCATACCTGTGGCTCCTATGCAAGCTGGATCCATGTGTACTAGAGGACCTGTGTGTCCTCTTGGTCCTATGGGTCCTGTAGCTTGAGCTTACGACTGAATGCCCCATAGTCCTGGTCCTAGATCTGCTTTGATGACTGCCTAAAGCATGAGGATCCTCGAGAACCTACCCACCTATCGATTTGATAGACCCCTCCAGTTGGGATATGCGACCTGCACTCACATCACATAGATCGTTCTCCACATTTGCAAGGGAAGTGAGCCGCATAATCTCTGTCATGGGGTCACGACCTCCTGGTAGTGTGGATGATGGTGTTGTGGATGGTGCCATGATAATACAAGAAGATGAAGGATCTCCCCTCTAAGCCAGGTCCAAATCCCTCTTCGCTATAGTTGTGTCCCATTACACCTCTACAAAATCAAGTGCACTAGTGAGCTCTTGGACCTGACCCTCTACCACTATAGCATGCACTATCATAGATGTGATCTCCTCCTAGACCTGATATAGCTACCTCTCCCTGTCAGCTAGCTTCACCTCTAGAGTGGCGATAGAAGTATCCTACTGTAACTTCTGGGTTTGTAGCCTCCCAACCTGACTTTTTAGATCAATAATATGAGCTATTAGTTGCCCCATCTCACTGTTAGGATGCACCTTACCCTCCTCTAATCCATCCTCCTTTGCCTCGATCCATGGATCCTCCTCTATAGAGGCCTATATGCCCCATCTGCCCTTAGTTTGTTAGTAAACTCTACACCCATATGGGTTAGCCTTAGCCTCTACATCATCATCCACCCGGTCGAGGGTCCCCTCTCCCTACCACTATAGTAAGGACCACCAAGTGTCATATGTTGGGGTGGTTCTAGTACTAGCAATCATAGTCTTTTGGAAGTCATCAACCGCATCCCCTAGTGGTGTCGGCTGAATCTAGGGTAAGTGAGTCTTCAACACTAGTTTCCTGTAGATGATGGGCAACTCTGATATATCTTGTGTAAGGCCAAACTATTGTAAGACATGAGAATAAAACTGATAATCCTTAATCTTGTCCTTATAGCCAAGTAGCCACCTATCTCGATGAGTCAGGTGTAGTCATTTACCAGCCTCCTCCTATGCAGGGCTATCTATATAGGGGTGCCACTCAATGTAATTCAATGGGAGTGCTGCAAATCTACCAATGTAGTGCTCTACATCCCCTACATGGGGCCTGCTTTAGAACCACTCCTCCTTGTGATGCTAGGGGAAGCTCAACAGGATGATTGATCTTAATGTGTTGCCAAACCCAGATCTAGAGAAGTAAACTATAGCTGATACCTACCTAGCTCCTGCTAGTGATCTGATAGAGCTCCTGATATAAATGGCACAATAGAGTGCTCCCCCAGGATAGGAGCAGTGGCTGACCAGTGGAACTTTGGGTAACCCTCCTGACACTATCTAGAAGGTTCCAAAGGATCCTCATGCTCGATGAGTCTAGAAGGACAATCTACATGACCAAGTGCATAAAAATTACCTCTATGACAGAGAAGATGCCCTCCTGCTACCAGTACTTGATGTGGATGTTGTTGTGGTTGATCTTGCACTGCACCTCCTGGATTCGATCACCGAAGATAGAATCAAAAACCTCCTCCTTTATCTGGAATGAGGAAGAGGTGATGGCCCCATCATCAATAGGGATCCTAAAAATCTTGTAGACATCCTCTAGTGTAATGGTCATCTCACCTGTTGGTAGGTGAAATATGTTGGTCCACGCATTCCAGCATCAGGTCAACACAGTCAGGTAGGTTTGATCTACCATGATAGTGGGTAGATCCAAAATGTAGCCAAAGTCGATGACTTTAAACTACTTACACTCTAGGGTAGTCAATAGCTAGTAGAGAGTATTCAAGAGTTCTGGCTCCCTGGCTCTAAAGGTGAGCCTCTGCAAAGAAACATGGCATAAGAAAAAAGTTGACTAAAAACAGCTAAAAAACAACCTTAAAAATGTCAAACAAATCTAAAAATTGCTAAAAATGACAAAAATATGTCAAAAATGATCCATAAAGATAAAAAAATTAAAAAAGGCATCTCAGAAGTGCAATAAATGACATTAATTATAAGAAAACCTTAGAAAAATAAAAAAAATTGATAAATTTTTCTAAAGTCATGGAACCGCGGGTCAACCCTGCGGTCCGCATGTGGTCAAAAATTGACCATTGGAATTTGAATTCCAACCACAGCTAACAGCTACGGTCACCAATATGACAATTGGGAACTACATCTGCCAGCTGTGGTCTAGGAGCGAAACCCATTCTCAGTCACTTCCTAGCCTAGTTAGCCAAAAATTAAATCCTAAACTAGCCTAGTCTAAGGTGAGGTTCATTGCCAATAGTTTAGTGAAAATCGATTTACCCATTCATTAATGAGCTTCATTTTTAAATTGGTAATGAGTGCGAGGACTCGGTTTCGAGTTGCATTGCCCACATCGAGGCCTCTACTAGTGGAGGGTTGTCCAAGGTCTGCCATCAAGGTGTGAGTGTGATATCGGGTAGAGGTTTAGCAACATTCAGTGGACCTAAATTGTAGTCGCTCTCAAGACAATAATGAAATTTTCAAATGGGAAAACTATCTATAGGTTTCCTTAACATCAGTGGACCACATTTGACACCTACGATCCTAGCATTAGGGTTTTTTGCTTGCAAGTCTGATCTGTAATTTCCAAATTTTGAAAGTTTCAATCGTAGACTATACTTGTGGTTCACAACTAGCTCCATGACTATTGAAAGTTTCAATCGTAGACTATTTCCAACTAGCTCCATGATATTTTTTGCTCCATGGGATAGGAATGCGCAATTACTATTAACAGTTGTAACCATACACTGAACTAGGCTTAGCCAAGTAATTAAATGCTCAATACAAAGTTTTTGTAGATCATTCATTATGGTCAAGCGACCTCATTGCTTCATACATTGTCATTACCCTCATTGACTCATCTCTTGAGGGGGTATTCATAATATCATAATCATAATCAAAGTCAATAGAAGATCCTTGAAATTGTAGATCCCTTGATCTTGTCAAAATTGTGTTTGTCCTTGTGAATCATTGCTAACAACTATCATAAGCTTACCCCTTTGCTTGGGGTAAATAGCATATATGATAGTTAGTTTGTAGCTCTCCTCCTTTTGATTATATAGGCCTAACTCCTATTGTAGCACCAAAGCTACTCGAATTTCTGATGACAAGTGCAAATTATTTCAAATTTAAGCCTTTCACCTAGTTGGAAGCAATGATTCTAGGATGCACATCCTTTTGTTGGACCTAGGGCATCTAATGTTGATCCGAATAATGATCATCATAGAACCTTCACCATCATTTTAGGAGGTCTATTTTTACTTAGCATTATTCAATCTCACAATGCATCTCAAAAGGGGTATCTATAGACACCTAAAATGTGTCATGTCGAAGGCGACTACTCATATGGACATGCTACAAGGCCATATGGAAGATCTTGGACAAACTCCAAGATAGAGCAATGGTTCTAACCACTTAATTTGGGATCTTTGGCCTAATCAGTCTGAATCATAGCTGAGACCCACGGTCTATAGTTTGAACTGTGGCTGAGACCTATGGTCTACAGTCTAAACCATAGTTGTCACCTGTGGTCTAAACTAAAGTTTAGTTGGCCTTCATTCGAGCCAAATCGGTTGGAACAACCTTGTGTTCTAGAAGAAGGTGGTTAAATGATGGAAGCTTCCAATCCAACTATCCTAACCACCCATTCTTGATATTGGCTTCTCCATGAAGCCACCCCTAGTCCTTGGGTAGTCCTATAAGTACCCCTTCGAATTAGGGTAAATATATAGTGCATTTTGATAGTAAAGCATTATCGAAATGATCAAGAAAGCATTGGAGATTAGAGCAGTGAAGCCCTATCGGATTGTGGACTCACTTGAGTGCACTAAGAGAGAGATTTGTTGCTATCACTTTACCAACCTAAGCATCATGACAAATTATGTCATGGATGCCCTAAGGGGCTAGAACACCAAGACACACCAATTCATAAATTGGAGGCCCTATCAAGCAATTCAATCACCAAACCTATAATAGGACACTAGGGAGACCCTTGATCATCAATTTTATAAGGAGGATCAAGCCCACAATCCTATAATTGTAGGGCAAAATCATTTGATTGCTCCCTATGGCTGAAAGCCATGGTTATAGTGTAGACCGCTCATCTGAGCTATGGTTTGCAATAGGTATAAGATCCCCTTACTGTCCCTTTTACAATATGCTTAGCTATATTAGATTAATCATGTTAGTACTTGATTTGGTAGTTTAAATACTTTTACTGACTGGATTAAGGATTTGATTATATTTACTCCATTTTAGCAAGTAGTGCATAATTAATTTATTTCTATGCTATAATGCTTCATTTCATACATTTGATCCATTAGATTGATATTTGTAGTCCTTATTTTCATATTTCTATCAATCTTTATAAGAATTGCTTATGTTTAGTATGGTTTATCTGCTTTATTGATTTCATGTTGCTATGCTCTCTTTGTGTATATTTCCTTTAAAGGGCCTCATCATGAGAGGCTTCATATGCTTTTAATGTTTTTATGTTATTTCTTGATCGTACGAAATCACATTCAAAGGCAATTCAACCATCCAATTCCTTCCTCAATGTGAAGAAGAGGGTTCACTCCACCCTAGAGCACTTCGTGTTACCTTAAAGGCTTGAAAAGTGCATTGTATCCCCAAGGGGATTACAACATTGTAATTGCGTATCAAAAAGAGGTATCCCTAAGAGGGATTAATTTGTAATACATGAATTGGTTCCAAAAGGAAATAAATATGCATTTTACTTAATTGTTTAGTCTTTGTTAATTTGTGTTTGAATATCATTTTTTACTTCACTTTACGTTATTGCAATATCAGGTGCACGACTTTATGGTCGTACAGTAATATCATTACTTAGTTCTTTCAGTGCTATGGCTCCATTTTTGTGAGCCTTTATTTATGGTACATTTAATAATAGTTATTTGAGTTATTACATTATTTTATACTTACAAAATAGTTTCATTATCATATATATTTATTTGGTACTTTATTTCATTTT
The DNA here is from genome assembly GCA_028583015.1 of Wollemia nobilis. Taxonomy (NCBI): domain Eukaryota; kingdom Viridiplantae; phylum Streptophyta; class Pinopsida; order Araucariales; family Araucariaceae; genus Wollemia; species Wollemia nobilis. The sequence continues at coordinate 1,374,463 of JAQPPZ010000196.1, read as the reverse complement.
TGTAAGATAAGGCTCAAAAGCTAACAGTGATATCAGAGCCACAAGGGACCTTAACCGGAGATAGGGAGAGCTATTTCAAGGATTGGACTTGCATAGTTTTTTGAAGTTTTAGAGGAGAAACCAGTGAAGGTGAGAATACTATATTTGGAAGGTGAAACTAGAGAAGATTGAAGAATTTCTATTCCAAGAACAAATTTGAAATAGGAGATTTCAATTCTTGAAGTCAGACCTTGATATTGCAGATATTGAGGAGAATAAGAGACCCATGAAAGAGGTCTTATTGAAGGAATTGGTAAATTGAAGAAGATTGCAAATTATAGATTGGATAGAGTCTTTCCACAAGATTGTGAAGACTATGACTCAACATAGAATTTGTTCCACTAGTTTTGAGAATAACTAGTGAAGTTGATTTATTTTAGAATTCTAGAAATTCTAATATATTTGGTACTACTATCTAAGTTTTTGGTTGCAAAAAATTAACACCCAAAAGTTGAGAAGCTTCCTATAAAAAATAGAGAAGAATTTCATCTTTATTGCCTGAAATTCTATGTGCTTTTCTCATGTAGGGATTATTTTATTTGCAAAAAATTAGATATTGAATATTGGAGGAGGCTCATGAAGGAAGTCCCCTTGAAAATTGTAGATAAAAAAGTTGTAAATTGAAGAATTTGAAGAGACCCAAAAGAGGTCAGTTTGAATAACTTCTAGTTTTAGGAGATTGAAGATTGAATATAGAATATTGTAGGTTAAAGACTGCAGATTGGAGATCGAAGAGACCCGTGCAAAAGGTTCTCATCATAGTTTAGTGATTGGAGAATTGGAATACCTAAGAAGAGGTCATACTACAAATTTGAGGAGTAGAAAAAAATGGATATCTAATAAAGTGATCTCATTTTAGAATTCCCATAGTTGGGAGATTGAATAAACCAAGAAAATGTTTCAGTAAATTTTTGAGAAGTATAATTTGAAGAGTCACGAAGAGAAATTGAAGAGTTACAAAACTAGAAGACCCAAGAGAGAGATCTCAAGATATTTTGAAGGAGAAGAAGTCTAGAGAAAGCCTTGTTACAAGATTTAGATAAGCGACCATTGAAGGCATCTTGGAAAAAGCGAGAAGTAGGAGAGTGCAAGCAGAGAGGAGATTTGAAGAACATGACAAGAGATTATGAGCAAGGAGAAATGTTTGATTTGGGATAATTATTGCCATCCAAAAACAAGCCCAATAGAAAGAAGTGTTTGACAAGAAGTTTACCAAATTTTAGAGATAAGAGTTAGAAGATCTCAAGACATTCATATTCTTGAGAAAGGAGCAACACTGGAGATTAGTTTTGAAGTAAAAATTAAACAAGGAGATTGCAGGAGAAGAGAATATTGAGGAGCCCAAGGTTTTGGGAAATCTAAGGACAACCACAAAGTTTTGAAGGTTGATTTTCATGAGAATATTGTAGGTTTTGGAGTAGATATTGAAGAGTTACAAGAGAGCAGATTGAAGGTAGCCTAGAGCTATAGTGTAGAAAAATTTTGGGCATATTTTGAAGTGCCCGTGGATAGGAGAAGGTGTTTATACAACAACAAAAGCCAATATTCTGGATACTCTCATTGTATATTTAAGCCAATAAAATAAATAAGGATTTGACTACAGAGTTGCAGGTTTATGAACACTAGTTTGGGAAACATTAATAGTTGTTATTTTTAAAGTGTGTGAAGATAAGATCGAAGGATATTCAAAACCACAAAAACATATTTGTGGATAACATTGAGTAAAGAAAGAGAGATTAAAATTTGGAGTAGTTTTGTGAAAGGTAAAAAACAAGGAGAAGTTGAGCAGCAAAAGGCTACAAATTGGGTAAGAGTTAGAGAAAAAAAGTGAAGGAGAACATTGGTGCAAATTTTGCAAGTTTGAGATAGCAATTTGGGTGAATTAAATCACCAAAAAAATTAGAAAAATAGAGAAAATAAAGGTATGCAATATTGGTGCAATCTAAGTCTATTATTCGAGTATTGAAATAATCTACACATCAAGTATTAAGAGCACCATATTATTATTATTTGAGATCCATATTGCATTATTTTGGAATAAAAAAATTAAGAACTTAAAAGAGTTCTTTAAGTTAAGATGTTAGTAGTGTTTACATCTTAACGTTATACAAAGATAAAGTAGCAATACTAAGGAGAAATAAGAAATGCATAGTATTGTTAGTAAATACATTGCTATTGTAGATTTATTAAAGCAAAGTGAAAATAGTAATCTAAGCTAAATGAAGACCGAATAAGGTTTAGAAATTCAACAAAATTTCTAAGTGTCAAAAAACACTAGAATAATCTTAAGAGTCTTGGACGAGCACAAGCATCAAGAGGTATTAAAAGTGTCATTGTAGAAGAAGAATCGCCACTCAAAAGAGTAAGAGGAACTACCACTCAAAAGGAGTGTTACCATTGCTCTAAGGAGGAAAAGTGATTAATCTCTACATTGTTGGAGAGACGTGGATAAAATATCCACACCATCGAAGATACATAGACGAGCTCTACACCACTGGATGCCATTGAAGAGACAAAGACACTTGTGAGAGCATCAAATAAAAGGATGTTCACCCTTGAGAAAAAAATATACTACTATGAAAATTAAAGCACATGAATACATTGAGACAAACGTATTAAAGCATGAAATGAAATGAGAATTAGAATAGTGAATATTTACATTGAAAGTAGCGAGCAACCCTAGGAGGAATAGTCTAAATGCAAGCACAATATTGATTAACATTGGAGAAGAATTGAAGGAGCATTATGAGTAATGCCCATTACCACAAGAATGTCCACTAGAGAAAGAATACTTATTGCAAGGGAGGTAGAAGAGTTGGAGTACCAAGTGGTACATATGAGACCGAAACTAGAAGAGTCTAGAACCCATTCCATCAAGTAGCAAGTAGAAATTGGAATGTCAAAGGTTAATTCATGCCCAGTGAAGGAAACATTCTCTCAAGGTGCCAAAACAATGGATATTCTATTAATAAAGATGGCATATTAGTACAAACAAAAATTTATGAAGGATATCCATGATTGGATGTAGTAAGAGAACCTTTGGAGGTTACAAATTGCATAAGTAAAACTAATATTGGTATGTAGGTTTATTGAAGTCAAAGTGGGAGAATTTATCTCCCAAATAAGACAACAAATTATACCAAGACAACATGTGTGAATACGTCTTTCATAAACGTACACAATGAAAAATTTGTAGAGAAGTCAAGTGTTGTTTATTGGAGAATATAACTCTAAGCCTAAGGTGATTAATTTTCATAAGCTTGAGGTAGGAGAAATAAGGAATTTTATAAGGACATTATTTTCTAAGGTGAAAAGGAAAGGTATTTTAAGAATCATTAGTTTATATTTGAAACCTTAGATATATTAGCAAATTGAAGAGTTATTAAAGGAGTAACTCTTTAGTAGAAGATATTGTAAAAATATTAAAGGAGTAACAATAATCTAAGCTAAATGAATACCGAATAAGGGTTAGAAATTTGACAAAATTTCTAAGTGTCAAAAGACACTAGAATAAGCTTAAGAGTCTTGGACAAGCACAAGCATAAAGAGGCACTGCAAGTGTCATTGTAGAAGAAGAATCACCACTGAAAAGAGCAAGAGGAACTGCCACTCATAAGGAGTGTTACCATTGCTCTAAGGAGTAAAAGTGGTTAATATCTACACCATTAAAGAGACATGGATAAAAGCTCCACACCATGTAAGATACATAGATGATCTCTACACCATTGGATGCCATTGAAGAGACAAAGACACCTATGAAAGAATCAAATAAAAGGACATTTACCCTTGAGAAATAAGCATACTAATGTGACAAGTAAAGTGTAGGAATACATTGAGACAAACGTATTAAAGCATGAAATGAAATAAGCATTGGAACAATGAATATTTACATTGAAAGCAGCAAGTAAAACTAGGAGGAATAGTCTACATGCAAGCACCACATTTTTTAACATTGGAGAAGCATTGAAGGAGTGTTACAAGTAATTCCCATTGCCAAAATAATATCCACTAGAGAAGGAAACCTATTGCAAAGGAGGTAGAAGAGTTGGAGTGCCAAGTGGTACATATAAGACCAAAAATAGAAGAGTCTAGCGCCCATTCCATCAAGGAGCAAGTATAAATTGGAAGGTCAAAGGTTAATTCATGCCCAGTGAAGGAAACATTCTCCCAAGGTGTCAAAATATTGAAGAGTCCATTAATAAAGATGGCAGATTAGTGCAAGAAAAAATGTGCGAAGGATATCCATGATTGGATGCAGTAAGAGAACCTTTGGAGGTTACAAATTGCATAAGTAAAATTAATATTGGTATGTAGGTTTATTGAAGCCAGAGTGGGAGAATTTATCTCCCAAATAAGCCAACACATGCCAAGACAACATGTGTGAATACAACATATTTCATAAACGTACGTAGTGGAAAATTAGCAGAGAAGTCAAGCATTGTTGATCGAAGAATACAAATCTAAGCCTAAGGTAATTTATTTTCATAAGCTTGAGTTAGAAGAAATAAGGAATTTTATAAGGGCATTATTTTCTAATGTGAAAGGAAAGGTATTTTGAGAATAATAAGTTTATATTTGAAACCTTATATATAATAGCAAATTGAAGAATTATTAAAGGAGTAACTCTTTAGTAGAAGACATTGGAGAAATATTAAAGTAGTAACAGCAATCTAAGCTAAATGAAGATCAAATAAGGGTTAGAAATTTGGAAAAATTTATGAGTGTCAAAAGACACTAGAATAATATTAAGAGCCTTGGATGAGCACAAGCATCAGGAGACATTGAAAGTGTCATTGTAGAAGAAGAATCACCACTCAAAAGAGCAAGAGGAACTACCACTCAAAAGGAGTGTTACCATTGCTCTAAGGAGGGAAAGTGATTAATCTCTACACCGTTGAAGAGACATGGACAAAAACTCCACACCATTGAAGATACATAGACGAGATCTAAACCATTGGATATCATTGAAGAGACAAAGACACCTGTAAAAGCATAAAAGAAAAGAAGGACATTCACCCTTGAGAAATAAGCATACTACTATGAAAAGTAAAGTGCAGGAATATGTTGAGACAAACGTATTGAAGCATGAAATGAAATGAGCATTGGAATAGTGAATATTTACATTGAAAGTAGTGAGAAACCCTAGGAGGAATAGTATACATGCAAGTACATTGATTAAAGTTGGGGAAGCATTTAAGGAGTGTTATGAGTAATGTCTATTGCCATAATAATATCCACCAGAGAAGGAAAACGTATTGCAAGGCAGGTAGAAGAGTTGAAGTGCCAAGTGGTACATATGAGATCGAAACTAGAAGAGTCTAGTGACAATTCCATCAAGTAGCAAGTAGAAACTGGAAGTTCAAAGGTTAATTCATGCCCAATGAAGGAAACGTTCTCCCAAGGTTCCAAAACATTGGAGAGTCCATTAATAAATATGGCAAATTAGTGCAGGCAAAAATATGCGAAGGATATCCATGATTGGATGCAATAAGAGAACCTTCAGAGGTTACAAATTACATAATTAAAACTAATATTGATATGTAGGTTTATTGAAGCCAGAGTGGGAGAATTTATCTCCCAAATAAGCCAATGAATCAGGGCAAGACAATGTGTGAATACGTCTTTCATAAATGTATGTAGTGGAAAATTTGCAAAGAAGTCAAACATTGTTTATCGAAGAATACAAATTTAAGCCTAAGGTAATTTATTTTTATAAGCTTGAGTTAGGAGAAATAAGGAATTTTTTAAGGGCATTATTTTTGAAGAACATGTGCTTATACTGTGAGGGGGGGTGAACAGTATACAATAAAACTTTTTGATTTTTAATCCAAATAGTAGCATCAACATTATTAAAGTAGTAAACATCACACAAAGCATCACACACATGAGAGACATCATTTTTACGTGGTTCACCCAAAGATGGCTACTTCTACGAAGAAAATATTTCTTATAAAATTTTCTCAAATAAATTATCTTGGGAATCCTTTCCCTACAATGCTTATGAACCTCTGTCCAAAGGAGATGTTGATCCCCTAAATTAAGTTCATGGATCTCTATCTACAGAATAACTCCTTCTCCTCTACTCTGGTTGGTGCTCCTCTAGAAGAATATTGCCTCCATTGCACTGGCTTGTGGATCTCTCTCCACTGAATACTATTTTACCCATTCAAAAGACCTATCCTAATTGCCCTAGTTGATGGATCTCTACCCACTTGATACTACTATCCTCTCTAATTTATCACCTCCAAAGCTCTATCTCAAATCTATACTAAACATGATCCTTCGGTCTAGCACAACTCTACTCAATATCTATCTATGGTCTGACACAAACCTGTCCTCAAATCTGCACCAAAATCTGCTCCACAAGTCCACACAGAACTTGCTTAAATATGCTCAAAAATTCCACTCAAAACTTACTCAAATATGCTCAACAAGTCCACTCAAAACTTGCTCAAATATTCTCAACAAGTCCACTCATAACTTGCTCAAATATGCTCAAATCTCATAGAAACATAAAGAGAATTGTTAGAGACTCAATATGTTCTACACTTAATGCTCAATCACTTTCTCAACTCAAATCAAAATATAGAATAGTTTGTTTTATGGAACTTGAACAATCACTTCACACATCCACTTGACTAGGCTCAATCAACTCTATTCAACCAATAACTTAATGAAACACCCCTTTCTCACAAACCCTAGTCCAAGCATATAACCACCAACCCAAAATATTTCCAACAATGCTCAACAATAAATATCACATAACAATGATACTCATATTCTTTTCAAAATACTAATTCAAGTTCTTCACACAACAAATGGCTTAAAAAAAAATGCTTATCAAATAAGGTTTTAACAACTCTTTATTCCAGAAAACCTTGATGCATTAAATCAAACACTCTCAAAAGGAAACCCTAATCAAGTCCTTTTCACTCCAAACTTATTTTCCAGAAAACCAATCAATAAACTCAACTTATGGAAGAATGTTCTCATACATTTTTATTGAAGATGAAGTGATCTCATAAATCTATCACAACCACAAACACTTATTTACCACTAGTGGGATTCGAACCCACAACTCTACCACTATGAGTGCTCTAGTCACAATTTTGACCATTGCATGTGCTATACATCGACACTGCCACTTATTTGATGACATTTGCGCTTTCCAACCTTTATAATTTATAAATTATTTAAATTCTAAGGAATTTAAATTTTATAAATTATATTTATAAACTATAACTTTAAGGAGATTAAAGCCTTCCTTGGGTTTAAACTTAAACCTTTAGTTTGTAAATTAGACTACCACTGTGGGTCTTTTAAAAACTTAACTGCCATATTAATGTTTGAGGAGACTTTTATATCATCATAATGATTTTAATAAAGCCATTTAATCTTCCACCATGAGTTTATCATAAATCCTCATAAAACATTGTTTTTCCAACTTTTCTTCAACTCTTCGCATTGTTCCTGGTGCTATTGATAGTGTGCTCCATGGTATTAATGATTACTTTTCACCTTGACATCAATGACAACTAAATGAGCTCAAAATGTCCAACAATCTCCCCCTTTGTCATTGATGGCAACCCAAATTATTTTAACTGAAAACTTGATCTTTCCTTTGTTCTGCTTTCCCTTGCTCAATGCTTTATCAAATATAAAATCTCTCCCCCTTACTCAAATCTCTCCCCCTTTGACATCAATGGAAAAGGGTCACCTTTGGGGCTTAGGGCTAAGAATGAGACTCTTAGCTTAGCCCCTTCCCCACCTCCTCTTGAGGTTATTAATTCTGGGGTGGGAGTCTCATTCCCAATTTTCCTCAAAGATACTCAAAATTTTCCTTTGAAAGTGGCTTAGTGAAAATATCTGCTATCTATTCCTTTGTAGTGACATATTCCAATCTGACCTATTTATCTTATCACCTGTTCTCTTAGAAAATGATACTTAATCGGAATGTGCTTTGTATTGGAGTGCATTACTAGATTTTTTGAGATACTTATGGCACTAGTATTATCACATAGTATAGGAATGGGATGATCATGCTTTATCTTGAAGTATTCTAGAGTTTTCTTCATCCATAACACCTATGTACAACTGGCTACAACTACAATGTAATATGCTTCTATTGTAGATAAAGATACTGAAACCTACTTCTTACTTAACCAAGAGACCAAACATTCTCCAAGAAAGAAATGATCCTCCACTTGTGCTTTTTTTGTCATCAATGTTGTCGGACCAATCTGCATCTGTATATGTTAGTGTAAAACTATCACTTTTGGGATACCAAAGCCCAATTCCATAGTCCCTTTTAGATACCTGAAAATTATTTTTACTACTACCACATGTGTTTCCTTAGATATCGCATGAAACCTTGCCACTAATCCTACTGATTGTACTATGTCTGGTCTTGTAGCTATAACATACAATAAGATGCCAATCATAGATCTGTATAATCTCTGATATACCTCTAAAGATTCATCATCCTTACTCAAATTGCATCCTGTAACCATAGGAGTACTTATAGGTTTACAATATTCTAACATGAATTTATTTAACATTTCTTTTATATACTTGTCTTGTGAGAGAAACACTCCTCTTTCTGATTGTGAAATATGAAGTCCAAGAAAGAAGGACAATTCACCAAGCATAGATATATCAAATTCATTTTGCATATTCTTAGAAAATTATTTACATATCTTATCATTGTTTTCCCCAAATATTATGTCATCAACATAAACAACCACTATTAATAGATCACTCCCTTCATTTTTGATATATAAATTATTGTCTGCTATTCCTTTTCTAAAGCATTTTTCCTAAAAATACTTATCCAATATTGAGTACCATGCTCTTGGAGACTACTTTAAACCATATAATACCTTTTTCAATCTACATACCTGATCTAGTTTATCTACTAGTATGAATCCCTCAGGTTGTTCAATATAAACCTCTTCTTCTAGAAACCCATTTAGAAATGTTGACTTGACATCCATATAATATACCTTGAAGTTCTTGAAACTTGAGAAGGCTAAAAACATCCTTATAGCTTCAAGTTGTGCAACTGGAGTGAAAATCTCATCAAATTCAATTCCTTCTACCTGTGCATAACCTTTGCATACTAACCTTTATTTATTTCTGACCACTTGTCCATCTTAATTTAATTTATTTCTAAAAACCCATTTTGTGCCAATCACATTTTTGTCCTTTGGTCATGGAACAAGTTCCCAAGTTTTGCTCTTCTCTATATGATCCAATTTCTCATTCATTGCCTTAATCCAAAATTCATCCTCACCAACTTGAGTGAAATCTTTTGGCTTAATCTTAGATAACAAAGAAAAATTTGCTTGTTGAGATGGTTTTATTATTCTTCTCCTTGTCTATCTTTCATCTGGATTCCTAATGATTTGCTCTTTTGGATGATGCTTTTATACATACCTGGATGGAGTTTTGGAAAGAAGTCTTTGTGTTTCTTCTTCTTATTTATCTGATTCCTCACATAATTCTTCTTGACAACTTCCATCTTCTTGATACACAATTTGTTGAATTGGTTCTCTTGAATCTATCTTTTCATCAATTGTTACATTTATAATTTCCACCATAGTGCTTGTTCTTTTGTTGAAGCATTTGTAGGCTTTACTTCTTGTAGAATAACCAAGAAAAATTCCCTCATCACATATTGGATCAAACTTGCCTAAGTTTTTGTTTTCTCGTCTTCTGTAACATTTGCTTCCAAAAATTCTGAAGTGTTTTACAGTGGCATATCTTCCTTTCCAAAGCTCATATGGAGTCTTGTGATGATTTACCCTCATTTGAGCCCTAGTGATTATGTATACTGTTGTGTTTACATATTCTCTCCAAAAACCATCTGATAGCTTAGATTCATTTAACATATCTATAACCATATTTTCAACAATCCTCTTTTTCCTTTCAACTACCCCATTTTTTTGAGGAGTTCTTGCTGCTGAGTACTCTCTCTTGATTCCATGTTGTTCACAAAACTCTACAAATTTATTTGAAGTAAATTCTCCTCCTATATTATATCTAAGACACTTAATCCTTTTTCTAGTTTCATTTTCAATAGAATCCTTGAATGCTTTGAATTTTTCAAAGGCCTCCGACTTCTCTTTTAGGAAGGCTACCCAAACCATTATGGAATAATCAGATATAAACAACATAAAGTAGCTCACCTTGAATGCTTTGTGTTCTAGTAGGACCATACAAATCAGTATGTATTAGGCTCAATGGATCATATGCCATATATCCTTTTGACTTAAAGGTTTTCCTAGTTTGCTTTCCATGTTGACAGGGTGCACAAACTGTATTTTGAGGTCTTCTTATTTTGGGTAAATATCTAACTACCTGTTTATTTCTTATGTTGACTATGTTGTCAAAATTCAAGTGACCCAATATTCTATGCCATAACCAACACTCATATTCTTGTGATAGAAAGAACTTTTCCCCTTTGATATCATTGAGCATGTATAAGTTGTTTGGGGTTCTTCTTACATTGGCAATAATTTTTGTTAGCATATATGTCTTACATTATTGAGCAAAAGGGTAGCGCACGTAGGCGCTCTCTAGGTTGGTTTAATAACCACCAAGTTGGTTTAATAAACCAACTTATTGTAACCACATTGTAATATTTATAATTGATATCAATCGGAATGAATAATTGCTTCATCAAATTCTTTATGGTATCAGAGCTAGGGATGATCGCAGACATTGGGTAAGGTAGTTATCATTTCTAACTACTCCAACTTCCCTAAACAACATGGTTCTTGGAGACACTAACGAACATAGACAGAGGATAGACTACCAGCCAACGAGACTGGAGGCACGCAGACTGGAGGACACTGACGGACGCAGACAGAGGAGACACTGACGGATGCAGACAGAGGACAAACTACCAGCCAACGAGACTGGAGGCATGTAGACAAAGTAGAGCAGATCGGGCACGTGATTCGAGACTGGAGGCACATAGACAGAGGAGAGTAGACTGGGCATGTAGACAGAGGAGGTCGACGGTTGTGGAGGCAAAAGGGCGGGGTGGTTGCCCGAAGGCAACCGAAAGCTATAGTAGCTTTCCTTGTTCTTAAAGACCCCCATAGTGGCAGCATAGGCCATGTGGGATTAAAGTTTTTTTTCTCCCTTCTCCGCACCCGATGCTGCTAAGATGTGCCTGCTCCCTGTTTGTTCTCGTCGGGCCCTCTGGCTCACGTGGTATGCGTGGTGATTGTTAGGCGGAAGGTCACGGGTTCAAGTCTCTTCGAGGAGGTATAAGGTTTTTTTTTATGCCTCGCATGCACTGTGACGGTGGGTGGCAAGTTTTTGATGCCCCGCGCATGCTGTGATGGTGGGTGGCACCTTTTGATGCCCCGAAGTGCCTTGTTGATGCCAGGAAGTGCCCTGTTGATGCCAGGAAGTGTCCTGATGATGCCAACAAGTCATTTGATGCCTGTGCAGTCAAATTTGATGCCTTGAAGGCTCCAAACAATTTTTTTTTGGGGTTCAGGTACAATTTTTTTTCCTTGTCTATTTTGCAATACGAAGGGGGGAAATCTCAGTCTTCACATGATTCATTTGCAAAATTGTAAGATAAAGGGGGGAAATCAAACCATTTGGAAGTGAATAATTGCTAGATTTGTAATAGGTGCTTAAATTTGTGGGCATTTGTGATTGTTTCTTTTGCATTTAAATATTCTATTTTTCTTGCATTAACAATCATAAATTACAAAAAAAAATAAGACCCCAAATTTATACCCTATTTGTGCAATTTATTGCACAACAGCGTTCGGTATTTGAGATACCTCTGGTCCACACTTACAGGTAATGTTGTCGTGCTTTGGACTACTGTATTCGCCACCTAATATAGCTGCAACAATGACGTCTGAGCTTGTTCTCTATTAATCATCGAGGAGAAATAAGGCAAACCAGATCTATTTTTTTTCCATTTCATACCCACATCGTGATTGTTGTTAGGCGTAAATCCTGACGAAAGTTTTTTTTTCCAAAGTGTTTAGGGGAAGTTACGCCCCATGCATGAGGAATAAAACTTTCTATGGTAGGTGTCATTAACAACACGATGCCCTTTCAGTATCGCCTATGTTCAATATATTGTGCTTCTCATATGTACTTATAGTCTCCCTCACGTAAGGGTGGGTACATATTGAGTAGTATATTGTTCATATATACCTATAGTCTCCCTCACGTAAGGGTGGGTATATATTGAATGGTTATGATATAAAGATCTGGTAGGTATAAAGAAAGGGAGACCAATTGGTGATATAAGGAACCTTCATAATGGCCACAATTCATAAGTATCTCTCAGATTCACAGTTGTTGAAAGGTCCTAACTTTGTTCCATGGAAAACAAATATGAAAGCCATTCTTCAGTTGGAAGATTTATGGGATGTAGTGACTAGCACTACAAAGCACCCTCAGACAATAGGAACAGATCAAGATGCTTGGGATAAGAAGGACAAGAAGAGTCTCGTGTTTATCTTGCTTGCTACTACAGATGAGGTGCAACCTCATATTTGTGATGCAAAAACTAGTAAGATAGCTTGGGATGCCTTGATCACAGTATATGAAGGAAAGAATCAATCCACTATTCTAAACCTTCAAACTCAACTACATACTCTCAGTATGAATTCTAGGGAAATAGTTGATATATTCCTTTGCAGAGTGGCTGACTTGAAATCCAAATTGAATGCCATGGGAAAACCAATGGATGATGATATCTTGAAATCTGTCATCTTGAGAGCATTGCCAGATTCCTACAAGATGTTGATCACTTCTCTCAATGTTTTTGGTAGACAAGTATCATTTGTGGAGCTGGTAAATTTGCTTCAGACTGAGGAGGCAAATTAGGTTCAGAAATATGACGTGCCAGATAATGCCCTTTCCACACAACAAAGTGGTAAGAAACAAGGTCAGTTTCAAAAAGGGGTCCTTCTTCCAAAGGAAAAGGGAAGCAAAATTAGCAGAAGGATACAAAATATTGCAAGATTTGTGATATGAATAACCATGACACCAACAGGTGTTGGTTCAAAAACAAGCAACAAAATGATCAAGGTCCTAAGAAGAAGGGCAAAGACAAACAAAAATACAACAAACATAAGCAACCTAAAGGCCATGTTGCTTATGCTGACTCCAACTCAGACTCAGATTCTCCTGGGTCCGATTCAAATTCTGACTTTGAAAGAGCACACAAGGTGCTCATGACCCATACTTCGTCTTCCCAGATAGATGTTGTATGGTATATTGATTCAGGAGCTAGCAAACACATGACTGGGGACAAATCATGGTTTGATACTTTTGCAGAGAAAGAGGGTAAGCCAGTCACAATTGCTGACAATCAAGTCTATCAAGTAAATGGAGAAGGGGATGTTTCTGTGTCCCTTCCTGATGGTAATTGTCAAATTGAGAAGGTTCTCTATGTTCCAGGATTAGCCAATAATATGCTCTCAGTCACACAAATGTTGGATAGAAACATGGATGTCATGTTTTGAGTTGTCAAAGGCAAGAAGAGATGTTTTATCACCCACAGTGGTAAACATGTTGCAACCGGATCCTACAAACATGGCTTGTTCATTCTAGATGCTCTTTCAACTCCTCATGTTGCTCTGGCTGCAACTACAAAGGAGGCCACCTCTCTCTGGCATAGATGTTATGGGCACCTCAGTTCAGGATATTTGCTTGAATTACACAGATATGGGATGGTGAAAGGTCTTCCTCCACTCTCATCTATCTTACCAGTGTGCTCGGATTGCTTAGCAGGGAAGCAACATAGAGTACCTTTTGAAACTAGCTCCTCTCGAGCTACAAACCCTTTAGAGCTGGTACATACCGATCTGTGTGGTCCTATGCCAACCAGCTATGGTGGAAAGAAGTATTTTCAACTATTTGTTGATGATTACTCATGAAAGATGTGGGTTTTCTTTCTTCAGTTGAAATCAAAAGCATTTCTCTACTTTCAACAATTCAAGAAACTTGTCGAGAAGGAGTCGGGTTGTTTCATAAAAACCCTCCACTCAGATCGAGGGGGGAATACACCTCTGAAGAGTTTTCAGATTTTCTTAAGAAACATGGGATCAAAAGACAACTGACTACAACCTATACACCTCAGCAGAATGGAGTTGCAGAAAGGAGAAATCGTTCCATTATGGAAATGGTTCGATGTATGCTAAAGGGAGCACATCTTGAGGATCAATATTGGGCAGAAGTAGTAAACACAACATCATACCTCCTAAATAGAGCACCCACTAGAGCTCTACAAGGGAAAACACCACAAGGAGCTTGGAGTGGTAAGAAACCTTCCATTTCTCATTTAAGGGTGTTTGGATGTAAAGCATTCATGCACATTCCAAAACAGAAAAGGAGGAAGTTGGATGAGAAAACCCTGCAGTGTATCTTTCTTGGCTATGATGAGTATTCAAAAGGTTATCGATTGATTGATCCTAAGACCAAGAAGACACACGTAAGTAGAGATGTTGTATTTGATGAAGCTTTCACATCAAAAGACACATCTATAGTTGTATACCTAGATGAAGAAGAACCTAAGAAGGAGGTTCAACTTCCACAACAACAACAAAAAGTCCCAAAATGGTATACTAGCACTTTGAGAGATGCTAAGTTGAATTCCCTTCCAGATCTATCTCTAGATAGGCCATGTACTCGTAGTATGACTCAGCAAATGAGAGCAGAGGAATCTACTTCAGAGGTTGACGAACTTTGTCAACACTTTGATGATTTGTCAGTGGGTATAGAAAATGATAGAGAAGAAGATGAGGATGAAGAAAATATTTATATGTCTACATTGAATGCAAATGAACCCACAACGGTTCAATATGCACTTGATAAACCACAGTGGAAAGAGGCCATGGATGTAGAACATAAGTCTCTCATAAAAAATAATACTTGGAAGTTAGTCGATCTGCCAACAGGAAAGAAACCCATAGGCTGCAAATGGGTGTTCAAAGTGAAGTATAAGGTAGATGGATCTATTGATAAGCATAAATCCTGACTTGTTGTGAAGGGTTATGCTCAGAAAGAAGGCATAGACTATGAAGAGACTTTTGCCCCTACTACAAAAATGACTACCATTCGAGTACTTTGTGCCATGGGAGCTCAGTTTGGGTGGAAGTTGCATCAGATGGATGTTAAAAGTGCTTTCTTGAATGGTGACTTACAGGAAGAAGTATACATGACTCAACCAGAAGGATTCATGGTCGAGGGGCAAGAACAAAAAGTATGCAAGTTGATCAAATCCTTGTATGGGCTCAAACAAGCTCCTCGAGCTTGGTATATCAAGATAGACAGTCACCTTGTGCAGCATGGATTCAAAAGAAGTCCTTCAGATGCAAATATCTATATTAAGAAAAATGGTTTTGATATAGTGATTCTTGTACTTTATGTAGATGATCTGATCATAACAGGAAGCTCGAAAAGAATGATTGACTTAGTGAAAAATGATTTGAAGCAATCATTTGAAATGACAGATCTAGGACTTCTGCACTATTGTCTTGGTTTAGAAGTTACTCAGAAAATATTTCATATTAGAGTAACACAAAAGAAATATGCCAAGACTTTAGTAGAAAAATATCGGATGACTAACCGTAAGTCAAAAGCAACTCCAATGGAGCAAAGACTTAAGTTATCACGATATGATGAATCACCTCGGTAGATGGTACTCTCTATCATCGGTTGATTGGGAGTCTCCTATATCTGACAAATACCAGGCCAGATCTCAGTTTTGTTGTGGGCTATCTTTCAAGGTTCATGCAAGAGCCTAAGATGAGTCACTGGAAAGAAGCAAAAAGAGTTCTTCATTATGTTTGTGGTAGTACAAATTATGGTCTGGAATACAAAAAGAATAATAAGTTTTTCTTACTAGGATACACGGACTCGGATTATGTTGGATCCATTGATGATCGTAAATCCACTTCTGGATATGTTTTTCATCTGGGATCTGGACCTGTCTCATGGCACAGTAAGAAGCAGCATGTGGTTGCTTTATCTTCTACAGAAGTAGAATATCGTGCAGCCAGTGAAGCAGTCTACGAGATAATGTGGTTAAGTCACATTCTTACAAACATGGGTCTTCCAAAGAATCTTCCTCTTCATTTGTTTTGCGACAATCAAGGTGTTTTGAATCTTGTCAAAAATCCAAATTTTCATGAACGTACCAAACATGTTGATACCAGATGTCATTTCATTCGAGATGAAGTTCCAAAGCACCATATACAACTTCAATACATTCCTACTAATGTGCAAGTTGCAGATATCTTTACCAAAGCACTTGGGCGTATCAAATATGAAAATTTTCGAGATACTATTGGAATTTGCCAATAATGTAATAAGGGGGGATGTTAGCATATATGTCTTACATTATTGAAGCAAAATGGTAGCACACATAGGCGCTCTCTAGGTTGGTTTAATAACCACCAAGTTGGTTTAATAAACCAACTTATTGTAACCACATTGTAATCTTTATAATTGATATCAATCAGAATGAATAATTGCTTCGTCAAATTCTTTAATTTTTCTAGTTTCTATTTTTCTTATCTCACATCTATCTGGATAGAAAGTAACCATATATCCTTGATCACAAAGTTGACTTATACTCAACAGATTGTGTTTTAACCCTTTAACACACAATACATTTGTTGTTCTTGTTTTCCCATTATCTAAACTTAAAGTTCCTATTCCACCAATCCTTGCTGATCCATTATCACTAAAACTTACTAATCCTCTATTTTTTTATTTTAGAACAATGAATTTGTCTTTGTCTTCTATCATGTGACTAGAGCAACCACTATCAAGGTACCACTGTTCTTCTTTATCCTGAGCATGAAGGGCTGTTTGAACTAACATTGATCTAGTCTTAAAATTTTCTCTTCCATCTTTCCTAGTTGTTGAAATTATTTTTCTAGACTCAGGAAGTATCATTTTACACCATCTAGCCTTGTGCCCAAAATTATTGTATTTGTAACATATAATATCATCATCCATGAGAGGTGCAAAGGAATTGATATTTCTATTGATATTGTTTCTTGCATGATGAATACAATGTATAGCTCTATGACCATATTTATTACAAGAAAAGCAATGACCATGGAAGAAATTATGTAACCTATTTGGATGTCTTGGAGTTTGTGGTGAAGCAATATTCCTTTTGTGATTAACTCTTATCTAGGGTTCTCCTTTGTTTTCTTCCTTTCTTACATCCTTTGCTTTCCTATCATTGTTTGAAGTTTCTGCCTCTTGAAGACTTGCTTCCGCTTTCTATTTTTCATATTCTATATCTTGTAGTGCCTTGGTCCTTTTGACTTCATTCCTTACATGGAATTTTTTTGCTTCCAATCTCTCACATTCTATTTCCTTGGTTTTCAATAGATCTGTCATGTCTTTGCTCAATTTTATTTCCTTCTTCCACTCTAATCTTGAGTTCTGTGAGATTTTGTATAAGTTCCATCCTTGCTTCTTCATCTTCATGAACTTGTTACTTTAAGCTTGAATTATTCTCTCTAAGTTTTTCCAACTTTATGAGATCAGCAAAGAATTCCTCTTTTTTATTAAACATAGTCTCTTCTTCACTCTCTAAATTCATGTGTGCTACTGATGGATCCTCCTCCAAGCTATTAGTATTTTTACGAAGGGACCTACTATGATACCAATTGAAGAACATGTGCTTATATTGAGAGGGGGGTGATAGTATACAATAATTTTTTTTGCTTTTTAATCCAAATAGTAGCATAAATATTACTAAAGCAGTAAACATCACACAAAGCATCACACACATAAGAGACATCATTTTTACGTGGTTCACCCAAAGATGGCTACTTCCATAGAGAAAATATTTCTTATAATTTTTTCTCAAATAAATTCTTTTAGGAATCCTTTCCCTACAATGTTTATAAACCTCTATCCAAAGGAGATGTTGATCCCCTAAATCAAGTTCATGTATCTCTATCCATAGGAGAACTCCTCCTCTACTTTGGTTGGTGCTCCTCTAGAAGACTAATGCCTCCACTGCACTGGCTTGTGGATCTCTCTCCACTAAAGACTTTTGACCCCACTCAGAAGACCTATCCTCACTGCCTTGGCTGATGGATCTCTATCCACTAGAGACTACTATCCTATCTACTTTTTAACATCCAAATATCTATCTCAAATATGTACTAAACACGATCCTTAAGTCTAGCATAACTCTGCTTAATATCTATCTCTGTTCTGGAACAAACATGTCCTCAAATTTGCACCAAACTCTGCTCCACAAGTCCACATAGAACTTGATTAAATATGCTCAACAAGTCCACTCAGAAATTGCTCAAATATGCTCAACAAGTCCACTCAGAACTTTCTCAAATATACTCAAAAAGTCCACTCACAACTTGCTCAAATATGCTCAACAAGTCCACTCAGAACTTGCTCAAATCTTATAGAAACATAAAGAGAATGGTTAGAGACTCAATATGTTCTAAACTCAATGCTCAATCACTTTCTTAACTCAAATTAGAATATAGAATAGTTTGTTTTATGGAACTTTGAACAATCACTTCACACATCCACTTGACTAGGCTCAATCAACTATACTCAACCAATCACTTAATGAAACACCCCTTTCTCACAAACCCTAGTCCAAGCATATAATCACCAACTCAAAATGTTTTTAATAATTCTTAACAACAAATCTCACATAACAATGATACTCATATTATTTTCAAAACTCTAACTCAAGCTATTCACACAACCAATGGATTCAACAACAATGCTTATCAAACAAGGTTTTAACAACAAATATTTATTCTATAAAACCTTGATGCATTAACTCAAACACTCTAAAAAAGAAACCCTAATCAAGTCATTTTCACTCCAAACTTATTTTCCAAAAAACCAATCAATCAACTCAACTTATGGAAGAATGTGCTCATACCTTTTTATTGAAGATGAAGGGATCTCATAAATCTGTCACAACCACAAACACTTTTTTGCCACTAGTGGGATTCGAACCCACAATCTCTACCACCACAAGCGCTCTAGCCATGGTTTTGACCATCATGTGTGCTAGACGTACATTTGAGAGCTTGGACACTCTTCGTCCCCTTTGTGCTATGTTGGCGTTCAAAATGAGTACATGCAAAAGACTTCCCTTGGTTCTCAAGACACACACCACTCACGTGAATCGATCACGGGCTCCTCAAATCCCAACGACTTCACAAAATGTGCACTACCAATGGACCACCGTGTCCTTAATGATTCAACCAATATGCTCTTCCACTTATGTATTTCACTTGGCACTAAAGACAACCGAATCCCTTGTCTTCTTCCTTAACGATCAACGATTGCACAAAAACATTTCCAACTTTGTTGCATGCATTAAAAATATTGAGGGATAAATTTTGAATGCCTCTTTGGCATTAATTTATACACGAATTCCATTTGTTGCTTAGAAGTCGGTGCTCCCACTTATTTGATGACGTCGACGCTTTCCAACCTTTATAATTTATAAATTATTTAAATTCTAAGAACTTTTAAATTTTATAAATTATATTTATAAACTCTTACTTTAAGGAGATTAAAGCCTTCCTTGGTTTTAAACTTAAACCTTTAATTTTTAAATTATTCTACCATCGTGGGTCTTTTAAAAACTTAACTGCCATCTCAATGTGTGAGGAGACTTTTATATCCTCATAATGATTTTAATAAATCCATTTAATCTTCCACCATGAGTTTATCATAAATCCTCATAAAACTCTTCACATTGTTCTTGGTGCTATTTATAGTGTGCTCCATGGTATTAATAACAAATTTTCACCTTGACGTCAATGACAACTAAATGAGATCAAAATTTCCAACAATTTTCTAAGGTGAAAAGAAAAGGTATTTTGAGAATAATAAGTTTATATTTAAAATCTTAAATATAATAGCAAATTGAAGAGTTATTAAAGGAGTAACTCTTTAGTAGAAGAAATTGGAGAAATACTAAAGGAGTAGTAGTAATCTAAGATAAATTAAGACGAAATAAGGGTTAGAAATTCAAAGAAATTTTTAAGTGTCAAAATACACTAGAATAAACTTAAGAGTCTTGGACGAGCACAAGAATCAAGAGGTATTGAAAGTGTCATTGTAGAAGAAGAATCGCCACTCAAAAGAGCAAGAGGAACTACCACTCAAAAGGAGTGTTACCATTGCTCTAATGAGGGAAGCGATTAATCTCTACACTACTAGAGAGATGTGGAATAAAGCTCCACACCATCGAAAATACATATATGAGCTCTACAAAATTGGATGCCATTGAAGATACAAAGACACCTGTGAAAGCATAAAAGAAAAGAAGGATATTCACCCTTGAGAAACAAGCATACCACTATAAAAATTAAAGTGCAGGGATACGTTGAGACAAACATATCAAAGCATGAAATGAAATAAGCATTGGAATAGTGAATATTTATATTGAAAGCAATGAGAAACCCTAGGAGGAATAGTCTACATGCAAGTACCACATTGATTAACATTGGAGAAGTATTGAAGGAGCGTTACGAGTAACACCCATTGCCACAATAATATCCACTAGAGAAGTAAAACATATTGCAAGGGAGGTAGAAGAGTTGGAGTGCCAAGTGATACATACGAGATCGAAACTAGAAGATTCTAGTGCCTATTCCATCATGTAGCAAGTAGAAACTGGAAGGTAAAAGGTTAATTCATACCCAGTGAAGTAAATGTTCTCCCAAGGTACCAAAACATTGGAGAGTCCATTAATAAAGATGACATATTACTGCAGGAAAAAACATGTGAAGGATATCCATGATTGGATGTAGTAAGAGAACCTTTGGAGGTTACAAATTACATAAGTAAAGCTAATATTGGTATGTAGGTTTATTGAAGCTAGAGTGGGAGAAGTTATCTCTCAAATAAGCCAACAATTTAGGCCAAGACAACATGTGTGAATACATATTTCATAAACATATATAGTGGAAAATTTGTAAAGAAGTCAAGCATTGTTGACCGAAGAATACAACTCTAAGCCTAAGGTAATTTATTTTCATAAGCTTGAGTTAGGAGAAATAAGGAATTTAATAAGGGCATTATTTTCTAAGGTGAAAATGAAATGTATTTTGAGAAAAATAAGTTTATATTATTTGAAACCTTAGATATATTAGCAAATTGAAGAATTATTAAATGAGTAACTCTTTAGTAGAAGACATTAGAGAAATATATATATCAGAGTTTTATATTTTAATTATTTAAAGTTACAAAATATTTTATAATATTTTCAATTTAATTGAGTTGGAGTAATAAGGGTTTCTACAACAAATTAAATTTACAATAATTTCAAATACATTCTTCTAAATTTCTAAATTTGGATATATAAGATATTCTACATCAACTTAGAAATTAAGAAATTTCGAGATATTATTTTATTGTGATTAAGATAAATTTCTTGAAACTACATTACCATTTGGAGTCCAAAAGAATATTATTCAAAGGAATATGGATGAAATAGTTAAGAAGGTATTTAAGGAATATAGTGAATAAATGCTACATGCATTCAGATTTATTGTCATGACCCTCCTTGATGGACCTTGTGACATGTAAAGAAATGTGTTAATTGATGGTGCTTTAATACTCAATTTTGTGCAATTAAGTAGCTATGAGATGTTAGTTGATATTGAAGAGCATGATACTGCTAACAAATTTCCAACATGTAGGATCAGGTACACTCGTAGGTGGAAGAAGTTGAGTCATCCACCAAAGGTGAGGGTACTTGAGGTTGGGGAAGTGATGATAAGGCAACTCGGAGGTAACATTGGTGGATGCCTTCATATAGGTATGCATTCAGTTAGGGATAATCGTTAATAGCTAACCATATTCAGCCCCAAATTGATAGCCTAGTAGCTATCATAAATTCTAGAGGCTGAGACAGGTGACTAGGTTGATGGAAATATTCCTATTTTTGTCTGTTGCACATTTTTTATTGTCTTTTACTTCAGCACTACTTGCCTCAATGATTTGAGAAGTATATATGAATTGGTTGTCTTCATAACTCCTTGTGTATTCGGGAAAATAGAATTATTAAGTAAATGCTTTATTTTAAATGATAGTAGATTTCATTTAAAATTTAAAATTGTTTTATTTTAAATGATAGTAATTTTCTTTTAAAATGCATAAATATTTTATTTTAAATTATAATAGGTTTCATTTAAAATTCATAAATATTTTATTTTAAATGATAGTAGGTTTCATTTAAAATTCATAAATGTTTTATTTTAAATAATAAAGGAAATTTCATTCCAAGATAATATTTGAATTATATTAATGAAATTCAATTATAAATGACTTTACCATTAAAAAAAAGAAGTGATAACTATGAACTTCCATCTCGAAATCCCCTAAAGTAATTAAATCTTAAAAAATTAAGATTTAGAGAATCTGCCATAATTTCAAACACTGTGATAATATGTGTTCGGGTATGGGAGTGCCTGCCAACTTTGATAAAGGGGATTTCCATTTATGAAATACTGAGTAGAGGATGGGGTGGATGACCTACTACTGATGAGAATGGATAGGAAGTGATGGCGAATGATGAGTGTGATAGTCGAGGTGGATAAAGTAGATATCATGGTATTGAGAGAGGAGCATCATGATAAAGGGAAAAAATGAATGAGAGGGGTACATTAGAAATGATGAGAGGAGAGCTACGCAGGGAAGAGGTGATGACTATTTGAGAAGAATCAGGCAAAGGCAAAGAAATGTGATAGAGGAGAGGAGAGCTCTGAAAAGCACACATTAGGACAATTTTACCCAATCCACCTCAAAGGAAGCAACAATAAACCAGGTTAGGTTTTAAAAACTTTCATATTTGTGTTAATATCTTGGTTATTTATTCTATGTGGTTTTCATTGGGTTATCACCATCGTTATTTGGTGGTGGGAAGATGAGTTTCTATTTTGTCAAAACCCTCTTTTCTGGTTGCTTGTGCTTCTCCTACAACATCGCTGCCATGGCTTAGCTTCA
Source organism: Wollemia nobilis (assembly GCA_028583015.1). Lineage (NCBI taxonomy): Eukaryota > Viridiplantae > Streptophyta > Pinopsida > Araucariales > Araucariaceae > Wollemia > Wollemia nobilis. The sequence continues at coordinate 1,351,402 of JAQPPZ010000196.1, read as the reverse complement.
AATTTCATAGTAGTTGTCTTTATTTCACTAGAGGCCATCATTGTTTGTTGACTATGGAGGACTCCTAACATAGGATGGAATCCAAATTTTGTCTAGTTAGTAAGCCATGCCATGCTAGCCCTTTGTTTTTGAAAGTTAGGTCTATCACCAAGCCACTTAAGAGCTTTGTCACATCACTGGTTGCCTTTTTGTGGTTGGGTATCCATTAGGGAGAGCTTGTAAGTAGTTGGGGTATCTTCCTTCCCCACTGTCCTCCATCCCATCAGACTTACGAACCAAAATTCAATGTTACTCTTTGGTGAGGATGCGACGTTCGTAGCAGTAGGTAAACATAGTGGACCTAAGGGATTATGACCCCTTAGGGAGAATGGTAACTAGGTTTATGGAAGACCATACCTGAGTTAAGATAGCTTGTCGAAAGATGATATTGATAGCTTAACTCATAGTACATGTAGCATACCTACGCATAATGGCTTGCGTAGAGTATGGAGATGCGTGTACACCTTCTAATGATTGAAGGTGATAAGTCTAGCTCATCGAGGATTGATGAGATGGATGGACTTATGTGCATAACATGAGATATGCCTATGCAGATGGACTTGCATGAGGGAAATCTTGTGAGGTATAGTTCTTGAGAAAATTAGGGGATTTGTTAAACATTAAGTTAATCTAAGGTTGGTTAGGGGTTTATGAATCCCTCTCCTTAGTCAAAAAAAATTTCTTTCTCTTTTTGTGTGTTTTTTATTTTTAGGGTCATTACATTTGGTATCAAAGCTCTAGGTATGAGGGTATAGAGCTTCTTATGTGCTAAAATATATTTGGATGTCTCCAATGAAGGCTTGCTTAAGTTTAAGCTAAATTTGGGATGACCTAGAATCTCTGCTTGCTAGAATCTAATGGGAATTGATCCCAAGGGTGGATGAATGTTACGATACCTCAGTATGGGCTTTGGTATTAATGATACATCATAATATTGGAATGTTATCCTAGTTAGATTACTAATGCTTTGGCAAAGAGAACTTTGTATTGTGGCTTGAATTAGTGGTACAATTTAAGATGAAGTTGTAACCTAATCCTTTTCTTGGTTGAAACCAGGTCAAGATGCCACCTAAGGCCAGAAGAGAGAGGCCTACACCTAGGCAGACTCGACAAAGTAATGTCGAAGAAGGGATCCAGAATGAGGATCCAGAAACTCCCAATAGGGGAATGGAATATCTCACTACTATAGTTGCCACCATGCAAGATCAGATAAGATAGGTGTTAGAAACCATTGCGAACCAAAATTTGCAAGCTAGAGGTTCAGAAGTTAACCAAGTTGAGGGGCTGACTGCAGAGCAGTTACAAGCTAGAACCCTCCTAGAAAAGGAAATGGTAAGAGACCTAAAGAATGTTTGCATCTCAAAGTTTTATGGAGAATGATATGGGGATGCAACTAAGGCTTGCTAAGGGGAAATAGAGGTTTACTTCATGGTAAATGGATATTCCCCAGGAACCCAAACTATTTGGGCTACGATCTACCTTGAAGGGGCCACCCTAGACTAGTGGGAAACTTATTATGAGGAAACTAAGATTGAACCAGTAGATATTCCATGGAAGGAATTTATAGTCATCTTCAAAAAGAGGTTCCTCACAGAACATTTCTATGCCCTAAAATTTGAGGAGTTTGCTAGTTTAAGGCAAGGAACCAACTTGGTGGAGATATACTACAAAAATCTGGTAAAATTGTTGAAGTATGTACCTACCTATAATGAGAAAATGTGGGTTCATAAGTTTACTCATGGGTTGCAATCTAGGATAAAGCATGATGTAGAGATGCAGGAGCCTAAGTCATTACAAAAGGTATATGACCTAGCAAAGAAAGTAGAGTCACACTTCCATTACAAATATGACACCTTGTCTGAGCAAGATCGATAGGAACTAAAGAAGAGGAATAGCAATGGGCTTGTAAAATGGGAGGCTGAACAAGATCGAAAGGCTAAAAACCCCAAAATCCTAAGAATAAATCTAATGGAAACCAAAAGAAGTTCAAGAAGAACTTTTATAAGAAAGGCAACAACCCCAATAATGCTAAGCCTCAACCATAGAAACCACAAGCTTTAGTTCCAGCAATCAAAGGAGAGGAGAAAAAATTAAAAAAGTGGCAAGGGCCCAAGGATGGGTGTTACCATTGTAGAGGCCCACATTTTTCTAATCAGTGCCCATACCGACTAGGGCCAAGCACATCCAGTATTAAAGGAAAAGAACCTACACACCAGATCTACGCTACAACTGGGAGTCAGAAGCTTGAGGGGAAAACCACCCCATTGATTATAAAAGGTAATATTTTTGATAAGCAAGTGAATATTTTAATTGATAGTGGGGCCACTGATAGCTTCATTTCTTGTAAGTTAGAAAAATATATGCTGGAAAGGCTAGGATATTTGGCTCATGGATGGAAGGTCGAGTATGGTTCTGGATAGACCTACTCCGTAAACCAATGTTTTCCTATGATAAAAATTGCTTTAGCTAGTGGAACCATGGAAGGTTGCTTATATGTAGCTCCACTTCATGCCTTCGATGTGATCCTAGGGATGGATTGGTTACAGGCCCATAAAGTCATAATCAATTTCTAGGATAGATGGATCAAATATTCTGAAGGAGGCAAGGAAAGACTATGAATTCATAGTGAGCAGGGGGTATTCAAACCCTAGATGTTGTCAGCTATGCAATTAAAGAAATCCCTTAGGAAAGGAGGGATAGTCTATGTAATTAAGCTAAATGAAGTTGGAGAAGACCAAAAGAAAGAGGTGTTGGAAACACACCCAATTTTGTAGGATTTCAAGGATGTATTTCCTAAGGATTTACCTGGACTCCCTCCTATGCGGGAATTTGATTTCACTATTGATCTTATGCTAGGAGTGGAACCAATTCATAGATCTCCATATAGGATGACACCTATCGAGATGCAGGAATTAAAGGTACAATTGCAAGGGTTATTAGAAAAGGGGTTGATAAAACCAAGCATGTCACCTTGGGGTGCACCGATTTTATTTGTGAAAAAGAAAGATGACTCTTTAAGATTATGTATTGATTATAGGATGTTGAATAAAGCTACAATCAAGAACTAGTATCCCCTACCTAGAATCAAAGATTTATTTGATCAACTAAGAGATGCCATGGTGTTTACTAAGATAGATCTGAGGTCAGGGTATCACCAGTTAAGAATACGTGAGGAGGATACTCACAAGATGACATTTAAGACTAGGTATGGACACTATGAGTTTACAGTCCTACCCTTTGGACTGACTAATGCCCTAGTCGCCTTTATGAATCTAATGAAAATTGTGTTCAGAAGGCACTTGGACTAGTTTGTCCTTGTATTTCTAGATGATATCCTAATATACTCTCAGAACAAGGAAGAACATGATAAACATCTCAAGATCATGTTAGAGTTACTAAGGAAAAATCAACTCTACGAAAATCTGGCCAAGAGCGATTTCTATGTTTCAGAGGTATGATATTTAGGGCATATCATATCAGTAGAAGGAATTATTGTGGATCTAGAGAAGATCAAAGCCATATTAAATTGGCCACCCCTACTAATATTACTAAAGTAAGAAGCTTCATGGGGTTAACGGGCTACTATAGACGTTATATAAAGGATTTCTCAAATATTACTTTGGAAATAACTAACCTTCAAAAGAAAGGGAAGGAATTCAAATGGATAGAAAAGTGTGAAACTACCTTTGCATTGTTGAAGTAGAAGCTCACTACCACACCAATATTGAAGATTCTAGACCCTCAAGGAGATTTTTTAGTATGCATTGATGCATCGCTGGAAGGGTTAGGAGGAGTACTCATGCAAGAAGAGTTAGTAGTAGCTTATACTTCAAGGAAGCTTAAAAATCATGAAGTCAATTATGCTACTCATGATTTAGAGCTAGCCATTGTGGTGCACGCCCTAAAGGTCTAGTACCACTATCTGGTGGGGAGACCTTTCGAGTTAAAATCTGACCATCAAAGTCTAAGGTACATATTTACCCAACCAATACTCAATGCGAGACAGAGAAGGTGGATCGAGTTTCTCATTGAGTATGACTTTGAAATTGAGTACATAAAGGGAAAAGAGAATAAGGTTGTTGATGCCTTGAGTAGAAGGAGACACATAGCAACCATAACTAGGAGTCACATAAATCTCATGGATCAAGTGAGATAAGAGCAATATCAGGATGAATATTGCCAAGAAATTCAAGCTAGAATAGATAGAGACCCTGAGGGCAATAAGGAGTTTGGAATGATAGATGACCTTTTGTGCTACAAAGGTAGAATTATCATACCAAAATTGAGTGATTTAAGGAAGCTAATAATGCAAGAAGCCCATAGATCTCCTTATTCATCTCACCCTAGAGGGGCTAAGATGAGGGAAAACATGAGAAGAACCTTCTTCTAGGTAGGAATGAAGAAGGATATTATCGATTTTATCACTCGATACCTCGAATGTCAGAAGGTTAAGGTAGAATACAAGCATCCTATAGGATAGTTGTATCCACATAGTATACCTACGTAAAAATGGTAGGTCATATCTATGGATTTTATAGTAGGTTTACCTAAGACTAGGTACCAACATGATGCAATCCTAGTAGTAGTCAATAAATTGACTAAGGTTACACATTTTATACCTAGGAGCACCAAGGATGATGCTCAAGTGGTGGCTAATAGATTTTCCAAGGAAGTGTTCCGATTGCATGGATTTCTTGAGGTAATCATCTTAGATAGGGATTCCAAGTTCACTTCTAAGTTTTGGAAAGCCCTTCATCATGCAATAGGTACGAAGTTGAACATGAGTTCGGCATACCACCCTGAGATAGATGGTCAAATAGAGTAGGTAAACCAAGTACTAGAAGACATGCTCTACATGTACTGCATGGATCACAAGTCTCATTGGGAAGACTATCTACCTTTGGTAGAGTTCACCTACAATAATGGGCATCACTCATCTCTAGGAATGGCACCTTTCGATGCCTTGTATGGATGAAAGTGTAGGACACCACTATCATGGGACAACCTAGAGGATAGAGTTGTGATTGGACCATAAATGGTCAGAGAAATGGAAGAGCAATTGAAGGTAATCAAGCAAAGACTCAAGGAAGTTGTTGATAGGTAGAAGAGTTATGCTGATTTAAAGAGAACTCCAAGGGAGTACTCGATGGGAGACAAAGTGTTCCTAAGGGTCAAACCAATGAAAAGTGTGATCAAGTCCACAAAATTGGATCCATGGTTTGTAGGACCCTTTGAGATCATTGAAAATATTAGTTTAGTTGCATACCGACTTGCTTTACCTCCTAATCTATCAAAAATCCATGACACCTTCCACATATCTTTGCTTAGGAAATACATTACTGACCCTGAACATGTGTGGGATGTTTCTAATTTATAGATGGAAAATCCAGAGGTAATTGAAGTAATGCCAGTAAATATTCTCGAGTTTCACTCTAAGACTATGCAGAATCAAACTCTTGAGCAATGTAAGGTCTAGTGGGACCATTTCTCTGAAAGGAATACCACTTGGGAGAAAGTGGCGGATATGCAAAAATATTTTCCTTTTTTGTTTGAAGATCTCTAAAATGTAATAATTTAATTTTGATTGTTGTTGTGATTGTGTAAAACTAGGAAACATCGGGATGGTGTTTAGTCCTAGTGGGGGAGGATGTCATGACCCTCCTTGATGGACCTTGTGACATGGAAAATAATGTATTAATTGATGGTGCTTTAATACTTGATTTTGTGCAATTAAGTAGCTATGCGATGTTAGTAGATATTGAAGAGCATGATACTACTAACAAATTGCCAATGTGTAGGATCAGGTACACTCGTAGGTGGAAGAAGTTGAGTCATCCACCAAAGGTGAGGGTACTTGAGGTTGGGGAAGTGATGATAAGGCAACTCAAAGGTAACATTGATGGATACCTTCATATAGGCATGCATTCGATTAGGGATAATCATCAATAGCTAGCCACCTTGAGCCCCAGATTGATAGCCTAGTAGCTATCATAAATTCTAGAGGTTGAGATAGGTGACTAAATTGATGGAAAGATTCCCCTCTTTGTCTATTGCACATGTTTGATTGTCTTTTACTTCAGCACTATTTGCCTCAATGATTTGGGAAGTATAGATGGATTGGTTGTCTTCATAACTCCTTGTGTGTTCGAGAAAATAGAATGATTAAGTAAATGCTTTATTTTAAATGATAGTAGGTTTCATTTAAAATTTATAAATATTTTATTTTAAATGATAGTAGGTTTCATTTAAAATTTATAAATGTTTTATTTTAAATGATAGTAGGTTTCATTTAAAATTTATAAATGTTTTATTTTAAATGATAGTAGGTTTCATTTAAAATTCATAAATGTTTTATTTTAAATGATAATAGGTTTCATTTAAAAGTTAGTAAATATTTTATTTTAAATAATAAAGGAGATTTCATTCCAAGATAATATTTGAATTATATTAATGAAATTCAATTATAAATGGCTTTACCATTTAAAAAAGAAATGATAACTATGAACTCCCATCTCGAAACCCCCCTAAAGTAATTAAATATTTAAAATAATAAGATTTAGAGGATCTGCCATAAGTTCGGATGTTGTGAGAATACGCGTTCGGGTATGGGAGTGCCTGCCAACTTTGACAAAGGGGAGCTCCATTTATGACATCCTGAGTAGAGGATGGGGCAGATGACCTGCTGTCGATGAGAATGGATAGGAAGTGATGGCAGATGGTGAGTGCGGCAGTCGAGGTGGATAAGGTAGACATCGCAATATTGAGAGAGGAGCATCGTGGTAAAGGACAAAAAAATGAATGAGAGGGGTACATTCAAAAGGAGGAGAGGAGAGCTACGTAGGGAAGAGGAGATGATGGTTTGAGAAGAAAAACTAGGTGAAGGTAGAGAAATATGATAGAGGAGAGGAGAGCTCCGAAAAGTGCATGCTAGGACAACGTTGCCCAATCCACCTCAAAGGAAGCAACAGTAAACCAGGTTGGGTTTAAACACTGTCACCTTTGTGTTAATAGCTTGGTTCTTCATTCTATATGGTTTTCTATTGGGTTATCACTACCCATTCTTTGGTGGTGGGAAGACGAGTTTCTATTCCATTAAAACCCTCCTTTGTGGTTGCTTGTGCTTCTCCTACAATGCCACCGCCATGGCTTAGCTTCAACTATCATGGTAGTTGTCTTTCTTTCACTAGAGGCCATCATTTTTTGTTGACTATGGAGGACTCCCAACGTAGGATGGGAGCTAAGTTTTGCCTAGTTAGTAAGCCATGCCATGCTAGCCTTTTATCGTTGAAAGTTGGGTCTATCACCCAAGCCGCCTGAGAGCTTTATCGTGTCATTGTTTACCTTTTTGTGGTTGGGTATCCATTAGGGAGAGCTTGTAAGTTTGAGGGGCATCTTCCTTCCCCACTATCCACCATCCCCTCAAACCTATGAACCAAAAGTCATCGTCACTCTTTGGCAAGGGTGCAACGTTCGTAGTAGTAGGTAACTCCTCCCTTCTCCTGCCATAACTTGGGCCGCGAAGGTGTGGTTACCCACGGACTAGTGAGGTCATTTGTCTCTGTGATGAACTGCATGATTGAGAGCACATCATGTTTGACATCGAGCCTATTAATGTATCCCTGGGTCTTTTGGGAACTTTAATTAAGATAGAGTCTTCTCTAATGTTTTAAAGCTTTGGTTACTTAATAAAATGATTTATGAATTATTTATTAAGTAGAGTTAGAGAACTTTATTTATAATAAAATGATTTATGAATTATTTATTAAATAGAGTTAGAGAAATTATTTATGAATTATTTATTAAGTAGAGTTAGAGAACTTTATTTATAATGAAATGATTTATGAATTATTTATTAAGTAGAGTTAGAGAACTTTATTTATAAAAAAATGATTTATGAATTGTTTATTAAGTAGAGTTAGAGAACTTTATTTATAAAGGAATGATTTATGAAATGAAAGGAAAAGGTTTATTTATGGATTAAAGTAGTTGACTTTAATTTAATAAATAAATATGAAATTAATTTGTTTTGTAAATTAAGGGTATGGGTCTTTAATTTATGAAATGAAAGGAAAAGGTTTATTTATGGATTAAAGTAGTTGACTTTAATTTAATAAATAAATATGAAATTTGTTTGTTTTGTAAATTAAGGGTATGGGTCTTTAATTTATGAAATGAAAGGAAAAGGTTTATTTATGGATTAAAGTAGTTGACTTTAATTTAATAAATAAATATAAAATTAGTTTATTTTGTAAATTAAGGGTATGGGTATTTAATTTATGAAATGAAAGGAAAAGGTTTATTTATGGATTAAAGTAGTTGTTTTTATTTAATAAATAAATATGAGACTAGGTTGTTTGTGAATTAAGGGTATGAGACTTAATTTATAGAACAAAGAGAAATGGTTATTTCTTGATTGAAGGAACCTAGATTGTTTGGGACTTTAATTGTTAAAAAAAGGTTGAGTAATTTATTACAAGTAAATCTTGTAATCTAGATGCATTGTTGAAATAATCTCATAGGATGATGAGAGGGGAAATAGAAAGAGTAGTTTCTATGATATCAACTATGCATTAGATAGTTAGATTGCTTGATTTGATTGTATAGTTGCAATTTGGCAATAAAATGAGTAAATGCATTTAGAGGCATGCCTATCCTGAACTATGAGTGCCCTGATCCTCTACTATCCTCAAATGATCGATGGAAGAGTGGAAGGACCAAAGTTACAGATGGACCAATGCACAAGTTTTCTCTCTACTTACATCTTGTTTACTTATGCACAAATAGACTAGATTTATGGGGAGATTTCCTTGATGAAATTGATGTAATGTATTGTTTAAGGGTATGGAGGTTTTACCATACATGCTTATGTAATAAATGATCAATGTGGAAAATGCACCTTTATATTCTATTTGATTCATTATGAATGTATCTAAATATTTTCTAGTTCATGTCTATTATTTAAATATTGTTCTATGTTTCTAGTTATCTTTTGCATGTTTGATGAGTTATGTTTTGTTAGATTTAGTATCTAGATCTATCTTTTATTTTCATGATTGAATAACCTTTTACAAAATTTAGTAGTAATTTCTAGGGTGAACTTAGAGGATAACCTAAGGGCTTGAGACCCCCTTAGGGTAAACATAGTGGACCTAAGGGATTATGACCCCTTAGGGAGAATGGTAACTAGGTTTATATAAGACCATACCTGAGTTAAGATAGATTGTCAAAAGATGATATTGATAGCTTAACTCGTAGTAGACATAGCATACCTACGCATAATGACTTACGTAGAGTAAGGAGATGAGTGTACACCTTATAATGTAAGTCTAGATCATCAAGGATTGATGAGATGATTGGACTTATGTGCATAACATGAGATACACCTACATAGATGGACTTGCATGAGAGAAATATTGTGAGGTATAGTTCTTGAGAAAATTAGGGGATTTGTTAAACATTAAGTTAATTTAAGGTTGGTTAGGGTTTTATGAATCCCTCTCCTTAGTCAATTTTTTTTTATCTCTTTTTGTGTGTTTTCTTGTTTCTTGTTTTTAAGGTCATTACATTTATGCACATGGTTTAATACCTAATATTGACAGATATAAAATATTTAATATTCTAAAGGATAGACTAAGCTTATTTCTTAAGGAAGCTAAGGGAGGAGAATTTATCTCCTTTATTGAGTATATTCATAAAGATCTCTTTAGATCCAGTTGGGAATCTCAAGACATCATAGTATTTAATACAGAAGAGTCTCTAATGATGTATTTATCATTAATTACTTTTGAAATCTTTTAGAGAAAGATACAAGGTGAAAAAATATCTCATATAATAACCTTAAGGAAGAATATCCAAATTCTAGTCAATATCACTATGATCCTATTGAAGAATAATATCTAACATTAGTGCAAGAGTAGGTAAAGAAAAGTTAGACCAAGAAAGAGGATAAGTCTACAGATAAGACATGAAAGAAAAGAAAGAAAAGGAGGAAGAGACGAGATTGTCACAAAAAGATAAAACAAGGATCATTTCATGAAGACTCAAAAATCAAGTACAGACTGGAGAATCAAATTGAGGACCCATATTGAAGACAAGTCTTCAATAACCAAATAATGTAATACGGGGGGGTGTTAGAGTATATTACATTATTTGGTACATGTCTTAGATTAGGATTTACTTTATGTGTTGTAATAAATGCACATGGGTGCATAATATTTAATAATGTAAATGTACATATTTGTCCATGTGTACACGAGTCCATAAAATAAGAAGGTGAATAGTCTAGAAGTGGGAAGGCCAAGAGTGCTTAATATGAAGAGTTACATAACATTATATATACATGGTAAGGTGGAGATGTAAGAGACACAATTATAATATCATTACTTGGTTCTTTCAATGCTATGGCTCTATTTTCATGAACCTTTCTTTATGGCATATTTAATAATATTTATTTGATTTTTTACATTATTTTATACTTATAGAATAGTTCCATTATCATATATATTAGTTTGGTACTTTATTTTATTTTTGTAAGTTTGATTATCTTAAGTAATAAGGCTTAAAAGCTAACACCAGTTTGTTTCTCAATAGATATGATAACATTTCCTAAATATTACCTCTAACAATAGTTTATGGACATCATAAATAATATTTATTTAAGGTTTTGAAACTCTAAATAGGAGGCCTAAGGTTAGAATCTAATGAGGGGTAGAAATGTACACCATACTTCAATAACTAAAATTTGGTTGGATAAACATATATTGAGAAAATACATCCTCTATGAGGATCATTTCTTATGGCATATGGTCTCGTGGATATTAAAACTACTTTACATTTACTTTTTTAATATAATACTTGCATTAATAATAATAATTTTTGAATCCCTTTCAATTAAAATATATTTTCATTGGTAATTTTGATTCACCTAAGAAGTTCCCTAACCTCTAGTTCTCAATAGCTATGTTCATTTCCTATATTAATATAACTTCAAGATTATAATAATCTATTACTACATAAATATTTTCTTAGGGGGCTATATTTATACCTCAAAAATTTTAAGATGCCATCTTTATTATTATCTTGTGTTTTTATTTATGGGTTTAGCTCCACTTCTTGTTAGCACATATGATAGATTTTTTTTCCAAATCAATACCCCTCTAAGTTATTTTTTCTCTTTGTTCCAAATTTGAGGGTTTTATTATTTTTCCATTCCTACTAATACTTTCATCCTCACTAGTATATTGTTATTTTAAATAAAAATCGTCATTTAACTTGTCATCTATAGAATCATATTGCCCTTGAAAACTTGAAGTGCAAGACATATCCTTAGAAGTAATTTCATTTTTATAGTACCCTTATCCTTAGAAGTAATTTAATTTTTATACTATGCAAGGGGGATCTAAAAATACTTACCTCATCAGGATACCCTAAAAATCTTGTGTAACATTGTTGGAGCCAAATTTGACTCAACTTTGAAACCCCCAAATTTAAATTTTTGGTTTCAATCAAAATTTTCATAATGCTGGTCACTTCTTCAGTTGGTGTGAGTTACTTGAGTTTTCATTGGTTGGTTTGATGAAGTCTAACCTTGGTTGATTAATAATGTGTGCCTCTTTTTATTACTCAAATAGCTTAAAAGTGGATAGGGAAAATTTTTATTAATCATATTCTTAAAGTCGAAATCCAACCCTCCTAAAATAAGTTTCCCTTGGGTCTAAGTCAAATGATCAAAATTTAAAACCCTAAGGTATCCTAAAGAGAGGGGAGATGTTGATTAAACACCTTGGTCCATAAATCCGAAAACATAAGGTTAGCATTAAGGTCCCCAATTAAAATCTCAAGGACATGCACCCCATATAATTAAAAAATGAGCACCTAAGATCTAATCCGAGGGCCATGCTCGATCCAGGTTTAATCGGTCGGTTGCACTCCAATGAATCAAGTAAAGGTTAAGTAAAGTGAAAACAATATTATAACCTAAGGTCATAAGTGATTAAAATCAATGCAACTTTACAAATCTGGATGAACGCACTTAAAGCTTAAAATGATCCAATGGTCACGCATTATCCAAAAGTCAAAATTTTTAACAAGTCAATGTGGGTCAAATATTCTGATTAAATAGTGAGCAAATCTGACCGATCGGATGATAGCGCTCAAGTGAACTCAAGATCAATGGTAGTGCTTGTTTTAATTTAATCACGTGTTAAAGTGCTATGGTAAAATGATTTAAGGGTATGCACCCCCTTTGGAATAACCGTCAAGCTAATTGTGAAGATCAAATGATAACGCTCGATCGGGATCCAATCCAATGGTAGCACTCCCATAAAGGATGCTTTTAAAAGGTAAAAACCCCCATGTGATTAAATTAAAATCGTTAAACAAGGTTAACAAGGGTCTAAGCACATTGGCTAATCATCCCCCTTTCAGCTTAATCAAAGTTTAATATTGTATACCCCTAAGTGATTAACCCCATAGGTTGAAGGAAATCAACGGTCGCGTTGACACCAATGAAGATCTAATGGTCGTGCTAAAATCTAGATCCAAAAAGGTGAACGATAATGTATCGAGAAAGGCAAAGGTAAAGAAAAAATTAATTATGTTTTAGTAAGGGTATAATACATCGCTAATTTTCCCCTTTCGTATTAAATCGAGATTAATAAAATCTAATGATACATCCCTTTTGACTAATGGATATTCAGCTTTTAGAAGATCTAACATCAGCGCTAGAACCCACTCAAAAATCAATGGTGGTGAAAGAGTCAAAGTAAAACCAAAGGATTAAATAACATGAATATCTAATAGTGGCACTCATTTCCGCTCAGATCTAATGATGCACATGGTTAAAGTATCAAAGGTACGGGGGGTAGACTAACAATCACACAAGTCCCTACACATCGACGGTTGTGCTAATCCTCCTTAGGAAATCTGATGGTAGCGCATAAATCAAAAGATTAAGTGATGAATCAACCATCAGGATCTAACGACAGCGCATCATCTAGAACAAGAAGATCTAATGGCCGCAAGTAATTCAAAGTCAACATGATAAAACACAAATGAGATTAAACTAATGGGCATCTTTTGATAGATCCAATAGATGCACTCTATTTTGAATCGATCCAATGACAACGCACGTTCTATAGGTAAAACTAAAAGGTAAGCTTAAATTGACATTTGACTAATCAAATATTAAAACCCACTTAATAGGACTTTAAACCCACCATTAATTACCATCCCTATTGGTCAGAATTAAAAAGTTTCGAAGCATGTTTTCCTTCGGATAACTAATCTGCAGGTTTTAAGAATATCCAAGGTTGCGATAGAACAAAAGTACATCCAACGATTGCGCTCGATCACGGTTGACTCAAGGAGGCAAGGGAAACTGAGATAATAATGGCAAGCACTCACACCAAGAACTAAATCTTGTGAAAATCCCAAGGGTGATCGTTGCCTAAGTGAAATATAATCAATCCCAAATATTTAGTAATTATTTGGATCTAAGGTGGCACGAGATTTGAAATAAAAGCCATCCCCATTTCACATACCAGTTCCACGTTAGAAGAAAAGGGTTCCAGCGATGAATAGCAAAATTTTTAATGATTACATATACACTAATCAAAAGAACCCAGTGCACGTAGGATGAAAGATGTTACCCACCATAAACGCTCAACTCCAAGAAAGGATATGTTGGAAAAATTTATTTGGCTGATTTTAAATAGCAGTTTGTGGCATCATGTTGATGACAAAATATACGAGTTTATCGAACCCATTCCGCTACCCTGTATATGAGCTCACAAAACTAGTCAAGGCCACTACCCTGGTGAGCTAAGAGCAAAAGTTGATACATAAGAAGTACAAAGAGAAGAGGATTTTTCAAGCTTTACAGTCACATAAGGACCCAACCTGCTACAATGAGATCAATGGCGTCGTGGGGAGACGTTTTTGTACTAGAAGACACTAGGGAAGCCATTAGATTCATCACAAATAGGCCACCATACTCTATGATCTCTAGGCCGCCTGTTCCCAACAATACCATGTATGAATTCACTCAAAAATGTGGAGCTGATAAAAGACCTACCCCAGCATAACAGTACAAGATCGACAATGCATGTATCAAGAGCTTTGATCGTGTTATGGAGAATGATGAATGAACCCCATGGATAATGACCGATTTGTTTCACAAAGCACAAAGGTTGCAGTACAAGGGTTTCCCAAAAAATAATAGATGGAACAGTAACCTCAGGAAGCTGGTATGTCCGAAGGTTCACTTCTCTTTAGATTTGATGGTGTGGCTCATAGTGGCGTATGATGAAAGAATAAGAACATTTCGAGACAATAAGGATTGACCGATGTTTAGCATTAAAGTCGAGCACATTCAAAAAGTCTTCAAATTGATAGAATATACCACCTTTCTAGTAGACAAGGTAATTGAACACCAATATCGAATGTTTACAGATATGGAAGTGTTTAAAACCTTGTTTGATACACACGAGAGAATAGAAAAATATTTCCCAATTAGTAAAAATGCTTTTAGGCCATGGGTACAAGATTTTTGTGATATGATAAATATAATTTTGGGAGTACAGGATCTCAGTAGGGTAACTAAAAGAGTTTTATATCTAGCTGCACAATGCAATAGGGCACATAACACCCCAATTTATGCTTGGGAATTAGAATTAAGTACCCAGATGCATAAAGAAATGGTAGAATTGAGAAGAGCAATTTCAAGCAAAGGTAGGATATGTCCTGTTTCTCTTAGTATTCAATTTTTATCCATCTGATAGTAGGTCAATTATGGTAATAAGCCATGAAAAGAGTAAAATACATTTACAACACCTATGTCCAAAGTAGTTTTTGGAGACTACACAAAGGATGAACTCACTTTGGCTGGTTCTATGACCATTTCATAGTAGAAATCCATTGGGTTTTAACTGGAATGGTTCCTGAGAGATTAGGGCCAGGAGTAAGGTTTTTATCAAAGAAAAGGAGATTAGGGATTTATTTTTTATGGAAGGTTATACATATATCAAACTGTATGGGGCTAATATTCCCCCTAAGATGCTACCAAAATATTTCCCATTATCCCTAGCAGCCTTGGAATTGTGTAGACAAGTGGTCGAAGAGGCTAAGATGAGGTTGGTGAAGAAACATGGTAAGGTCCCCTGGCTCGATGTCCCCTGCCATTTTGGAGATTTTATTTTTGTTGGCTACCCTTCCCTGCTCAAGGGAATGTTTGAATTAGATAACAGGGGATTCAACAAGATAACTTGGATATTTTATGACCCAAAAGGAACATACAACAAAATGATGTTGAAAAGGGAGTATGCCCGAATTCTGCATCGTGAAGACACTTTTGAGGAAAGCTTGTTAGAAGCTATGGAAAAAGGATTGGATTTGTAGGGAGTATGGGATAAATTCCCTCTTGAAAAGAGAGGCAGCACACAGGTTTGTGAGGCCTATGATTATCCCACAAAATTAAGGAGGCTTCAAGAAGGTTCAGTCAATACAGTAGCTCCTATTTTTCTAGGGGCAGGCCAAGCAATCAGGGAAGACCCCTTGTTGGAGTTGATAGAAGAACAAGGCATTGATCTAATGGAGGTCACTATTAAAACTGCAGAAGTGATAGAGCAACAAGTCAGGCCTCCTGGAAGTACCCATCTCAGGATAGAATCAACACCAATCACTCCTCAAGAGGTTTCCCAAAAACCCAGTCTAGATAAAGGAAAAGAAATTGTAATCACATCTGCTCAAAAAGCCTCACCCATGGAGCAAGCTATAGTCCCCATTTTTGATAGAGTATTAGCTATAACTAGTGTAAAGAAATTAACACCCATGGTCATCCCTATCTCTATAAAAATAAAAGGATAGGAGATTAAAATCCCATCAGTAATACAAATGAATAGTAGGAGAACTGGTGGACTTGGTGGTCTATTCAGAAGTCATCTAGTGAGAAATCAAACGAAGATAACTCCTATAGAAAAGAAGTAAGCCATATTATCTCTACCCTCTACAAATGTTGTTTTGGAAAGAATAGATGAGAAGACTACCTTCACTACTGCAGACGAACAAGAGTTATAGTTAGTAGCAGGGATGGGAAATATAGGAGAGCAGTTTATAGAAGGGTCACAATCAGAAGCAGCTGTATCAGATATAGCAGAGATACATCTTCCTGCTCTGCAAGACCCACTAGTATTCAGAGTCAATAAGGAAACATGGGGCTCATCAATACTAGGGAAAGAAGGTGAAATAGCCAAAGTTGTCAAAACAATGCAAAATCAAGCTATAGACCAATTCATTGAAAAAATCGTAGAGTTAAGGAAACAATTGGAAAATGAGGAAAAGGAAAAAGTAGAGATGAAAGCATTAATAAGTAAACAATAGGAAGAATTGGCATGGAAGGATACTTTGAGTGCGCAACCCCATTTAGTGGTAAAGGTTCAAGACCATACCTATTATTTAAATGCAATGAAGAAGAAAATGTCAATAAAAATACAAGCTCATGCTAGAGGATTCACTAAAATGTTTAGACAGATAGGGGTGATCCAAGTAACTACTCGAGAAATTATGATATTAATACAAGAGAGAGCGAAATATTTTGAATTCATTCATCCCACCCTTGATTTTATAGGGGATAATTTTGAAGAGTTGCAGGGTCAGGAGATGACAACAGATAATGGCAATAAAGTCCAACTAAATTTTGAGTTTTTGAAAGTAGACATTTTTAGGAAAAATCAAGAAATATGGATCAAAGTTGTGAATGAAATGGATAACTTGATAGAATAAGCAATAGGAAAAATGGCAGACATCGGTCTATCCTTAGACCAATGCTTGGAAGCCTCAGATGTAGAAGAACTACTCAAGCATACCATAGAAAAATTTGAGTGCGAATCAGATGATGAAGTAGAAATGACTAAACAAATTACTTCTCTAGTGAATACTGTGGAGATGTTGCTCTTCCAATATGAGATGAACAGGTCCATTATAACCACATAGAAAAATATGATTTTGCAAGAGATGAACATGCTAAGGTT
The DNA here is from genome assembly GCA_028583015.1 of Wollemia nobilis. Lineage (NCBI taxonomy): Eukaryota > Viridiplantae > Streptophyta > Pinopsida > Araucariales > Araucariaceae > Wollemia > Wollemia nobilis. The sequence goes on along the minus strand of JAQPPZ010000196.1, from coordinate 1,334,336 downwards.
TGTTGCCTCCTTTGACACAGAAGTTTGGAGCTTTATCAGTGAACAAATAAAATAGTTGCAGCAAGGTCAAAAAGGAAAAGGGGTTAAGGTTTGCAGACAACAACAAAAAATTAGTTCAACACAACAGAGACCTGCACCTACAAAAAAAGTCTCTGAAATAGTAAAAGAAATAGTTGAAGAGAAAACAACTAAAGAAGGAGAAATAGGTTCACCCAATACCACCATCACTGGTTAAACTGAGTCACCATTTTGAAAAATTCAAAGAAGAGAGCATAATCAAAACTATAAGGGCAATGGAAGCCAGTTGTATCAATTTTTGAAGACTGATCAGATGTTGATAGGTGTAGGATCAAAAATAAACCAAGAATAACATAATCAAGAACTTGTAGCTATAAAAGGAAGAAGATAGGTTCAAATTCTACATCAAGCAATTAGAGAATAACATTTTTGCTAAGAGGTATTCTTGAGTGCCTAATTAGTTGTGTTGTTGTATCCCCTTATGTGTCTATATTTTCTTTCTCATTTCTTATTCTTCTCTTTGCTTTGTAGGATTGTGATGGGAAAGTGTTCAAGAGGTTGAGATCATTTCCTACATTTTTGAGCCTAATATTTAGAGACTCTACTCTTACCATATTGGAACAAGGAGATTAGGAGAGACGTGTTACATTATTTGAACATGATCTTTTCATTGCATTGATATATTTTCTTTAAGAAAAACAGAGTTAAAAGGTATTCTGCCCACTCAACATGTAAACTTTATGAAATCAATACAATTTTGAATCTCTTTTCTATTATATCTTTTGTCTTAGCTCTGTGTGTCACTATGTAATGGGTTACATTATTTGAACGCATTATATATGTTTCTCTCATTGGTTAACTCTTGGTTTTATTGTGATATTCGAATAATATTAAGAATGCCAATTTCTCTCCTCCCCTTCTTTCTGTTTCATGATAGAATTGTTGTTAAATTGCTATAACAACCCAATGAATCTAGGCACCGATCTACATAAGGCATAACAAATAGTTATTTTCATGCTTGGTCATTTTAATACATATAGTGTAATATAAATCTAGAGCTTGTAATTAGAGTTTTAGCCATAGAATTACCACTGAGGTTTCCTTACCCGTTCTGTAGTTTTCTTTAGAAATATTTATGTTTAACAGAACAATGAGGCAGGTCAACCAGAGCATGTAATAGCTCATTGGTTTCAAATAGATTCTTGTAGTGTGACAATAAAAATCCTACGAATGCAAGAATCGGTTCCAACAAACATTTAATATTTGTATACTATTTTTTGTTATGCCTCCCTAAAAATCTTAAAGTGCAAGGGATAACCCTAGGGCTACTTTAATTTTTATTTATGGAGATATTTTTCTACAATTAGGGAATATTGAAGATGATTTATTGGATCAAAATTAACCTCTTCTAGCTATTTTCTTTAAAAATTGACTTTCCATCTCCTTTGAAAATTTTAATTCTTTCTATGTTTAAACTTACATGTACTTCCTCATCGTGCATATCCTTCTTATTCTTTTAAAATAGTTTTTCTATATAGACCATGATTACATTTGCCATATTATGAGGTGAAGATCCTTTATTCATAAATTTTTTGGGATTAGTAAACCCTTGATCTAATTCATCACATACTATGACCCCATTTGCTCTATATTTGTGTTTGTCTCATAACCATACATTTTTATCTCATTTGTTTTCACTTTGAAACCCCTTTCCACATTTTCATTTTTAAAATATTTATTACATATAAATGTGTAGACACCAAAATCCAGCCACTTGCAAGTCATCTATACCTTCCTGTCAGCCACGTGTCGGTCATCCACCTTCCCGCCATTATTTGGCCCAAATCCACACTTTCCCGCCATTATTTGGCCCAATTTCACCTTTCCCGCCATTTTTCATCCCCAAATTTATTTAAATTAATATTTATATATATATATATTTTAATATTTTAATATATATATTTAAATAATAGTTTAAGTGATTTAATCTGAGCCGTCCGTCCTTCATTTAATCTCATCCGTCCATCCATATTAATCCATTTCACAACCTAGATTTATTCTCTACCCTTAGATCCACTTTAATCTTAGCCACACGTTCAAAGTGTCGTTAAAACCCTAAAGTGTGCCCTAAGAGTAGATTATAAATTGAGTCACCTTGATGGCTCAAACCCTATGTCTTTTGCTACTTCTATCCTGGATCTTTTCTATCTTCTTAACTTCTTCTATCCCTTCATCTATCTCGGCTATCTCGGATTCTAATTCTTCTGCTACCCTTTCGCCACATCTATCGTCGTCCTTTTTCGTCGCTTTCATCGCCGCTTTCATCGCCATTCCTTCTGCAACATTCTGCAGAATTTACCCCTTGTCGCAAGTGCCCACGGGCATTTATTAAGTGCCCGCGGGCGTTTATCCACAGCCACAGACGTAGACCGACGTCTGTAACCCAGATCCAGAAGCACGTGGGCGTTCAGCGAGTGCACCAAGGCACCTTCCGTAGCCGATTTGACAGCCACATTACTTCCAGGTGTCGCCTGGTCTAGCTGCGTTAACAGAGAACAGGTATAAATTAGTTTAAAGCAAGTAACTTCTTTTCTTTTATTAATCATTGTTGAATTCCTGCATTCTATTTTTCTAGGGTTTTAGATTTTTTCGAGGGCTCACACGGTGGAGCCCTCTTATTAATTTCTAACTCCTTGATAGTGTTAATGTGTGCGGGTTTTTAACGACGAGATCTAGTTTATTGATGGCAGTTGTTTAAGTCGGAGTGGTCCAAGCAAGGGATATAACGAAGCCCACTCGTTCTGTTGAGATTGAAGATACATTCTTCGGAGACGCCACCATTTGTGCCAGCTAGGGTTTCGGAGAACCCTAGCACGAATTGTAATCTTGTATCACAAATAAAGGGTTACAAGCCCAGTTGTATTCAAAAAGGAGTTTTTAAACTCCATCGATTAATAGAAATCGTTTGTTTTGTGCAACTATTCTGTACTCTGTTATTGTGATTTTTTTTTTTTGGCATGTATTTTTAATCTACAAAATGTAATATATTCATAATCCACTTAATGATCGCATTATCTTTATTTAAAATTAATATATTTTGAAAAAGGTTTTGAAATATCCATGGTCACATTTATTTAGGTATATACAACATGCTTTCTCTCTTGAATATTTGATCCTTCTCAATGAAATCTCTGAAATATTTATCAATGTTCTTCAATTCTCTTTATTGATTAGCTAATTTTATAGTCCAAAAATCCAAACCCTTACTGGAAGTCTTTCCATACTTTCTATTTTTACCAAGTATCCTTATTCCATGGCCTTAAATTTAAATCATCTCCTCTAAACCATGAGACACCATCCATTGTTTTATATTTTATTTCTTAACTCAAGAGAATGATAAAATTTTCTTTTGAGAAAATGTTGTTAAATAATTTGAACTCAATATCCACTTCTATTAAATCCACTTTGAATCTCTAATAAACCTAGCCAATATTATGAACTTGCATATTAATGTTCTACTTTTAAGAACAATTATGTCATGTTGGATCATCTCATCCTTGATGATGACTTCTATTGTATCATTTTTTATATGGATAGGGATTACTAATATGTGTTCTACCTTTTTATTTTTAAAATATTACTCTCCTCTACAAGGGCCCTTGATTTGAACTAGGGCTTATTTAAATGAAATTTTATTCTTGTTATTCATTATTTCCTCATCAGGATCATTTATTTTTAAAACATTGTATATATGTGTGTATGTGTGTATGAGAGAGAGAGAGAGAGAGAGAGAGAGAGAGAGAGAGAGAGAGTTATATTTGCAATGGTTAAAGTATGTGGAAAATTTTTTGTAGATTTATGATTTGTTCATGGATCTTGTTAATAAATGCAACAAATGCCTAAAGAGTTACAAAGCAATGACAATATTTTATAAAGAGAAATATTCTCATTACTTAAGAAAATTGTTATCTTTAAAGAGAATACAAAATAATTCCAAGAGGCTTAAAAAGAAAACAAGAGCTATAAATGAATGAATATATTTCAAGAGGTATTGAAAATATGTAAAAAAAACCTAAGGAGAAGCAAAAATACATCTTTCTATGAAATGCATGATATGATAAAGAATGTTAAGCAATATGAAAAAGTTTAAAAACATCTTGTAGTGAAGATTCACTATTATGGGCAAATATTACCTCTAAAAGGTAATTTTGATTAAGAATTCCTACCTAGAGCTGAAATGAAGAGGGCCAAGACCTCTACTACCTATGAAGCAATTGAATCTAAGATATTATCAATTACTCAATAGAATTTTTAGTGGTGGCTAAAGTAGGTACCAATAATACTTGGAACCCATAAGCTATTTTGATGACAACAAAAGGGGAACCATGTATAGTGAGGCCTTGCTTTGACTAAAATTCATGTCTATTTTCTACTTTAGAGAATTGAGACCCCAAATTCGGTTCTTTCCCTCGACCAAGGAGGTCCCTCATTCCCAACTGTTAATTCTATATTGATACTACCAGTGAATCTTGAGGACTAGATCCTTTCCCTCAATCAAGATTAAGGAGGTTCCGAGGGAGTTGAGTGAAGAAATGATAAGATAAGTCTTCCCATTTCCCTAGGGAGGACTTGATACTTGAAGGTCAAGGAAGAGTAGAGTAGCTTGAAATATTCTCGGTTGCAATATCTTCCATGAACCTTTAGTCTTGATGTCTCCATAGAATCCTCCCCATGATACATGGTGGAAGAGGAGTCTCCAAAATTAGAACAACTCAAAAGGTAGCAACCATCACCCCTCAAGGTACATTGAAGGACACCTTCACCAAAGGAACTTGCCAAAAGCATGATTAAGCTAGGATTCGAATCCTAGAACCATTAGACCAAAAAAAAGCGACCAAACATGAGAGAAGGGATGATGATCAAGTTCCAATATTAGCATCCCACAATCGGGCATAGTTCTCCAAGTGGTTACTGAAGTGTTAAAACATCAACAAGGAGGAAGACCCAAGAGGTAACACATGAACCAAGTCATTAATGATGAGTGATATCAGAGGTATAATCAAGGATATTTTCCACACACACATCCAAATATGAATATCCAAAGCTTCCAGAGTATTAATTATTGATGTCGATCAACTTGAGAAAAATATTGAATTTAAATTTTAAAATCCTACACTAATTTTTGGAGTATATTTCCTCCACTTCTTATAAATATCTCTATTCTTCTCATTGTAAATCATGAAAAAGCCACTCATTCTCCTAAGGGGTGCTCTTCTTTCATTCTCTCTTGTATCTCAACTTAGCTTAAGCCTTGCATGGTCTACCATGGAGGTTACAAACCTCTTTTCTCTACATGTATGTAACTTGAAGTTCATGCTAATAAGAATTTATGACTAATCATGAAATCCCTATCCTGGTTCTAGTGTGGGTGTTCTATTTTATTATATGGTCTCAAGGGGACCTATGTTCCTTGTGTACTATCAATAATTGTGTATGTGTTCAATCAACCCATTGAGGCATGGGAGGGTCTTATCAGGTCTTTGGTGCATTTCCACCATTAGATAGGCTAGGTAGGCTTTAAATTTTGCAATCTTACATTTTGCAATTTGCTTTTTGTATTTTTTTGTGTTTTCTTTCCTTTTATTTTTTTCTTAAAGAAGCAATTAGGTAGGCTAGGCTAGTGCAACATTGGGAGAGATAAAAACATCAAATATCACATCCAAGAGCAAGGATCCAACCTTGGGTAAAAAAACATAGAGGCCATTTGATGGGAGCCACATCCCATTCTCCCAAAAACTTCCCAAGACTAGCACCCCTCTCATGAGGCACATTGCGTTAGATACATCCGCTTGATGAGACCATGGGTTAGACCATAATTGTAGGGGGTAATAATACCCAAAGGTTGTAAGGGGTCACATTTGATCCGCAATAATTCAAATTGGCATTCCTGGTCGAAATCAAATTAGAAAATATCCATCCCTTATCTAGAAGTCATGTCATGGTTTTGATGAAGGCCACAACCATCAAATTTTTAAGCCCTCAAAAAATTCACCTCGTAACTCTACTACTAAAGAATAAATAGAAGTCACCATCCCCAAGCTAAGGTTATGATGGGAATCTCTATCTAGTTAGTATTACCTCCCACCTAGTGGCTCCACTGTAAAGAAGGAGAACCTGAAGAAGTCTCTAACAGAGCACAATAACAAAGTTTTGATGGAGGCCTCACCCCATCTACTTCTAAAGAGAAACAAAAATATTCATTAGGAAAATTTTCAATCTCTTGGCTACCAAAATTAGTGATGAATATCAAAGTTGAGGCCCTAATGGAAGCCTCTATTCAATAACTAACCAAGAAAAACAAAGAAAACAAGCAAAGGTATGGCTAAAAGAATTCTAACATGGAGGAATTATATCCCTTTGGTTTTCTTAGTCCCAACTCATTCTTGGGATCTGATTCCCATAGATGCTCTAGATTCCTTATTGAAATTAACTAAATAAGAATCAATCACCATAGTGAAGCACTTACACTATATGGCTATACACTACATATTGCACAATGTAACAATTCAAGACAACCCTCAGGGTACTAGTGGCATATTTTAAAGGGAAATCATAAGCGTGGTATGTCTCCTTACCCAAATAATCAATAATAGAATGGGAACAACTAGCTACCCAATTGATGGATCATTTAAAGGAAGAGAGAGCCTTGCTGTTAGATTACCTGATCAACATCAAGTAATATTTCAATGAGGCAATAAAGGACTTCAATGACCAATTACACAAAACTTGGTAAAGGATCATGAATAATATCAAACCTTCCTTAGGTAAGGCACTCATATTTTATCTCAGGTATTTAAATCCAAATATTTCTATATTGATCAAATCCCAAGGAGGAACTCTTTTCCCACTACCTATTAGATCACCCTCAAAGTAGAAAATGACCTCATACTAATAGGTATATTTTTTTCAAAACCCCTATCTCCTCTGACTTCAATACAAATCCCTTCCCCTCCTCATTCAAAGCTAGATTCTCCCCTCTTTAATCATATAAGTTTCCCCCGAAGAGGATCTAGTGTAAACATACTATCTTGTTCTAGAGGATCACTCCAAATTTTAGATACAATGAAGTTCTCAATATTTATAGGAAGAGCAAAAGGAAGAGTTACCAAATTAAAAGCAATTGGATTCCCAACAAGGCATCAAAACCAATCCTACTAAAGGTTCCTAGGGAAGTAGATAAAATAAATATAATAAGCTAACTATCATGGAAGTACGAGGAAGGTAACCATTGGATCTACTAGATCATACTAACACCAGCAATTAAGCTTTCTTAGAAGACCTTGCAATAGAACCAAAACCCATGACTAGGGAATATCGATAACAAGTTCAAGAGTGGAGGAGGTGAGAATAGAATAACCTATGTGTGTAAGAGTGGGGCATTTTTTATTTATCTTAAGTTATGAATGAAAGCTAATCTAGAGCTACCAAGTGGACACAATCCCTATCTCCTCCTTACCTAGAGTAGTGGTTTAGATATTAGATATTCCTAGGTGGCTAGCCAAGGAAGAAGCAATACTAGGCATAAGAGAATGATTCTTCATGTAACCATATGATGTCAACTAATCAAAATAATGGAGACAATCCTTAGGATCAAGCCTATAAATCAATATGTACCTCACTATTGGTCTCTACAAAGTCTCAAGAAAATTTATCACAAACATCTTCCCTCTTCAAGCACATGCCATTGCTATAGAAGTTTTTGGATTTTTCCATTAAAAATTTGTACCCAATGGACAAGGTATCTTCCTATAGATTCTTCAACTTTTGCTAGCAAGAGTTCACCTATGAGTTTCCAAAACTGAAGTGAAGATTCACTACAATGGGTAAATCCTACATCTAAAAGGAAATTTTAATAAATAATACCTACCTAGAGCTAAAATAAAGAGGACCAACACCTCTACTATCTATGAAGTAGTTGAAGTTAGGAGACTATCCAAAATATAGCCAAGGAGGAACAAATGCCATTAATTGATGATGAGCCTAAAGTTTACTTCACCATGAACCTCAACTTGACAATCAAAATAATAAGTAACTACTCAATAGCCTTTCTAATGGTGGATAAAGTAGGTCTTAATAATACTTGGAACCCCCACGCCATTCTGGTGAAGACAAAAGGGGAACCATGTATAGTGAGGCCTTGATTTGATCAACATTTGTGCTTCTTTTTCTCCTTTAGATGACTAGGACCTCAAATTTGGTCTCTTCTCCCAACCAAGGAGGTCCCTTAGTCCCAGGTGTTATTCCAAATTGATACCACCAATGAATATTGAGGACTAGATCCCTTCCCTTAGCTAAGAGGAAGGAGGTTATAAGGGATCTAAGTGAATAAATAATAAGATAAGTCTTATTATTTTCCTAGAGGGACTTTATACCTGAAGGTAAGGGAAGAGTAGATCAAACTAAATTATTCTCTATTATAATGTCTTCCCTAAACCTTCAAGCTTGATGTCTCCTCAAAAACCCCCTTGTGATAAGTGGTGGAAGAGGAGTTTCCAGAAGTAGAACAACTTAGATGGTGGTAATCATCACCTTATCAAGGTGCATTGAAGGACACCTTCACCAATGGAACTTACCAAAAGTATGGTTGAGCTAGAATTTGAACACCAGAATCCTCAGGCCAATACAAAGTAACCAAACATGAGGAATGGATGATGATTTAGTTTTTGTCTTAGCACCCCATAGTTCCCCAGCCAATAGCTAAATAATTAATGTAACAATAATAAGTATGGAACAAGGGGTAACACATGACCCAAGGTATTAATGATGATTGATATTGAAGGTGTAATCAAGGAGGTTTTCTACACCAACATCCAACTAAAGATATCCAAAGCTTCCAAAGCATTCATTATTGATGTCAACCAACTTGGAAAGTTTTTGAAATCTTGCAAGGATTTTTGGAAGGAGTTTTTGTCCACTTATAAATATCTCTCTTCTCATTGTACATCATTGAAAAGCACCAATTATTCTACGAGGTGCTATTCTTCCATTCTATCTTGTGTCTCAGCCTAGAACAAGCCTTACGTGGTCAAGTAAGGAGTTTTATAACCTCTTTCCTCTACATGTATGCAACTCATAGTTCATGCGAATAATAGTCTATGACTATTCATGAAATCCCTATCCTGGTTTTGGTGTAGGTGTTCTATTTTAGTTCATGATATTGAGGGAACTTGTGTTCCTCATGCATTGTTGACCATTGTGCATATTTCACTCAACCTATCAAGGTGTGGAAGGGTCTTATTAGTTCTTTGGTTCATAACCACCCTCAGATAAGTTAGGTAGGTTTTATTTTCTACAATCTTACATTCTATAATTTATTTTTCCTTGAAGTAGTTAGTTAGGCTAGGATAGTACAATAGTGGGACAAATATGAGCATAAAATATCACATCCAAGAGAAAGGATCTGGTATTGGGTAAAAAACCTTGAAGATCATCTGGTGGGATCCATGTCCCACACTTCCTTGGACTTCCCAGGACTAGTGCCCCCCTCACAAGGCATAGGGCACTAGATGCACTCACTCAATGAGATAGTGAGTTAGATAATAATTGCAAGGGGGTCATGACACCTAGGGGATGCAAGGGTTCACATCTAGTCCCCAAAAAGTCTAGTAAATAAGAGGAAAACAAAAAATATGCAAAATTGGTAAGAAAAAGAGAGGAATATATGGAAGCAAGACATGGATAACTAATCTATTTAGAAAACAATTCAAAATAATATCAAAACTAAAAATAAATATAGAATAAAATTATATCAATCTAAAGTTAGAATATAGAAAGTAGTTATATAAAAGTGATTAAAAAATATGCTCTTTTCATGATCAACATGATAATAAAAAATAATATTGTTTATAGTAAAGGAGGTTAAGGAACATGTTAATAAGCTAGAAATAGGCAAGGCTTGTGATGTGGAAGTGACAAAGATATATAATAATAATAATGAAGGCTCTCTCTCTTTCTCCATCTCTGTCTCCAAAAAAATGGAATCTCCACTCAATATGTAAAAGGTCAAGTCAAACAACCCTCCTTGCCTTAATAGTCTTATTTTTCTTCCAAATAGGTTGTGCACTAAAATATTATGGTGTTATGATTAGGTTATATTTATGAGATATTAGATGGAATGCATAATCTATAAGATGATGTCATGTATTCTCTAACATAATTAAAATTATACAATAATACAATTTATATAAAAATGTCATTCTAGGGAAGATATTATTAAGTTGAAGAATTGGAAAGAAATGATAATCATTAATAAAGATAAATATCATCTTGGCCCAAGAAAATTGTTTAGTCTTTAAATATTTAAATAAAAAACCATTTTATAAATTTTCATATAGGCATAGAAAAAGAATGAAGAGCTACAAAATTAACCAAAATAGTTCAACAAGTGTTACAAATATGTAAAAAATCCAAATCTAAGGAGAAGAAAAAGACATATTTTTATCAAATACATGATAGATGAAGAATTCTAATTAATGAAAAGAAGTTTGAAAGAGTCTAGTAAAGAAGCGAAAACACATAAAATTTGTAAACAAGTGGTAAAACCAAAAAAGAGGAATATGTGGATGCAAGACATGAAGAAATCATTTATTTATGAAACATAATCCAAAATAATATCAAAATAGAAATTGTATAGAGAATAATTTTATATCAATCCAATTTCTAGCATATGCAAAGTAGTTATATAATACTGATTAAAAATTATGTTTCTTCCATGATCATCATAACAACAATATTGTTTATGTTAAAGGAGGTTAAAGAAGGTACTAAGAAGTGAGAAATAGATAAAGTTTATGATCTGGATGGATTGCAAGCATAGTACTATAAATAAAATATTATATAATTAGCACTAAATATCAACAAGATATTTAATGATGTTGTTTAACATAGATTTCCAATGAATTAAAAAAAAGTTTAGCTATATCTCTTTTCAATATTGGTAATGTAAATAATCTTATAAACTATCAAACCATTATGGTAAATCCCTTATTTATAAAATTATTTGGAATCATGGTTTCTCATAAAATCAATAGATGGATAGATAAACAAGGAGAAAAAATAAGAAGAAAAGGCACATTTTACACCAAAACACCAAATAATAGATAATTACATTACATTGAGATAAATCAATAAAAATATGAAAGAGGTAAATGGAAGTGGATCATTGTTTATTAACTTCAATAAGGATTTTAATATGCTTCCTATAAATAAATCGATTCAAGTATGTGACCTTGTTGGTCCATGTCTTTATGCCCTAATTTTATTTTAATCTAACCATATCATTAGGGATATAAGAATTTTTGCTAGAAAACCTAATTATAGATAGCATTGCAAACATCTAAAAGACACCCTATTATTCCTCTAAGCCACCCCATTTTACTCAAGGGTATAATGAACAATCCTCTAATGTGTTATCCCATAAAGAGTGAATAAATCATGGAAGGTCTTGCTCATGTATTCACCTCTCCTATCTGACCTAAGACACTTGATCTTCTTGTGTAGTTGATTCTTTATAAGATATTTAAATACCTTTAATATATCAAAGGCCTCATATTTTGTGAAAATAGTATATAACCACACATATCTAGAGAAATCATTAATAAAAGAAGAAAGTGTCTATTTATAGAAATAGATAGTGTACCCATAGGTCCACCTATGTTGTTATGTATGATATCCAAGGGGTGAGTAGCATATCCCATTGTCCATTTTAGAAATTTCTTTCTATAATATTTATTAAGAATACATCCCTCACATCCACCACTCAAATGGAAAATTTAAGGAAGACAAACAACTATGTGATGATGACTCATGTATCTCAAGGATCCATAACTAAGATAACCAATCCTGGGATGTCATAGTTGACTCTCATTATCTACATGAGCCACCATAGCCATACAATTTTTATTTTGATAGGAAGAACTAGAAAATTTTGATCTTAACTTATACATTTGGTTTGACTCATCATAATAACCAAAAGCAACAATCTTAAGTCCATTGTATATATCCTTAATTACCTAACAATCAACCAAGAACTCAACCTTTTAATTTATATGAGTAATGTAATAAATATACAAGAGATTGTGGCTAACACTAGGAACATAAAGTACTTCATCAAAAGAAGATCCAATACTTACCTTTCTACATCTTGCTATTTGTAAAAAAGAGTCATATCCAATGACCACACTGTAATGTATTGCACCTTGTATGCATGCAAGATTAGGGATAAATTTTCTAATCGTGTGGGTGCCTACTATCAATGTATAAAAATACCATCTAGGTTGAACACTAGAGATTTATCGAGTCATTGCCTATAACTCACCTCTAGAAATATTACTCTATACCTATAAAAAAATAAAATTGAATGGCAAATAGGTTTTAGGGGATCTACCAATATTTGGAGAGTGCTTTATTTCCTATACCAAATAGTCAAATAACTAGGTCCTTTAGAAAATTAGAAATTTATAAAATGATGAAGTGATTGAACATGGACCTCAAAATCATTGTCAAAATATTGAAAGCAATGATATCACTTTGTGAGAAGATTTAGGGTGACAAAGTATTCTATTTCTAAGAGGCAATAGCAGGAAAATTCTCTTTCAATGTTATAGAAGTAATGTTTTCACCTTGTTTATAGTTGCAAGAGGGATAATGAATCTAGTTTTTAATAAAGTGTAGGAGATTAGCAAGAAGGATAGAGGGACAAGGTGTCAAGATAAAACCCATATGGGGTGGACTTTGACAAGGCCAAAGACCCCTAAAGTGTTGGTTCCATGAAATCATTGCTCATATAATAAAAGAAACATTGTCATCCTAAGGGGCTATGTAAGGGAAGATATAGGTGGAAAAGTGCTTAGGCTAAACTTTGTAGGTTGACACCTAGTCCAAGTAGATAGATATCAAGGTAGAACTATCTAAAATAGAAAAGGATGGGGGTTAAAATTTTGACCAAAATACCATGATTGATATAATTGCTTCCCATAAAGGGAAGGTAGTGTATTCACCCTCACGGAATAAAAGAAAAAAAATCAAGGATCTCAATGTTTGAGCTAAAAATGTAGGGTTGTCACCAGGGAATCCAAGGGCTCAAGTCATAGGAGGTGACTTGGAGATGATATAAACAAAAGAACCAACCACTTTGAAGACAAATAAAATGATGAATTATTAAGGAGATATTATAGACAAAATGAAAAAATCAACTAATGGATAAATTAATCCAAATAAAATGCTAATAAGATAAAACATAAAATGCAAAAAGTATTAATAAGAGAAAATATAAAAAACCAATGATATTTTTATTAAATCTCTTTCTTGTTTCCAAGCATGCATTCCTCCAAGCATCAAGATGAAAACTTATAATAAATATATAAATTAGAGCACATGAGAAATGAAAAGGATAAATTATTTTTAACATAGATATTATTTTTGTGAGAGGCACCCCAAGCCCTCAATTTATAGGATTTCTAGCTTGGGGATGGAGCAAGGTGCATTCATGGTTATGGGAATTGAAAGGTAAGCTTTAAAATTTTAAATCTTGAAGTAAGGGAAGGTGGATCCAAGAAGGGTGATTTTTAACTTTGATACTATATGGCACAAATCCAAGAGGGATGTGTCATTAATGGTGTGAGATCAAAAGAGACAAAGAATCCAAGATTCTTAATATTTTGTTCTTGGGGGTGAAATGACTAAATCACTATCAATGATCCTACATGAGCAATATTGTAGACTCAAATATAACAAGTCAACAAGGTGAGGAATAATTAAACTAGCTTTGGATTTTAAGGAAGAAATAAATTTAAGGTAAAAATGTTGCCTTAAAAATTGTTATCAATGATTCCACATCAACAATACCACTTTGACAAGTAGAATGCTCAAACATTTGGGTCTGAATGCCAAGTTGTCTCATTTGGATGCCTAATAGGTGGTTTGTAAGTTAGGCGTTCCAAATTTGGTTATTTATATTTAACTTTTTTTGATGTATTTATTATGTAATAAATGCATCAAAAACATCAGTAGATACCCCCAATTTTAAAGGAAAACTACTTCTTATGAGAACTTAAAAAAATACTTCTATAGAAAATTTAATTGCACTAATACCTCTAGCCAGGGTTCTCCTTTGAGTTTTAGATGGAATGCAGAGTTTCCCCAAGAAACATGAATGGGATTGAAATATAATGATCAAGGAAGGAGAAAATTTACCAAGAGGAAGAGAGAAAAACAAAAAAAGAGGGGTTAAAAGGAAAAATAAGGTAAAAAAGAAAATCAATTTGACATGTGCATTTATGAAAAAATATCTTTGGGTGAGGATGATAAATGACATGATTGGCATATTGAATTATCACTATGAAGGGAAAGGGAGCATCAACCACAATGGGTTTCAAGTAGACTTCGACTGTCAAGCCTTTATTTAGCCATTTTTGTATTTTTAAAAGGAATTTTGCATGTATTTTAATTGTGACACTGCTATCATAAGTTAATGATATTGCCAACCACTAGTGATACCGTGGTTGTGATATTGCTATTAGCCAATGATTCTAAACTACTAGTTGTGTTCAATGAGAATATAATCACTATCATGAATAGACCATCAACGATTTTGTGTTATTTTCTTTGTTGATATGTCATGGTATCACTGTCGAGAATAGATCAACAATATTTTCACTTGGTAGTGTTTCTATGGGAAGGTGGTAATTTTGTTATAAGCCACATATGTGAAAAGGGGGTGGGAGGAAAAGGTTAAATGATGGTTAAAGGAGTAAGATATAGGCTAATAAAATGTGTTTATGGTTTTATTATTTTTGACAATTTGATGTTTTAGACTGTCAAGAGAGACAACCACATATTTTGGATGAGCTAGTAGATCTTCCTACACCAAAGAAATATGTTATGTTGGATGTGATTGGGATACTTTACTTGGTGGAGATGTCTAAATTGGAGTTCAAAAACTCTCTTTTGGTTGCTCTAGCAAAGTGATGGTATCCATAGTCCTAGAAATTTTGCCTTCTTATAGAAAAAAAGGTTGTAACTTTAGAGGATGTGTGGAGAATATTATGGGTGCCTAATCAAGGAACCCAAGTGTAAAAGAGCCAAGATAGAGCATAGGAACTACAGAATTTGATTGAGGATCCTAGATTTCTAATAGTGGGGAGTGGTGTTAATGTAAACACCATGTTTGAGGAGCATCACGTATATAGGAAGACATGCTTATTGTGTGCAATGACGTTATGGCTACTAATCATCCAAATAAATTAGAGGATCCTACCATGGGGATTTATAGGGGTGATAAAATATATGAGGTATCATCAAATCCAATTTGCATGGGGTCCTCTAATATTAACATGACTATATAAGACCTTATAGAAGGTCATCTATAGGTAAGGGAAGAGCTTGACTTATTGCACTTTGCTCTAGGTCTGGTTCTAGGAGCACATTGTCATTAGGTAACCTATCAGACTCCCATGGTGAGTAGATAATGCATAGATATCAATAGTATTCAAGTGGGCACACTAGTATAAGAGGCAACAAAGGTCATTCTGGGATTCACTATTATTGGCCTATCGAGTGGTGGATGAGTTGAGGGTAAGTCACATCATATGGAAACCTTGACATCATCACCCTAACTAGTAGGAGGATGCCTTCAAGATTGCCTATGTTCATAAAATATAATGGATTATCAGTGACCAATAAAATAGGAGCTGCATAGATATGACTGAGTTATGCATTATTTTAGGCAGATGCAAGTAGTACTAGATACAAGGGACCTATGGTGCTAGAGGATGAATTGAGAGGTAGTATTTAGAGCTCAATTAGATCCTATGAGTTTATTGGATGTGTAAATTGATGATTTCCATACTATAGATTCATGATTTGATGATTATAGGGTAGGGCCAAGATACTAGAGATGGTACATGCAACTTTGGCTAGCACAAATTTCTCTAGTAGTTATAGTTAGATGACCATCTATATAGGAAATTTTTTGAGAAATCATGGAGGAAATTATTGAGGAGACATTGAGATAGGAAGAATGGGTAGTAATAGGATTAGATCTAGAGATAACACTATTTCTAAAGCCTAATAGAGTGTTTTCCCTAATAATTGAAATAGAAAGAGATAGGGTTAGATGTGGGAGGAGCAAATATTAGACCCACAAAGGAGAGAGGAGTAAAGGTTGGTCTAAGCAAGACCTAGGAGGGAATTGGACTAATAGAGAGGGACACTTTGCAGCAAAATTTTGAGCTTATGGAGGTTAAAATTAGGGTTTATGAGAACATGATTGGCATTGAGTAGGATATCCATCAAATCAAGCTATTAGAGGTGCAACTCTACTTGATAGGAGTTATAGTTGAGAGGGATATGGTTTAGGCTTATAGGATCTATAGATTGGTAGAGTTGAGAGTAGAGATAGACCATATTACATCAAAGCAAAAAATTAATAGATGGCTATCATTAACCTATAAGAACTTTATGACTAGGTAGTAGTGAATAGGGATAGTGCACAAGACCAGTTGACAATGGTGATTATCGAGAGGGATACTACATGAGATAAGGTGGATTGGTTGAGAGGAGAGGTAGCTCAATTTTAGAGGGAGAGATAATAAGTGTGATAAGAGGGAGTAGTGGCTAGAGAAGGTGGGAGCTAAGACTATATCATCCTTTATATGAGGGAGTATATGGAGTAATACTAGGATAAGGTTGGGGTGTAGCAAGTTCGTGCAACTCATTATAGGGTTCTCTACTACCATACAACACTATAGGGCTGGAGATAATCATCATTGCCTACTTCTAGGTCACATAGTAGGTTGAGGACTAGGACTATGTCACACTCTATGGGTATGGCCCCATCACCTCCACCACCACCTGCAAAAGGGGATACTAGATATAACAACTAATAGAGCTAGAGCTACCAATTTTAGGATGAAAATATCTATAGGATTTTTTGTATTCATTGGGGCTAGATGTGTTAATTTTATCTGTGGAACATGAGTCCTTAGGCATATGTATGTGGTTGACTATGCCAAATTTCCTATTGCAGTACATGAGTCCTAGATTATTAATGTACATGATGTGCCTTTTATGATACATAAAGTTATTTATGGCAATCTAATATGTCTTGTGTGATGCAAATTATTTGTGTATGATAAAAATATAGATTAATTAAGTATTTGATAAATATGTGTAATGAATAGGTTCTATGATGATTGATTTGATGTAACAAATTCAGATGACCATGATTTGAATTGTTTGTAATGAAATGGTATTTTTAATTGATTTTCTTTTTATGCATAATAATACTAATTGGTTATGGATTATATATATAATTCATAACCAATTCCTCACAATTGAAACATCACCTATATATATATGTATAGGTGATGTTTCAATTGTGAGGAATGGTGGCAAGATGTAGGTGATGTGAAGAGTTATGATATGGTTAATTGGGAGATTTTGTCAGGATTTGATATATTTAATTAATTTTTAAAAATAGTATAGTGAGTGGTCATGGTGAAAAACCATCATATGATAAAAATTTGAGATAAATGGGTAATGATTATTTTTCAGTTGGAGGTGATTATAGAGTGATTAGATTGATATAATGAGGGTGTAGAAATACTAATTGGAGGGTTTTGTGAATATTTGGTATTTTTGGAGATTTTATGTTTAGGATGACTTGAAGATAGTGTGAAATGGGGTGGAAGAAGATAGGGAAAAATTGAGAGAAAATGGAAATGGGTTTATACTGTATTAGGATTATGATATTTATAGGGTTTTTTCACCTGTAATATGTACAATTTTTTTGAACAATAGCCAATTAAGACCTAATTGAACAATCATGAATGGTGACCAATAAAGGCCTAGAGATCCCATAATATATACCAAAATTTTAAAAAATGACCAATTAAGGCCTAAATAATTGAAATAGTAACAAAATTATGCATAATATTTATAATAATATGTACAAAAACCAGTGATGGTCTAAATTTGAGATAGTTTGAATGACAACCAATTAAGACCTATAGAACAAATTGAAAAATGGCCAACTAAGTCCTAAATATTTGAGTAGTTGAAAAAGTATGTACACTATGTAAAAACTATTTACAATTCTATGTACAACACCAAGTGGAGGCCTTTTTTACCAATTATGAATGATGATCAATTAAGGCCTTATTGGACAAGTGCGAACAGTGCCTAGTTAAGGCCTATTGAACAAGTGTGAATAGTATCCAATTAAGTCCTAGTTGGAGTGTGAATGTTGGCCAATTAAGTCCTATTTGAAAAAATATGAGCAACAACTATATGAGGCTTATATCAACAAGAGAGAATGGTGGCCAATTAATACTGATTTGAACAAGTATGAGTGGCAACCAATTAAATCCTATATGAAAAAGTGTGAATGATGGTCAATTAATGATCATTTGAACAAGTATGAGTGATGACCATTTAAGACCTATATGAACAAATGTGAATGGTGTCTAGTTAAGGCCTCTTTGAAAGAGTATACACATTGGCATAGAAAAGGCATGAGAGAGTTAATAGTATGATGAACAACATAATACACAAGATACCAAAAGAATGATAGTATGAGTAGGGCCAAGTGAGTTTAAAATTGGTCTAAGAAGGTGTTGTATATTGAATATGATCACCAAAATGATGAACAAGGAGTGATATATTAAGGGAATGAGAATTATTAATAGATATAATGACCCCACTAACTGATGTACCAAATGAAGATAAGATTTCATTAACAATTGCTATTTGGGTGCATAAAATATTATGCACTTGTCATATGTCAACCAATAAAATATCAATTTTTTTATTAGGGAAATAGTTGATGAAGATGTAGAGTAGGTTATTGAATCAGATATAGACAACTTGTGATGAGTAAGATAGAATTATTGGATGGTTGGATAGTGTTTCATGTTGGAAAAGTGAAGAACACAAGCTTATACTGAGAGGAGGGGGGTGAACAGTATAAGACCACTTTTTAGTTTTCTTTCCCAAAAAATAGTATCCAATATAATAAATGGCAATATAAATAGCAGTAATAAAAGTAATGCATAAATCATCACACACAATAGAGACACCAATTTACGTGGTTCACCCAATGTGGGCTTCTCCACGAAGAAAATATTTCACTAAAATTTTCTCAACAAATATCTTGGGAATCCTTCCCTATTACAATGTTTATGGACCTCTGTCCAAAGGAGACACCAATTCCCTAATCAAGTTCATGGATACCTATCCATAGGAGACACCAATACCCTCAGCTATTTTATGGATCTCTATCCGTAGGAGAACTCCTCTGCTCTGGCTGGTGATCTTCTAGAAGACTACTGCCTCCACTACATTGGCTTGTGGATCTCTCTCCATAAAAGACCTATGCCCTCACTCATAAGACTTATGTCCTCACTACCCTGGATAATGGATCTCTATCCACTAGAGACTACTATCCTTTGCTATGTCACTTCCAAAGCTTACTCTTATCTTTGCTCAAATTTACACTAAACACTATCCTTTGGTCTAGAATAATTCTGCTTAATATCTATCTCAAATTTGCACTAAACACTATCCTTCGATCTAGCACAAATCTTATCAAAATCTATCTCAAATCTTCACTAAACACTGTTGTTTGATCTAGCATAAATCTATCTCAAATCTATCCTTAAGACTTAACACAAAGCTTGAATCAATCACAAATAAACTCTGCTAGATCTGATCCAAGCCTTAACTCAAATATTGAACAAATCAATCAATCAACTCTGCTCTTAATTCTTCACAAAGACTTACCTAAAATCTATCCATAAGTCATTTAAAGAACTTGTCCAATCTGCTCAACAAGTCTTCACCAAGACTTACCTCAAATATGCTCAACAATTCCTCTCTAGAACTTGTCCAATCTACTCAACAAGTCTTCACAAATACTTACCTCAAATCTACTTGTAAGCTTCCACAAAATCTCATACAAATATATCCTTAAGATTTCATAAAATATTACTCAACTCTATCCTTAAGTCCCCTCTAGGACTTGCTCAAATCTTCCCACTAGCTTTCACAAAAGCTTATTCAAATCAATTGCAAAACATGCATACACAACTCAACTTAATCCATTTAGAAAACCTCTTCAATCACACAAAAAAGTTTCACTCATAATATTATTTAATAATAGAAAAATATATATAATGGTAAGATACTCAATATATTTCATACTTACAAATCACTCAATCACTTTCAAACTCAATTTCAAATTAATTCAGAAATAAATAGCAATTTGTTTCACAGAACTTGAACTATCACTCCAATGCATTCAATCAATAATGCTCATCCAACATCACTCAACCATTCACTCAATGAAACACAACTTGCTTACAAACCCTAACCAAGTGTTTCACTATACTTCCAACAACTCACACTATGAATCTCAACCCTTGAATCAAGATGATTCCACATTCACATAACAATGATACTCATGATCTTTTCACAAACCCTAATCATGCACATGAAAGCTTACTCAAATATCTCCAAAAATGCTTATCAAACAATATCACATAACAATGATACTCATGTTCTTTCATAAACCCTAATAATGATATTTTTTAAATTCACACTCAATTGTTCTCACAAAAATTCACCAATCATGTATATGAAGATTCACTCAACAATGCTTATCAAACAAACATTTTCACTCGAACTGTGCATTTCACAACATTCAACCCAACAATATTTCACTCACAAGGAATATGTGCCCATACCTTTTGTTTCTATGGAGATATATCTTCAAAACCTGTCTTAATCACAATCAAAACCTCTTTGTCAATTCCAAGGTTAGATAGCAACAATCTATCTCAAAATATCCACTCAAATTTCTCCTCAATATTTATTTCACCATACAAAACTAACAAGTCTCAAGTGCATCCTATAATCTCCAATATTTTCAAAATACAACTAGCAAAGATTCAATTTACTCTCTTTCACAATAATTCACTTCAGAATTTTAATGCATAAAATAATCAAAATAACTCCCTTATATCTTCCTACTTAAAAATACATTATCAAATAATCAACACACCTTTCCAGAAATAATTCAATTCACTTTTAAGCCAAAATTAAATCCTCCTCAATCTTCAACTAACACAAAAATAAAATATATCTTAATCACCTTATATCTCCCAACTTAAAAATTGCATTTCAAAATAATAAACAAAACTTATCCAGAAATAATGCAATTCACTTTTAGATCACAATTAAATCCTTCACAAAATTTAACTAAAATAAAATTTTATTTAATCACCTTATATCTCCCAAGGCGCTCACAATACAACCTTAGACCACATGCATATTACAACAAAAATTTAAAGTACCTTTGCACACTCCTCGGTGGGATTCGATCCCAGGTCAAGCTATCGCCTGCACCCTAGCCACGACCACACTACCGCATGAGCTAGGTGCTCACGTGGGAGGTAAAAGTGCTTTGAGCACTTTGTTTCTTCGACCAACACCAAAGCCAAAAAAAAAGGCTTTGTCCCTTAGTTGCCATCGAGACTCGAATGTGGAACCTCTGTGTACCCTGCACCTTACACACCAACAACTTGCCACTAGCCCAACTGATTGGTTAGTAACAAGAATTTATACCTTGTTCACTTTGTCCTTCACATTTTTTGGCTATAATAAAAATAATAATATCTTCTTGTCTTTTTTTATCATGAACTTTCGCATTCACTTTCAATAATCGCATGTGCATTAATATTCGAAGACTTGCTTTTGTGAGGCAAGCCTTATGGTATTTATACCATATGCTACTTTCCTTCGAACGTTGGCAAGGGAAGAAAAAATTAAATCGAATTTGTGCCCAACCCTACTTTGGGGTTTAAATAATATTATTTTATAAATTATTTATAATATAAATATTATAAATAATTTATAAATTACCTTAGGCTTTTAATTTTAACCTTTAATATTATAATAAAAATATTATAATATTATTTCCTTTAGGTCTTTCCTTCAGGGTATTTAACCATCCTTCTGACCAATCATGTGAAGCCCTTAAACCAAATCTCTTGGGCTTAAAATATAAATATTTAACCCTTCTTTTGCCAAGTCCTGCACTGATCACTGACACTGACTCTTGACATCAATGACAACACAACTAACTCAAGATTTCCAACAAAAAGTCCATTTATTAGTATCTAGTAAATTTGTAAGGCTTTACATGTCTATCAAGTAGTGGTTAATGAGGCTTAGCCTACATGAGGCTGAATGAGATGATATAAATAGATGATATAGAGACATCAAGGTCAAACCAGATTGGCACAAGTGCCTATAGAGGGATAGTTTTAGCATTTACCATTGCTTGTTGGGTGCATAGAGTTATCACACACTTGTAAATCATTAGACAAGGTTGAACCTACCTCCATAGGGGTATATAGGCAAATAATAAGAATAAATAAGGTTGATTGAATGGGGCAGGTGGTTTTAATTAGATTAAGGTCCAATGAGAGATGTCGATAGGTTAGTCGGATGCCTAATAGGTGCATTTAATGTGAGAACATGCTTGTTAGATACCCATATTATCCTTCCTCCATCATCTCATGGACCATTAAGCTAATGAGGGGGGTTGAGTATGTAGTGAAGGATGGAAAGTAGTTCACGTTGATAATTTTATAAACCATTATGGATTATGAGTTATATTGATCCATTATCTTAGAAAATGTGAAGCACTAGGTTCAATACAATGTGATAAAAATAATTGGAACAACCACATAATAATCCAAAACTAGTTGTCTCTTGATGTCATATTGTTTGCAATGAAATTTCTTGAGGTAGAGATATAAAAAACAACAATAAAGAAATTTTTATCTAAGACAAAATGAACATTAATGGAGCTTGTATATCATACAAAAATGGTCCAAGAATGTTTAAAAATTAAGCTAAACCAATTATGAATATCAAATGATGAAATATCCTTAACAAAAAGCTCCAAAATTAGCAAACTATGTTGCTAGTCCAAACCAGAAAATTAGATCTAGAATTGAAAAAGCAAAAAAAAACTTAAAAAAGGCTCCTCAATAGTGCACCCAATGTGTGCTATGAAAATATTGATTGTTCTATATTCAAAATGAGTTCAATTACAATGTATGTAATGACCAATCAGCCTTGACAAATAAAAAAATCTAAAACAACTCAAGTTTTAAAAAGAACTAGCTTTTGTCATGGCCACCTTGCATGATGTTTTTTTTGGTTAAGTAGAATTCTTAACTAGCATAAAATAAAGCACCCGATTTGAGATATTTTTGCATGTGATTTATTTTAGTTACACTTAACTGGCCTTGATTTGAGGCACCCTCTTCACGAAGATAACCTGCCTATAAATTAACTCCTTGTTGGCCCTATTTTGTAGGAATAAATCTAGAAATTAAATTTAACTCAATATAACTATCCAATATGATATAGATTGACTTATTAACTAATTCTAGATAAAAATAACATATCTTAAAATAACATAACACTAATTTAATAATTATGGATGAATTTTGACATCACCCTCAATAATCCTCCTTTGATATCAAAGGAAGAAATATCTAACATTTATTTATCTCCCATGAGTCACCTTCAACAACCCTTTTGTAAATATATCAGAAACTTGATCCTCACTCTTAACATACTCAATGACAAAATATTTGGTATGTATCAATTCTTTGAAAAAATGGTGCTTCAAATCTATGTGTTTGGTCCTTGCATGGAAAACTAGATTTTTGGACAATTGTATTACCCCAATGTTATCACAAAATATTTTGGTAGGATCATGTTGAGTCTCACCAAAATCCTTCAACATTATCCTCAACCAAATACCTTGTGTACAAGCTAAATTAAGGGCTGAATATTTGGCTTCGATGGAAGACAAAGCCACTATAATTTACTTCTTGGATGACCAAGAAATCAACCCACTTCCCAAGGTGAAACAATACATTACTATGTATTTTCGGTCATCAATAGAACCTCCCCAATATAAATCAACATATCCAACCAAACTTGAAGCTCTTTCTAGTCTAAAGTGTATGCCATGATCAAAGGTTCCATTCACATATCTAATTATTTATTTCACCACTTGCATATGCCTTTGATTTGGCAAGCTCATAAACTGAGAAACTAGTGAAATTGCATAGGTAATATCGGGTCTTGTGGATGTAAGGTACATCAATCCACCCACTATAATCTTGAAATTATTCTCATAAAAAAGAGTACTCCCATCCTCTTTCATAAGATTCTCGCCACTAGCAATAGGAGTATCAACCACCTTGTAGTCTCGAAGTGAAATTTCTTTAACATGTATAGGGCATATTTGGCTTGGCATATGAAGATATCATATTCCATTTTTTGTAATTTCATTATAATAAATTATTTCATTTTTCCAAGATAGACATCTCAAAATCATGTTTCCCGCTCTCCTTGAAGTCTTGCATCATAGCTTTATTTTAATTGGAATAAAATTAAGCACCCAATTTGAGATATTTTTGCATGTGATTTATTTTAGTTACAACTCACTTAACTGGCCTTGATTTTAGTCACCCTCTTCATGAAGATAATTTGCCTATAAATTAACTCCCTATTGGCCCTATTTTCTAGGAATAAATCTAGAACTTGACTTTAACTCAATCTACCTATCCAATCTAATATAGATTGACTTATTAACTATTCTAGACAAAAATAATATCTCTTAAATATCTATAACACTAATTTAATAATTATGGGTAACTTTTGACATCACCCTCAACAATCCCCCTTTGATGTCAAAGGAAAAAATATACAAAATTTATTTATCTTCCATGAGTTACCTTTAATAGCCCTTTTTTAAATATGTCAGCAACTTGATCCTCACTCTTAACATACTCAATGAAAAAATATTTTTCATGTACCAAGTCTTTGACAAAATGGTGCTTCAACTCTATGTGTTTGGTCCTTGCATGGAAAACTAGATTTTTGGATAATTGTATTACCCCAATGTTATCACAAAATATTTTGGTAGGCTCATGTTGAGTCTCACCAAAATCCTTCAACATTATCCTCAATCAAATCCTTGTGTACAAGCTGAAGTAAGGGCTGCATATTTGGCTTCGGTGGAAGACAAAGCCACTATAATTTACTTCTTGGATGACCAAGAAATCAACCCACTTCCCAAGGTGAAACAATACCTTGTTGTGGATTTTTGGTTATCAATAGAACCTCCCTAATATAAATCAACATATCCAACCAAACTTGAAGATCTTTCTAGTCTGAAGTGTATGCCATGATCAAAGGTTCCATTCACATATCTAAATATTCATTTCACTGCTTGCATATGCCTTTGAATTGGCAAGCTCATAAACTAAGAAACTAGTGAAATTGTATAGGTAATATCGGGTCTTATGGATGTAAGGTACATTAATCCACCCACCATGTTCTTGAAATTATTCTCATAAAAAAGAATACTCCCATCCTCTTTCATAAGAGTCTTGCTACTAGCAATAGGAGTACGAACCACCTTGCAGTATAGAAGTGAAAATTTCTTTAACATGTCTTGGGAATATTTGGCTTGGCATATGAAGATCTCATATTCCCTTTGTTGTACTTCCATTCCAATAAATTATTTCATTTTTCCAAGATTAGACATCTCAAAATTACATGTCCTACTCTCCTTGAAGTTTTGCATCATAGCTTTGGAACTTCCTATAAAAATGATATTATCAACATAAAGATAAACATAAAACATGTAATTGTCAACAATTTTCATGTAAATATTTGGTTTAATTTTGTTCCTTTCAAATCACATTTTTAGATAATCATCCATATATCTTTGAGTGCCAAGCACTTGGAGATTAGTTCATCCCACAAGGTGCCTATTTCAACTTGTATACCCAATGCTCTTTACCCTTTATTTCATAACCTTGTGGCTTCTCCACATATACCTCTTCTTCAATGTCACCGTTCATGAATGCAATCTTGACATCCATTTGGTTAAATTCCCATTATTTCTAAGTATCAACTGAAAGCATCAATATAATAGTATATTAGTAATCCATAGAAGCAAATGTCTCCTCATAGTCTATACCATACGTTTGTGCATAACCTTTTTCTACTAAACCTACTTATTTAGAATGATGTCATAAGTGGTCCCCCCACATTTCCTATACCCTCCTTGGTATAGGAAATGAAACACCAATTCTCTAACCTAAATCCAGATCCTCCTAGATAGGTTATTCATCATAGAGCCTTGGTTCTTAGTTACCATGCCTCCGTGGGCTAACTAAGGTTATTATCACTTCATTGACAACTAACATGATCTTTGGATCCTACATGATCAAGGAGTCACCACTACTATCTTGTGAATAGGTTTTCTCACACACCTGATCCTACTCGTTCAAGGTGTGACTACTCACAAGTACCTTGGCTATTGTATACACAACTCCTTCCAGGTTCATAAGATCCTAGCTATTTCATTCTCAC
The DNA here is from genome assembly GCA_028583015.1 of Wollemia nobilis. Classification (NCBI taxonomy): domain Eukaryota; kingdom Viridiplantae; phylum Streptophyta; class Pinopsida; order Araucariales; family Araucariaceae; genus Wollemia; species Wollemia nobilis. The sequence continues at coordinate 1,307,789 of JAQPPZ010000196.1, read as the reverse complement.
AACTCCTTCTAGGAATCTTATCTACATGGCTATTGCATTCACACAACTCATTTCAGGATTGATTTCATGGTTACAAGATGAGATTCTACCCACCCCAAGGATAGATATCAACATCATCATAAACCATAAAGCTAAACCAAAGCATAAAAGCACATTGTAATATTCATCTCAAATAAAATGCTCAATAAAAGGATTCCTCTTAACCATAAACCAAACTATGCTCTTATCAAAACTTGAATCTCAAAAGCTTTCCATCAAAATTTAGCAAGATAACCTATATCTCTAACATAAGCATGCATTTAAAATAGTTAACAAAACACATTAATAACCATCTCAAGAGATTATTCAGGATTTCAACTCCAAGTTAACATTAAACAAATAATATTTCAATTGTAAAATAATCACCATTTAATATTTAACCTAATCAACACAAGACCTCAAATTTCCACATTTCAAGCAACACCATTCATCAAGATTAAAGAAACTCTTCATTGCATAAAGAAGCATCATAATCTATATTTGGAAACAAGAGTAAAGATTACAATTCTTTCAAGCAAAATAAGCATTTTCTTATTTACAACAATAACATTTTTAAGAGTTTATGATCATCTTTCTAGGGTCTTCTCTCAACTAAGTTTGAAATATTTGATGGAAAACTAGCCACCATTTATGAAGTTTAATTAGGGATCAAAATAGATATAAATGCAATGCAAATTAGCTCATGAATTACTCTATTATGCAAATAATCATGCACATAATTCAATCTATAAGAGGAAAATCCTCCCTCAAAACAAGCATTCTTTTAATCCATCAAAAATTTAAATCATTCCACAACAATCCAGGAGAAGCCCATACTTCTATTCATAATGATTCCTTTATCCACATAGATCTTAAGAATAATTATAAATATTTTATTTTTCAAACCAATCACAACATTCATAGCAATCCAAGAGAAGCCCATACTTCTCTTTATAATGATACCTTAATCCACATAGATCTCAAGAATCATTATAAATATTCTTTGTATCAAACCAATCACAACATTCATAGCAATCCAAGAGAAGGCCATATTTATATTTATAATGATCCCTTAATCCACATATATCTCATGAATCATTATAAATATTTTTTTTTCCAAACCAAAACACAACATTCATAACAATCCAAGAGAAGCCCATACTTCTCTTTATAATGATACCTTAATCCACATAGATCTTAGGAATCATTATAAATATTTTCTCTTTCCAACAACAATAATCAAAGTACACTACTACAATTATTTTAAAACACATGTACTTTATTAAAATCCTAATAATCAAGTATACCTTTAATATTAACTCAAATCAAAGTGCTTTATTAAAACATAAACCTCAAAGCATATTTAATATTAAATCAAAACAAATTCTTTATTTTTTATTTTTTTAAGTGAAAAACCCCTTGCGGGACCACCTTTGTCTGAGAGACCATGAACAAGGGTTCTACACCATCAAAGTCACCCGGGAATCACACCCGACCCTACTCGCACCAACATTATCAATTGGATTTTGGATACCCAATTTAGCTTTTTGGTAGGTGGAGATTTGAACCTGGGACCTCCCTTGAAGGATTACCCTCTCCTCTCCAAATCACCTACAACACCTGGGTTAAAATTCTTTATTAAAACATAATAATCAAAGAATATTTAATATACCCATGTGTAGTAGGTGAGTTGGAGAGGAGAGGGCAATCCTCCAAGGGAGGTCCCAGGTTTCCACCCTATCAAAAAGTTGAATTGGGTACCCAAAATCCAATTGATAATGTTGGTGCAGGCAGGGCCGAGTGTGACTACTGGGTGACTTTGATGATGTAGAACCCCCTGGTCATGGTCTCTCATACCAAGGTAGCTCCGTAAGGAGTTTTTCGCTTTAAAAAAATAAATATATTTAATATTAATTCAAATTGAATTGCTTTATTAAAACATAATAATAAAAGCAATAATTAATATTAAATCAAAACCAAAGTACTTTATTAAAACACCCATAAAGCACTTTATTACTTCTTAATATTGAGTGCTAAGGTAAACCAAAGGATTCAATGCACAAAGCCAAAACCCAAAAATAAAAAAGCCCAAAATAAAAACCTTATCTAAGCATTAGCACCAATGCTAGAAACCAAATTATCCCATAAAACCAAAGCCAAGCAAGCAAGAAGAAAACACAAGAACACTCCAAGCTATGGCTCACAAAACTCTAAAATTGGTGCAAACAATTCAAGGCTCATGAACACAACCAGCACATAATAAGAAGCTGGATAAATCACCAATGTCAAGTTGGTGTAGGTCTACAAAAAACTAACAAAACATAAAGTCCCAAAAAATAAAAGATGTCAAAGTGGAGATGATACACACAGGAAGCACTGACCAACACAAAGAAAGGAAGGTATACAACACCTAAAAATTGTAATGAAAAGGGAGGGTAACAAGGGCAAGCATGACCAAGGTGGCAACATATATCCAAACCATCGTGTACCACAATAAGGAGAGCAACAAATATGGCTCAAACATCAAAATACCAACAAGACAAGATTACCCACACACAAGCCCAGATCAGATGACAAAGTAAAAAAAAATAAAGATACCAAAGGAGATTAAAACCACGAGAGCATTCCAACTAGAGAAGCATCTGGTTAACTTGAACTTCTAGAGTTACCTTGATGTACATATTTTTGCATTGAAAATATTCCTCCCTTCGTTACCTCCAAGATTCCTCTTTTCTTGCCAACCCATAACCCCAATTCCATTCAACTTAAAATCAAGGAAGAAGCATCCACAACATGCATGGAGGGTTACCCCTTGTAACATCCAAGAAGGTGTTACCTTAAATATCTTTGCCACCCTGGTCACCATTAGGGTGGCATGCTCCTTAAAGATCCACAATCATGCTTATAAAACCATTATACCTCTTGATTTATTTTAAGGTTTAAATAATTAGACTAAATTCTCCTTAAAGCCTTAATACTATTAGGATATACTAAATTCATCATTCAAGCAATTTATTTAAATCAAACTATTGGAATACTAAACAAAGCTTAAGTATATCATAGACAAACATAGGTATGCACTCATAAATTCTTCCCACCATTTTTTTATCCTCAAATGGATGATCTCCTTTAATATATACTAATGCTATCGTCAACCAATTTTAAGGAGGCTCATTGCAAGAAACTTCCTAGCCCAATGGTGTGAATCATGAGAACAAACAAAATGTAATGCATCTATATGAAGAGTAATTTTTCTTGTTACCCTAAGTTATTGATAAGCAAGCCATCATCATCATTTCCCTAGGTATCCCTCATGGTAGGTGGTTTACCCATAGCCCCACCAAGGATAAGGTACCTAATCCTACATCCATAGATACATTAGTAGTACCATATTCCAAGCTTAAAGAAATCAATCATTCCATTATTAAATCACCTTGAAAGAAACTATGCCATTACATAACCACCTCAATACAAATTTTATATCCATAAATTTTTTTCCAAGGAGGGGTGTTACATACTTTCTCCCTTGGACTAAACACAGTCCTTTGTGTTTCTTGTAAAAAGTAGCATTTATAAATTTATTTAGATAAAAATAGAAATTGTTGTCTCATCTCATCACCATTTTCCCATGTAGCACAATTATTTGAATATTGGTCCCACTGGACCTTACACTGATATAGGGTTTATTTCCTTAATACCTTGGAATGAAACCCTAAAATATTAACTGGTCACACCTCAATAATTGTGGAATCTATCATGTATAATTTAGAAATATTCCACACATGAGTAATATCAACAACATACTTCCTAATCAATAATATGTGGAAAGTATCATGGATCTTTGATAGGTTGAGTGGTAAAGCAAGTCTATAAGCTACTGTGCTAACCTTCCCAATGATCTCAAAGGTCCCAAAATAGTGAGGATCCAACATTTTTTACTTTATGACACTTTTCATGGGTCTAAACCTTAGGAAGACTTTGTCTCTTATAGACAATTCCTTTGGTAATATTTTAAAATATGCATAGCTCTTTTGGTGATCGATTGCTTCCTTGAGTCTAAGCTGAATTGCTCTGAGTTGTTCCTTCATCTCTTGGATATTATCAAGTCTAATCATCACCCAATCCTTTGTATTATCCCATGATAGAGGGGTTCTGCATCTCTTTCCATACAAGGCTTCAAATGGGGCCATCCCAAATGATGCATGGTGTCCATTATTATAGGTAAACTCTACGAGATATAAGAAGTCTTCCCATTTTGACTTTTATTTTATGCAGTACATGTGTAACATATCTTCAAAAACTTGGTTTACCTGACTTATGTTTAGCTTAGTGTCCATCACATGATGTAGAGCTTGCCAAAATTCTAACATAAATTTAGAATCCTTGTCAAATATGGTTACCTCTAGAATCCTATGTAATAATAAAATTTCTTTTGTAAACTTGTGTGCTACCAATGGTGCATCATCCTTGATGTTCCCTAGTATGAAGTGTGCAACCTTTGTCATCTTATCAACCACTACCATGATGACATCATGCTAGAACCTATTCTTAGGTAATCCTACAACAAAGTCCATGGAGATTACTTGCTATTTTTGCATAGGTATCTCATGTGGGTACATTTTTCTAGTTGGGTGACAATATTTTGCCTTCACTCTCTTGCATTCCAAACATCTTGATAAGAATTCAATGATATCTTACTTCATCCCAAACCAGTAGAAGGTATTTTTTATATTTTCTCTCATTTTTTACCCTCCTAGATGAGCAGAATAGGGAGAATAATGTACCTCTTGCAAGACCATTCTCATCGAGTCATCAGTTTTGGGTATGATTACCTGATATTTAAATAATAAAAGCTCATATTTTATGTTGAAACCCTTGCTTTCATCTAAATTTCCTTCTATTTTATTACAAATTTCTAGGTAATATAGGTCCTGTAGTTACATCTTCATGACCCTATCCATCAAATCTACACGGCTTCAGGTTAAAGCGGTTATGTGCCTTCTTCTACTCAAGGCATTTGCCACCTTATTTTATTTTTCTTTGATATAATCAATACTAAAATCATATTTTGCTAAGAACTCTATCCATATTATATTTCTTGCATTCAACAAAGGCTAGGTAAAAATATAACTTAGACTTTAATAGTCTATCCTTAGTTTAAAAGGTCTTCCCAAAAAATAGTGCCTCTAAACCTTTAGGGCATGCACAATTGTTGCCAATTCTAGATCATGACTAGTATATTTTTCCTCATGCTTCTTGAGTTTTCTAGACTCGTATGCCACTACAACTTCTTCTTGAGATAAATCACCACCCAAACCTTCTAGAGAAGCATATGTACGCACTATAAAATTCCCAAGGGGGTTCAAAATATTTAGAATTGGTGTTGTTGTCAATTTATTTTTCGAAGTCTCGAATGTGGACTCACACTTATTTGTCCATTTGAAGTTTTTTCCTTTTTTTAAGGTTGGTGATTGGATAGGCAATTTTAGAGTAATTTCTCACAAAATGTCTATAATAGCCTATGAGTCCCATGAAACTCTAGATTTTTGTCACATTTGTAGGCATAGACCAATTCAGTATGATATTTTATGGATCCATAAATACTATACGTGTGGAGTATAGAACTCACACTTGGATCCACAAATGCATTCATCTAAGATAATGTGCCTAAAATACTATACTTGTGGAGTATAGAACTTGCACTTGAATAATTTTCCAAAAATTTAATTCTTCCTTAGTACTTCAAATACTAATATGATATGTTGATCATGCTCTTTCTTAGTTTAAGGATAGATTAGTATATCATCTAAGAATACTAGTATGAACCTATCTAGATTCTTATTAAACACACTTTTCATTAGATTCATGAAGGTAGTCGGTGTATTTGTTAACCCAAATGATAACACCATGAATTAATAGTGCCCATATCAAGTTTTAAAGTCTATATTATGGGCATATTATTCTCTAAATTTTAGTTGATGATAATATGATATTAGATCTATCTTTGAAAATATGGTAGCACACTTTAGCTAATAAAAGATATCATTTATTTGTGGTACATGAAACTTGTTCTTAATGTTTACCTTATTCAACGTTTTATAATCTATACATAGTCTCAAGGGACCATCATTTTTTTTACAATAACATTAGATCACACCAAGGTGAGAAAGTTGGTCTGATCAAACCCTTTTTCAACATGTCCTTAAGTTGAACCTTTAGTTCCTATAACTTGATAGGAGTCATTATGTAAGGTGTCCTTGAAATGGGTTTGACTCTTGCCATTAATTCAACAGTGAAATCAAATTTTCTTTGAGGGGGTAGATCCATAAGGTCTTCAAGAAAAACATTCCAAAACTCATGGAGAATTGAATGCTTCTTAAAAACTTTCTCATCTCCTTTTTCTCTAGTCTTACCATTGATCTACACCACGTAGAGCAAGCTACCTCTTTTGATTGCTTTATTTAATTGCACAAATGAAAGCAAGTGGGGTTGTAAAGAACCTTACCCACTTTAAACTCTTACTTTCCTCTTATCCTTGTTGATATAATCCATCCAACTATCTTAAAAATTGATTAAGGCTCCATGTGCCTTCAACCAATCCTTCCCTAGGATAATTTCAAAGGTGTGAATAGGTGGCACATACAAGTGCAATACAATATATCCTTTAGGTAGATTTTATCTTTGATGTAGGTAAACATTGATCCACTGAGTAAGGTTTCCTAGAACCATACTCAACTTTCCATACTTGTGCCAAAATTCTAGGTATTTTTGTTATATCCTTGATAATACTAGTGGAAATAAAATTATTTGTGGCTCCACTATCTATCATAATTTTTTATGTCTCTAGCAAACAACTTACTATTTAGTAGCATTGATGTTGCTTGACCCTCCAAGTCCTAATTTCTATTAGTGGCATCAATTTGGTGTGATGGATCCTTAACTCTAAGGTTTGACTCTAATATTTGAGGCCACTTCATGGCATAGTGAGGATCCATGTAAGTGTAACATATTATCTAGGAAAAATGGGTTCTTACCTTACCCTTCTTATGATTTTTGGATCCATTATATCCTTATTTAGCAATTATTTCTAGTATCAAATGGTGTTGACTAGTTTGATACTATAGTGACCTTACTGTCGACTCCAACCACTTTATTTCATTTTGTAGTTGTTGGAGTAGGGATGCCCCATGACCCATACCCTTATCAAAGTATTCTTTGGATCCCTTCATCTTTCCAAAAGTTTCACAAATAGATAAAACCTCACACTTTTTATTGCCAAAATTTCTCTTAACCCTCTTTCAAAGATCTTACTTCAATTTCCTTTCAAATAAGTAAACCCCTTTTTCTAGAGGACCTCAACACATGTGCCATCACCTATTCACAAAAAAGAAGTTGGGTAAGTTACAATTATCTCACAATTGTATTTACATTTGTTAGTTTTATTTTACTCATAAACTAACAACTCTATCATCCTCTAGGGTCACTCTTGCCTTCTCGCAACCCAAATTCACACATCAAGTAAAGGCTTAATCTAAGCACACTCTACGAAAGCTTCTAGTCCTTTGACATATAGCTTTGATACCAATTGTAACAACCTAAAACTATAACCCATTTTTTTTAAATAGCACTTACAACAAGGTCTCATAAGGAATAAACCTTCATTTTATTTATCTTAGCATATAAGGCTTCACCACATTTGAGTTCCAAGTTGCTACAAACAAAACTTAGTGGAGAAGTGGCCAACTCTTATAACTTCTATGGTTCACCTTACTAAAACTACTTGTTTAGGACACCATAAGTGGTCCCCCACCTTTCCTATACCCTCCTTGATATAGGACCATGTGACCATGATGTAGGGATTACCCTTTAAGGTCCATAACACTTAAAATGGAATGTCAATTCCCTAACATGACTCTAGCTCCTCCTAGATAGGTTATTCAGCATAGAGCCTTAGTGCATAGTTACCATACCTCCATAGACTAACCAAGGTTCTTGTTGCTTCATCAAAAACTAACATGATCCTTGGATCCTACACAATCAATGAGTCACCATTGCTATCTTATGAATAGGTTTTCTCACGCACCATATCCTACTCATTCAAAGTGTGAATACTCAAAATTACCCTAGATATTGTATACACACAACTCCTTCCAGGTTCATAAGATTCTAGCTATTTCATTCTTGCAATTTCTTCTAGAACTCTTTTCTATCTATCTATTGCATTCATGCAACTCCTTCCAAGATTGGGTTCATGGTTACAAGAGGAAATTCTACCCACCCCAAGGATAGATAACAACATCATCATAAACCATAAAGCTAAACCAAAGCATAAAAGCACATTGCAATATTCATCTCAAATGAAATACTCAAAAAAAAAATTATTTTAACCATAAACCAAACTATGCTCTATTTAAAACTTGAATCTCAAAGTTTTCCATCAACATTTATAAAGATAACATATATCTCTAACATAAGCATGCATTTCAAATAGTTAATGGAACACATTAATAACCATCTCAAGAGATTACTTAGGAGTGCAACTCCAAGTTAACATTAAACAACATAATATTTCAGTTGTACAATAATCACCATTTAATGTTTAACTTAATCAACACAAGACCTCAAATTTCCACATTTAAAGCAACACCATTCAAAAATATTAAAGCAACGCTTCCTTGCATAAAGAAGCATCATAATATATATTTGGAAACAAAATTCAAGATTACAATTATTTCAAGTAAAACAAGCCTTTTCTTATTTTAAAAAATAATATTTTTAAGATTTTATGATCATTTTTCTAGGGTCTTCTACCAACTAAGTCCACAAGCTTCTTTGATGAAAAACTGACCACCATTTATGAAGTTTACTAAGGGATTAAAACAAATCTAAATGCAATGCAACTTATCTCATGCCTTACTCTGTTATGCAAACAACCATGCACATAAAACAAGCTATAAGAGGAAAATATTGCCTCAAAACAATAATTCTTTTAAATTATCAAAAGCTTAAATAATTCCATAACAATTTAGGAGAAGCCCATACTTCTCTTTATAATGATCTTTTAATCCATGTAGATCTCAAGAATCATTGTAAATATTTTCTTTTTCAAACCAATCACAACATTCATAGCAATACAAGAGAAGCCCATACTTCTCTTTGTAATGATCCCTTAGTCCACATAGATTTTAGGAATCATTGTAAATATTTTTTTTACCAAACCAATCACAACATTCATAGCAATCAAAGAGAAGCCCATACTTCTCTTTATAATGATCCCTTAATCAACATAGATCTTAGGAATAATTATAAATATATATGTTTTCAAATCAAAACATAGCATTCATAACAATCCAAGAGAATCCCATACTTCTCTTTATAATGATCTCTTAATCCACATAGATGTTAGGAATCATTATAAATATTTTTACTTTCCAAAAAAATAATCAAAGTACACTACTAAAATTATTTAAAATATAGGTGCTTTTTTAAAATCCTAATAATCAAGCATACCTTTAATATTAACTTAAACCAAAGTGCCTTATTAAAACATTTACCTTAAAGCATATTTTAAGTTAAATAAAATCAAATGCTTTATTAAAACATAATAATCAAAGCATATTTAATATTAATTCAAATTGAATGCTTTATTAAAACATAATAATCAAAGTATAATTAATATTAATTCAAAATCAAAGTACTTTATTAAAACACCCATACAACACTTTATTACTCCTTAATATCGAGCATTAAGGTAAACCAAAGGATTCAATGCACAAATATGAAACCTAAAAAGAACAAATCCCAAAATAAAAACCTTAGCTAAGAATTACCACCAATGCTAGAAACCAAATGATCCCATAAAACCAGAGCCAATCAAGCAATAAGAAAACACAGGAGCACTCCAAGCTATGGCTCAGATAACCCTAAAATTTGTGCACATAACACAAGGTTGATGAACACAACCAACACATAGGAAGAAGGTGGATAAATCACTAATGTCAAGTTGACATAGTTATACCAAACAACTAACCAAACATAAAGTACCCAAAAATAAAATACATTTCCAAAGTGGAGACGATACACACAAGAAGCACTAAACAACACATATAAAGGAAGGTATACAATGCCTCAAAATTACAACAAAAAAATGGATGGTAACTAGGGCAGCGGAGGAAGTTTGAAATTTTCGGGTGGGAATAGCAGAGAAGGTATGGATTTTTTGGGAAGGAACCTCAAGAAGGAATCAGGAGAGGATCCAGAGGAAGGGAGGCCCAAAGAGGGCTCGACCCTCCTCAAAAATATTCGGACAAAGGGACCCAGAAGGGCGATGCGGGTCCCAGAGGAGGCCGGTCCTTTGCAAAAACCGTTAAGGGGAGAAAGAGTGATTTCATTTCACTCCCACCCCTCATTCTGGTGAATAATAGGATAATGGTTCCTACTGCTTCGATGGGTTCTTTTTTATCCATGGAAGAGTTTTCTTTAGTGGGTAAGTTTCTGGGTGGAAGGCTAGATTTAGAGATTATACGATCCTGGGCTCTATCCAAATGGAGAACGATGGGGAGTATGGAGGTTGTTGCCCTATCCAAGGGGTTTTTCATCATAATATTTAATAACAAGGAGGATGTGAACCATGTTCTAACTGGAGGACCCTGGTTTTTAGGGAAACACAGTCTATTCCTCAGGAAGTGGGGGGAGGATTTTGACCCTAAAAAATAGAATATCAATACTGCCCCTATTTGGGTTCGAATTCCTAACCTACTAGCTTAGTTTTTTCAACGAGTATTGGCTGTAAGGCATCACCAAAGCGATTGGAGAACTGGTTTCCATAGATCATGCAACCTTGGCGAGGACAAGGAAGACACATGCAAGGATATGCATCAACGCTAATTTAGACTCTGAGCTGCCAAGTATTGTGGAGCTAGGGTACGACAACTACCTAAGAAAATAGGTGGTGGAATATGAAAATAGGCCAGCTTTTTGCCCTAAGTGCAAAACCCAAGGCCATTTTCAAAATCAGTGCCCTAATCTAGCAGCTAGCAGATAAAACCAAAGGTTGGAAGGCAAACGAGCAAATGAGAAAGGGTTTCCTGGGAACCTCCCTCAAAAAGGAGGTCCTGTGGGAAAATAAGGCTTTAGGCCATCTAAAAATAACCATATTTATTAGGAGAAGAAAAAGTAGGGGGTAGGGCAAGGTCAGAGCAAAGACAAGCAACATCTCACCGACGAACAGGAAAATTAGGTAAGCCCTAAAATTCCAAGCTCAAATAAGTTCACAATTTTAGATGATCTAATGGTATAAGGGGAGAGTGAGGAATTAGAGGAAGGAAACCTGCAAGGTTAAATCCCTAAAACCTTAGAATCCCCATCAAGGGCGGGTCCTACAAACCCCATAGCCAAGAACCCCTCAAGCCCCCAGGGAGGGGTAAGGCAAAATCCCATAGAATATAGAAAATGGGTGGAGGAGATAGAGTCTTCGAAAATAGACCTTCCCAAAATCATATCCAGAAGCTCATCAAACCATCTAGAAGGTTTAATACAAAAATTAGGAGAATACAGGAAACAGATGGAGGAGTTAGAATCAAGGATTGAGGTGGTATAAATGAATGATGTTGAGGAATGCATTAGTCTGATTCTACAATAGATATTTCATCCACCTTTTAGCCCCAAGCAGACCAGGAGTACTACTAAGTCACCTATTGACTATGGCAGTGAGATAAAGAAGGGGAGGATGTCAAATGTAGAGCACAATAGAATGAGGACTGACAATGAGATTGCCAGTGGCAAACAGAAAACACTGATACAACAAGTTATCCCAGGGCATGAAGATAACAAATCAGGAAAACCTTCTCAAGGGAGGAGGAAGGGGAAAAACTCTAAACAATATAAATGAAGGTTCTTTCATGGAATGTGAGAGGCCTCAATGGTCAACCCACTCAGAGGGTGGTTAGATCATTAAGAAGGCAATACAATCCAACAATTTTGATGCTGCAAGAAATAAAATTAGACGAAGCCCAGTCAAAAACATTAGCAAAAAATATATGGAGTCAAGGGGGCATGGTGTACAAACTGGCTAGAGAAACCTCAGGGGGGCTCATGGTTCTTTGGGATCCTAGGGTGGTGGAAGGCAGCATTATCCAAGATGATGACAGGGTGCTGAGCATTTTTTTCCATGATATTTACAACAATAGATCATGGATCTTCTCAAATGTCTATGCTCCCAATTCTGTTCAAGGGAGAGCTTCATTGTGGGAGTACCTGGGTAAACTAGGTGATTCTTTCCATGACATCCCTTGGGTGGTGGTTGGCAACTTCAACATGCCATTATACCCCTCAGACAAAAAGGGTGGAACAAGGATCCCAACCAAAATTATGGAAGACTTCAATGACTTTGTAAACTCGAACCAACTGATGGATGTGAGGCTAAGAGGAGTCAAGTATACTTAGAGCAATAGGAAAACAGGAAGCCAACTTATCCAGGAAAGACTTGACATGTTTTTCTTATCAAATGAGGCAATCGTTGGGTTTGGAGACGCTACTCTACAAACTCTTCCCAAAATTTCCTCTGATCACAATCCCATCCTTTTGGAGGTTCCAAAGTCAAACTCCTTCAAAAAACCTTTTCAATTCCAGTCAATGTGGATCAGGCACCCGGAGTTAAAAGAAAATATTTCCAGATGGTGGCAGCAACCCTTTCAGGGAATTTCAGGTTTCAAACTTGCTCAAAAGCTGAAATTAGTAAAGGATAATCTTAGAACTTGGAATAAGGAGGTTTTTGGGAACTTTTTTGAGAACAAGAAACAAGTGGGAGAAATGTTGCAGGTCATTGACAAATCGATACAAAATGGTATCGGTGATGAAGCTACTAGGAAGGAGGAGCAAGCCAAGATTTCAAAATATCATAATATTTTGGCTTGTGAAGAGATATACTAGAGATAGAAATCCAGGGCATTATGGCTAAAGGATGGTGACTTGAACTCAAAGTTATTTCATGTCACAACCTTGAGGAACAAAAGTAATAACAAAATCATAAAGTTGACCAAAGCTGATGGATCCAAAACCAGGATTTGATTGAGATTAGAGAGGAAGTAATTGCTTATTTTAGTTCCCTTCTCGGGGATGAATCCTAGTGTATCAAGGAAGCCAAGGACACTCTCCTACAGTTCGTTCCTAGCTTGGTTGATGAGGCCATTAATGGTAAGCTTCTTGCTCCCTTCACTGATGAAGAAATCAGAAATGCTTTGTTTAGTATGGAACCTGAGAAGGCCCCTAGCCCTGATGGGTTCCCTCCTCGGTTCTTCCAAGTTTTTTGGGATATTGTGGGAGAGGATGTCATTTCTGCTATCAAAGAGTTTTAGGATTCAAAACATATCCCGAGAGGGTTCAAGTCCACCTTTATAGCCCTGATTCCTAAGGGCCCAACATCGGATACAATGGCAAATTTTAGACCGGTTAGTTTATGTAACGTATCCTACAAGATATTAACAAAAAGCCATTGCTAACAGGATGAAATAAATATCGCCCCTCATTATTGACCCTGGTCAAGGAAGCTCAGTTCAGGGGAGATCAATTATGGATGGTGCAATCATAGTCCATGAAGCTCTACACTCGGCTAGGCAAACCAACAAGGAGGTCTTTGCCCTAAAGCTTGATATGAATAAATCTTTTGACCGCATTAACTAGGATTTTTTGATAGTTGTTCTTCTGAAGTTCGGCTTTCATCCTCAGTGGGTCAGGCTGATAAAGAGTGCATATCCGAACCTTGGTTCTTAGTTTTGGTCAATGGCATGACAGTTGGGTATTTCAAGAACCATATGGGGCTCAGACAAGGAGATCCGATTAGCCCAATGTTGTTCATTATAGTAGCAGAGGCATTAGGTAGAACTATTAAAGCAGCATGCACTGCTAGATTAATTTCGAGGATTAAAGCCACCTCTCTCACCAACCTAGTTACTCACCAACAATTTATTGATGACACTCTGATGTTGACCCAATCGTCAGTGGTTGAAGCTAGAAGGATTAAGCATATTATCCAACTCTACGAGGATGCAATGGGACAGAAGGTGAACTTCAACAAGAGTAAGCTTTACTTCCTCAACACCCCAATTCAGAGACAATCTAGAATAGCAAAGATTTTGGGATGTTCGATAGCGACTCTTCCTACCTCTTATTTAGGCCTTCTCCTTTTCTATGGTTCTATGAGAGAATCTATATGGGATAGAGTGATAGAAAGAATCCAAAAGAAACTGGCTAGTTGGAAAGGACATTTTTTATCTCAGGCCGAGAAACTTACTCTCACTAAGGCATCCTTACAGAGCATTCTAGTTTATTTTCTATCTGTGTTTAAGGCCCCAACCAGAGTATACCAAAAAATTGAATAGCTCCAAAAGAATTTTCTCTGGTCTGGGTCAGAGGAAAGACAGAGGATCAACCTTGTAGGTTGGGGCAAGGTTTGCAAGTCGAAAGAAAATGTGGGGCTAGGACTGAGAAGAGTTGCTCACCTAAACACAACCTTGCTAGCCAAACAAGCTTGGCGTCTCATTAACAATGAGGAGAATGAGTGGACTACCATAATTAAAAGAAAATATCTTCAAGATATCGAATTCCTAAATGACACCATGCACAGTAGAGGTTCGACGTTCTGGAATGCAATCTTAACAAGCAGAGAGGTCGTAAAGAAAGGCCTAAGATGGGTTCTAGGTAACGGGCAGAAGATCAAGTTTTGGGATGACAGGTGGGACAAGGATGAAACTTTATCTCAGTTTCCTCACCTAGCGAGGATCAAAAGAATCATAGAGGATTTCATAGGAAGGAAATTAGCTAATTTCTTGAGACAATATAGAGGAAGACTTATTTGGAAACAGATAAGGATTCAAGGATTTAAAGCTAAATCAGAAGAAATCTAAAGCATCCTGCACCAACAATTCATTTCTATGAGACCTGAGCAAGATCATGTAATATGGGTAGCTACCGAAAATGGGTAGTTCTCAGTCAAATTTGTATACATGCTAATGTTAGATACTGAGGACCCCATACTCCAGACACAGCTAGTGTGGGTCAAAAATCTTATTCCTAAAGTTGCAATGTTCTTGTGGCTGGTGATCCAAGGTAGGATTCTTACTATTGACAACTTGATAAGGAAATGTGTGATAGTTGCTAACCATTTTTTTTGTGCAGGGCCAATTGGGAGTCCACCCTCCATATTTTCCTTGAATTTCCAGTATCTCTGAGTATCCTCAATGGGTTATTTCAAGCCTTTAGCATTTGCTGGGTCAGACCAGCCACCATCATTGACCTCTTCCACCAATGTCCAAATCTCTTTGTTAGCCTTAGGTTAAGGTTCTTTTGGAAGATTTGTCTCCATCATTTTCTTTGGCAGGTTTTTTTAGAAAGAAACCATAGATCTTTCCATGAGTCGAGCCATGATGTCACCTCCATCACCAATAATATTCTTACCTTCGCCCGTGAAAACATCAGCCTTATTCCTCATGAAGCTCAAAATCCTTCCCCCTGGGAGAGGCTGATCGCTCAATCCTTAAATATTACTCTGGATGAGAAACCTATGTCTACCAAGGTCAATCCCAGATTATATTTCAAGTGGAAACTGCCCCTGGTTGGTTAGTTCAAGCTCAACTTCGATGGGGCCTCTAAAGGTAACCCTGGAAAGCGAGGGTGGAGGAGCAGTGAGAGACCATCAAGGCAAGCTGGTGATGGCATTTTCTGAGAAGCTGGGAATAAGGACTAACAACGAGGTGAAAGCAAGAGCATTATGGAGGGGTATTCAGTTGGCTCAGGAGATTTAAGGTAAATTAATTATCGAAGGAGATTCGATGCATGTCATAAACCTTCTCAACAATGGGAAAAATCCTTCGTGGCAGATTAAGACTATCATCAAAGAGGCTAGGATCCTCTACTAATCCAGGAATGATCTGAAGGCCTAGCACGTGTTTAGGGAAGAAAATAAAATAGCTAATATATTGGCCAATATAGGGGTGGAAGCCGATGGGTTGGTCACTTGGGAACATGGGGTCCCAAGTGATGTGGACAAAATTATTCAAAATGATCGCCAATGATGATGAAACTGTGGGGTTCAAAAAAAGGGAGAGGAGTTTCATTTTTGTTTTTTCAGTATTGCTTCAGTCCTTCTTGTGATGGCTTTAGTTCTCTTTGTAACGGGGGAAGGATCCAGGTGGCTTGGTGGCCTTACGTTATGGGGTTAGGGGCAAAGGCAGCTGCCAAGGACCGATGTCATGATTTCACGACATGTCGTAGTTTAAGGAAAAGCAAAATACAACAAGAAAGAAAAAGTGTCATGATATCGTGACATGTTGAGCAAGAAAGAAAAAGTGTCACGATATCACGACATATTGAGCAAGAAGAAAAAAGGGTCACAATTTTGTGACATGCTAAGAAAGAAAGTAAAAGGGTCGCAATTTCGCGACATGTAGAGCAAGAAAGGAAAAGTGTCACGATATCGCGACAGGTTGAGCAAGAAGGAAAAAGTGTCGCATTTTTGTGACATGTTGAGCAAGACCAAAAAAGTGTCACAATATCGCGACATGTCGCAGTTTCACGACCAAAAGAGAAGAGAAAGAGCAAGAAGGAAAAAGTGTCGCGATATCGTGACATGTCGCATTTTTATGACCAAAAGAGAAGAGAAAGAGTAAGAAGGAAAAATGTCGTGATATCGCGACATGTTGAGCAAGAAGGAAAAAGTGTCGCGTTTTGGTGACATGTTGAGCAAGACAGAAAAAGTGTCACGATATCACGACATGTCATAGTTTCACGACCAAAAGAGAAGAGAAAGAGCAAGAGGGAAAAAGTGTCGCGATATCACGACAGGTCGCATTTTCACGACCAAAAGAGAAGAGAAATAGTAAGAAGGAAAAATGTTGAGATATCGCGACATGTCGCATTTTCATGACCAAAAGAGAAGAGAAAGAGTAGGAAGGAAAAAGTGTCGTGATATCACGACATGTCACATTTTCGTGACCAAAAGAGAAGAGAAAGAGTAAGGAGGCGAAAGTGTCGCGATATCACGACATGTTGGATTTTCGCGAGCAAAAGCCAAGAAAATAAGCAAGGATGCGAGTGTGTTGTGATATCGCGACATGTTGCTTTTTTGTGTCCAAAAGCAACAAAAGAGGACAAAGAGGCAGAAGTGTCGCAATATCGCAACATGTCGCATTTTCGACATGTCACAGTTTCGCGATGATCCAGAGCAAATGAAGGAAAAGACTCAAGGATGACGCAATTTCGTGACTTATCGATTCTTCGCGACTGGAAGCGGTAAGAGAACAAAACGAGAAATGAATGTCATGATTTTAGGAAACAAAACAGGAAAAAGTGTCGTGATATCGCGACATGTTGAGAAAGAAAGAAAAAGTGTCATGATATCGCGACATGTTGAGCAAGAAGAAAAAGGGGTCACGATTTTGCGACATGCTAAGAAAGAAAGAAAAAGGGTCACGATTTCGTGACATGTAGAGCAAGAAAGGAAAAGTGTTGCGATATCGTGACAGGTTGAGCAAGAAGGAAAAAGTTTCGCGTTTTGGTGACATGTTGAGCAAGACCAAAAAAGTGTCACGATATCGCGACATGTCACAGTTTCACGACCAAAAGAGAAAAGAAAGAGCAAGAAGGAAAAAGTGTCGCAATATTGTGACATGTCGCAGTTTCACCACCAAAAGAGAAGAGAAAGAGCAAGAGGGAAAAAGTGTCGCGATATCGCGACATGTCACAGTTTCACCACCAAAAGAGAAGAGAAAGAGCAAGAGGGAAAAAGTGTCACGATATCGCGACATGTTGAGAAAGAGAACAAAATAGGAAAAAGTGTCGTGATATCGTGACATGTTGAGCAAGAAAGAAAAAGTGTCATGATATCGTGACATGTTGAGCAAGAAGAAAAAAGGGTCACGGGAAAAAGGGTATCGGCTAGAAGCGGCAAGAGAACAAAACAGGAAAAAGTGTCGTGATATCGCGACATGTTGAGCAAGAAAGAAAAAGTGTCACGATATCGCGACATGTTGAGCAAGAAGAAAAAAGGGTCATGATTTTGCGACATGGTAAGAAAGAAAGAAAAAGGGTCGCGATTTCGTGACATGTAGAGCCAGAAAGGAAAAGTGTCGCGGTATCGTGATAGGTTGAGCAAGAAGAAAAAAGTGTCACGTTTTGGTGACATGTTGAGCAAGACCGAAAAAGTGTCACGATATCGTGACATGTCATAGTTTCACGACCAAAAGAGAAGAGAAAGAGCAAGAAGGAAAAAGTGTCGCGATATCGTGACATGTCGCATTTTTATGACCAAAAGAGAAGAGAAAGAGTAAGAAGGAAAAATGTCGCGATATCACGACATGTTGAGGAAGAAGGAAAAAGTGTCTCGTTTTGGTGACATGTTGAGCAAGACAAAAAAAGTGTCACGATATCGCGACATGTCGCAGTTTCACGACCAAAAGAGAAGAGAAAGAGCAAGAGGGAAAAAGTGTCACGATATCATGACATGTCGCATTTTCATGACCAAAAGAGAAGAGAAAGAGTAAGAAGGAAAAATGTCGAGCTATCGCGACATGTCGCATTTTCGTGACAAAAATAGAAGAGAAAGAGTAGGAAGGAAAAAGTGTCGCGATATCGCGACATGTCGCATTTTCGTGACCAAAAGAGAAGAGAAAGAGTAAGGAGGTGAAAGTGTCACGATATCGCGACATGTTGGATTTTCGCGGGCAAAAGCCAAGAAAATAAGCAAGGAGGCGAGTGTGTCGTGATATCGCGACATGTTGCTTTTTTGTGTCCAAAAGCAACAAAAGAGGACAAAGAGGCAGAAGTGTCGCGATATCACAACATGTCGCATTTTTGACATGTCACAGTTTCGCAATGATCCAAAGCAAATGAAGGAAAAGACTCAAGGACGACGCAATTTCATGACTTGTCGATTCTTCACGGCTAGAAGCGGCAAGAGAACAAAATGGGAAATGAATGTCATGATTTCACGACATGTCTCAGTTTTGCGACATGCAATGGCAAAGGAGCAGAACAAAGGCAAATTGTCACGATTTCGCGATAGGTCTCATTGTCGTGACATGTCGCATTTTTGCGACTATCCAGATAAAATGAAGGAAAAGACTTAAGGATGTCGTGATTTGGCGACATGTCGCACTT
The DNA here is from genome assembly GCA_028583015.1 of Wollemia nobilis. Taxonomy (NCBI): domain Eukaryota; kingdom Viridiplantae; phylum Streptophyta; class Pinopsida; order Araucariales; family Araucariaceae; genus Wollemia; species Wollemia nobilis. Next base: position 1,288,619 of record JAQPPZ010000196.1, on the reverse strand, counting down.
TTGTGGATGGAAGCGAAAAGAGTGCAAAATGGGAGATGAATGTCGTGATTTCGCGACATGTCTCATTGTCGCGACATGTCACATTTTTGCGACATGCTCGTGACATGTCGCATTTTCATGACTATCCAGAGCAAATGAAGGAAAAGACTTAAGGACATCATGATTTCGTGACATGTCGCACTTTCACGGATGGAAGAGGCAAGAGTGCAAAATGGGAGACAAATGTCGCGATTTCGTGACATGTCTCATTGTCGTGACATGTCACATTTTCATGACATGCAGCGGCAAAGGAGCAGAATGAAGGCAGAATGTCACGATTTCGTGACATGTCTCTTTTTCGCAACAGGTCACATTTTCATGACTATCCAAAGTAAAATATGGAAACAACTTAAGGATGTCGTGTTTTTGTGACATGTCACATTTTCATGGTTGGAAGCAGAAAGAGTGCAAAATGGGAGACGAATGTCGCGATTTCACGACATGGCTCATTTTAGTGACATGTCGCATTTATGCGGCTTATAGCACCAAAGGAGAAGATCAAAGGCAGAATGTCACGATTTCGTGACATGTCTCATTTTCGCGACATGTCATTGTTTCACGACTCTCCAGAGCAAATGAAGGAGAAGTCTTAAGGACGTCACAATTTCGTGATAGGTCGCATTTTCATGGCTGGGGTAGCAAGAAAGCAATGCGGTGGGCCACTGCCTGTGTTCTAAGGTGTTGGTAAATATGTGTAAGGGGCGGTGCTCTTTCTTGGCAGGGTGGCCTCAGAAGGGTACTAGTAGCGAAGGACAGACTGTCCCTATTGAGGTTTTGATCTGTAATAGCATAGTGCTAATTTTTGTAAAAGGTTTTGGGTCAACCTGGAAAACCTAGATGTAATGAAATTGTACCTTAATTACCAAAAAAAAAAAAACTAGGGCAAGTGCAACCAAGGTGGAAACATAGATCCAAACCACTAGGTGCAACAACAAGAAGAGCAACAAATATGACTCAAAAATCAGAATATAAACAAGATAAGATGACCCAAAAGGAGATGAAAAATTTAGACCAACAATGATGCCAAAGAATATTAAAACCAATATATCATTCCAACAAAAAAATAAACTAGAGAAGCAATTAGTTAACTTGCACTTCTAGAGTTACCCTAATGTATGTCTTTATGCTTTGAAAAGCCTCCTCCATTTGTTACCTCCAAGCTTCCTCTTTTCTTGCCAATCCAAAACATTGGTTCCATTCAACTTAAAATCAAGGAAGAAGCATCCACAACATGCATGGAGGGTCACCCCTTGTAACGTCCAAGAAGGTGTTACCTTAAAGATCTTCACCACCTTGGTCACCATTAGGGTGGCACACTCCTTAATGAGCCACAATCATGCTTATTAAACCATTATACCTCTTGATTTATTTTAAGGTTAAAATAATTGGATTAAATTCTCCTTAAAGCCTTAATACTAATAGGCTAATTAATACTTTTCTTATCTAAAGTATTAAATCCATCATTCAAGCAATTTATTTAAATCAAACTATTGGAATACCAAAAAAATCTTGACATATCTTAAGTATATCATAAAAAAACATAGGTATGCACTCATCAATGCTTCTCATTGTTTTATCCTCAAATGGATCATCTCCTTTAAGATATACTAATGCTATCATCAACCAATTTTAAGGAGACCTGTTGCAAGCAATTTCCTGGCCCAATGATGTGAATCATGAGAACAAATAAAATTCAATGCATCTATACGAAGAGTAATTTTTCTTATTATCCTAAGCTATAAATAAGCATGCCATCATCATCATTTCCCTAGCTACATGATCCTACATCCACAGATACATCAATAGTACCATATTCCAAGCTTAAATAAAGCAATCATTCTATTATTAAATCATCCTAAATGAAACTATGCCATTACATAACCACCTCAATACATAGTTCAATATCCATAAAAAAATTTCCAAGGAGTGTTACACAAATCCTAGTTTACACTCAAGGAACAAGACAAGGAGGTATTTCAGATAGTCTAGGAGTAAGTCCCTTATGATATGCTACATAATTTTAGGGTCAAAAACATATGCCCTTGGTGGAAATATTGGAAGTGGTGTCCAAATATACCTTTCAAAATTTACAAAGCCAAATTGGCTCACTTCTATTGGTGTTTGCTCTTCCAAGGCTTACCAATTGGGGATTAGTTGCTTAACTTAGTATGAGAAACCCTAGATGTCCCTTTTGTCAATGTAGGGAGACCGTTAAGCATTTATTCAAGTTTTATCCTAGATCCCAAGTACTTTGGGCCTAGATTCATGACTTATTTTAGCTATTTTGTCCTGGATATTTCTCTTGGAATATGGTGCTTCTTGGGGATATTATGGGAATGCCTACAAGAATTGACAAAACCTAATATTATTTTAGAAAAAATTCTATGTAGCATCTATAAGGATTGTAAAATTTTTATTTTTCTAGAACATCTACTTCCATAGATTTTATACTTATGCTAAAGTCATGATTTGCTCTAATTTTATGTTACAAATTTAGGCCTAGGCTAATAAGGTGGCACTTGAAGTTGAGAACTTAAAAAAAATTATAGATTAGTGGTGAAATACACCATGTTTAGTGGTAAGAGTCTCATCTTATTTTTCCAATTGTCAAAGTTAACCTCACCTAAAATTGAAAAGTGAGGTTATGGTTCTCAAGCTCGATGAACTCATAGTCCCTGACCCGATAGAAGACCAAGTATCTTTTCATAGTAGCATCACTCTCTTGTTCAAATTAGAGGATGGAATTTCACCCTATTCCTTGCCTCTTAGGTGCAAGGATGGGGGTGGTACATTTCCACTCATGACCTGGGTTAGGGTACTTCTAGTCAAGAGTAGGTTTGGGGCTCCAAGGACTACCCCTCTTCCACTAGGTGGGAACTAATGAATGCTACTAAAGACAATTCAACACAATAACCTTCTAATGCATATTATGATTTGGAACCCATTCTAGTAAAGTCAACCACTCAACCTAGGTGGGGTAAAATAAAATATAAGGATCCTCTCACTCTATTGGTGTTGTCATCACTTTGAGTTTTGGGTTTTTTGTGACTATTTTTGTTGATTTTAAGCTTAGGTCTCTCATTGTAAGACCTAGGGGTTGCTCTTTTTCTCCTATGGGTGGACTCTTAGTATGAATTTTCATGGTGTCCAATCCTTGCCATCCACTTTTTTTGTAATCAATATATTATTTATTCTTTTAGTAATAGAAGTCATTTTTCAATAAAAAAGAAAAGAAAACCTTACTACCTAAGAGGAAATGGTTGTTAATTAAAGGAAATAATTTTTTTTTTAATACACTCTAAAGGTTAGTTATTGTCATACATAGTATCCATATAAACATTCAAGTGGCCTATTGTGGTGATTTTTTGTGTCCTTAGGAATTGGATTGTCATGCCACAAAAAATCACCGATTCACAATCAGTGCTGTTGTTGACTCTGGTCGATCAACCTATTTAACCTAGGAATAAAGTATTTTATGATTCTAGATAGACTAGGTATGGTAAGGATACCCTTGAGGTAGACTTAATATTTTAACATTTAAATTCCATGCTCATCCAAATAAAAAGATGTAAAAATTATATTTTCTTGATCAAGATTGCTTATAACAGTTCAATTATACCTTATGTATGATCGGTGCCTTAATTTGTTGGACCATTGTAGCAAGATTTTATAACAATTCAATATAATAGTAAAAAAGGGGAAATAAATTATTAATTTATTTAATTTTATTCAAATATTGTAATAAAAATATTTGGTTATCAATGAAATAAGCATCCATTCATACATTCAAATTATGTAATATGTAAAAGAGACACACACAAGATTGAACATAGAGATATGAAAAATAAGAAACCTATAATTATGTTAATATCGGATATGGTTACATGAAGAGATGGTTTGAAATACTATTTTACTCTTTTAATTATTAATACAATAAAGATCCTCGTTCAAATTATGTAACAAGGACTTTTCACTCTCCCGTTCCAATCTGGTAATAGTTGAGTCTTTGGACCTCTAGCTTAATATCTGGAAATGATCTCAGTTTCTTGAGCACTTCTCTATCATGACCTACATAGTAATGGGAATAATAATGGATGGGCAAGAAAGAAAGACACTAAGGAAGATACAACAACAAAGAACAAGGGAACTCAAGTATACCTCTTAGCAAAAATATGTTATTCAAAAGCTTGATCTTGATTTTGGCCGTGGCATCTCCTTATATAGTTTTGAATCTTCTAAGTCTGTTATAACTATTACAATATGGTCCCTCCACTTGTCATGATCCTTACCTTTGATCATTTGAGTGGGCTACAACTATATTGGGTTGTATTCTAAAAAAATCATCTATCTTTTGTGAAGTCTTTGCATTTTCCAAATAGGGTGTTGTACAATTGTATTACACTTTTTTATGGATTGGTCCCATGGTCAAAAATATCCTTTTCAAACCCCTTTTCTCCTTCTGTGGTGGGTCCTTCAGTGCTCAAGATGACATATAGCATCACATATTTCCCCAAGCTCTACCCTACTTTCGTGGTTCTTATCATATTGCTTGGGCGAATTTTGAGTGCAATTTCTAGACTTCTAAACTTGATTTCTTTCTTCTTACTAGCCTCTTCTTTTTAAACATATTTGATCATGGTACTTATGACTTCCCATGATTCCTCAAAAAATATATGGTAAACCTTACTATGTTCAGGTCTTGAAGGGTTTTACTCTTTCATTGCCTTATCCAAATCTTATTCTTCTCACACATAGAACATAGAAAGTTGACTATCTCCATAGAAATTTACTTTGCTTGGCCAACTTTGTGTCATCTTGTTGATCACACTCAAACTATTAGATTTTATGGAAGATAAGGTCCTCTATATTAGATACTTCTAAAAATTCTTTGTAGGAAAGACCAGTCATACCACCTTGCTTTGTTTAACAAAAATATTAACATTTTAAGGAATTCTATTGCACATTCTAATTCAGTGTCATCTTCTAGAATAACTACATCTCCTTCAATCTCTTGATAATATACTTCAAATTGTTGGAAGATAGGAAGTATGGTATTTAATCTATTTTCACCATGCATTAGGATATTCCTTATATGTTCTACTGTGGCTCTGATAGTATTCATTTCTTTGAATATTTTTGTTAATTCTTCCATTTTATTCTATACATGGCGAGTCATATCTCTATTGAATTTTGGGAGGAAATCAAAACAATCGATGCCCTTAATTATTACCTGAGGCTCTATTTGTGAAGTACTAGATTGTGACATCTATCTCTTTAGGTTTTCTATTTCAGCCTATAAATTTTCTCCTTTTGTTTGAGTGGCCCATATATTTTCTTTTAGTTTTTTGTTTTATTTTAAGAGGAGTCGTGATGCTTGTGCATGTATGATTTCCCCTATTTGCAATAAATATTTTGTATCCCCAAATATTTCCACATCATCTATATCCTAATCCACTTGGATGGTAGTAGGTTTTTTGGTGTTGGAATTGTGATGCCTGTCATTTGGGATGATGAAGCATCTTCTTCTAAAATCTAGACTTTCCTTGGATCTTCTCCCCTTTATATGGCCTACAGTTTTTTTTCTCCAATATATTAACTAGGATGCCATCTTTAGTTCTTAATAAGGTTACTCTTGTCTGAGTTTCCTTTGTGGATGGGAGAGAGAGCTTAGCCTTTTTATGTTCTGGAGATGAACTTGGGGTAGCCAATCTTATTTGGTGTCCTCTCAACACCTCATCAAATACTCTTGCTTCTAATATTCTTTTCTGTACAACTGCACATATTTTTATTTATTTATTATTGATGACTAATGCCTTGGGTATCACTTTTTGTACTAGCTTAGGCATTACATTGCTAGATTCAGCTAGCTTTACAAAGGATCATATATTTTACTTTGTGTAGATCTAGCAGGTACTACCTATGTTCCAACCGGGTTTTAAGAAATGAGTTGAGAAGTTGTGACTATTTCTTTTCCCTTTTTAGTGTCTACACTAGCTGAGTTGTATCATGGGCATATACTGTAACTTCAATAATATCCTCAACATTGATCAAATTCTCAACTTGATCTACTTCTTGGTACAATATCAAAAATAGGGTCTTGAATTTCAGTTGGAATGATCTTAGGGATGAGGGGCTATTGATTCAATTGAATTCCTTCTCAACATTACCAATGCGGGGGGATAGTTGCCTACTTGTTCAATTTGTGTGCTACCCCTTTTGTCATACAACAAATCGGACCAAACCTTTCCTAGATCTTGGTTTCTTTGGATGGCTTTCTGTAGTTCATATTCAAATTTATCCTCCCTATGATGCACCCAAGCATACTACCTTTTTTTCATTATTTTACTATAAACTTTCTTTGGGTAATAGGGCCTCCATGTCACCTCTGCAAAGAAATAGTTATCCATATCCCAAATAGCCTTAAACATAGCTGAATAACCTTTGAAAATATAGTGACCAAACCTACAAGTAACTGACAACCAAGAAAATTTTCTAGTCCTCTTTCCAAGGTATACTTTTGCTTCCTCTACAACTTGTCTAGCTATTTCAAGCGCTACCACATACATGGGTAAAACTTTCGTAAAGCCTTTTGGGGAATCTTCACCCCATACAACTTTATATATGAGAATTATTCTATAAGAAAGAAATCCCCTATTTGTTCTTCTTGCAAAAATGCTAATATTCCAAGACCTATCCTTGGTGGAAGGCAACCACATAATGCCTCATAGATTGTTGTCATAAAATTATCAAATAACCAACCATAGTGGGAGCATCCTTTATGCATTAATGAAAGTATTTTTTGTATTTCCTTAGGATTTATTTTTACTAGATTATTCAAAGTCTAGTTTTCCAATTGTCCTGCTATGAGTGCATGAATATTAAATAATGGAAAAAGGGGGAATTTTATCACGTTGTTCTATGATGCCATTTTTTTAGCTCAATGGATGTGTATTCGATTACTCAGTTCATATTCCCATGCATATACTAGGCGAGAAAAATCTTTGTTATACTGCATTGCAATATGCATCATCTTTCTTCCAACTACACTCAAATCTGGCACTCTCAGTACTATGTTGATCATATCTACGTAATCCCTAACCCAAGACCTAAATGCACTCTTAAGGATTGGGAAAGTATATGATATAGTCTCATATGGTTCAAATAGTGAAGCATAATAACAAGTAAAAATAATCTATCTGGATATGCGATCGATTACCTTTTGAACCAAATTGGTATCAACTTTACTAAGCTGAAATACCCTTTGTATGCTCTTTACCATGATTCTTAAGACTGACCAATTTTTGACATCTCTAAAGGTCTTTGTCTCTATGTCAAACACCATTGCAATCCATACCAACAAATCTGAGGAGAAATAGACTTTTGGGTACACCAACTTCCCCAAAATGTTGTTCCATCTGTTGCTATGGGATGCTCCTTGCCACTATGATTTTTGTGCCCTATTGAATAATCCCATCAGTAGCCATGCACTACATTTTTTGTTTTCCTTTTCTTCTTCAAAGCAAATTACTGTAGTATTTTTAGTTTCCCATTCTTATGAAAAGGAGAGGCATCTATCTGGACTTGATTTTCAAGTATGTCAGTAAGTCTTTCCCAAGAGCAACAAGCCCATACAACTACGCATATGGGTACTGGTTTGTGATAAATTTAATAGCATCTTCGGTACCTTGAGTATAAACGAGTGTGCTTGAATATGTCATTGCCTCTTTCTCTTCTTCTGTAATGCTATATAATATTTTCTAAAATTTTACAAATACTTAGTTATCCTTGTATTGTAACTCTTTAAGTTCAGTTCTATGTTTTGGAAGTCTTTACATAGGCCATAAGTAGTTTTCGAGACTGGTTGTCCCAAGAGGCACTTTTATGGCTGCCAACCGTTCGATTTTAAATTTTTCAGTTGACGACTTCCACTTCACCATTACTTAATAGTATTAACTGAAGAATAGTTTACCTTATGCGTGTTTGCTTTTTATGAGGCTTTAGTTGGCATACATTTTTAACCATGTGGTAGATATAGTACCTTTTCTCCATATATTTTCATTTGACCTGGCTCTAGGATGGTTCTATGTTACATGGTTGGCACTTTTTTTGCTTCATTGTTGATTGTATTATGTCAACCATGGTGGTTCTCATCAGAATCAATATGAATGACACCCTTTTTGTCTCGATTCATTGAGTGGTGTATACCGTTAGATTCCGCAAGATTCCTTTTAGATAAGATAAATGATACACGATCTTGCAAAAAAAATCAAAATATTTGGTTAGTTTGTGATTCGTGCATGTCATTGGATTAGGCTGATGATGTGTGCATACCATCCAATCTTTGAAACGTACACTATAATTAGTGTAATAAGAGGGAGAAAAGCTTTTATTTCATTCATCGTGGTTCTTTTTATGAAATATTTGATATCATAATATTTTCCTTTTCAATGGATTACGTTCATGGCTTGAATTATTTCAACAAATATACTTTATTATGAATGTTGGCTTCTGCTTTAAATTTCATTGATTTTTGATCATGAGTACCGTTAGATCTACTCATGACCCATTCATATCATTGAATATCATGGAAATAAGACAAAGAACTAAAGACCCCATGAAAAAAATAAAATCTTCAAAAAATCATTTGGTTAGCCCCTGGTTCATACGTATCATTATATCTAGCCGTGATAAGTGTGTGTCATTTGATCTTTTGAACCAACACATCCTTCAGTGAAAGAGGGAGAACATTATATATAAAATATACTTTGTAACTTTTAGACAAAATTTACCTTCAACTCGAAACCTTAGCATTGCTTTTAATACATTATTTTTTCCATGTGGCCTTGATTTATGACCTAATAAATGTTTTAAGATAATAATTACCTCAATTAAGAACTGAACCTTGCTTTAAACTTCAGTAAGTTTTGACTTATGTGTATCATTGGATCGGATCACGATGCATGCCTACCATCAGAATTTTGAAACATGCATGTTCTTTTAGTGAAAAAGGGAGAAGAAGGTGAACCCTAAAATATTATAAAACATTTTGATCTAAATCTTCATGGTGTTTTTTATGAACCTTAGGCATCACTTTATTTATTAAATTGTTACTTTAACGACTTAAGTCCGTGAATAAAATTACAAGGCACATGCAACCTTTGATAAGTCAATTTCCTCTCTAAAGCTTAGCGAGTTTAGGTCTACGCATACCATTAGATAAAATTAGTGATGTATGAGTATCCTTCACTTGCTTGAAACTTAGGGGAAGGGGTGCATCGGACATAAAATAAGGGGGATCACAACTCTTAGGAAATTCTGATGAAACTTTGGCTTAATAACTTAGGGGATAAGCTTTGTTATAATGCATCATTTTTTTACCTTTAAAAATAGAATAATTCAACTTCTCTTTTACATGTGCGTGCCTTTGGATAAACATGGCAGTGCATGAGTACTTTTCGTTTAAATAAATGTGCACAATATTTATGTGGAAGGATAAATACGAACCATAGGACATAATTTATAATCTTTTATCCTCACAATTCATGGTTAGACATGCTCATAAAATACAAAGGAACCCATGGTTAGACATGCTCATGATTAAACCTTGGGTAAGATGACCCCAATTCAATGCATACGTACCATTAGATAGTGGTCTAATCCATGAGTACCATCCATCTAATAAAAAGTGCTCAACAGTTATAATGGGGATGAGTCAAACATAAAATAAAGAGGGGAAAAGAGTTGACCTTAGAAATATTTCTAATAATTCTTTTTTGCCCTTACGACTTAGGTTTTTATATTTATCAAATGCCTTTCTATTTTAAAACATGGGCAAATCAGTCCCTTTGGGCACGTTTATTGCACTAGATCACATCCAATGCATGAGTACCCCTTATTTCGACTGAGGTGCACGATACTTAAGGAAAAGGGATGCATAGACATAAAATAAAACGGGGATCGCATGACTAGAAGGATTTAGATAGCATGGGACCTAGGCCTTAGACATTAAAGCAATAATATTTTGGTATATAAAGCATGGGGAAGAATGATGAGTGAGTACCATTTGATCTTGGTCCAATGCATGTGTACCATTGGATATAGAGAAGATGTGAGGACTATAACGTAAATGGGGTGCATGGACATGAAATTGTGGAAAATTTAAAAGCTCGGGCATTATTTTAATAGACCATATTTCAGCCTTATAAATTATATGTACCTCCCTTTAATAAAACATAATCCCTTTAAGCCTTGATCAAGTTGCCTTTTCTTTATTATGTGCAAACCATGAGATTTGACTTTTGATTCGTACATACCATTTGATTAGGCTAATATGCAAGACCTTCAACACAAGGTGCACAGGCATGTTTTCCTTTAGATAATTTTCTTGAAGTTTATTTAATTAAACATGTGTCAAGAATCCTTAGTATGAACCTTTTTGATAAATCAATCATTAATATTTAAGGCGAAGGGGGATACGATATTTCAAGGTACACGCATGTCATTGGATCTCATCCTGATGCGGGTGTACCATTAAATCGGAGAAATATTCACAAAATTTAGTCCAACGAGGTGCATAGACATAAATTTCTTTGAGGAGGTTTATCTTTTAAACTTTAAAGAATTTAATAATTATTATTTTGAAATTTTAAAATAAAAGGCGTCAATTAAGTTGAATCACTTAGGACATAGGAAGATGACATTATGGGGGTGAAATGATATGGTGAAACTTTGGTAATTTGGGGAAGGTTTTGGTGGAAGATGTCGGATATCATGAAATGAGGATAAAATTTTAAAATAGAACTTTATATAGTGTTGTGGAATGATTTTTTTTTTTTTTTTTAACTTTGGATTTTATGAAAATGAAGTCCTTAACCAAAGCAGGTTTATTGACGAATTTTTGGCATGACCACAATCAAAGAAGCTTTTGAAGGGCTTTTGACCATTCTTATTGAAATAAAATCTAAAAAGACCATTTTTAACTTGGATTAACAACCACCTCCTAGTTCGATGACTCTTTCGAAATTTTCAAACTAGGGGTATTTTTCAAGTTGTATTTTGAGGATCCAATATGGCCCTTGTAACTATTATAGAGAAGTTATTTCATTGCACTTATTGTTGGCAATTTTGGGTTTGAGATCCTAGCTTCTTGTCTATGAGTTGTCATTGATGTCAAAAGGAAATGGCATTAATGTTAAGAGGATGTGTTGGCTTCAAAGGTGGAAGATTCCAAGAGAATTCGGAGAGATTCCATTGGCAAGGGTTTTTCATTAAAACCAAGTTAAATGGTTTTTATTAAAACCAATGGAGGTTCTCTTTATTATTTATTTAATTATTATTTAAAACCCTTCAAGGTTTTAATTAATTAATTATTTAATTAATTAAGGGAGAAATTATTTTTAATTTATTAAAAATACTTAAGGGTTTTTAAACCCTTTAGAAAGAAAATTTTGATTAAATTCGAAATTACTTTTCTTTGTAGCCGACGTGTTCTAAAGTCCACGTATGGACTATAAATATGAGAAGGTTCCTAAGGTTAAATCTCTTGGAAATCGAAGGCAATTAATTGGTTTGGCTGTAATTGAATGTTCTGTTTACGCTGCGAAAGAGGAGAGCTCGTGGTTTGAAAAGCTTTTGGAAAGCTTGACCGTTCATGTGGGAGGAAGTCCGTCTTGGACTTCGTAAGCCTCTTGTGGGCTAGTGGCAGCGAAGGCTGCGTTTGGGCCTTGCGTAGGCGGAGGTCTGTGTTTCGATCCTCGCGGAGGGAGTTGTGCATGGATTAGTCACATTTTTATTAAAACGTGTTTTGTGCCGCGAATTTCGGATTCTTCAAGGGCAACCATTATAAGGTGTGATTATTTTCTTGATATGATTTTTGGCATTGTTTAGCATTGTTTAAAAGACATAGGAGAAATAAGGGGATATTTCTTTGGTTGTATTTTTGAGATTAGTCTTTTGCTATGCTAAATTTAAAAATGGAGATATAAGGTGTAAGTTTTGGTTGTTGTGTTTTTGGCTTCTTTGGTGGTTGTTTTTAAATAAGAGGAGCTAAAAGGTGTATTAAGGAAAGTTTTTATATATGCTCATTTATCTTGGTTCTAACCCTAACTTGGTTGGAAGTTTGAGGGTTGTGTGTGGTGACGACTTTAAGGATCAATTTTCTTCTACTCCAAAAAGGTATGGGCACATTTTTCTTATGAGTATGATTGGTGTATGTTTTTCTAAAATAAGGTTGGAGTGAAAAGGTTTTCAACTAGGTTTCCTTTGGTTGGGTGTAAATCCTATTTTCTGGTTTGTTGAAGACTACTTATGCATTGTTATCCTTAAGGAGAGTTTTTGGTGAATGCATAATTTTTGGTTTGAGATAGTGGAAGCTTTGTGCACTAGGGTTTATATTTATGAGTCTAGCTATTTGCATTGAGTTGGTGGAACCCTTGGTTGGCTATTTTGAGTTTGATGGTTGAGTTGCTTCCATAGAAGTTGTTTGATCAAGTTATTTCTTTACTTGATTCATGATATTGGGCTTACTCCATTGAGATGATTTGAGCAAGTTATTCTTTGCATTTGGTGATATTGTGTTGGTGGTTGTTTGTTCAAATATCTTTGGAGGGAAAAGGATTTCTATTTGTTTCCTTTTCTTGTGATGATTGGTTGAATGCTTCAAGCTGGATGTTGAGTTGAATGGTGTTGGTTGACTAAACCTTGTTTGATGAGCTTTGTTGTTGAAACCCTAATTGATGGTGAAAAGAACATGAGTATCATTGTTATGTGATTCTTTGCATAGTTGGCAATTGTTGGGGTTTCATGTTCTTGAAAGAAAACATTCTATCCTATCCATTTCAAATATTGAGTTGAGTTTTCAAATTTGAGATTGAGATTGAGCTGAGTTGATTTGAGTTGAGTTTTGAGATTGGGATTTGAGTATAGAACATATTGAGTCTCTAACAATTCTCTTTATGCTTTTATGAGTTTGACAAATCACATTGGATCTCTAACAATTCACTTTGTGATTTCCTACTAAGAAAGTTTTTCTTTGTGAGCTTGCTGAGTTTTTGGACGAGGTTCCGGTGGGGACTTGTGAGCGGTTTTGGACAGGTTTCGATGGGGACTTGTGAGCAGATTTGGACAGGTTCCTAGTAGAGGACTTGTGAGTTGAGTTTGATAGTTCTACGAGAGAACTTGAGGACAGAGGTGCATTGGTTCTATGAGAAGAACCTGAGGATAGATTTGGCAAGTCTTTGAGAAGGCTTGTATGCAGAGGATAGATTTGTTCAAGAGTTGGACAGATCCGACAGACGAGAGGAAGACTTGTACTAGATCGGTCGACTGTGTTTGGTATAGGTTGTTGAGTTGTTGTGGACATGATCATAGAAGGCAGAGGTCTCTTAGGCTAAGCATTGAGGACAGGAGGTCTAAGGTGGAAATGAGTTCCATGTGCTGGCAAGAGGTAGAGGCAGTTGATCTTCTAAGGGGTCATTTCCAGAGTAGAGGGGAAGGTATCTCCTTTGAGCAGAGGCTCATAAATTCAGATTGGGGGAAGGTATCTCCTTTGGGCCGAGGCTCATAAATATTGTAATTGGGAAGGATTCCCAAAGAACTTTGAGATAAATTTTAGAGAAAAGTTTTATGGACGTACCCCGGCCATTCTGGGTGAACCACGTTAAAATTGGTGTCACTTTGTGGATGATATTGTGCATTGCTTTGATATTGCTTTGGGTATATTGCTTTATTGTTTTGAAGTATAAAGGAAAAAGTAAAAATAGGTCTTATCTTGTTCACCCCCCCTCTCGGTATAAGCTTATGTTCTTCAATTGGTATCGGAGCGGGTGCCTTCGAAAAGTTTAACGACTTGAAGGAAAAGCTAGTAAAAAACACAATGGATCATTCAAGTGGCAATGCAACACCTATTCTTGATGGGTTAGATTTTGGTCTTTGGAGTGCAAGGATGAAGGTTCATCTAATGGCACTTGGGAATGAGGTTTGGGAAGTGATTAAAGATGAGTACACTATTCCTGAACATGGTCCTAATACTAAAGAAGAAAGGCTCCTACATCACAACAATTCAAAAGCAATGAATGCAATCCTAAAAGGCTTACGGAAAGCGAGATCTCACCAAGGTGATTCATTGCAAGACAGCTAGTGAAATGTGGAAACAGATTGAAGGTGGTTCATACAGGTGATACAAATGTCAGAAAGGCCAAGTTGAGACACTTCAAAGGTATGTTTGAACAACTCAAGATGAATTATGATGAAAATATTAGTGACTACATGCTTCGTATGGATGAGGTTGTTAACTCCATGAAAGACTTAGGTCTTGAGCTTGTTGAAAATGATGTTTGTGATAAGATTTTAAGATCTCTTCCTAATAGATTTAGTGAAAATATTTATGCTATTGAGGAAGCTAAAGATTTGGATAAGTTGAAAAAGGATGAGCTCCATAGTATACTTGCAGCATTTGAGTTGAGAACTCAAGTGAAGGTTGATGTCAAGAAAGAGGCAGCTTTCAAGGCTACCAAGAATTCCAAAGGTAAACAACTTCAAGATAGTGATGATTCTTTTAGTGATGAGAGGCATATTACAGCAAGAAAAGCAAGTTCTCTAGAAAGCACAAAAGTATGAAAAATATAAGATGTTTCAATTGTGGAAAGTTTGGTCATTATGCTACTAATTGTACTATTCCCAAGAATGAAAGTGATGAAGATAAACAAGATTCTAAGAGCAAGGATTCCGAAAAGCACAAGCATCACGGGAAAAACAAATATGAGCACAACAATCAAGGAAAGAGGTACTCTCACAAGCACAAGAAGAGTTTCTACCTAGACAAAGCAAGTAAGTGTTCTAGTAGTGATAGTGAAAGTTCTTCAAGTGATAATGAAAATGAGATGTTGTTCATATCAGAAAAAGAGGAAGAACCGAAACATAGATTCATTATCATGAAATGTCTTAGATGTGGAAATTTTGGTCACCTTGAGGATGATTGCACAAATAATGATTTGGTTTCTAGTATGTATGAGGATGCTTGAGAAAACTATAAGGAAGATGCATGTATGGTTTTTGAAAAGGGTAGCACCTCTAGTGATAAGAAATCCGAAAAAGGCTTTGATGATTCAAAAAGCAAACAAATAAAGGATCTTGAAAGTGAACTTATTAGTGCTCTTAGTGTTTTGGAAAAGGAAAGAAAGAAGAATGCTAGACTCAAGGATAAGTTAGATGAATGTTGTATGGAGAGAGATGATCTTATAGAAAGTCTTGACTTCTCTATAGCTAAGACACAAGAACTCAAGGATGAGTTAGAGTCTAAGGTTCTTGAGTATAGTGAGTTAGAACAGAAAATGGCTTCTTTGAAAGAGGAAACTAAAGAGTACAAGGATAAGCTTTACGAGGTTTCAAGATAGCTCCAAAAAGGTTAAGTCACTCATCAAAGGTCAAAGAAAGACAACGAGATAAAATAGGCCTTGGTTTTGTTAAGCCACACAAGGAACAAGTTGGAGAGTCTAGTAAGAGACTCCAAAAGGAAGAGAGTTCTGATGAGGAAAGTATTTCAGAAAAGGAGTCCTTGAATGATAGATGTACATAAAACAAAATTTAGAATGAGAAAAAGAAGTTTTCAGAACCTAAGAGGTCAATTAAATGAAAGTTTCAAGGCAGATTTTTTGCTTGTCATAGGTTTGGTCACATGGCTTCACATTACATGGCTCAAGTGAAGGAGGTAAATGATAGTTTCATAAGTGCTAGTTACTTTCAAGGGTATTGCTACTCTTGTCAACAGTTTGGGCACAAGGCAGTTTATTGCAAGGCAAATAACAGGAACAAGTTTGGTCAAAATAGGTTTGGTCAAAACAGGTTTGGCCAGAACAGGTTTGGTTAGAACGGGTTTGGTCAGAACTGATGGATTCAAAGATCAAGTTTACCTCAGAGTAACAACATCGTCAAGTGTTTCAAGTGCAACAATGAAGGTCACACAATCAGACAGTGTAGAGCTGAAATTCTAGAATATAGGAACAAGAACAGTGGCATGATCAGGTCCAAGGATCAAGGCATGGACAAGAACAGGGATGAGAACAAGAACAAGAACAGTGATAGGAACAGGAATATGGACAAAGAGTTCAAGAGAAGGCCCGAAAAGGAAGTTATAGATGATGATGATGATCAATGCCTAATGGGAGTTTTACTCCCACCCAAGAATTAATCACCTCATCAGGAGGTGGGGGAGGGACTAAGCTAAGAGGATCATTCTTAGTCTCGAGCCCCAAAGGTGAACCTTTGCCATTGATGACAAAGGGGGAGAGATTTGAGTAAAGGGTAGAGCCTTAAGACAGGGGGAGCTGTTTATGTTGAGTTTCGTGTTGTTGAGAAGCATGGTTTGCCATCAATGACAAAGGGGGAGATTGTTGGCAATTTTGGGTTTGAGATCCTAGCTTCTTGTCTATGAGTTGTCATTGATGTCAAAAGGAAATGGCATTAATGTTAAGAGGATGTGTTGGCTTCAAAGGTGGAAGATTCCAAGAGAATCCGAGAGAGATTCCATTGGCAAGGGTTTTTCATTAAAACCAAGTTAAATGGTTTTTATTAAAACCAATGGAGGTTCTCTTTATTATTTATTTAATTATTATTTAAAACCCTTCAAGGTTTTAATTAATTAATTATTTAATTAATTAAGGGAGAAATTATTTTTAATTTATTAAAAATACTTAAGGGTTTTTAAACCCTTTAGAAAGCAAATTTCGATTAAATTTGAAATTACTTTTCTTTGCAATCGACGTGTTCTAAAGTCCACGTATGGACTATAAATATGAGAAGGTTCCTAAGGTTAAATCTCTTGGAAATCTAAGGCAATTAATTGGTTTGGCTGCGATCGAATGTTTTGTCTACGCTATGAAAGAGGAGAGCTCGTGGTTTGAAAAGCTTTTGGAAAGCTTGACCGTTCATGTGGAAGGAAGTCCATCTTGGACTTCGTAAGCCTCTTGTGGTCTAGTGGCAGCGAAGGCTGCATTTGGGCCTTGCGTAGGCGGAGGTCTGCGTTTCAATCCCCGCGGAGGGAGCTGTGCATGGATTAGTCACGTTTTTATTAAAACGTGTTTTGTGCTGCGAATTTTGGATTCTTCAAGGGAAGCCATTATAAGGTGTGATTATTTTCTTGATATGATTTTTGGCATTGTTTAGCATTGTTTAAAATGTTGCAAGTGTGAAGAGGGTTTCAACTTAAGTGGCTTAGAAAAATCTTTTTCTAGCCCTAAGTGTGAAAACTCCCTAAGTTTGTCGACAAATTTTGTCGGCAATTTTCCCTAACTCCCCTCCTATTTTCTTTCCTATCCTCCTCCTATATTCCCTCCTTATCCCTCCATTTCCTCCTTTTCCCTTATCCCTCCAACTCCCTATCCCCTTATCCTTCTCCTATCCTCTTCGCCGACTATTTCCCTATCCCCTACCTATATATTCAATATTATGTAATGTTCTATGGTTGATGGTGGGTGCAATTTAATAATCAATTAATTTTTCTGCTGCGTGTATTTCTTATTTGTTTGTCTTGTGCTGCGATTGATCCTGGTCTAACACTGGTATTAGAGCCAGCTAGTCGGGCACGGTTCCTGAGGTGACGCCAATCGAGCATGATTCTCGAGGCATCACAGGTGTCAGGCGCGCAGCAGTCGAGGCATCGCCAGCAGGGCTCGGATCCCGAGGCATATCATGAGCAGGATCGAGCACAAATCCTTAGGTGGATTGTGCATAGGCTCGACACGAATCTCGAGACGATACATGGCAACGGCACGGATTTTGAGGTGACACGAGGCGACAAGCGAAGTGCTGACTGGGTGGCACATGGATCGAGGAGTCTGATGTGGCGACGCTGAGGTGGCAGTTGATGGCATGCAGATCGAGGCGGCAGGTGACGTGGCGACGTCCGATTGGTCGAAAAATGTGCCACATGGTGACAAGTGGCAGATTTGCATTGGTTGATGTGTAGCTGACATGGCGGTTTGTGGTTGGCTCTGATTTTGAAAAAAAGCGGCAACTATGACTGCCCGAAGGCAATCGAATATCTATTTGAGCCTTCGGGTATAAAAGGCGACAAGACTTTATAAAAATTAAAAAAAAAACCTTGTTTGAAAAGTTTTTTTTTTGAAAAAAGAGAAATAATGTGCCCGTGCAATGTTAGATGATCCGGTCTGGGGGGTGTTATAATACACTTCTCTCGATTTTGAGACGAGAGACACCGGAATCCTTTGATGAAAGGGTTCGACGAACAAGTCTCCATACAGTTTTTTGTTAGCTGGAAAATCAGGTGATTGATCATCTGAGGAAGCCAAAATCTAGGTACGAGGCAGATTCTGAAGACAACATCTTCAGACAAAGAATTGAAGAGTCCGATACTGTGGAAGTTGTACTAGAGGAAGTTGTACCAGAGGACTAGGCAAGTGCCAATTATACACCTGGTGTACGGGTAGAAAAATCAAGTGAGAGCTATTCCCCGCGCTCTCCTGAACCAGAAGAAGCAGTAGAAGAAGAAGAAGAAGATGAAGAAGAAGAAGCAGAAGAAGAAGATGAAGATCCAGAGGAAGTGGATCCTGAAGAACCTGAGGTCATAGTCATCAGCAGCAGTTCGAGCAGAACTTGAATGTACTAAAAAGGCGAGATTTGATTTGAATCATTAATCTCTTTGTACTACTTTGTAGTGCTTGTTTGCTTCAAATAAAGTTTGTTTTTATTCTGCAATGGCATCCAATACTAGTCTTTCGATTCCTGAGTTCAATTGAGGAGATTATGAGTATTGGTCTATTAAAATGAAAACCCTTTTTATAGGAAAAGGTTTATGGGATGTAGTCGAAGAGGGCTATTCTGAACCTACTGCTGCTGAATGGGCAGCTTTCTCTAATGCTGATAAAAAGGCCAGAAAAGAAGCATAGAAGAACAATGCTTTTGCCCTTTATCACATACATGCTGCCCTAGATAAAAGTATCTTCCCTAGAGTTGCCTCTTATGTAATTGCACAAGATGCCTGGAATGCCCTAAAAGAAAGCTATAGAGGTAGTGACCAAGTAAAACAGGTAAAACTGCAAACATTGAAACGAGATTTTGAAAATCTCAGGATACAAGAAAATGAAAAAGTGGGAGATTACTGCATGCGAGTGAAATCCGTAGTTGATAAAATGGTCACACTAGGGGAAGATATTAAGCCAGAGGTTATGGTGAAGAAAGTGTTGAGAACACTTCTTCCTAAATGGAATTCTGTTGCAATAATTATTGAAGAATCCAAAGACTTAACCTCATTGTCTTTTGATGCCCTAACTGGTTCACTTCTCTCACATGAAGAGAGGTTACAGGAAACTCCTACCACCAGTTATGGAGGAGATGATAAATCTTTTGCCACACATGAAGGAAGAGGTAGAGGCCATGGCAGAGGTCAACAAAGAGGCAGAGGCAAGAATAATCAAAGAGGAGGAACTCCTAACAGAGGAGGATCATCCAACAGAGGTGGAAATCAGAATAGAGGAGGACAGCAACAATATAGAGGGAAACAATCGAGCAAAGGAAAAGGAGGAGATAAATCAAAACAAGTTTGCTACAACTGTGGCAAACCTGGCCATTATGCTCGAGATTGTTGGTCAAAGACTTCGCAAGGAAGCAGCAACAACCAGAGCAGTCAATTTGGAAATTTTGGAGAAGAGGAAGAGTCCACAAATCTCTTCCTTTCTTATGTCCAGACAGAGCAAAATATGAATGATACATGGATTTTGGACACAGGGTGTTCAAATCACATGAGTGGCAAAGAAGAACTCTTTGCTACTTTAGACTCCTCATACAAATCCAGCATCCGATTGGGTGATGACAAATCATTGGCAGTTGAAGGCATTGGAGCCATGGAGGTTCCAACGAAAGAAGGCATCAAGCAAGTAAGTGATATCTATTACACACCTCATCTTCAACACAATCTTTTAAGTGTTGGTCAAATGCTTGAAAAGAATTATAAGTTGATTTTTGATGAGGGTAAATGCACCATTTTTGACAAGAACAATAGTAATAAAATCATTACACAAGTGCCAATGTCAAAGAATAGATTATTCCCTTTGAATTTTGGCCAGCCAGGAGGAAATAAGTTAGCAAATGTTGCAATTACCAATCCAAGTGTCCTATGGCACTTGCGATATGGTCATTTGAATTCAGCAAGTTTGAAATGCTAACTTCACAAGCAATGGTAACTGGACTTCCCAAAATTCAAGATAGTAAGGAAGTCTTTGAAGGGTGTCCCTTGGGCAAGCATGCCAGATCAAAATTTCCTCATGGACAAGCATGGCGGGCTAGCTATCCGCTCTAGTTAGTGCATTTAGACATCTGTGGTCCGATGTAGACCAAGAGTCTAGGTAATCACTCTTACTTCCTACTTTTCATTGATGATTACACAAGAATGTGTTGGATATATTTTTTGAAGCATAAGGATGAAGCATTTGCATGCTTTGTTGATTTTAAAACAAAAGTTGAAAGTGAGAGTGGATATTCTGTAAAATGTCTTAGATCTGATAAAGGAGGAGAATATTCCTCTAATCAGTTTTTGAATTTTTGTAAACATCATGGCATCAAGAGGCAGTTCACAACTGCCTACACTCCATAGCAAAATGGTGTAGAAGAAAGGAAGAATCGCACCATTGTGGATATGGCAAGATCAATGCTTTAGACAAAGCATTTGAGTAATTCATATTGGGGAGATGCAACAAGGACTAGTGTTCACATCTTGAACATAAGTCCTACTTCAAGTTTGAAAGGGAAGACACCTTACCAAGCCTGGTATGGTAAGAAAAAAAATGTGAGGTATTTCAGAGTATTTGGTTCATTGGCATATGCTCACATTCCCGATGAGCTTGAGAAAGAAGCTTGATCCAAAGAGTCAGGCATGCATTTTTGTAGGATACTGTGAAAACACAAAGGGTTATAGACTCTACAATCCTACAACTCGAAAGATAGTGGTTTCAAGGGATGTGATTTTTGATGAAGGGGGAGAGTGGGGTAAGCCCCAAATATACAGTGATGATGAGTCACATGATTCAAGTTCTCCGTAGGTGCAGTAGCAGATACCACAAAAAAGCAAGAAATCTCCACCTTCAAGCCCAAGTTCTTCTACCAGTTCATCTTCCTCACCAAGTCCTTCTCCACAGAGACCAGCAAGTTCCTCACAAATGGACATTGATCCTCCATCCAAAGGTAAGAGAACTCTATAGTATCATCCATCATCTCAAATGTTGGATAAAATTTTTTCAAGAAGATACACTAGGAGTCAAGCTAGTGAAATAGAATTTGTCTTACACAGATTATAAAGTATGCACTTGTATGGTGATGATGAATCCTAGCAGGAACCTAGGGGAGATCAAGTTAACTATGCTTTGTTAACTAGTGCACAACTTGAACCTTCTAGTTATGAGAAGGCTTGTACTCAGAAGATTTGGCAAGATGCCATGAAAGAGGAGATAACCTCTATAAAAAATGACACTTGGGAGCTCGTGAAGCTTCCTAAAGGAAAGAAATGTGTTGGTTGTAAATGGATCTTCAAGACCAAGTTTAATGCTGATGGAAGCATTGAAAAGCATAAGGCAAGATTAGTGGCAAAGGGTTTTACTCAAAAATATGGAATAGATTATGAAGAGACTTTTGCTCCTGTAGCCAGACAGGAGACTATCAGAACAGTTCTTGCCCTAGCTGCACACACGGGATGAAAAGTCCAACACATGGATGTAAAGAGTGCATTTCTCAATGGTTACTTGACAGAAGAAGTGTACGTTGAGCAACCACAGGGATTTGAAGTGCAAGGTAAGGAACACCTTGTTTACAGATTGAAGAATGCACTCTATGGTCTTAAATAGGCACCAAGATCTTGGTACTCACATATTGATGGGTACTTCAAAGAATATGGGTTCACCAGGAGCAAAAATGAACCCACACTTTACTACCTAAAGCAAGGTAATGACATCCTCATAGTTTGCTTGTATGTGGATGATCTTATTTTTATGGGTAGTAATGAGAAAATGAATATGGATTTCAAACACTCCATGATGATGCAGTTTGAGATGAAGGATCTTGGCTTAATGCACTACTACCTTGGAATGGAGGTTCATCAGTCAGATATAGGGATCTTCATCTGTCAACATAAGTATGCTCAGGATATGATCAAGAAGTTTGCTATGGAGCATTGCAAACCAGTTGCAACTCTAGTTGGACATGGGATCCAATTAAGCAAAGATGATGGAGCACCAAAAGTTGATGTGACCACTTTCAGAAGCATGGTTGGGAGTTTGATGTTTCTCGCCAACACCAGACCGGATATTCAGTATGTTGTATCTCTTGTTTCTAGATTTATGGCTAACCCATCTGAGTTGCATTTGCAGGCAGCTAAAAGAATTTTGAGATATGTGAAAGGTACATTGGATTTTGGAATCCAGTACCATAAATGTAACACTATCAAGCTTGTAGGCTTCAGCGATAGTGATTGGGGTAGCAATATTGATGACAGAAAGTCAACATCAGGAAACTATTTTAGTCTTGGATTAGGACTAATAACTTGGAGTTATAAAAAGCAGACAATAGTAGCGCTATCTTCAACAGAAGCTGAGTATATAGCAGTTACTTATGCAAGTACTCAAGCCTTGTGGCTAAGGAAAGTACTAGAAGAGATTGGAGAACAGCAAAGTGGTCCGACCAAAATCTACTACGACAACATCAGTGCCATTCAGTTGGCATATAATCCTATCCACCATAGCAAAATGAAACATTTTGATATGAAGTACCACTTCATCAAAGATATGGTGGAACATGAAATTGTTGAGCTTCAATACTGTCACACTTTGGAGAACGTCGCAGACATCTTCACCAAGGCGATGACTAAAGCTCAATTTATAAAGTTGAGAGACTGTGTTGTCATTCCTCTCAACTTTAAGGGGGAGAATGTTGCAAGTGTGAAGAGGGTTTCAACTTAAGTGGCTTAGAAAAATCTTTTTCTAGCCCTAAGTGTGAAAACTCCCTAAGTTTGTCGACAAATTTTGTCGGCAATTTTCCCTAACTCCCCTCCTATTTTCTTTCCTATCCTCCTCCTATATTCCCTCCTTATCCCTCCATTTCCTCCTTTTCCCTTATCCCTCCAACTCCCTATCCCCTTATCGTTCTCCTATCCTCTTCGTCGACTATTTCCCTATTCCCTACCTATATATTCAATATTATGTAATGTCCTATGGTTGATAGTGGGTGCAATTTAATAATCAATTAATTTTTCCGCTGCATGTATTTCTTATTTGTTTGTCTTGTGCTGCGATTGATCCTGGTCTAACATAAAAGACATAGGAGAAATAAGGGGATATTTCTTTGGTTGTATTTTTGAGATTAGTCTTTTGCTATGCTAAATTTAAAAATGGAGATATAAGGTGTAAGTTTTGGTTGTTGTGTTTTTGGCTTCTTTGGTGGTTGTTTTTAAAGAAGAGGAGCTAAAAGGTGTATTAAGGAAAGTTTTTATATATGCTCATTTATCTTGGTTCTAACCCTAACTTGGTTGGAAGTTTCAGGGTTGTGTGTGGTGACAGCTTTAAGGATCAAATTTCTTCTACTCCAAAAAGGTATGGGCACATTTTTCTTATGAGTATGATTGGTGTATGTTTTTCTGAAATAAGGTTGGAGTGAAAAGGTTTTCAACTAGGTTTCCTTTGGTTGGGTGTAAATCCTATTTTCTGGTTTGTTGAAGACTACTTATGCATTGTTATCCTTAAGGAGAGTTTTTGGTGAATGCATAATTTCCGGTTTGAGATAGTGGAAGCTTTGTGCACTAGGGTTTTGTTGGTCATGAATCTGCCATAGGAAAGGATTTTTATATAAAATGCACCCTAGACCCGGCCAACATTGAAAGGCTGGGAGAAAGAAATGTCTCCCAGACCAATCTCCAGAGTGGGATGGTTCCCTTACTATTCTAAACTTGTTTTTAGATCAAAGTTACAGGAAAGAAATTGAAAATGATGCGAAAAGAAACGGGAAATATGGCCGTAGGCCAAATTTATCTGATCGAGAAAGAGCAACAACAAATAACTCTAAGTACAGCAACAACAAATAACAGAAGACAATGACGTGATCCACTCGCAACCTTGCATAAATGACCTCCAATATAACATTCCAAAACTCACTCCTTTACTAGCAATTGTTAAAACTCAATACATAATTAAAACTAAGCAGCAAATAAAAGATCCGAGCACAAATTAGGAATGCAGTATGCAGAAGGAACAATGCACAGAAAATCTCTTGCAAAACCAGAGAGCCAAATTTCTTATATTCATGCAAAGTACTTGACAAGCTTTCAACAAAAATATCTCTCACTCCCGATACTTGCTAATGAGATTTACATTGGTTTTTATAGAGGTCTTGCCTCTTGGCAGCATTTAAAACTTACAACGGACCTCCTCGAGATCTACAATTATGCAACGAAAACAAGGAAATGCTCCCCTTAAACAGCCTCGGAGAAACCAGAAATTAAATGCCATATGGAAGAGTCGGCCATTTTCATTAAATGATGTTCTTGAAAATGTGCATGAAACCATTAGAAAAATCGTGAACAACAGCTTCGAATCCTAGAAATCTTCAATTCTGGTAGCTTGGGCGCGTTCTTCTACCTTGACCGCATCGAAAATCAGCAAAACATTCAATTTTGGGATGCATTTAATCATCGAAAATCACAAAATAGCATCGGGCCGTTTGAACTGCTTGTTGGCGTGAAACTGCAACAGGTCGCGAAAACATGACAGTCGTGAAATCGCGACGTCTTCCTGCTCCGTACACTTCTGCCGCTTCTAACCCGCGAAAAACAACCATGTCGCGAAATCGCTACACATTCGACTTCTTTATCTCCTTCGCTAGCTTGCATCGCGAAAACACAATGCTGCACGATTTCGCTACGCTTTCTTGTCTTTGGCTCTATCTTCCCTTCTGCACCGCGAAAATCCGACATGTCGCGATTTCGCTACAACTTTTCTGCATGTTGTACGGCCCTGCTACTAAGCCACGAAAATGCGACACTTTTGCCTTAGAATGTCTTCAACTTCACCCTGTCGCGATTTCGCTACGTTTCTCCGCCCTCTGTACGGTTCTCCCTTTCTGTCGTGATTTCGCGACGTCTTTGTCTTGCTGGAACGTTTCCTCAAAAGTTGCGCGATATCGCTACGCCTTTGTGCCTTAGACTCTTTTCATTCAGGTGAACCGCGATATCGGAACACGTAGCGATTTTGCTACGCTCTTTGCTTTGTTTGGCTTCATTTTCTAACTATAGCGAAATCGCTACCATTTTACCACTTAAGCCTTTTAATCCACCCGCATCGCGAAAACGCGACGCGTCGCGATTTCACGACGCCTTTTGACTTATGCGCTTTGTGTCAGTTCTTGTCGCGATTTCGCTACACTGCTGGGCCTTATCGCCTTTGGCTCGATTTTGTCGTGATTTCACGACCATTTTATATCTTATGCCTTCTGCTCATTGCAAACCGCGAAAATCAAACACGTCGCGATTTCGCTACGGTTTTGCCCACCTGCTGTCATTGACTGCGTTGATCGCGATTTTGTGACACGTCACGAAATCATGCCAATTCTGCGTTGATTTTCTCTCTCCTCGTTCGACCCGCGATTCTACGACATGTCGCGATATCGCGACGGTTTTTCGACTTGGCTCTCTATGCTATTTTTTGTCGCGATTTCGCGACAACTTTCGGACTTAGCCATTTTTTGCATCAAAACCTGTAGAGAAGTTAGAATTGCAATAGCTTAAGCATGAATAATCAACAATCAAATCAATGTGGCAAAAATGCCAACATTCTTGGTGGCTCGTGGGGTATACAGTTCTGCTATATGCAAGAATCCCAGGCCTGAATCCATTGGGCAACAGAGTCATGAAAACTTAGAACAAAAAATTAGCTACTGGGGTTTCATCTCGATGGACTGCTGCAACATCTTTTGCTGAATAAATTGAAACTTCAAGAACCTGCATTTGGCTCAACTGAGTATGGAATGGAAATGAATGGAATGAGATCCTACGGATGCGCAGGTGGTGAAATGCAAATGGAATAGTGATATGATGGAATGAATGGAATGAAAAAAGTAATGCGGTAGACAGGAACAGAGAGCTGTTGTACTACCAGCTGCTATGGAAGGGGAATGGAAGGAAATGAACTAATGGAATGGAAGTGGAATGAGAATGAACTAGGGAAATGAACTGTAAATAAATGCGTAAAACAACAGAGAACTTAGAAGAAAGGGATAAGAAGAAGCGGGAATAATAGGAAAGGGGAAAAAGAAACAACAACAGTGGCTTTTTCTTTACTGCAGAAGAAAGGGAGGAAGAAGAAGGAGGAAAATGAAGAAAGGAAAGGAAGAAAAAGGGGAGGGGAAGGAAGAAATTGCTAGAAAGCCACCAACTACTGGGACAGGAGAACAAAAAGAAAAAAAAAACAGGCACTCACGACTCGCATGCAAAAAGAGCCAAGGTGGATAAAATAAAAACAATACTCTTTTTTTTTTTTTTTTGTTTTTTTTTTTATACTATATACAATAGTTTACGACATGATTGGCATGTCGCCACCACAAACCCAGTCTCAGAGGGTTATCCAGTAAATCGACAGTGTCCTGACCAGATCCTATCATACTTGAGGCACTCCTTGAAATTAGGATGACCTCGTCTTAAAGTTCTCCAAATTGCAGACCTAGGCACGTTATTCTGCATGCTAGTATCCATACAATCGACAAATAATGTAGCAAAGAAATTTGCCACATGGAAAACTCCTGTAGGTACCCATTGTAGTAATGACTGAAGCCAATCCCACCATCTTGAAGGGGTCCCTGGTTGTGGACTGAGAACAGGTTCCACCAACTCCTGGATCTGATCACAGAAATTGTCCAGGAATCGTACTTTCTCCAGGATCTCTTCAGATTCTTCCTCTTGATGAGGCATATGCAACAAGTTTCGACTAAAAGTTTGCGTGTCATGCAAAGTTATGCCCTCCTCAGGTTGTTCTTCTTCTTCTTCACTCATCTCCTCTTGCTCTCTCTTCTGAAAGAAATTACAAGCAACCATATCATCCATGGCTGGGACAATGCTTGCATATTCCCATCGTTGAGCTCCACACAGCTGCATCTCAGGTTTGCATCTCAGGTTTCTGTACAGTATAAGGAATCTGGCATGATGAATGCTGCATAGGGTAGACAGGGGTGGTGACTATCGGATAAGGTAATGGAGCTTCTCTCCACTGCAACTTCCATGATAAGAGCAGAAGTTGTTCCGCTTGCAATGCTTCTTCAAAGATTTGAGGAAATCTTCGTTCACCAGATTGCAACAAGAGGAGGCTTAAGTCTGGATGAAAAGCTCGAACATAGAAGAAGTGGGCTTGGGCGGGTGTGGGTCGGATCATCTCTGGAATTCTTCTCCAACTTCTGCTAAAGCGAACATTGAAGTCAGTGATACTCTCCAGGGGTGCTCTCGTGATATACATGAAGAATTGAAATGGATCCTGAGAACTGTAAAAGAGATCCTCGTCGAATCTTTTGATTAGTGCTCCCGCTAGATCATCCCATGAGCTGACGCTTTGGCGCTTGAGCAGTCTGTACCACTGTAACGCCCTTCCTTGCAAAGACAAAACCAGAAGTCTGAGCATAACATCTTCGTGAATTATATCATGTAAAGTCGATAAAGCGGCAATATCTTCAACATGCTCTCGAGCCATTCCTTGGGTGCCATTATATTTTGTCAGTGCTTTCAGGGAACTTTTGGGAATCTCATGCCGAATTTGGAGATTCAAAGGGCCAGGATCATCCCATCTAGGACAGCTTACCCTCGCCATGATGTATCTTCTTTTAGCTTGAAAAATGCAGGCGTCCACGATCAAGAAATTCGGATCTTCAACTCAGCAAAGTCGCCAGATGAACTTACAAATCTCCGCTATGAGGTCAAGACAGCTCATCAAAATCTTGAGACCTCCGGGTATTAAACAATAAAACAATCAATCTCACCGATTATGGATCTTTTGAGATAAGAAGTCTGTCCCACCGGGCGTGCCAAAAATTGTTGGTCACGAATCTGCCATAGGAAAGGATTTTTATATAAAATGCACCCTAGACCCGGCCAACATTGAAAGGCTGGGAGAAAGAAATGTCTCCCAGACCAATCTCCAGAGTGGGCTGGTTCCCTTACTATTCTAAACTTGTTTTTAGATCAAAGTTACAGGAAAGAAATTGACAATGATGCAGAAAGAAACGAGAAATATGGCCGTAGCCGAATTTATCTGATCGAGAAAGAGCAACAACAAATAACTCTAAGTACAATAACAGCAAATAACAGAAGACAATGTCGTGATCCACTCGCAACCTTGCATAAATGACCTCCAATATAACATTCCAGAACTCACTCCTTTACTAGCAATTGTTAAAACTCAATACATAATTAAAACTAAGCAGCAAATAAAAGATCCGAGCACAAATTAGGAATGCAGTATGCAGAAGGAACAATGCACAAAAAATCGCTTGCAAAACCAGAGAGCCGAATGTCTTATATTCATGCAAAGTACTTGAAAAGCTTTCAGCAAAAGTATCTCTCACTCCCGATACTTGCTAATGAGATTTACATTGGTTTTTATAGAGGTCTTGCCTCTTGGCAGCATTTAAAACTTACAACGGACCTCCTCGAGATCTACAATTATGCAACGAAAACAAGGAAATGCTCCCCTTAAACAACCTCGAAGAAACCAAAAATTAAATGCCATATGGAAGAGTCGGTCGCCTTCATTAAATGATGTTCTTGAAAATGTGCATGAAACCGTTAGAAAAATCGTGAACAGCAGCTTCGAATCCTAGAAATCTTCAATTCTGGTAGCTTGGGCGCGTTCTTCTACCTTGACCGCATCGGAAAGCAGCAGCACATTAAATTCTGGGATGCTTTGAATCATCGGAAATCACAAATTAGCATCGGACCATTTGAACTGCTTGTTGGCACGAAACTGCAACAGGTCATGAAAACGCGACAGGTTGCAAAATCGTGACGTCTTTCTGCTCCGTACACTTCTGCCGCTCGAACCCGCAAAAAAAAAACCATGTCACGAAATCGCTACCCATTTGGCTTCTTTATCTCCGTCGCTAGCTTGCACCGCAAAAACACAATGCTGCACAATTTCACTATGCTTTCTTGTCTTTGGCTCTATCTTCCCTTCTGCATCGCGAAAATCTGACATGTCACGATTTTGCTACAAATTTTTTGCATGTTGTACGGCCCTGCTACTAAGCCACGAAAATGGGACACTTTTGCCTTAGAATGTCTTCAACTTCACCCTATCACGATTTCGTTATGTTTCTCTATCCTCTATATGGTTCTCCCTTTCTGTCACGATTTTGTGACGTCTTTGTCTTGCTGGAACGTTTCCTCAAAAGTTGCGCGATATCGCTATGCCTTTGTGCCTTAGACTCTTTTCATTCAGGTGAACCGCGATACCGAAACACGTAGCGATTTCGCTACGCTCTTTGCTTTGTTTGGCTTCATTTTCTAACTATAGCGAAATCGCTACCATTTTACCACTTAAGCCTTTTAATCCACCTGCATCGCAAAAACGTGATGCGTCACGATTTCGCGATGCCTTTTGACAGGTCCTAGCAGAGGACTTGTGAGCTGATTTTGATAGTTCTATCAGAGAAATTGAGGACAGAGGTGCATTGGTTCTATGAGAAGAACCTAAGGATAGATTTGGCAAGTTTTTGAGAAGGCTTGTATGCAGAGGATTGATTTGTTCAAGAGTTGGACAGATCTGATAGACAGAGGAAGACTTGTACTAGACTCGACCGATCGTGTTTGGTACAGGTTGCTTGAGCTACTGTGGATGTGATCATAGAAGGCAGAGGTCTCTTAGGCTAAGCATTGAGGATAGGAGGTCTTTGATGGAAAGGAGTTCCATGTGCTAGCAAGAGGTAGAGGCAGTTGATCTTCTAAGGGATCATTTCCAGAGTAGAGGGGAAGGTATCTCCTTTGAGCAGAGGCTCATAAATTCAGATTGGGAGAAGGTATATCCTTTGTGCCGAGGCTCATAAATATTGTAATTGGGAAGGATTCCCAAAGAACTTTGAGATAACTTTTAGAGAAAATTTTTGTGGACGTAGCCCAGCCATTCTGGGTGAACCACGTTAAAATTGGTGTCACTTTGTGGATGATATTGTGCATTGCTTTGATATTGCTTTGGGTATATTGCTTTACTGTTTTGAAGTATAAAGGAAAAAGTAAAAAGAGGTCTTATACTATTCACCCCCCTCTCAGTATAAGCTTGTGTTCTTCACTTATTGCCATCCACATAATCATATTACTATGATTTATAAAAAAATATTATTCCATATTCCTATCCACAAAATAAGTATAGTAGTCATCTAATAATTTCATCCATAGTTGGTGTAGGTCATATAATCTAGTCATATAAGGAGAGTGGATCTACCATCTAGGCCAAAAATTAGATCAACTTATAGTAATAGAATATTTATGCAAAATTTAAGCACTATAATAAATTCAAGCAAATGCCATCAAATTGCCATGGATGGGAAAAGTTAGAGATTATGATATTAGATATTGGATCATTGAGGTTTTGAGACATGACCCTAAATATGAAAGGACTGTTATCCCTTGATCTCACCTTGTGCCATGATAGGGAGAGCACAAAGGACACTATTCTTTGATCCCATAAGGTGCATTACCCTTTGACTCTCAATATAGGTGGTAGCTATCACTACCCATTGGTCTTGCAATATGGGAAGTAGCATAAGGCATAATAAGTGATTACAAAACACATTCTAAATAGTAAAAAAATATCGATCTCTTTCCTATATAAGATTTATGAAATAGAAAGAAGTGAAAAGAGTGCAACTAGTGTTTAACAAAATAAGGTCAACAATTGTATTTAGTTGTTTTTTTGAGGTAATTGTCAACAAGGATAGTGGTAAGTTTAAAAGAGGGCACAAATATACAAATACAAATTAACACATCAACAACATGGCTATACAATTACATAAATGCATATACCATATAGCCTTCTTAGTAGTTTATCATATGTGTTATCATCACGTGTACACATGACAACATAGAAATATAACTATTTATGATTAATATATTTTAATTTGTTATATGGTATTTAAATGGTCCAAACCTATATTACATCATGACCATGTCACGATGGTATTTCAATGAACCACATAGTGGTGTTATATCATTTGGTAAGATTTGATCCTAGATCTTTGTATTCAAATACCATATTTTTAATCACTCAAGCTAATTCCATTTGATTTTATATGTTAAGTTTGACCTATGGATACAAAACCTTGGCTTATGGTGTAAAAATATCCATCTTGCATTGCTTACACCAAAATTAATGGGCAATGTTTAAAATAAATGTTATGTAATTTCTTATGGAGTATCTTAATGTTTTATATATAGGAGTATTTTTTTTAGAGCTAGGCAGTTTCCAACTCCTTATCAATCTTGTAACACGTATGTGTGTATTTATATGGTAGATATAGATTTGTTCATCAAAGTATGGTGTTGATCAGTGATCCTCAAGGGGAGTAAATGTGTTGTATGCTTGACTATACTATGACATATTCTATATAAATTGGTTGTGAAAGGCGCATGTTGTGTTACTATACCCACAAATATTATAAATTATTCCCATTGGTTATATTTATATATTTATATAATGGAATTATTTTTTAATGTGTTGCATTCTATTTCTATAATTAGGGCTATAAATATTCCATGGTTTGAGTGATATGACAAAAATGGTATTACCTACCTATATTCTAATTAAATGTTTATGAAAATAACACTATATTGTTACCTTTAGAAATGATTACAATGAACAACAAAATAGTAAATGAAAGTTGTAATAAGATAAAATGTAGATCAAGAAAAGGTTTAGATTGTTTATATAAAATTTCAACTCTATTTTAATGATTACACAAACTCTTAAATATTAAATGATGATGGTTAAAAGGATACTATGTTTCCTAGATTACTTAGTTGATTTGTAAGTTGTGACTATTCCCAATATTTTAGGCATCAAAATATAGTTATCATAGGAAACATAACCTTTTATTTTATATTGTTAGTCCTATAAATACAAATAATAATTTTAGTAAACATCTAGTCTATAATCAATATTTTTTTTATTAGGTTGGAAAAGAAGGGGTTTTGAAAGGCTCCCCAAACCATTTACAAACTAAGAGGGAAGATAACCATGAAATATCTGAATACTAACAACAAGAGCCTGACCAAAACCCAAAAACCAGAGTCCAAAAAAGAGATAAAATAGGCTAAGAAGAAGAGATCCCAAGAAAACAACCAAGAAGAGGAGAAATTGAGAACCACACCCCATCCTAAGCAACCTCCTCTTCAAGGATTTCCACTACATCACTAGACCTTGACTTAAACGTCTTTTACTTGAGTTCACCCAAGAGGAGAGTGGCTTCTTTCACATATGAAGCAATCATTTTTTTGGTCCTACTTATGGATTTGATGAGATCATACAAGTTATGAATAAGGTGATAATCTTGAGGATCAACCAGGACCTTCTTCTTAGCTGAGGAATGTTCTCATTTTACCATTTTTAGAGAAGAGCATGACTTCTTGCTTTTTAGAGAGGTTGGAGTCAATTCCTATTAATATTCTAAATTCTACACTAGAATTACCTAGGGGTGCATCCCCTCCATCTTACCTAGATTTTACTTTAGTTGATTGGAGTGTCGTTGGGCTTCTTCCCTACTTTTTTAACCAATAACCAACTTTATCCCCAAACCAGGCTCCTCTTTAACCATGAAAGTCCCAGTTTTTATTTTGATCCACCCTATTTGTATCTCTATTCCTAGAGATGGAGTGTCTAGAAGAATAGGTTATTCATACTCCCTAATTCTAGTTTCCATAGGGGAATTGGATTTCTTATTTGAATCACAGAGGCTCCCATAGTTTAGGCCTAGGTTCACCAACCCAACATTATTTTCTTTACTAGCCAAATGTAGGAACAACACTTTGAACAAACCTTGGTGGAGAGGGATAGAAGAAACTCCTCTCTATACTTGATTCATGATCCTTTCTATTGACTTAAACAAGAAGGTAATAATGGTCATCTTATTTTTGTGATGTAGATGATTAAGAAAGATGATGTGAAAGCTCATAACAATAATAAATTGGCTATTTAAAGTAAATAATTAAATACTAGTAATTTCCACCTTGTCCCATGGAGTTGGGAGGGACTCTCTATGAATACCATTATGAAAATTATTAGGGTTTTCCCCTTTACCTTTGAAAATATAAAACTATTTAGCTAGGTAATTATTTTCCCTATTGATACACTTCCTTGTAGTTGGTAGGCCAGAGACGTTTGCAAGGAGGGGGATGTTGATGGTGAATTCTATTCCTAAGAGTGAGCGAGCTCCATAGAAATATCCTTATCATAGCCATTGAATTTTTTCAAGAAGGTTAAGAATCTACATTTTTCAAAAATATCCCACACTTCCTTGTCAAGATATAATGTAGCTGGTTCAATCAATTTCTTCTCATCATCCATCTTTTGCTTCCTTAAATTTTTGTAATAGTTGTAGTCTAATAGAATAGAGAGGATCTCATACATGGATATAATATATTGGATGGTAAGGAAGGATTTAATAAACACATAAGAGCACCAACTCTCATGCATGTCACACCAATTTCCTTAATCATCATACTTTCAATTGGGACTTCAAGTGTGAAAAATGATGCATTCAAATACATCATGCAATCATAGGCATTCCATCGTATCCTCCTTAGGGACTTCCCTAGTTTAAAGTACCAAGATAAAATTTTCAAAGGTATTGCTAAGTCAATATAGAAAAATTGGGTATCGAGATTTAATATACCAAAACATTCCATGAACGAGCTAAGGGGGGGTTCAAAAATACCAACACCTTGAGTTTAGCAATACCCATTTCCAATAGCTCATGAATAGATGACTAGGGGATCCTAAAATAAACCAATTTAGTAGAAAATAAATAATTTTCCAACACTAAGGAGGGATTCAAAAAATACCAACTCCTCGAGCTCAACAAGGCCCGATTCCAATGACACATGAACACAAGGCCAAGGGGCCTTAAAAAATTCCAACTCAACAAAAACCATTGCTTTTTCAAAATTTGATAATACCTATCGATTTGAGCTGAGTGGGGCCCCAAAAAAGTTAGGTAGCACCAATAGACCTCCAAAACTCACAACCATTGTTAAATGCAGGCCTTGGCTTGGCGATTTTGAGACAAAACTATCTCTACACTTAAACACTCTACATGATTCTATCGCTAAAAAAATATATCCCACTCATGGAGAATTTTATTAAAATTTTATCAAAAGATCCTTAAAGGTGGAAAGGGGGTTGGAAAAAATCAAACAAGTGACACTCTTCTAAACAACCTCAAGGAAACACCATAAATTAAGGTTCACTAGAAGAAACAATTAATTCCTTCAAGGAGAGAAGAGAGAGGTCCTGAGGAAAAATCTCTCCAAATTATTAAGGATTACTATTGGATACCAAGAGTAGCCATGTCGTTTGTTGCCCTATTACTTCCCTATACACATGATTGATCTAGTATTATTCAAGAAGATAAACATTCCTTTTTGCTTCCCATATGAGATTTTCAATGTTCCAACTAGGAGGTTTAATGTCTTTTATGGAAGTGATAATGTTCATAGAGTCTCCTTCTATAATAAAATTTTTGGAGTTTAGGGTTTCAAGAAGAGCCACTCCTTGAAAATGAGTTCTAGCTTCAACGAAGTGGCTAAATTGAATCTCCAAATTTGCAAAGGCTAGAAGAATCTCATTTTTATTATTTCTAATAACACCTCCTATGCCTAATATCATAAGATTTCCTTTTTTATCCCATTAAAATTAATATTAATCCATCCTAGGGGTGGTGGACTCCATCTGACCTATGACCAGACTTTCTTTCCAAGATTCTCCATCTAAATTTTCATCATCAAGAGGGCCAAAATTATAGCCAATCTAGACTTCTCAACACTTTATCATTCAAATTTGAAGTATATGATTAAGATATTTTCAATCAGAGCATCAAAAATTTTGAATCCTACCCACTCAGTGTTCTTCATATTCTTGAAAACTCTATTGTTGCATTCTTTGTTGGACTTTGATAGCATTTTCCTACGTATCTAGGTTTGCTATTAATTGTTATTCTAGAGTATGTGTGGAGAGCATATAGGAGTTAATGTTAGCATTTTCTATGTTAGTAGGGTGCGTCATCTAGATAAGAAAAGGATATTTGTTCATGAGAATAACTGGTTGCCAACTTTGTTGTGCCAAAAATGGTTCATCCCAGAACTATATAGTGTAAACCTATGAAAGCAATTTTAATTCAATGAGTTTGGTTTCTCATTTTTGTATCAGAGCCATTGAGAAGTGCTAAAAAACTTATGGATTTCCCATCAGTAATTTGTGAGTTCAGTCCAAGTAATGGTTGTGTTGACGTTCCAATCTAGTTTGTGAGGATCATGTATTGTATAGCATCGATGTGGAGATCCAAAGGTCAAGCGTTGAGCATGCTCCATAGTGAGTTGAGCATGAAAACTTTGTCATGGATGTCATGGACATCATGACATAGTGATTTGACCTACTACATTTGAAACAGGAGTCATCACGCTGTGAGTGAAGGAACGAATCATGGATATCTATGCTAAGAGGAGACGTCACACTATGATTGAACAACGCAAAAATTCATTGAAGGAGACGTCTACTAAAATTTTGCATCATTGAGTTTGGGAGACATGAAATTTATGGTGTGACATTGAATCATGTTTTTAAATTTTTTGAACACGTATTTTAATCTATGCGAATGAGAGACATCTATTGAGTGAAGATGTTTGTTGAGTGAAGATATTGGCATAGTTTTCTGATAATGTTTGTGTAAATGAGCGAAGACCATATCTATTACTTCATGATAAATTTGAACAAGAAGAAGGGAGATTGCTTCATGATAAATTGAAGACCATCGTAACCATTTGAAGAGGTGATTAAAAAAAATGTGAAGAGATCAAAAGACATCTGTTGCAAACACGAAAAAACATGAAATTTTTTTGTCTATCAGGTTGATGTTGACCTGCACATTAGCAAATCAATGTTGGTTAAAGGAGACATATTGTAGGTTTCTATGATGATCATTGATCGATAATGCTGAGAACACTGACATGCCTATGCATTGTCCTATGACTGTGCATTGAGGAGTATTTCAATACGTCTTGACTGTGCATTGTAATACATCCTCAAGAGAAGACCGAAAGAATATGTCCTCAAGTGCTTTAGATATGGTCATATCTACATAGATTGGTTAGGTGCAATGGTATTCATTGGAAGATACGAAACACACTACTCCAACTGGTACAAAATTGTTTACTTTCTTTCTATACTGTTGTATTTATTTGAGTGGAGGAGAGGACCACGTGAGTTTGGTTTCATAGAGCAACAAAAATTGGCAAGCTGCACATAAAATATAGGATTTTTTTATAGCATCAAACAATACCTATTGAATTGATTTTCCTGTTGCTATTTTTTGCAAAGTAAGATAGAGAGGGGTATTTTTTTCTTTCAAAGACTTGTTTATTAAGCAATGGCTGTCAATAACAACCTGCCCATTCCTAAATTTAATGGATTGGACTATGAGTATTGGTCTATCAAGATGAAGACATTACTCATAGGCAAAGGTTTGTGGGACATTATAGTAGAAGGCTACAATGAACCCGCTGATTGGAACACCTTGAATGCCACTGATAAGAATAATAAGAAGGATGCCCAAAAGAAGAATTATTTTTCTCTCTATCATCTCCAAGCATCATTGGAGAAAAGTATCTTTCCTAGGATTGCTTCTTGTTGATGATGGATCTCAAGATGAAAGCTCTTCTCAAGTACAGCCTAGGACATGATCTTCAGATGATAGATCAACATAAATATCTTACCATGAAAAGTATGGAGAGATCTTCATATATCAACATAAATATGCACAGGACATGATATAGAAATTTGCTATGGAGAAGTGCAAGTCAGTTGCAACTCAAATAGGTCATGGGATCCAATTAAGAAAATAATATGGAGCATCAAAAGTTGACAATACTACCTACATGAGAATGGCTAGGACTCTAATGTTCCTTACCAAAACATGGTTGGATATTCAATATGATGTCTCTCTAGTATCAATATATATGGCTGATCCATCTGAACTTTATCTACAAGCAACTAAAAAGAATTTTGAGATATGTAATGGGTACAATTGATTATGGGATCCATTACCACAAAAGTGATGATATAAAATTAGTTGGATTTAGTGATAGTGATTTGGGAAGCAACATATATGATAGGAAATCCACTTCAGGGAATTATTTTAGCCTTGGTTCAAGACTAATTACATGGAGTTACAAAAAGCAAATTGTTGTAGAACTATCATCTACTGAGGCTGAGTACATAGCAATTACAAATGCTAGTGCTCAAGCCTTATGCTTAATAAAATTACTAGAAGAAAAAGGTGAGAGACAAAGTGGTCCTACCATATTGTATTATGACAATATGAGTGCCATAAAATTGGCACAAAATCCTATCCACCATAGCAGGTCAAAGAACTTCGAAATGAAGTATCACTTCATTAGAGACATGGTGGAGAAAAATGTGGTTGAGCTAAAACATTGCAGCACTTTGGACAACATAGAAAACATCTTCACCAAAGGAGTTGCTAAAACTCAGTATTTAAAGTTGAATACTATGTTGTCAACCCTCTCAACTTTAAGGGGGATAATGTTGGAATTTGATAGCATTTTCCTACATATCTAGGTTTGCTATTAATTATTATTCTATAATATGTGTTGAGACAATCTAGGTTTTAATGTTAGCATTTGCTATGTTAGTAGGGTGTGTCATCTAGATAAGAAAATGAGATTTGTTCACGAGAATAATTGGTTGCCAAATTTGTTGTGCCAAAATAAGTTTTTCCCAAAACTATATAGTGTAAACCTGTGAAAGCAATTTTAATTCAATGAGTTTGGCTTCTCATTCTTTCTAGACTCCCCATAGGAAATTGGGAAGACTTAGCAACAAGAGAGTGTGTAGTATCACAATTTTGAAAGGAGGGATCCATTGACAACATAGATCAATAATTCTATTGGAGGCCACCCAACATACACTTAAAATTATTAGGATGAAGATAAAAACCTCTAGAGTGAAGGGACAATCCAAAAAAAGATGATGAATATCTTCCCATTTGGCTTCACAAAGGTAGCATCTATTTAGGATGGCCATTACCCCTTTTGGATGTTATCAATAGTCAATATTTTACCCTGAAGAGCCACCTATAAGAAGAAATTTATTTTTGGGAAGAGATTTTTGAACCAAATATATGTACTTAGGAACCAATCTCCACATTCACCCTCATCTAGGTAGTACATTGATTTTAATGAGAAACAAAAATTTTCCTTCTCCTTCCAAATTAGAGAATCATAAATTTTAGAGTTTGAAATGAACTGGGTTCTCAACATTCTAGAGAGGTCTCTACTTGCTTCCTCCTCTAAGGGATCAAATCCCTGTATTTGAATCAATTTGCACCTTTTTCTCCCATCTATCTCTTCTATGAAGTATAAAAAATTGGGTTCAAAGCTTTGGGAGATAACTAGTTCCAAGAGACCTAGGTTAGGACTCTTGCAAAGGGGATAATATAGTAACCAAGGATATTTCCAAAAATTTATTTTAGACCCATTACCCAATTTTCACCTAATCCCCTTTTTGATGATATTTTTTGTTTTGCGAATACTATTCCAGAAAGCTGATCCAAGGGAAAGAGAGAGATCCTAAAGAAAATTCCCTCCCTACCTCTTGTATTTAGTAGTGAGGATATGAAACCATCCTAAATATTCTTGTTTAAGGAGTTTCCAACCCTGTTTTACCATTAGTGCCTTGTTTATTTGTCTTGGATTTCCAAAACCAAGGCCCCTCACCTCCTTTTTTTAGCATACTTGCTTTGAAGCAATCAATGGGATTCTATTTATTTCTTCTAATCTAGACCAAATGAATCTCTTTTAAATATCTTCAATTCTCTAATAAATCTTTATTGATAATTTTAAAAGGGACATATAAAACATTAGGATACTTTGGAGAGTAGATTTGATGAGTTGGGCTTTTCCATCTTGACTTAGGACTTTCCAACCTACCAAATTTCTCTAGATTCTCTCTATGACTAGGTCCCAAAGACTATCCTTCATCATAACCTTAAAGAGGGGCATCCCTAGGTATATCGAAGGAAACTCAACAATCTCACACCCCAGGATCTAGTCTATTTTTTCATGCCTTCTAGTGAAAGTTTTGAGGAAGAAACTTTGCTCTTCAAGTAGTTAGTTTTCAATCCCTCAATGTCCTTATAAGTAGTTAGGATATTTTAAATTTATTTAGCTTGAATAATTTAGGAGCTAGTGGCCAATATGGCTCCATACACAAATTATTGGTGGGAGATTGGATCAAAGGAAGTTGCAGGCTTGATTCCATCAATAACCCCTTGGTCTGTGGCCACTTTGATAGTTCTCCGCAAATCTTATACCATAATAATGAAGAGATATGGGGATAGAGGATACCATTTATGTAGACCTCTAAAGTTTTTGAAGTATCCATTGGTGGCTCTATTGATAATAACAAAGAACATGTCCGAGGAAATGCATTATTTGGTGAGTTTCATCCAATATTTATGGAAGCCAAATTTGGAAATGACTTTTAGGAGGAAGTCCCAAGAGACCTTGTCATAGGCTTTATTCATGTCCAACTTTAAGAATAGGTCTGCATTTCTACTTTTATCCATAAAATGAATGATTTTATGGATAGTTATAATGTCATCCAAAACTTGTCTATCCGTAAAAAAACCTCTTTGGTTGTTATCAATGATAAAGGGTAAAACATTTTAATTTTGTTTTCCATTACCATAGGATTTTATAAAGGGTATTGTAGAGGGTAATTAACCTAAAATATTTAAACATATTTGCACTAGCCACCTTAAAAATGAGAACTAGAAAGGTAGGATTAACATATTTGGGAATATGAAGGGTTTTTTTGGATATCACAAATGGCAATAACCACTATACCCCTATAATATACCAAATTTATTGATAAAATAAGATAGGGAAACCATCCAAGCCAGGCATATTTTTGGTAGCCATCGAGAATATAGATTTATTGATCTCCTCCTCCTTGAAAGGGTTGGTCAAGAAGGAATCCGTATCATTGGTAAGGAGATGAGGAATATTAGAGAGAATTTTATTCACCCAATGATCCTCCCCACTATCTCCCATTTCCAATATTTTTTTAAAAAAACTAACAACTTTAGCCTTTATTCTCAAATATATTTAGTCCTTGATCCATCACTTTTTATAATTTCCTTGATTTTGATACGACTTCTATGTCTTAAGGTGGACACATGAGAATTTGGTATTATGGTAACCATACCTTAGCAAAAATACTCTAGATTTTTATCTCCAAAAGCATTCATTTCAAGCTAAGGTGTTATGGTAGTCGGAAAGTATCTTTCTCCTTTTCTTTGGATTCTACAGTAAAGGTGAATCCTTCCATGAGAGCTTCATTATACTTCACTTATTTTTATAGGTCCATTTTTTTGTAGAATAGGTTTCCAAAAACTAACTAGTTCCATTATTTCAAGTTTGTTTTTACAAATCTTAGCTTCTTGGCTACTTGAGAGATAAGAGGTCCTAAGAACATATGAGTCCATCATCCAAAAACCTAATATTCAATTTTATCAGGATTGATCCACATGGCTTCAAATATAAAAGGGATTTTATATTTTTTGAAAGTAAGAAAAGCCTCAAGCATCAATAGATTGTGATCTAAGCTAGCTTTAGGTAGGGCTTTTAGGGTAGCATCACCAAAGGGGGCCAAACCTTCATTGGAGATGAGAAATATATCCATACTGATCTAGATTAACTAACTTTCCACTCTTCTATTGCTCCAAATAAACTTACTTTATCTCAAGTCTAGGCCAATCAATTCATTTAAAATTAACAAACTGGGAAAAAATTTCCACTCTTAGACATAATTGAGATTCCACCTTTTTTATCTGATAAATAAAGAGGAGAGTTAAACTCACCCTTCAAAATTCACATTTTATTTTTGAATACCTCTCTCATATGATTGAGATCAATCCATAGAGAGTGTCTCTCAATGATAGATTTTGGGGTATAAATATTAGAAAGGACCCATATATTCTTAGTTTCTAAAAAAAAGAGAATGTTTGTTAATATTTCCAAGGAGGAGATCAACCTACCTTCCACTTACAAGGGATACCAAAGGCATATAAGTCCTCCTAAATCACCTTGAGCATGGTTGGAAATAAAACTTGCTTCCTTCCAAATAGTTTTTTTGACCTTGTCAATATTGGGTTCCTCAAATTTTATTTCTTGTAAAAGGATAATCTATAGGGTTAATTCCTTCCTCAAAGATGCTATCAGTCTCTTCTTAGAGTGGTCATTCAAGCCTCTCACATTACAAGATATGATTTTTATTTCTAGGGCTTAGAAATGTGGTTCTTCCCCCCTCCTAAGGTAGAGGAACCTTGAGATTTGAAGGTCGCATCCAAACAAGATTTAGATTGAATACTTTTCCAACCGCTTAAACTCAGGATCAACTCTAAGCCATTTGCAATGTCAAATTTTATTTCATGTTTCCTAATATCCAAATTTGAGGGTTTCCCCACCTTACATTCAACACCTATGTCAGTTCCCCATTTTTTATTTTTGGTTATATGACTTGGAGTGGCAGGATCTTTTCCCATTTTAGGCACCTTGTTAATTGAAAAAGACTCCATCTTCTCATCTAAGGGTACTATCTCCTTCATTGATACAAATATATAATTATGAAGGTCCACTAAAATAGAAACCAAAATAGGGGCTTACTTATTTTCCTCTTTAGATTCATCTTGATCTAATCTTAAATAGTCAAAATGAATTTCCTAGGCAGTTGAACCCATAACCAAAATATTGGTTTCCTTGATTTCCTCTATTATTTCAATTGAGTTTGACCTTAAATAGTTAAAAAAGTTCTTTTGGGGGGATTCAAATAAAGAAAATTTTGATAAGGGATTCAAAATACTTACCTGATCTATGGGCTGCGAAGCCTCACCTTCTCCTCTCATAGTAGAATCCAGGTTTTATTACAGACTGTCAAGGCCTTCTTGGGGCTTCAAATGGTTTTCTTTAGACCAAAATTCCAATCCCTTTTAGGATTTTGAGGGTCCAACTTCTTATTTTTAGAGCTAAACTTTATTTTAGGATTTTTTTGAGGGGACACAAACCTGAATAGTGTCCCAGTTTCTTACATGTGGTACAAAAAAGGGGTCTGTTTTCATATTCTAGTTCTTGATACAAGGTACTATAAAAAAAAATCTCTATAGAGTTAGGGAGATCCCATTCAAGGTAAAATTTAATGCATATTATGACATAATAATTTTAGATTTTTCCATCATAGTCAAGTCTATTGTGATTAAATCTCCCATAACTCTTGATATTCCTTTCAAAATATCATTATGCCATAATTGGAAAGGGAGGATATAAGTATCACCCATAGAGAATCCATACTAATCCTTTGAGTGTTTGGATTTAAATTTTCACCTCATGTTCAAAAAAATAAGCTCCATATTTCAAAAACTAGGGACCTCGTCCAAGGATGTAATTCAAATCCTCTTCATCGATAAGCTTAATGAGAACAAATCCTTGGGGAGTGCAAAAATTTCCATGTGATCCTGCAACATCCATTTAGAGAAATCCCATATTCTACTAGGTTCAATTTATCCACGAGGTTGAAATCTCCTTAAGCCATGGTTTCCTTTAGAAGATCAATTGGAACACAAAGCCTTATGTATTTAGAAATGAAGTTAAAGTTGCTACCCAAAAAACACTTATTTCTTGGATTATTCAAAACCACACAAGCATACAAATTTTCCCCTAGATCAAAGGCTAACTAAATGGCTTGGGGGACCTATAGCAATGGGTCCACTTCTCAAGACTAGATCTACAGACCTGCACAAGCTTTGAGTGCCTTCCCTCCTCCCAAACTCCCATCAAAATTTTTTTTGCCCACCTCCATGAAACTAGCTAGAAGCTAGTTCTTCTCTAGGAAAATAACTTTTTGATTCTAAAATTAATATAATATATTGTAAAGCTTAAATATTATTAAAAATTCTACCAAATTAATGTATTTTAAAAGAATGGGAAAATAATCACTTAATTACAAGCAAAAATTAGGTATCCAAATATAACCGATAAGTTTTTAATATAGTGATAATATTCTCATTTAGGTAATGTTTTGGATTAATAAAGTAGTGCTAAAATAGTTTGAAAAGCTACAACAATAATGAATATAGCTGTCAAAATTAATTTTCACAAGTCAAACTTACTAATATCATATAAGCAACAAATATGTGACACAAATATCTAATAAGGGTGCAATTAAGAAAAACTTTGTATCAAATTAAAATAAAATGATGATCCTATAGAATGCAAATAAATATGGTTAGAATATCAATTATAAGATGCTTGTTCACTTATATCATTTAAGACAAATTCCAAAAAAGTATAAGCAATAATACAAGCATAAACTAGAGATGGATGTGGCACAATTCTCACAATTTATGACTTGGAAATTTAACAGTTTGTATATTCTAAACCATATAATGAAAATGCATGTGAAGTGCATGGAAAACCATGTCCAAAGTCTCCTTTCGCTCCTCAGTGTAAATGGGCTTCTTGCTTATGTACCATCGATGTTGAGGTGTAGATCCTGTAAACCTACACAACCTACAAAAATGGTTTAGTGTGTTTGGGGGCTTGCCTTGGTCAAGGCCCATATTTACATAGACAAAAATACACAAATAACTATATTAATGCATAATTAAAGTGCTAATTAAAATGATGGTATTTACAATGCTACTTACCTGTAAAAGGGAGTTGATGTAACATGTTGCTTGCTTTGGTAAGTATTATACAAAATTTACTTATAACTATGGTAATATTATAGCCCCATACATCACTCTTATTAATGCAAATACTTTTATTTGGTCAAGAGTAGCTTCCTAAGATTTCAATTCCCTAAAAGAGACTATGTGTTCCACCCGTGTTTTGGATACTCTTATTTTCAACATTTTTTTTTCTCATTGAGTATGATGCATCAGGAATATGTATTAGAGTTGTTTTGAAGTAGGATGAACATCAATTGGATTTTCAAAGAAAGCAACTCTTTAACAAGATTTAGGGATAATTTACTTATTATAAGGATATGTTAGTTGTTTTATAAATTGTAGATAAATGGAGGTCTTATTTATTGGGAGGATGTTTTATTATAAAAATTGATTAAAATAGCCTTAAGAATTTTCTCAAACAACATCTTTCTTGTCTTGAATAAAATAAATGTGATCAAGTTATTGGGTTAAATTTTCCCATTGACTACAAGAAGGAAATGATAATATGGTGGTTGATTATCTATATCACAAACATG
Organism: Wollemia nobilis; assembly: GCA_028583015.1. NCBI lineage: Eukaryota > Viridiplantae > Streptophyta > Pinopsida > Araucariales > Araucariaceae > Wollemia > Wollemia nobilis. The sequence goes on along the minus strand of JAQPPZ010000196.1, from coordinate 1,244,007 downwards.
AGGAAATAATTTCAATTAGTTCCATCTCTAGTCCTCTTCCATAATGAATTTCATTGTTTTAGGAAAAATGGCATTCAAATTTGAATATCATATGTATCATTAACGATGTGGATGTTGGATCTTAGTCTCCTCCTTTATTCTTATATGTTGATGGATTTCTCCACAAGAAGGATTGATCTCATCTTCTTCTATCTTCATAGTCAAGACTAGTTCTCTAGAGGATTGTATGCATCTCCCCTAGTTGAACCTTTTGGATTCTTAAAAAATTATCGACAGGTGAAGCAATCCTTTCATTGGAAAAAATTAAAAGCATATGTCAAGACATTTATGGTTGAATATGAGGTATATTAGTGAAACAAGAGGTAAAATATTAAATCCCCCTTGGATTTTTCCTATTCTTAACCACCAATGGGAGCACATCTCAATTGATTTCATTGAGGTTTTATCAAAATCATAGGAAAAAATGATGATTTTTGTCTTAGTAGATTTTCTTTTAAAGTATGCTCATTTTTGTACCTTGCATCATGCCTTCATAACTAGTAAGGTTGCCAATATGTTCCTTGACTTTATTTTCAATTGTGTGGCATACTCAAGCCCATTGCTAATGATTGTGACCTTGTTCTCACCAACATTTTTTGGAAAACATTACTTACTTTCAATGGTACTAACCCTTCGTCAGATAACCAAATAGAGATTATGAATAAAATGTCTAGGTGCCTTCATTATGTTTTCCAAGACAAATATATTAGTGGATTCATTTACTTTCCTTAGCCAAATGGTGGTATAACAATTATTATCATTTCTTCCTCAAGATGTCTCTATTTGAGGCATTGCATGGCTAGAAACCTCTATCTATGGCAAACTATGTTTTGGGATCCTACAAGATAACCTAGGTAGATGATTTGTTGTAGCATCAATGACCTATGTTCTAGATCCTTAAAGATTATCCATCCTAGGCCCAAACCACATGAAGCTATAGTAGCACATGCATTGCTTAGGGAGACAAATTCTAGAAGGAAATATGATATTTTTGAGACTCCAATATTATAATCAATTGTTCTTAAAAACCAAGCCCAATATAAATTTGACCCTTTAGTTTTATAACCCCTACACGACAAGTCATCACATTGGGAAAGAGACATATTAGTTGTAGCTTCCTCCAACATCTAGAATCCACCTTGATTTTTGTGTTTTTTTGTGGTTAAATATCATCAATGGCCTCATGTATAGATTTATTTCATAGTATAATACATATACTATTGATTGGAAAAAAAATCCTAGCCCAAGTCTCCAAGTTGCCTAAGTTTCATTAAATATTGCATTATCATAAGTGGCTTCAATTATTCTTCATAAGACAAGCCTTGTGCATTTATCACTGAGTAAAGAAAAGCAAAGTATATTTTAAGGTCATTAGTGTCTCTATTGGAAAGTTTCAAAAAGAACCAAGAACATATGTAATAAAGAATTCAAACCATGTATGTCTTAGGAACTGAAAGATGATGAAAAAGAAGACCCCATATATTTTATTTTCTAAATCATATGTAACTATAAAAGTACCTAAACATAGACATGATTAAAAAATGAACAATAAAAATAATATTATTATAATTCTTTTATCGAAGAATAACCACATGCAAAAATTTGGAACCTTCAATATGGTAGACCAAGAGAGTATGAAATAAAAAAAATTCTTGTATATTAGGGATGTATATTAGATGGTAAAGTTCTCATTTGTCATGTGATAGGTACACATATTCACAAATTATAATTAATACTATCAACAAAATGGATGTCTATATTAGAAAAATATCATCATTATTGCTAATGTTTATCAACTATTGTTGGAGGTAATCTATTATAAATATGAGAATGTTTGTATGGAAATAAACCAAATAGCAAATAATTTAGCCAATCATAGTGTTGATCTTCATCTTGGTAAAATTCAAAATTTAAAAGGAAACTATCCAAGTGAAATTTTATCTCTTAATAAAAATGATGTTAGGGAGCTTATTATAGAAATATAGCAATTTAGGCATATGAATAATACATTTGATATGGTTTAATTGGACTAGCAACACATAATAGTTTATTATTTTGATGGGTATGGCTCCAAAAAGAAGCTACATATATGCCTCTCTCTCTCTCTGTCTCTCTGTCTCTCTCTCTCTCTCTTTATATATATATATATATATATATATATATATAGAGAGAGAGAGAGAGAGATAATAAAAATCATCTAAACTAGACATAGAGGAACTATATAATCACCATATAATACAAACAATAGAGTATCACACAAGCAAACTTGAACTTCAAATATCTAATATGAATTTTGACATGCCCTTCATATATAGAATTTTTGTGCATAGTAAATATGGATATATTTAAAAAAAATGAAAAGGAAAATTTTCGACCTTGAGGGTGAGGGAGCGATGAAATTAGGGTTTCTTGGGAGGGTGGGGATGACGGTGGGTGAGAAGGCTGTTCTGGGAGAGCATAGGTGCGTTGGCAGGTCAAACCAGGGGCTCGGTAGGGTGGAGGGAGGGCAAATAGAGTCTGGGGATGCCGAGGAGTCCTTGCCAAGTCGTGGCAAGGATCCTCCAGACAAACGGGGAGATGGACATCGAAAGTCGTATGCTTTGGCAGCGGCCTCTGAAACCCTAAGCAAGATTTTCTCCAACGAGTTATTTCTGTCCAAGGACGATTTGGACATCCCAACATAAATTCTCTCAAGCTTTGTGGATTTCAAAAAATTTACCCTCATCGGTAAGTTTATTGGTGGTCATTCCGACATGGAGACCATTCGCAAGTGGGCGTCTGGAAAATGGCGGACCTCTGGTCACTTAGAGATGGCTGCCCTAACCCGAGGTTTTTTCGTGATTAGGCTGAGCAACAAGGAGAACTACTGTAAAATCTTGGCTGGAGGGCCTTGGTTCTTGGGCCGTAGGAGTCTCTTTCTAAGGAAGTGGGGTTTGGAATTTAACCCCGATACCCAAAATATCAACATTGCTCCAATATGGGTTAGGCTCCCGAGTCTTCCCCTTTTTTTCTGGCATGAAAATGTAATCAGAGGTATTGCTCGGTCCATCGAGGAGTTGATCACTTTAGACCCTCCCACCAGAGCTCGAACTAGATTTGTCCAAGCCCGGTTCTGTGTTTTTGCAGACTTGGAGACGGACCTCCCATCCTCCATTACTCTGCGGTCTGGGGGTACTTTTCTACACAAGCAAGCTATTGTTTATGAGAATAGGCCAGATTTTTGCCCTCAGTGTAGTTCTCAAGGCAGTCTTGCAAGGCTGAGTTGGAGTCGCTTGCAGTTTGCTCCTATAGATTTAGGGATGGAAGCACATTAGGCTAGACTGCCTTGCAAGATTACCCAAGGACATCACCAAGATAGTGACCAGGATGCATTGATATGGGTCTAAATTGTCATGAGAAGTAGAGGAGCGATGTAGTCGATGCCATGTAAGAGACTATGGATACTATGCAACATCCCTGATTAGTCTGCAGATGTGTGATATCATCTAGAGGCCTTATGTGGATTGTCTTGCATGGCCTAAGATAGACCTATTCATGGCATGAACATGACATGATCGATGGATCATCAATCACAAGGTAGTATTCAAGGAGTTTTTCCACTTCTACTAGGTGACCAGATAGTTCAGGATCTAGCGGGACATCCCATTAGTTCTAGTTTTGTACTACCACATTCAGGTAGAGAGGGATCTCCTGATTGTACACATTACCACTATTTTAGAGGAGGCAGATCCTCCTACGGTTTATGTTGGTATAGCAGATATCAGGATAATGGAGGCATACACCCAGTTGTGGGTGACATGGTTATGACATGGTGGTGGTAGTTTGAGTCAAGTCAGGGATGAGGTAGCTCCTTAGAAGGACCCTGATATGTGATGGGTGTGAGCCCAGATAGAGGAGTGGGGCCATGTGGTAGAGTTTTAGGCAACGGAGGAGCATGTCGTACCCAAGGAGGATGATGTAGCTCTATAGGAGCAGAAGTCTCCTCTCTGGGCTCAGTTGCATAGTGTTGAGTCTAAGCTTCAGATAGATCATATAAAGATTTTGCAATGGGGCACCTCTATTGCTATGTTCCAGTCCTAGGTTAGCTCCTTGCAGGCACATATTTTAGCCATCCAGACCATATGGAGGGGTTTTGAGGAGGAGAGGACCATCCTCAATGCATATGTGGATTCAACGTAGTCTAGGATAGAGCAGCTCATTGCAAGTGATATTCTACGCTATAGTTTGTACCAACTACTTTGGTTGCATAGGGGTTGATAGGTTTGGACTTAGGTGCAAAGGTCAGGCATCTACGAGGCCTCTTGAAGGATTTTGATACCTGGATGTCAGGATATGTTGGGTATATTTCATCTTTACAAATACAAATTTGGATGCTAGGCAACAGTCCTTATGAGAGATCTATAGCAGGGGGCTCGCATCGGAGCAGGTGGAGTGTGTCAGGTTAATCGTTTGTGTGGCCCAACCACAGGATAGGGTACCGGTTAGAGACAGCAGTAGGTACTAGCTCTAGGTCACCTCACAAAGAGGGCGGTGAGGGTGGAGGTGATACTAGTGGCGCAGGCCACTCATGATCATGCTTTTTGGCATATTGTATTATTTTTGAGTGTAAGGTCTAAGGACCTACACTATTATAGCCTACGGGTATTTTGTACCCCTATGTACTTATTTGACACACATACATATATGATATTCCAGTTTTATTATGGCTCATTATGTGTATCATTTTATTGCTTTATGTTTATGTGATGTAAAATGTATGCAATTCTTATGTTCTTATGCTATCTGATGTGATGTATACATGACATGCACTAGCTAGATGATGGATGTATGCTTAGATTCTATGATCTAGATGTGTGGATGCATTATGATGATGGGTACATATATGGATGCACTACTTTTTGTTAAATGCACATTTGATTTTATTTAATTGTTTATGCATTTAATTTTTGTGATATGATATGATATATGATGCGGAATGTAATGCATTAATTTACATGATGATGATCTAATGTAAATGAACCTGTATGCTTTAATTACTTAAGACATAAGGAATGAATCTAATGTGTGTTTAACAATATAATGGATGACACCACAAAATGTATAAAAATCATGGATGTAAATAATAACTCCTAGAATAAGAATTAATCATTTGAGCATCCAAATGTGAGATGAGATGGTGTGATTTATGTGCTTTATTTATAAGCTTCTGTAAATTAAAAGATATGTACAAAAATAGTCAGTGGTCATCTAAATATCATTGCTAATATTTATCTGGTATCTATCCTATTCATGAACACCTTTTAATGAACAAAACCTCCTAAATAAAGTTGATGATTTGATTGATGACATGATTTGTTGCTATGAGGGGATTTTTGAGGTTTTCCATGAGACTCAAACACCCTAGTTAATCAATCAAAAGTTGTATAGTGACCATACAGGACTTTTGAAAGATGAAGTTTTTAATTATGCAGCCCAAGATATTCATTATCCCTGTGTGTATGAATGAATGTATTAGAGAGACATAAGCCTACCCCAATGTCCAATAAGGATTCATTCAGCCCATTGTTGTATTGGGGATCACCGAATGCTCTTCATGATCCTAAGTTGGACTCAGTTGGATTAGACCATCAAGCAATACAGGACACCTAAAGCTAGCTCCTTTTTGCAAATTGCTTAGAACTACCCCAATGCTAGGCGGGATTCATTCAACCCATTGTTGTATTGGGGATCACTCTATGGTTTCAAGTAGTGACCATTCTAGGGATTCAAGCTCTTCACCCCCTTCTTTTCTTCACATTTATTGGGATACTTGCTCATATGTATAGTGATAAAAATCACTGTTTATTTTGTATTTTTATTTTTCTTTTGTTTTGAGCAAGGGACTTTGCTTTTGATTGTGGAATTTTTCTTATTTTTTATGAAGCAAGGGATTTCTTGGGTAGGGGGGAGCTTGTCCTTTTGCCAATGATCAACACTCTAAACCATGCACATCACAAGATGAGCAAGTAAAAACCTTTTGCTTAGGATACCTAGTACCACTTTGTAGTGTTCATATTTCCCTTGTTCCAACTAGGATTTTTAATGTGTTGATTAGTGATGGGATTTTGAAATATACTAGGTGCTATCAAAACCAAACCTCATCTATCAAAAGTAAATATAGCTTTCTAAAATTGAGAAAATCACTAGGTATGGTTGAGTGACCGAAAACCCTAGTATCTTCCTCATAACAAAAGGAGGGGTTGTGTTGAAAAACATAGTTACTCACATGGGTGATGGATGATGATTGATGCTTGGATGCATGATTGAGATAACAAACGTGGTGTCACTTGCAAGTTTGAAAACATAGTCTATCCTAATGTAAATGCAATGGATGCAACTTGCCTAATGCAATGCAACTACATGGATGCAAATGCAAAATGTAAGATGCAAATATTTTTGTGTTTTAATGTTTTTAACTATTTTTGTATTTTTGTGTTTTACAATGTTTTTTTGATTTTTTGTATTTTTCTTTTGACCAAAGGGCTTAAGATACCTTTGGAGCATTTTGTGAGTTGACCAAAGGGCTTATGATGCCTTTGGAGCTTTTTGTGAGTTGACCAAAGGGCTTATGATGCCTTTGGAGCCTTTTGTGAGTTTGACCAAAGGGCTTATGATGCCTTTGGAGCCTTTTGTGAGTTTGACCAAAGAGCTTATGATGCCTTTGGAGCCTTTTGATTTTGTTGTTTTCTAATTTTTTTGGATTTTGGTGTTTTCTATTGTTTTTGACATTTTGAAGTTTTTTGAATGTTTTTGATATTTTTTATATTTTTAATTTTTATGTGTAAAATACCTTTAGATGAAGAATGTTGAGGGGCTCAGGATCTTCAACACCTTCTAACGATGTTAGGTGATATGTCCCAGGTCCAATATTTTTTGAGATGATATAAGGACCTATCCAGTTGGTCGTAAATTTGTCTCGTAGGTGCGGTGATAGGTTTGAATTTTGTTGGTTCTCTTTGAGCACGAGATCCCCAACCTTAAAGTATCTCAAGTGGACTTTATTGTTATAAGCTCATGTTAGAAAATCTTGGTAAATGTGAATATGCTCAAGAGCATTGATGCGATGCTCATCAAGAAGGGTCAATTGATCAAGGTGAGCTTGCTGCGCAATGTCGTCATCGATGAACTCTTTCAATGCGATGCACAATGTTGGAATTTATAGCTCCAAGGGCATAATGGCCTCAGTGCCATATACAAGCAAAAATGGTGTTGCCCTAGTGGGAATTCGCATGCTAGTTCTGTAAGCCCATAGTGCAAGAGGCAATTACAGATGCCAATCCTTATGATTTTCTTTTACCATCTTCTTTAAGATGGCTACGATTTTTTTGTTTGAGGCTTCTTCTTACCCATTTACTTGTGGATAGTATGGTGTCGCAAAACTATGCTGAATATTATATTTGGATGTTAAAGCCCACATATTTTTGTTCTTAAATGAAGGACCATTATCCAAAATTATTTTGAAGGGGACCCCAAAGCGATAGATGATATTGTGAAGTATGAACTCCATAATTCGTGGTCCTATCATTGACATTAAGGGGACCGCTTCCACCCATTTGGTGAAGTACTTAGTGGCCATTAAGATAAACGTGTGTCGACCTAAATATGGAGGGAGAGATCTTTCCAATTAGATCAAAACCCCATTGAGAAAATGGCCAAGCCGCCTGAATGGGTTGTAAGGCCTATGATGGCAAGTGCATCATATTTGCATGATGTTGACACTTAATGCATTTCTTGACATACTCGTAGCAATCCTTCTCCATGGTGGGCTAGTAATAACCCATTCAAAGGATGCACTTGATGATGGCCATGCCGCTAAAATGGCCACCACATGTATCATCATGAGCTTGTGAAATCACCCAAGCTGATTCTTGGGGCTCAAGACAATGGAGGAGGACTCCATCGTAGTTTTGATGATATAATATGCCTCCTAGTAAGATATATCTTATCACTTTTTGTTTGAATGCTCATTTTACGACATGCAATAATCCTTGCGGGATGATTCCAAGCTTAAGAAAATCTTGTAATTGGCCTAGCCAATCTCAGTAAGCTACAACCTCAATCAATAAGATGACTTGTTCTCTCTACGATTCGATGTGCACAAATGCAGATTGAGAGATAACCTTATGGTGAATGGTGGTACCATTCCTCGTAGGACCTTGCAAGATCAAAGACCCCCAAGGTGCCTTCTTTAGAAAGTCTCTAGATTTATAGAACCACTCATGGTTTGGTTCTATATGAATCATGTTGATTGATTCTTTGTTGTCAAAAGCCTCACGCTACATCGTTGATTGCAAGAGCATTTTCACATGAATGGTAGTGAAATCGATAGATGAATTCTAAGGGATCAAGGACCCCAAAGATGCCATAGTATCTACAAATCTGTTAGACGTGCGAGGGATTGCCTTGATGTCGTACCATTCTAGTTGGGCTAGATAAGTGTCAACAAGCTCTTTGTAAACTTTCAGGATTGGACACCTACATTTAAATAATCCCTTAACTTGGTTAACGATGAGAAGGGAGTCACCAAAGATATTTAGCCTTTTAATCTTCATATTGATTGCTATTTAGAGTCCCAAGATTAGGGCTTTGTATTCAGCATTGTTATTAGTATAAGGGAAGTCTAGATTGAATGACAAGGGTATTGGAGCACCTTGTGACATGAAAAACACAATCCTTGCACCACCCCCTTGCTCACACTTCGAACCATCGAATAACAAAGACATGTCAAACTTTATTTTTAGGTTCTTTGGGTTTGGGTGCTTTCGATAATGCAAAGACTGCATCATCAAGAAGTTCTATGGTGAGAGGTCTACTATTCTGAAGAGGCGCCTCTACTAGTTGATCAGCTATGACTTATCCCTTGATGGAATTTTGGCTTATGAATTCCAAATTGAATTCTATCAGTAGCATGATCCACTTTGCAGTATGTGTATTATGATATGTCTTGCTCATCATATACTACAAAGGATTTTGTTTTGATATCACATACATTGTATGGCTCAACATGTAGTGGCACAATTTCTTGGTCATAAAGACTACTACTAAGCACAACTTCTCTACGTATGCGTACCCTAGCTCGTAGCTCACCAAGGTGCGATTGATATAATATATCGCTTGCTCTTTGTCTTGCACATTCTTTTGAGTCAACATGGTACCCAAAGCAAAATTGATGGCCGATATATAAAGTAGAAATGGTATGTCTGGCCTTGGTGGAGCTAGCACTGGTGGCATTGCCAAGTATTTCTTGATCTCAGAAAAGGCTTCCTGACATTCCTCATCCTAGTGGAATGGGACCCCCTTGTGTAGCAGTCAATTCATGGGTCGATATTTATCCGATAGTTGTGCGATGAAACACTTTATGGATGCTACTTTGCCCTGTAGGCTTCTTAGCTCTTTGATGTTAGTGGGTGGGGCCATTTCTAGGATAGCCTTTACCTTTGTTGGGTTGACTTTGATTCCTCATTTAGAAATGATGAATCCCAAGAGTTTTCCTAGAAGTTATCCCAAAGACGCATTTCTTGGGATTCAACCTGACATTGTGCTCTATCAAGTGATCAAAGACTTTTCTTAGGATCTCGACATGCTCTTCACGCAACAATGACTTGGCTAGTAAGTCATCAATATAATATTCTAGGATCTTGTGCATGTAGTCATGGAAAATATATTTCATGGCCCATTGATATGTGGCACCAGCATTTTTAAGACCAAATGACATTACTTTGTAATAAAATGTCCCCCATGGAGTGGTGAACATGGTTTTGTGTTGGTCTTCGGGTTTAATATAAATCTTATTATAACCAAAAAAACCATCCATGAGGGAGAGCATCTCATGACCTGTAATTGCATCTACAAGAGCATCTATGTTGGGCAATGAGAATGAATCCTTCGGTGTTGCCTTATTGAGATCCCTAAAATCTATGCAAATACGAATCCTTCCATCAGGTTTTCCTATAGGCACCATGTTTGATACCCATTCTGGATAGTTGATGGGGGTAATAAAGACTACATCCAATAGCTTCTATAGCTTGTTCTTTACCATCAAGGTGATGGTTGGATGCATCTTCCTGAGCTTCTACTTGATCGGTTTCTTTGTGGGATCCAACGAAAGGTTGTGGACAACCAATTTTGGATCTAGATCCGACATATCCTTGTAGGTCCAAGAAAAGAGATTAGGTCTCTCTTTCAATAGAGGTATGATGATGGCCTATTCTTCTAGAGATAATCTTTCCTCAAACTTGACTTTCTTTGTATTAGAAGGATCATCGTTGATGTCCACTTTGAAAGTCTCCTCTATTGCCATATGTGACCCCTCCTCAAGCTGGTGAGGAGTGGGGATCAAATGGATGTCATCCGCTGGGTTTAAAGGTTCAACTGAATCATGGTTAAAACCAACATGATAAACATCATGTGCGCATCCTGGTGCAAAATGAAACGGTTATAGCATTTCTTCATTGGGGAAGAAATCTTCAGGCTCCAAGGGTGAATCATCATGATCCCAATCAATAGTATCTAAGTTAAGACACAATGGTTTAGAAGGATCGATTGGGTTGTGAAGTGGAGTGGTCAAATCAATGGAGATCATGTTGATGGATGGGATGAAATCTCCAGGACCATGTGGGTGCAACTCTGCATTGTTATTTTACCTTCCATACCCAAGATGAGGCTCTAGGGGTATGGGGATCTCAAGATCCGGTCTATGGACAGATGAGAAGATGGGATCATTTGGCTAAAGTAGCTCTCTAAATGTAGGAGGATCAGGGAAGACTATGTGATAGATCATATCTGAATTGGGTGATCTTCCCTTGAGGTGAGGGCTAGGATATACTCTATGGTATATCTCATCTATGTCAAAAGGCTCATTATGATGATGTAAGTGTTGAGGCCCAAGATAGGCCATTTCGGTCTCATATTCATAATCATTATCATATATGAAGAACCTATTGTCTATTTCGACTAGCCCTGCATTGTAACGTGAATGACGAGGCCCAAGATAAGCCATCTCAGTCTCATCCTCATAATCACTATCATCTATGAAGTATCCACCCTCTGTATTAGTTGACCAGGTGAGGTGATGTAAATACCGAGGCCCATGATAGGCCAATATGGTTTCATCCTTGGACTCACTTATGACGTACTCATTCTCTTCTCGCTCATAACCATAGCCTAGTTTGTCCTCCCATAGGATGATTCTTGATGGGCTTGCCTCGAGAGAGAAATCTGGATGATACTCAATGGGAGGTTCTATATTGACCATAGCCACCCACCTATCACTCAAGTAGCTTTTGTTCGGTTGATAGGGATTCCATTCAATGTCTTCCCTAAACCCTAAGCTCAACCTATCTAGGGATGCAACCAATGAGTCATCGTAGCTTCGGATATGATATCCTAGGCCAGATCTATTAGTAGGTAACTGATATCTTGGTTCAATTGGGTTTCATCACCCTTGCTCATATAGACCCAAACCATAGCCATGCCAATGGTTGAATTCAAATTATATTAGAGCAAACTCAAGATTGGACAAGTAATGAACATTCATGGTGAATGGCTCATCCTCATCGTCTTCAACATCTAAAGCATCATGGGCATAATCCAAACCAACATAGATGAAATTGGTTTGGTTAGGGAGGATCCCCAATGGTACCACTATCCCTATTGGTAAGTTTGGGACTCTTGGTCACCCCATGTCTTGTGCAGTCTCGATAATTGGAGTGAAAGTCACATTTTACACAAGATATTCACCTAATCCTGTGTTAGCTAGGTGAACTGTCACCTACGGTGCAGATGATACTGATGATGATGTAGGCAAGGTAGGTTGAGGTACCTCCTCGACTATGTCTTGGGAATTTTCCTCCTCCATGGGATTTGGAATTTTTACTATTGCTATGGTTGGGAGTTCTTTAGATCTCTCCTCCACCAAAGGTGCTTTTAGCTTCTGAGAGTCCTTTGCCTTGGACATTATGGGTTTTTTAGAAGCACCAGTAGCTTTAGAAGCTAGAGGTGGTGTCGATGTGGATGGGTCACCTCGCACTGATTTGGATTTTCTTTCTGGATGTGTAGTTGGGGATGAGGACCTAATGTATAGGTGCATGGATGGAAGGATAAAATCCCTCGATAAGTCAACCTGATGCACATATTTGAATGGCTCTTCATATGATGGAACCACATGTACTTGTCCCTCATGCACATATTTAATGCATTGGTGCAAGATCGAGGGAATGCATTGCATGTCCCTTATCCAGGGATGCCCTAAGAGGATATTATACTACATAGCCCCCTCCAATACATGACACATCACAGGGATGGTCTTATGCCCTACCTTTACAAGTAGGATGACTGTACCCACTATGGAGCAAAGTGCATCATTGAAATCTCTCAATGTGTAGGAGGTTGGGATGATGTTTGACCTAGGGATTTTCAAGTGCCCTATAGCTTTTTTTGTGATAATATTAATCGATGAGCCTATATCAATTAGAACCCGCTTAAAAGGTATGTCATTGATAGAAGCAATGATGTGTAGAGGTGGGTCTGCTATGGTAGTAGGGACTACCTTTATTTTGTGATCATAAAAATGAATCACAGGCTCTTGACACTATTGCACTTGCCCCACAAAGTTTGTAAATGCATCAGGATTTTGGGGCTGTAGCTCAATTGATCTCAGAATTTCCATTAGAGTCTCCCTGTGCCTAGGAGACTATTGAATGAGCTCATATATTGATAACTTGGTCGATGTCGTTTGGAGATTCTGCACAAGTCTACTCTGAACAATTATCACAGGTCATGCTGGAGAACATGGAGGATTATTTTGCACCTGCCTCTATCGAGGTGCAGCCAAAATACGAATAGGAGTCGTTGGAGGCTTTGGTTGGTTGTATCATTGGCTTCTTGTCACCACATTGACTATTTCAACCATTCCAATGAATCCCTGAGTGGGAGGTTCAACTTGGACTTGGTTTACTTGAGCATCCTAATTTCTAGGGGCTTCATGGTTTGGCAACGAGTTTCTGAATATGCTCATGTCTTTGTTGTCGGGTGCTAGTGGATTATCAACTTGTAGTTCACCCTTCTTGATCATGTTTTGTACAATATTCTTGAAACTAATACACACTTTGATATCATACCCCTGTTGTCTATGGTATGGGTAATACTGATCCTCCCTATATCCCCTAGGCTTAGGATGATTAGGGTCAAGAAGTTGTACCTCAGGTAACCTGAGTCTCTGTGCCTCACTTAGTTGATTGAATATCGATTGCATAGATTCTGACAAAGGCATGTAGTAGCGAGGCGATCAACATTGCTTGTTTTGACCTTGATTATTATTTGGGTTGTAATTGACCGATGGGGGTTGAGCTTGATAGTTCTATGGTTGTTGGCTATTTCCTCCCTTTGGTGCGTTTAATACAACCTGATTGACTAGAGAAGGCTTGGCCTGCTTTTGTTGATTTTTGTTATTGCAATTGTTGTTGTTCTAGTCTTTTTTGTTTCAGAGCTTAAGATCTCCTTCTTCAACCTTGATGTCTTCTATCAGCTTGGCTTGAGCCAAGGCTTCCTTAAATGTTTCATACTATTGTAGTTGCAAGAGCAATGAGATGTGCTTAGCACAACTCTTAGTAAAAATTTGGGTGAGCTCAATAGTGGGAACAAAAAATGGTAGTTTTACCATTACTTTTCTCCATATGTTCCCATAGTCCATGACTAGCTCATCATCGTATTGCTTTAGGTTTTCCAAGTCGAACAAGTTTGATTTCTTCTTGATGCCAAAAGAAAAGTGTTCAAGAAATGCATTCACTAGCTACTCAAAATTGATGATGTTGTGCTTAGGTAGTTGATTGAACCATTCAGTTGTTGTGCCTGATAATGTCATGATAAACATTCTTAGCATCAGGGCATCGTTATGTTCAATTTGGAAGCATGCATTCATAAAATTGGTGATATGTTCTTGCACATCTTCCTCTCCTTTGAATTTGTCTAACCTAGGCATCTCTAAGTGCCTAGGATAAGTAAGACCAGGTATCGAAGGGCACAAAGGCTGATTATGTATCTTGCTCAGGGTTCGAGAGATTTGACTCTCTCAATGAGTATTTTGTATGCCTTCAAATAAATGATCTCTTTTTCTCGAAGGTTTACTCATGGTGGTCAAGGAGGTAACTCTGCATCTACCAAGTTTGGGCATCTATATTCATATCCCATAACTACGGATGAAGGTTTAGGATATGTTTACTCCTGATCCCCCATCTCTTCTTGTACTTGCTCATGTTGTGCCTATTCTAGATCTAGGTGTTGTTGATGCTTTGAAGCATGATATGATGTGTGGTGAGTGCACTCATCTCCCTGTTTAGTGCATCTCTTATGCTGAGAAACAACATGTCTATCAGGTTCGTAGTACTCACTCCCATATGTAAGTTAGCTTGAGCCAACCTATTTTCTTGTTCTTCATGCTCTATTTGTTCCTCTCTCAAGTGTTGCTCATTTAGATACAAATGTCTTTTTCTCTGTGCTTCCTCCTATTTGAGGATGTCTAAGTGCTCTTGCTCTACATGCAATATTTCATATAACCTACATACATGGTCAGATTGATCTGCCACTAAAGGTCCATGACCCTGTAACTTCGTATGAGGAGTCCTAATGGAGAGGCTCATGCTTTTGCCCTTGTCTATCAAGGTGACCTGGTCTGTGTAGACTGACCTATATTTTGTACCCCATGATCGGAGGTAGTGTGCATGCTGTGGGGGTGCTTTAAGGCTTTCCCTAACTCAATAGTGTGCCTAGTTGTTTGATGGCTACGTGAACTTCCTAAAATGGAATGTACAGTAGCATTGCTTCTCTGATGTAGTCTCGAGAAAACCTGATCCAACTCATCAAGTTATCTAGATCTCCATGGCTGATCTCGTGGGGTTCCATTGGTACCAATGATATTATGATCTATGGCTATCCTCCCATATTCAGAGAGACTAGGAGTTGCTATGGGTTTGCAACTAGATGAAACCCTTGTGTCTTGCCCCTCAATGGGCTAAATTTGACCTAAGTCTATCATGTGAATATTGGGGCCTTGAAGCCCCCTCATGCCTATCATGAGAGGAACCTGGATATGATTCTCTAGCTGTGGTTTCTCGAGGAGTACCTCCACAAATGGAAGGAAACCCGAAATGGGGATGATGTACTCCACAAGATTTTTAGATTTGACATGAATTTTCTCAAGGGCTTACTGATGCATTCTTCTCACTTGATCGAAGGGATCTGGTGACAAAGATACTTTGAATTAGTCTAGAATGTTTGATCTATGTACAAGAAACAACATAGAAAAATTAGTAGCATAAATGCCCTCTCATGATGAGACTCTCTGTGAAGATCTGCATGAAATGACATAAAAGCATTATACAAGCATAAAAGTGCAAAGATAAGCAAAAATGGATAAATGACTAAGAAATCATAGTATAAATATAGTGGAAAAGATAGATCTATGCTAATCTAGCTAATAAAGCAAAAATTGTAAGAAATATATGCTAAAAACTCAAGAAATGATGACTTAAACCCTAGCCACTGTCACTCAGGGTATTCATGACTACAGGTCATTTTCAAAGATAGCAACTACAAATTGTGATGTTTTGCCTCCTGAACTAGGGGTTGTGACACTCAATCCTTCGTTTGAATTTATGTTCAAGGGTCACCTTCATATCTAGTGACTGATTGACAGTGAAAATTGTGTTGAACTAAATGCTTGAATGGTGTGTTGTCATTGCTCAATCAAATAGCACTTCGTTACTCCTCAAGGGGATGTGAAATTGCTCTCCAATTCGCTAGGGCTTCGCTGCATAAAAACTTTGATTATTTCTTGTTTCTGGGAGGATGCGTATGTAGGCCTCCCAAATTTTAGATCTTGGATTATTGGAGAATCCAAGATCCATATCAGCATGTAACTGGTCGTTGGAGGGAGAGGCTCAATTCCATATTTGCATGGAAGTGGTAGTCAATAGGAACTCTAGGAGATCCACGCTAAAAATTGCTTGAATCCAATGCAAGTGCAATCACTGTCTGTGATTAAGGACCTCCTTCATGGCCAGTTTGTGTTTTAGTTATGATCGTTGTCCAAAGCAGTGACTAGCCATGGCCACTTTGAGCTTTAGTAACCTGTGTTGGTGGTCACTCTAGTCGATAGCAGCCATGCCTGAATGGGCCATAACTACCCTTTGTGAGTGGTTAGGACCACTGCTAGCTCTTGGAAATGTCCAAGATCAATCATATGGTCTTTGGATGTGCCCATATGAGTATTCTCCTAAACATGACGCGTTTTAGGTGTCTACACCATCCAAAAATTATTGACATAAAACAAATTTTAGATTGAAGATTTTATCCAAAGGTTAGACATTGAAAAGTGTACAAATAATCATTCGGTATTCATTATAGAATGCATCTTAAGCTACCTCCTCCTTGTTTAGGATAATATGTAAGTATAGCCTTATATAAAACCTTAAGATGATTCAACCTTTTAGTTTTTGGATCTCAATGATCAACATACATATTGTATAGGTCTAGTTTTAGAGGTATTTTTCAACAAATTAAGGATCATTACCCACTTCCTAAGTCATTCAATAACAATGTTCACTCCTCTTCATTTGAGAAATCAACATCAAACTCTTTCAATTAAGATTGAATAATTTTATTCCACATTCAAGAAATCTTCTTATTAATATACATATTGAATTTATGATTTACATTTTGGTTCTTATATTGTAAGAAAATATGAGTTCTTTCACAAACATAAACAATTGAAAATATTTTTTTACATTGGAAAAGTCCTTAGATCTAATTGGCTTCTAAATAATAAGATACAAAATGTCATGAATTATACTCTGAATTAAATTTCCATAATTTTTTTATGATTATTGGGGGTTAAGAAAGCATAAACGGTATCTACTTGATCTTTGACACATTTTGCTAATAAGTTGAACATCGGGCAAAAATTTTCTAGTTTGTTTTCTCTCACCAAATTGTGAATGAATATGGTTGCTTTTACTTTAGAGCAATAAGTTATGGAGAATTTTGTAGATGTATGTCAAAGATAAAGTTAAAAGGTAAAAGATAGGTCTCGCATCCAATCCTAGTCAACACAGCCATCATACTATGGTAATTGTCATGTATAGACAAGGATATTTTAATAACTAAACTTTGAACTATATGACTTCAAGGTGTACCTTGTCATGAGGCTTGAGAGCAAATCAAGACTTGTCAATTGACCTACACCCTAGAAAATAGTGATAGGATGACATATGACTTTATCTTCCTCTGTCTTCATAATCAAGGCTAGTATTCTATAGGAATTGCATACATCTTCCCTGGTTAGACATTCTAGATTCTGTTTTTTTTAGCAGTAAAATAATTATGTTATTTTACTTATATATATGTCTATGTTTTGATTTGTTATACTCTATTATTTTTGAATTGCACTCTTTCATGATCTTTGTTAACTTAAAATTATAAGTTTTGGATCAATCAATATTTTGAGATTCGAATCAAATTATCTTTCGAAGTATACTCATATTCATGCCCTATAACATCCCTTCATGGCCAATAAGGTTGCCAAGGTGTTCCTCAACTCTGTTTTCAAATTGCTTGGCACACCTATTTCCATTGCTAGTGATTGCGACCCTATTTTCATCAATAATTTTTTAAAGGAATCGTTCACTCCTAGTGGTTCTTAGTTGAATATGTTCTCTCCTTATCACCCTCAATCAGATTACCAAACATATATTATGAACAAATGTCTAGGTACTTACCTTCATTATTTTGTTTTGACCAACACAACAATATCAGTGGGTTCACTAGCTTTCTTTAGCCGAATGGTATTATAACACTTCTTACCATGTCTCCCTCCAGATGTCCTCATTTGAGGCATTAGATTACTAGAAACCTTCATCTATAGAAGACAATGTTCCAAGATCCTTGAAGGTGGCCTAGGTAGATGATTTGTTGTAGCATCATTGATGTGTGCTCAACTCCTTAAAGATAGTTCGTTCCAACCACAAAACTGCATAAAGTAGCAGGAAGATATGCATTGCTCAAAGCAACAATTTATAGAAGGAGATATGGTCTTTTTATACTTTAACTCTATAAGCAATTGTCTCTAAAAACCAAGTCTAATTAGAAGTTGACCCCTCCATTATATAGCTCCTACAAGGTATTTCAATGCATTGGGATTATAACACATTGATTAAATCTTCCTTCAACTTCCTACATCTACGTTGTTTTTTATATTTTGTTGTGACTAAAAATATATAAATATTATTATAAAACACCTATGTAAATTGATTTTATATATATATATATATATATATATATATATATATATATATAACATTGAAAAACATATCTTATCCATCAAATGTCACATTATTAAAGTGACTTCCATTGTTGTTTAGGCGAGCCTTATGCATTTCTATTACTAGATTAAGAAACGAAAATAAAGTGACTTTTAATGGTTTTAAAAACAAAACCAAAAATAGGAGAATGGTGAAAATGCGCATTTTATTTTACGATGTGTGAAATTGGAAGGAAAAAATAATAATAATAACGAACAGCCAAAATTAAGCTACCGAGATTCTTGTATAAGCACGTCGAAGAAGTTGGAACCTTCGGTATTATACATTAATAATTATAAAATTAAAACATATTTACACATTAAAGGTTATGTAGCTCAGATGGTAGAGCGCTCGAGAGGTGCGGGGATCGATATCGCGTATCTCCATCAATATGACAATCTTATGTATTGAACGAACTTTTATTTTGGAATGAAATGTAAATAATTTTTAGCTCTTATAATCCCCATTAAAATGATAAAAACATAGTTACACTTGAACGTGGCGTGAATCGAACAAGCAACATTATCCTTGAAAAATAAATCTCTTCTACAGGCTTTCCTTGTTTCAAAGTATAATTTAGGACGTTCTTAATGTCTTATTATTTTTTTAATAGTTTTTATTTAAATTTTAAATATTTTTAATTTAAGAATTTTTTAATTTAAAAATAATATCAAATTTTTGATATTTCTATTATTTTTTAAAGTGATTTTTTATATTTATTTTTAGGTTTAATTTTAAATATTTTTAATTTAAAAAAAAAAAAATTATTTTAAAAATTATGTTATTTTTTAAAGTGATTTTTTTGTTGTTGTATTTTTAGGTTTAACACGATTTTTTTTTTAGTATGTATGACAATTAAAAAACATTTTTTATACATAAACATTTTTATTAATTTTTATTATTATTATTATTATTTTTTGATGAGGAACCTTTTATATACAACATATCCGTAACATGTGAGGGGAGATTTTTATTATCTTTTATTAATAGTTGATTTTAAATATAATTTCTTTCTTTTTAGTAAAGGATTTGATATTCCATATTTTTGTCTATTTTTTAAGATATTTTATTCTTTTGAACAAACATCTCAAAGGCTATTTAAATTGGCAAAGGAATCAAAATACTACATTGATTATCTAGACCATCTAGAACCATTTCCATTATTATTATTATTATTATTATTATTTTTGTAGGAGAGTGACTTGTCTTGAAGTCTCTTCCAAGATTCTAAAGCTTGGTGTTCATCATTGAATTTAACATGAATCCTCCCAACATTTGTCTCAAAGAGTAGGAGCACTTGGAGCATAAATATTTATATCTTCAATATTCATATCATCTTCTTTCTTTCAAAAAGACTAAAAACCAAATTGATTTTTGCTTCTAGTAACTGTCCATCCTATTTTCTATTGTCTCATACTATTGCAATACCTCTTGAATATCTTAGAGCTGAAATTGCTGGAAAATCCCCCATATTCTATTAATTTTTTAAATGCTTTCTTATATTTCTCACTACTTTTTTTAAGAAGCTATGCCACGCTTCTACTAGAGGCCACTTCCATTAAAATAACAAAATATTACATTATTATCAAGTTAATCAAACCATATTCAACTTGCATTTTTATAAAATATATTCTTCATCTACCTTTCTATGAATGATATTCTTCATTTTTCTCACACAACCTTGGTAGGGTACCTAGGAATAGATATTTGGGGATATATTATTATATTGTATAAGGGTTGGCATGGGCCACACATAACCCAAGGTTGATTGTATTATAATATTATATTATATTATAATATAATATTATATTAGTAGTAGGCTCCCCAAAGTAGAATAAGAATATGGATATATAAAGAAGAGATATTTGTTATTGTAATCATCATTGAAGAAGAATCTTATGTAATCGTCTATGCCCACGAAGTGGCCTCTCACCTTGGGAGATCTTGTGGAGTTATTCCTTCCTTAAGGATTATTATTGGTGTTTCCCTACCTTAAGGGTATTATCTATCTCTCTCTCATTTGTGGATTGTTATTGTGGATAATGTATTGTGGATGAATGATTTGATATTTCTGCATATTGGTGAATGATTTATGTTAATGATAATAAAGTTATGCAACAAGTGGTATCAGAGCAACGATTTTGGCAAAGTGGAGATTTTTGTGAAATTGTAAAATTAGGGCAATTTTTTTTGGAAAAATGTCTCATCTTTCAGGAGCCATATCTCTATGCAAGTTTATCCGATTCAAGCGATTCTTGGATCAGATTGTGTAGAATTTGAAGAGCTTTAAAATGAGTGGTCATATGAAGGAATCTAAGTAGTATTGAGGGAGATACGACCTTTTGAAGTTAGTCATCCGAAACAAGGATAGTGACGAATTTCATAGATTTTTTCTGGAAAAATATCTCATCTTTCAGAAGCCATATCTCTACGAGAGTTTATCCGATTCAGGCGATTCTTGGATCAGTTTGTGCAGAATTTGAAGAGCTTTAAAATGAGTGGTCATATGAAGGAATCCGAGTAGTATTGAGGGAGATACGACCTTCTGAAGTCAGCCATCTAGAACAAGGGTAGTGATGAATTTTCAAGTCATGAATTTTTCAAAAGATGAAATTTGTTTAGTTCGGGTAAGCAAATCAGTTGCACTTTATTTTGTTTGGAAGAAAAATTGTAGATCTAGTTGTCTATGTGGATTTTTAGCTTCAAATCAGTGGGAAGATATTTATTTCCATAAAACCCTAGTTTGCATTAGGGCATGATATATATTATAAAAAAACCCTAGTTGCATTAGGGCATGAACAATGGCACTCCAAATTTTTTTGGAGAAGATGATATTGATGCTAGAGAATGGTGGAAAAAGTTTAGATCTCTATAATGATCTTTGGAAATCCTCACTAATTTATCTCTTAAAGGGAAAGCTTTGTCTTGGTGGATAAATTTTTGTAAAGAAACGAATAATGAATACACTTGGGATGAAGTGGAGCATGCATTCTTGAGTAAATGGGACCCATATTATATAGATAGCCTAATGGATGTCATCGAAGACCTTGAAAAGAAACTACAGGGAACTCAAAATGAGTGGAATGCAATAAAAGGAGAATGGGAAGTTTTCAAGAAATAGAATGAAGACTATGAAAAAGAAATAAAATTACTCAAGAAGAAAGAGGAAAAGGTCAGGGAAGATAAAAAAGATGTCAGTATGCAGATAGAGGAAACCATACCTTTGGTAGAAGATAAATTAGAAAATGGACAAAGGAATTTGTTTGAATCTAAAAAGTCTATTTTGCAAGTTCATGGAAGCATTCAAAAGGAACAAGTTATTATTTCCATTGACCCTGGTAGCAGATATAATTTTATTAATATTGCTTTGGCTAAGAAGTTGCAAGTTCAAGCAACAAAAATTAAGGACATACAGCTAGAGGGTGAGAATGTTCAGATTTTTGAAGATTTGAAGATCACCATGGATAAATATGTTTTACATTCAGATTTCTATGCTATTGAGATGGATGATGAGGATATTGTTCTTGGTTATCCTTGGTTAGATTCTTTGGGTACTGTTAACATTAATGTGCAAAAGAAGTTTATGAAGTTATGGTACAGGAAAAAGAAGATAACATTGTAAGATATTTCTCAATTTAAGGAGCAAGGATCCAAGGAAAATCAAGAAGTGGTTGTAGAGAAACAAATTGAAGAACCTGAAATAGAATCCAAGAAGGCAGTAGCAGCAACAAAGTCCATGGAAGAAGTAGCAGCAATTGAGTCCATGGAAATAATAGTAATAGAGTCCAAGGAAGCTTTGATAGAAGAGCACAAGGACACACCAAACAAAGAGAACATGAAAGAACAATGTGTAGAAGAATTTAAAACAATGGAGCCAAATGTTGAGAAGTCAAAGAAGGTAGAACATCAAGTTAAGGTTGCACCATATCACCATCCACACCACCATGAGCATCAACAATCTTGGAGGTATGGTTCAAGGCAACAATATTATGGTTCTACATGGAATCAGAAGGGCACCAACTATGGCAGTGTTTGGCAGAGAAAGCATAGGGATCCTGGTTTTCAGAGTGGATCATCAGCATCAAGGAAAAAGTGGACCCATCATTCAAGTTATCAAAATACAACAACAAAAGCATGGAGCCAACGAAGCAGATTTGGATACTCAAGTAACAAAATGGCATACCAACATCAACATGTTTCACTTGGATGGATGGATGATCGAGATTGGTACCAGTTGCTAACTTTGCTTAGCAAATCATATTATCATGTTTCTTCATATGTTTCGAGGACGAAACATTTGTAAGGAGGGTGGCATGGTAGGGTACCTAGGAATAGATATTTGGGGATATATTATTATATTGTATAAGGGTTGGCATGGGCCACACATAACCCAAGGTTGATTGTATTATAATATTATATTATATTATAATATAATATTATATTAGTAGTAGGCTCCCCAAAGTAGAATAAGAATATGGATATATAAAGAAGAGATATTTGTCATTGTAATCATCATTGAAGAAGAATCTTATGTAATCATCTATGCCCACGAAGTGGCCTCTCACCTTGGGAGATCTTGTGGAGTTATTCCTTCCTTAAGGATTATTATTGGTGTTTCCCTACCTTAAGGGTATTATCTATCTCTCTCTCATTTGTGGATTGTTATTGTGGATAATGTATTGTGGATGAATGATTTGATATTTCTGCATATTGGTGAATGGTTTATGTTAATGATAATAAAGTTATGCAACACAACCTTGTTTTTCTAATCAACTACTTGACATCATTTTTATTAAGAGATAAAATCTCACTAACTCAGATGCCTTCTAAAATATGAATTTTTCTAACATGAATATCAACAACATGATTGGCTAAAAAATATGCTACCACTTCGTTTCTCATTAGATATGATAACATTTCCTAGATATTGCCTCTAACAATATTTTATGGACATCATAAATAATATTTATTTAAGGATTTGAAACTCAAAATAGGAGTTCTAAGGTTCAAATTCAATGAGGGGTAGATTTGTACACCATACTTTAATAACTAAAATTTGGTTGGATAAACATATACTGGGAAAATAACATCATCTATGAGGATATTTTCATTGGCAATTTTGATTTGCATAAGAAGTTTCCTAACCTCTAGTTCTCACTAGCTATGTTCATATCCTATATTAATATAACTTCAATATTATAATAATCTATTACTTGCTTGATAAATCTTTTCTTGGGGGGCTATATTTATACGTCAAATATTTCAAGATGTCATCTTTATTATTATTTTGTGTTCTTATTTATGGGTTTAGCTCCACTTCTTGTTGGCATTTATGATAGTTTCTTCATTTTCCAAATAAATATTCCTATAGGTTAGAATTTCTCTTTGTTTCAACTTTGAGGGTTTTTTTTTATATATATTCCTACTAATGTTTTCGTCCTTACTAGTATCTTGTATTTTATAATAAAACTCATAATTTAACTTGTCATCTATAGAATCATAATGCCATTGAGAACTTGAAGTGTAAGACATATCCTTAGGAGTACTTTCATTTTTATACAACCTTGGAAATGCTAAAGTGCAAGGAGGGTCTAAAAAATACTTACTTTCTCAAGATTCCCTAAAAATCCTATATAACAATTAATATTTTTATACTATTTTTTTGTTATACCTCCCAAAAAATCCTAAAGTGCAAGGGATAACCTTAAAGCCACTTTCATTTTTATTTATGGAGATATTTTTCTATAATTATGGAAGATTGAAGATGATTTATTGGATCAAAACTAACCTCTTCTATCTATTTGCTTTAAACTTTGACTTTCCATCTCCTTTGAAAATTTTATTTTTTTCTATGTTTAAACTCACATGCACTTCCTCATCATGTATATCCTTATTATTCTATTTAAAAGGTTTTTCTATATAGATCGTGATTACCTTTGTCGTATTATGAGGTGAAGATCCTTTATTCATAATTTTTGGATTAGAAACTCCTTGATCTAAGTTATCATATACTATGATCCTCTTTGCTCTATATTTGTGTTTGTATTGTAACCACAATTATTCATCTCTTTCTCAATTGTTTTCACTTTGAAACCCCTTTCCATATTTCTAGTTTTTAATATTTGTGACATCTAAATGTGATATTTTCATAATCCACTTGATGATCCCATTATCTTTATTCAAACTTAATATATTTTGAAAAAGGTTTTGAAATATCCATGGTCACACATATTTGGGTATATACAACATGCTTTCTCTCCTGAATAGTTGATCCCTCATAAATGAACTCTTTTAAATATTTATCAATATTCTTCAGTTCTCTTTATTGATTAGCTAATATTATAGTCCAAAAATCCAAACCCTTACTAGAAGCCTTTCCATGCTTTCTATTTTTACTAAGTATCCTTATTCCATGGCATTAAATATAAATCATCTCTCTCCAAACCATGAGACACCATCCATTGTTTTATCTTTTATTTCTTAACTCAAGAGGATAAGAAAAATCCCTTTTGAAGAAAAGCCATTAAATAATTTGAACTCAATACCCACTTTTGTTAAATCCACTTTGAATCTCTAAAAAACCTAGTCAGTATCATGAACTTGCATATTAATATTCTACTTTTAAAAACCATTATGTCATGTTGGATCATCTCATCCTTGATAATTACTTCTAATGTATCATTTGTCCTATGGATAGGGATTACTAAGATGTGTTATCCCCTTTTATTTTTATCAAATAAATATTACTCTCCTCAATAAGGGCCCTTAATTCGAACTAGGACTTTTCTAATTAAATTTTATTCTTGTTCTTAATCATTTCCTCATCAGGATCATTCATTTTTAAAATATTGTGTGCGAGTGTGTTTGTGTGTGTGACTATTATATTTACAATGGTTAAAGTATGTGGATTTTTTCTAGAAAAAATACACATGTATAACATACAATGGAAAATTTGTTGTAGATTTATGATTTGTTCATAGAGCTTGTTAATAAATGCAATAGAGGTAGAAATTGAGTATTCTCAAATATAATTAAAATTAGAACATAATCTAATTTATATAAAAATGTTATTACACGAAAGAGATTAATAGGCTAAAGAGGTACAAAGAAATAACAATCTTTTATAAAGAGAAATATCCTCATGACTTAAGAAAATTGATCTTTAAAGAGAGTACAAAAGAATTCCAAGAGGCTTAAAAAGAAACCAAGAGCTATAAAAAAACAATTATATTTCAAGAGGTGTTAAAAAAATGTAAAAAAACTAAGGAGAATAAAAATACATCTTTCTATGAAATGCATGATATGATAAAGAATGCTAAGCAATATAAAATAATTTGAAAAAGTCTTGTAGTGGAGATTCACTACTATGGGTAAATCTTACCTCTAAAATACTTTTGATTAAGAATACCTACCTAGAGCTACAATGAAGAGGGCCAACACCTCTACTACCTATGAAGCAAATGAAGCCAAGAGACTATCCAAAATATTTTCGAGGAACAACCATTATCGACTGATGATGAACCTAAATCTTTCTTCTCCATAAACCTCAACCTGATCATCAAAATAACATCAAGAAATTACTCAATAGCCTTTTTAGTGGTGACTAAAGTAGGTCTTGATAATACTTAGAACACCCAACCCATTTTGGTGATGATAAAATGGGAACTATGTATAGTGAGGCCTTGCTTTGATTGGAATTCATGCTCCTTTTTCTCCTTTAGAGAATTGGGACCCCAAAGTCGGTCCCTTCCCCTACCAAGGAGGTCCCTTAGTCCTAGGTGTTATTCCAGATTGACTAGTGAATCTTGAGGACTAAAGCCCTTCACTTAGCCAAGAGGAAGGAGGTTTCAAGGGAGACGAGTGAAGAAATGACAAGACAAGTCTCCTCATTTTCTTGAGGACTTGATACCCGAAGGTTAGGGAAGAGTAGAGAATCCTAAAAAATTCTTAGTTACAATGTATTCCATGAACCTTCAGACTTGATTTCTTCTTGGAAGCCTCCTCATGATACATGGTGGAAGAGGAATCCCCAAAAGTAGAACAACTCAGAAGCTGGCAGCCATCACACCCTTAGGGTGCATTAAAGTACACCTTCACCAAGGAAACTTACCAAGAGCATGGTTGAGCTAGGATTCAAACACTAGAACCCTCATACCAACACAAAGTGACCAGACACAAGGGAATGAATGATGATCAAGTTCCAGTCCTAGCACCCCATAATCGAATCCAATTCCCTAGGTGACAACTAAAGCATTAAAGTGATGATAAGGAGGATGACCCAAGGGATAACACACAACACAAGAAATTAATGATGAGTGATCTTAGAGGTATAATAAAATATATTTTTCATACCAACATCTAGCTACATATCTCTAGAGCTTCTAGAGTATTCATTATTGATGTTGACTAGCCCAAGAAAATTTTTGAATTCAAAGTTTAAAATCCAACATGGATTTTTGGAGGGATTTTTTACCCTCTTCTTATTAATATCACTCTTCTTCTCATTGTAAATCATAAAAAAAAAACACTTGTTCTCCTACGGGGTGCTCTTCTTTCATTCCTTCTTGTGTCTTAATTTGGTTTGAGCCTTGCACAGTTGATCATGGAGTTTACAAACCTCTTTCTTCTACATGTATGTAACTCAAAGTTCATGTTAATAAGAATCTATGACTATTCATGAAATCTCTATCCTAGTTCTGATGCAAGTGTTCTATTTTATTGCACGATCTTGAGGGGACCAATGTTCCTCGTGTACTATTAGTCATTGTGCATGCGTTCACTCAACCCATCAAGGCATGGGAGGGTCTTATTAGGTCTTTGGTGCATTTCCACCCTTATATAGGCTAGGTGGGCCTTAAATTTTGCAATCTTACATTTTATAATTTGCTTTTTGCATTGTTTTATGCTTTCTTTCCCTTTCTTTTTTTATTTAAAAATCAGTTAATTAGGTAAGGCTAGCACAACACTAGGAGAGATACAAGCATCAAATATCACATCCAAGAGCAAGGATCCAACCTTGGGTAAAAAAACTTGGAGGTCATTCAATGAGAGCCACATCCCATGCTTCCTTGAACTTACCAAGACTAGCACCCCCCTCAAAAGGCATAGGGCACCAAATACATCTACTTGATGAGATTATGGGTTAGACCATAACTATGAGGGTTTACAATGCATAGGGTTGCAAGGGGTCACATTTAACCCCCAACAATTCAAATTGGCATGCCTGGTGGGACTCAAATTAGAAAATATCTATTGATCTAGAAGCCATGTCATGGTTTTGATTAAGGCCATGACCATCAAATTTTTGAAGCCCTCAAAAAATTCATTGACAACTCTACTACTAAATAAGAACTATAATAAGTCACCATCCCTAGGTTGAGGTTATGATGGACTTTTTTTGGTCAGTAGTACCTCCCACCTAGCGACTCTGTTGCAAAGGAGAACCAAAAGAAATCTCTAACAAAGCACAAGAACAAAGTTTAAATGAAGGCATCAATCCATTTGCTTCCAAATAGAAATAAGCATATTCACTACGAAAATCATTGGTATTAACTACCAATCAGTGTCAAATCTCAAAACTAAGGCCTTGATGGAGGCCTCTATTCACCAACTGACCAGGAAAAATGAAGAAATTAAGCAAAAATATGGCTAGAAGGATTCCAACATGGAAGAATCAAATAACCTTGGCTATCTCGATCCCACATCATTCTTGGGATCCAACTCCCATTGAGGCTTTGGATTTCTTATCAAAATTCACCAAATAATGAGGAGTCACCATATTGAAGCACTTACACTATATGGCTTTACACTACACCTTGCACAATGTAACAATTCAAGACATAGCCTTTAGCCCGTTGGTGGTATATTTTAAAGGGAAAGCATGGGATTGGTATGTCTCTCTACTCATGCAATCTATAAAAGAGTGGGAACAACTAGTATATAATTTCAAGGAAGAGGGAGCCTTGCTAGTATTACCTTATCAACATCAAGCAAGCTTTTGATAAGGCAATGGAGGACTTCAATGTCTAGTTTCACAAGACCTAGAAAAGGATCTTGGATAAGATAAAGCCTTCCCCAGGTATCACACTCATATTTTATCTCAAGTATTTACATCTAGAGATTACCATAATGATCAAATCCCAAGGGGGGACTCTTTTTTGACTACCTATTAGATCACCCTCAAAGTAGAAAATGACCTCATACTGATAGGTATATTTTCTTCAAAACCCCCATCTCCTATCACTCCAATCCAACTCCCTTTCCCTCATTCAAATCTAGATTCCCCCCACTCTCTACTAATGGAAGTTTTACCCCAAGAGGACCTAGAGATAGGATACTATCTTCTTCTAGAGGCTCACTCTAAATTTTAGATAAAACAAATTTCTCAATATTTGGAGGAAGAGCAAAAGGAAGAGTCACCAAATTGAAAGAATTTGGACCCCCAAGAAGGCACTGAAATCAATATTATTAAAGGTTCCTAGGGAATTAGATCAACCAAAATGAAGAAGAAGACAACTATCATGGAAGTACAAGGAAGAAAACCATTGGATCTACTAGATGATACTACACTAGCAATTAAGTTTCCCTGAGAGGCCTTGGGATGCAACCAAAATCTATGACTAGGGATGATTGACAACAAATTTAAGACCAATAAGAGGATACGAGGATGGAATAACCTATGCAAGTAGGAGTGGAGGTTTTTCATCTAACCTTAAGGTACGAATGAAAGCCAATATAGAGCTACCAATAGGACATAATCTCTATCTCTTTGCCTAGAGTGGTGGATCAAGTATTAAGGCTTACCGAGTGGCTAGCAAGGAAAGAAGAAAATAAAGTGGGTGAAGAACCCAACCTGGTGATTGACCTCCCACCACAATACCACTACAACTTTCCCTAAGGTCATCATCAAACATCAAAAGGAGGTGAAGGAGCTAAGTAATATATAAAATACCAGCAAACCAAAATTGAAGTGGGGACCTATCCTCAAAAAACAACACATAGCATGAAAAAATGGGAGACCATTACCAAGTTTCCAATGGATAAATAAAAAGGTTCCTAGCTCGAACGAAGAATACACTCCTCCTATAAGAAGTGATACAACATGGAATTTTGGGGATATAATCTAATAAAATATTTCAACCATATTGGTATGAGGTAAACACTTAGTGCAAATGAAGACCCACCGATCCAATAAGCCTTTGTACATGAAAATAATTTCTTTCTTGACTTATTGTAGGCCTACAAAACCAATACAAGACACGAGAGAATTTAGACCTATATTAGGTGGATTAAAATTGCATGAGCTTGAAGGACCAAGTTGTTGGGATCAAGGCATGTCTAACAACCCCTCAAGATCAGTAGATATATTTTTGGTAAATTGAAGGACAACCACCATATCCAAGTGAAATTAAACTTTGAATATGATGATGTCCCCAAATCCTAGGCATGAGGAAATCAGTCTTTGTGTGACCATCTAATATCAACTAATTAAAATAATGAAGATGATCATCAGGATCCATCCAAGAGACATGGCCTATAAAGTAAGGCACAACTCACTCTTGGTCTCCATGAAGTCTTTATCAAATGTATCACCAACATCTTCCCTCTTCAAGCACATGCTATTACTACAAAAGCTTCAATATTTTCCCAATCTGAATTTGTGTCAAATGGACAAGGCATCTTCCTTAACTCCTACTAGTAGGAGTTCCCCTATGAGTTGCTAAAACTATAGTGAAGATTGACTACAATGGGTAAATCATACCTCTAAAAGGTAATTTTGATTAAGAACACCTACCTAGAGCTTAAATTAAGAGGGTCAACACCTGTACTACCTATGAAGGAGTTGAATCCAGGAGATTGTCCAAAATACAACCAAGTAGGAACAACCACCACCGACTAATGATGAGCCTAAAGCTTCCTTCATCATGAACCTCATCCCAACAATCATAATAATAATTAATTACTTAATAGCCTTTCCAATGGTGGCTAAAGTAGTCCCAATAATACTTGGAACCCCTAAGCCATTATAGTGAATATAAAAGGGGAACCATGTATAGCAAGGCCTTGATTTGATCATTATTCATACCTCTTTTTCTCCTTTAGATAACTAGAACCTTGAAGTTAGTCCCTTCCCCAAACCAAGGAGGTCCCTCAGTCCTAGGTGTCATTTAAAATTGATATCACCAAAAAATATTGAGGACTAGAGCCCTTCCATTAGCTGAGAGGAAGGAGGTTTTGAGGAATATGAGTGAAGAAACAACAAGACAAGTATCCCAATTTTCCTAGGGAGGACTTGATACCTAAATTTCAAGGAAGAGTAGAGCAACCTAAAAGATTATTGACTACAATATCTTCCTTGAACATTCAGACTTGACATCTTCTTAGAAGCCCCCTTGTGATAAGTGGTGGAAGATGAGTCCCCAAAAGCAGAACAACTCAGATGGTGGTAATTATCACCTTCTCAAGGTGCATTAAAGGACACCTTCATCAAGGGAACTTGCTAAGAGCATAGTTGAGTCAAACTTTGAACATCAAAACCCTTAGACCATTACAAAGTGATCAAACATGAGGAAGAGATGATACAATTTTGGTTTAGGCACCCCACACCAAAATGTAGTTCCCCAGGTGGTAGCTAAAGCATTAATGCCACAAGGAGAATGATTGAAGGGGCAACACATGACCCAAGGCATTAATGATGAGTAATCTTGAAGGTATGATCAAGGATATTTTCTACACCAACATCCAACTATAGATATCTAAATCTTCCAAAACATTCATTATTTATTTTGATCAAATTGGAAACAAATTTAAATCAAATTTTAAAATCCTAAATGAATTTTTAGAGGTATTTTCCACCCACTTCTTATAAATATCTCTCTTCTTCTCATTGTAAATCATCGAAAAGCACTCATTATCCTAAGAGATGCTCTTCTTTCATTCTCTTTTGTGTCTTAGCCTAGCTCGAGCCTTACAAGGTCAACTGGGGAGTTTCAAAACTTTTTTTCTCTACATGTATGTAACTCAAAGTTTATGCTCATAAGAATATGATTATTTATAAAATCCTTATCCTAAAAATTGGTGCAAGTGTTCTATTCTATTGCATGGTCTCAAGGGGACTTGTGTTCCTCATGCATTTTCAACCATTGTGCATGTGTTTCAATAAACCCATCAAGGTGTGGGGGGGTATTATTAGGTATTTGGTGCATCACCACCCTTAGATAGGCTAGGTAGGATTTAATTTCTATAATCTTACATTCTACAATTTGCTTTTCCTTGAAGAAGCAGTTAGTCTAGCCTAGCACATTAGTGGAAGAAATATGAGCATTGAAGATCACATCCAAGAGCAATGATATGGCCTTGGATAAAAAAACCTCGAAGGTCTTCTAGTGGGATCCATGTCCCACACTTCCATGAACATCCCAAGATTAGAGTCCCCCTCACAAGGTGCAGGGCATAGAACGTACCTACTCAATGAGATAGTGGATAAAATTGTAACTATAGGGTTTTGTGACACCTATGAGATGCAAGGGGTCACATCCAGTCCTCAACAAGTCTAGTAAAGAAGAGGGAAATAAAAAATGTGCAAATAACTGGTAGAAAAAATGGAGGAATATATGGAAGCAAGACATGAATAACAAATTTATTTAGAAGACATAATTCAAAATAATATCAAAACTAAAAATAAATAGAGAATAATACTATATCAATCTAATGTTAGAATATAGAAACTAGTTATATAAAAGTGATTATAAAGATGCTCTTTCCATGATCAACACGACAATCAACAACAAGATTGTTTACATTAAAGGAGGTTAAGGAAAATGTTAATAAGCTAGAAATAGGCAAGGCTTGTGATGTGGAAGTGACAAAGATCTAGAATAATAATATTTGAGGCTCTCTCTCTCACAACATGGATTTTCCAGTCAATATGTAAAAGGTCAAGTCA
Organism: Wollemia nobilis; assembly: GCA_028583015.1. Lineage (NCBI taxonomy): Eukaryota > Viridiplantae > Streptophyta > Pinopsida > Araucariales > Araucariaceae > Wollemia > Wollemia nobilis. The sequence continues at coordinate 1,211,631 of JAQPPZ010000196.1, read as the reverse complement.
AACAACCCTCCTTGCCTCAATAGTCTTATTCTTATTTCAAATAGGTTGTGCACTAAAATATTATAGTGTTATGATTAGACGATATTTATGAGATATTATATGGCATGCATAATTTATGAGATGATGTCATGTATTCTCTAACATAATTGAAATTAGACAATAATCTAATTTATATAAAATATCATTATAGGAAAGAGATCAATAACCCTCTCACAATATCATCTAAGTTGCAAGCTTGCTACAGTGGTAAGGGCTTTGGCATCTCTTTGAGAGGTCCAAGGTTTAAATCCCACTTAGTCAGAGGGTACCAGGAGCCCTCATAAAAACCTATGTAAACTCATCGAAAAAAAAGAGATCAATAAGTTGAAGAATTACAAAGAAATGACAATCATTAATAAAGACAAATATCATTTTGGCCCAAGATAATTGTTTAGTCTTTAAATATTTAATAAAATAAAATTCCAATAGGCATAAAAAATAACCAAGAGCTACAAAATTAATGAATATAATTCAATAAGTGTTAAAAATATATAAAAAATTCAAATCTAAGGAGAAGAAAAATATATATTTGTTTTATATATATGATATGATGAAGAATGTTAATCAATGGAAGAAGTTTGAAAGAGTCTAGTAAATAAGAGAAAACACAAAAAATTGTAAACACATGGTAAAACCAAAAATGAGAAATATGTGGATGCAAGACATATAGAAATAATTTATTTAGGAAACATAATCCAAAATAATATCAAAATAGAAATTGAATAAAGAATAATGTTATATCAAGCCAATTGCTAGCATATGCAAAATAGTTATATAAACTTGATTAAAAATTATGTTTCTTCCATGATCATCATATCAAGAAGATTGTTTACATTAAAGGAGGTTAAGGAAGGTACTAAGAATCAAGAAACAAATAAAGTTCATAATCTGGATGGACTGCAAGCTTAGTACTTTAAATAAAAAATTAAATACTTAGCACTAAATGTCAACAAGATATTTAAAGATGTTGTTTAACATAGATTTCCAAAGAATTAAATAAAATTTTAGCTATATCTCTTTTCAATAGTAGTAATGTAAAGAATCTTATAAACTATCAAATCATTATAGTAAATCCATTATTTACAAAACTATTTGGAATCGTGGTTTTTCATAAAATCAATAGATGGATAGAGAAACAAGGAGAAAGAAAAAAATAACAAGCACAATTTACACCAAAACACCAAACAATAGATAATTACATTACATGGAGATAAATAAAAAAAATATGAAAGAGATAAAGGGAAGTGGATCATTTTTTATTAACTTTAAGAAGGATTTTAATATGCTTCCTATAAGGAAAATAATTCAAGCATATGTGAGCTTGTTGGGGCATGACTTTATGCCCTAAAATATTTTTTAATGTAACCACCTCATTGGGGAGATAATAATTTTTAGTAGGAAACTTAATTATAGATAGCATTGAAAACATCTACAAGGAACCATATTCTTCCTCTAAGCTGCCCCATTTTGTTTAGGGGTATAATGAACAATCCTCTAATGTGTTATCCCAAAAAGAGTCAACAAGTCATGAAAGGTATTACTCATGTATTCACCTCTCCTATATAACCTAAGACACTTCATCTTATTGTGTATTTGATTATTTATAAGAGATTTGAATGCCTTGAATATCTCAAAGGCATCATCCTTGGTGAAATTAATATATAACCACAAATATCTATAGAAATTATTAATAAAAAGAAGGAAGTGCCTATTTATATAAATGGATAGTGCACCCATAGGTCCACATATGTCGTTATGTATGATATCTAAGGGGTGAGTAGCATATCTCATTGTCCATTTTGAATTCTCCCTATGATGTTTACTAAGAATACATCCCTCATATGCACCACTCAAAGGGGAAATGTAAGGAATTCCAATGGCTATGTGATGAAGATTCACATATCTCAAGGATCCATAACTAAGATGACCAAGCCTATGATGCCATTACTGATTCTCATCATCTACATGAGCCACCACAGCCATAAAATATTTCTTTTGATAGGAAGAACTATAAATTTTTTTATCTTAACTTATACATTAGGTGTGGCTCATCATAATAACTAGAAGCAATTATCTTAAGTTCATTGTATATATCCTTAATTACCTAACAATTAACCAAGAACTCAACCTTTTTATTCATATGATTAATGTGATAAATAGACAATAGATTGTGGCTAACATTGGGAACATAAAGTACTTCATAAAAAGAAGATCCAATACTTACCTCTCTACATCATGCTATTTGTAAAGAAGAGTCATATCCAATGATCACACTCCCATAAATGCAATTTATTGCACCTTGTATGCATGCAATATTAGGGATCCATTTGCTAATCATGCAGGGGCCTACTCTGAATGTATAAAATATAGTATTTGAGGTGTTAATATTGGTTTGGTTTATTTTTTCACAAACACTTAGGTTCAGTAATAAAATCTAACATTACTATATTAGCTAAGATGTAATCGATCAAAATTCATGCATACAAGATCTACCCTATATGACCTTTTTATATTTTAAATGAAAACTATTAATTTTAAGAAATTAAATGTATCTTTTTTTTTCTAGTAAGGGTACAAGAGAATGCATAAACAAGGCTATCCTAGCGCAAACTACATGTAATTTTACGTAATGCATAAAGAAAAGAGGAGATAAACAAATTAAACTAAATCTAATGTTCCTTGATTTCCCTTTTCCATTTAGAATGTGAGAATATAATAAAGACCTAATAACACAACATAACAACATAAAAATTCTAACTATGAAAATAAAAATAACAAAGCCAAAAGAAAAGCATTTGATTTCATGTTTAAGGTAAAAATATTGTCTAGGTTGAACACTAGATATTCTATGGAGTCATTGTTTATAACTCATTTCTAGCAATATTACTCTCTGCCTACAAACAAAATATAGACTTGAATGAAAGTTAGTTTTTAGGGGGTCTACCAATATTGGGAGAGTGCTTTACTTCCTATACCAAACAATCAAACCCTTAGGTCCTTTAGAAAACTAGAAATTTATAAAATGACGAAGTGATTGAACATGGACCTCAAAATCATTGTCGAAAGCTTAAAAGTAGTGATATCACTTTGTGAGCACATTCAAGGTGACAAAGTATTCTATGTCTAAGAGGCAATAGCACAAAAAATCTATTTCAATGTTATAGAAGTAATTTTTTCACCTTGTTTATAAGTGCAAGAGGGATAATGAATCTAGTTTGTGATGAAGTGTAGAAGAGTAGCAAGAAGGATAGAGGGACAAGGTGTCAAGATGTAACCCATTTGGGATGGACTATGACAAGGCCAAAGGCCCCTAAAGTTTTGGATCCATGAAATCATTACCCATATAAGAAAAGCAACATTGTCATCCTAAGGGGTTATTCAAGGGAAGACAAAGGTGGAAAAGTGCTTAAGCTAAACTTTGTAGGTTGACACTTAGTCCAAGTAGATAGATATCAAGGTAGAACTATCCAAAATGGACAAGGATGGGGGTTAGAGTTTTGACCAAAAAACCATGATTGACATAATAGCTTCCTATAAAGGGAAGGTAGTATATTCACCCTCATGGACTAAAAGCAAAAGAAACCAGGGATCTTGAATTTTGAGCTAAAAGTATAGGGTTGTCACTAAGGCATCTAGGGACTCATGTCAAAGGAGGTGACATATAAATGCTATATAAAAAATATACAACCACTCTAAACACAAATAAAATGATGATTGATTAAGGAGATATTATAGACAAAATGAAAAACCAAATAATAAATATTAATCCAAACAAGTTTCTAATAAGCTAAAACATAAAATGCAAAAATGATTAAGAAGAGAAAAGACAACCTAAGGAGACTTTGATTGAATCTTCTTCTTGCTCCCAATCATGAATTCCTCCAAGCATCAAGATGAAAACTTGTAAGAAAGAGATAAGTTAGAGCACATGAGAAAGGATAATTAAAAAAAAAATTAACATAGAGATTTTTATTGTGAGAGGCACCCTAAGCCCTCAATTTATAGGATTTATTGCCTTGGGGGATGGAGCAAGGTGCATTCATGGTGATGGGAATTTAAATGTAAGCTTTTAAATTTTAAATCTTGAGGTAAGGGGAGGTGAATCCAAGAAGGAAAATATTGGACTTTGAGACTAGATGGCACAAATCCAAGGAGGATGATTTCAAAAATGGTATGAGATCAAGAGGTAGAGAATCCAATATTATTAAGATTATGTTCTTAGGGATGAAATCACTACCTCAAAATCACTATCAACAATCTTGCATGAGAGACACCATAAACTCAACCATAGCAAGTCAACGAGATGAGGAACAATTAAACTTGCTTTGGATTTTAAGCAGGAAAATAGTTTTAGGTAAAAATGTTGCCTTAAAAATTATTATCAATGATTCCATGCCAAAAATACCACTTTGACAAGTAGAATGCTCAAAAATTTGGATTTGAATGCCAAGTTGTCTCATTTGGATGCCTGATAGGTGGTTTGTAAGTTAGGTGTTCCAAATTTAGGTATCTACATTTACCTCTTTTTGATGTATTTATTACATAATAAATGCATCAAAAATATTAGTAGATGCCCACAATTTCAAAGAAAAAACTTCTTGGTGATCAATATGTTGAGATGAAGCTACAATCCAAAAATTGTTCATTTGTGAGCACTTTAAAAAATATATTTGGAGCATTAATTGCACTAATACCTCCATCCAAGGTGCCCCTTTAATTTTTAGAGGGAATGTAGAGTTTCCCAAGAAAACTTAAATGGGATTGAAAGGCAATGAGTAGGGAAAGAGAAAATTTACCAAGAGAAAGAGAGAAAAACAAAAAAGAGGGGTTAAAAGGAAAAAAAAAAAAATCACTTGCCCTGTGCATTTATGAAAATAGAGCTATGGGTGAGGATGAGCAATGGCATGATTGACATTTTGATCAATCACTATGAGGGGAAAGGAAGGATCAACAACAATGGGTATTTAGGTAGGCTTCAATTGTTAAGCCTTTATTTAAGATTTTTTACATTTTTTAAAGGAATTTTGCATGTCTTTTTACTATGATGCTACTGTCACTAGCCAATGATATCACCAAGAACTAGTGATACCATTATTGTGATATTACTAGCAACCAATTATTCCAAACTGCTAGTTGTGTTCAACGAGCATAGAATCACTATCATGAATAGGACATTAATGATTTTGTACCATTGCCTTTATTGGTGTGTCGTGGTATCACTATCAATAATAGGCCACTAATATTTTTGCTTGGTAGCATTTCTATGGGAAGGTGATGATTTTATCATGAGTAACATATGCACAAAAAGGGTGGGAGGAAAAGGTTAAATGATGGTTAAAGGAGTAAGTTAGAGGCTAATAAAAGGTGTCTAAGCTTTTATTTTTATGAAAATTTTATGTTTTAGACTATCAAGAGAGACGAACACATGTTTTGGATGAGCTAGAAAATCTTGTTACACCAAGGGACTAGGTTGTATTGGATTTGATTGGGCTAATTTACTTGGTGGAGATGCCCAAAGTGGAGTTCAATAGGTCTCTTTTAATTGCTCTAGCAGAGTGATGGTACATAGAGTCCTCAATATTTTGCCTTCCTATAGGAAAAATGGTTATGAATTTAGAGGATGTGTGGAGGATATTATGGGTGGATACTTGAGGAACCTAAGGCTACTTGAGGAACCTAAGTGTACAAGAGCTGAGATAGAGCATAGGCACTATAGGATTTGATTAGGGATCCTAGATTTCTAACAGTGGGGAGTGGTGTTAATGTAAACACCATGTTTGAGGAGCATCACATAGACAAGAAGATATGCCTATTGTGTGCAATGACCTTGGGGCTACTTATCAACCATATAATGTGGAGGATCCTACCATGGGACTTTATAGGGGTGATAGCACATATGAGGTATCATCAAGTCCAATTTTCATGGGGTCTTCTAATCTTAATATGACCATATAGGACCTTATAATATGTCAACTATAGGTAGGGTAAGATCTTGACTTGTACTTTGCTCTAGGTCTGGTGCTGAGAGCATATTATTATTAGGAAACCTATTAGACTCCTATAGTGAGTAGATAATGCATAAAGACTAGTAGAATTTAGGTGGGCACACTAGTTTGAAAGGTAACATAGGTCATTCAAGGGTTCACTATCATTGGCTTATCGAGTGGTGGATGAGTTGAGGGTAAGTCACATCATCTAGAAACCTTGGTGTCATCACCCTAGCTCATAGTAGGATGCCTTAAAGCTTGCTTGTGTTCATAAAATGTAATGGATTATCAATGAACAAGAAAAATAGGAGTTTCATATATATGATTGAGTTATGCATTAGTTTGGGTAGATGCAACTAGTACTAGATACAAGGGATCTATGGTACTAGAGGAAAAATTAAGAGGTAGGATTTGAAGCTCAATCTGATCCTATGAGTTTCTTAGATGTGGATATTAATGATACCCCTACTATAGGTTTAGGGGTTCATGATTTTGGGCTAGGGCCAAGATACCAAAGATGGTACAAGCAACTTTGTCTAGCACAAATTTCTCTAGCAGTTGTAGTTAGATGATCGCATATATGGAAAAATTTTGAGAGGGCATGGAGGAAATTCTTGAGGAGATGTTGAGATAGGAAGGATGGGGTAGTAGTAGGGCTAGATGTAGATATAACACTATTGCCAATGCCTATCAAAGTAATTTCCCTAATCATTGAAATAGAGGTAGAGAGAGGGAAGAGGTAGGAGGAGGATCAAATATTGGATCCACAAAGGAGAGAGGAATAGAGTCTAGTTTTAGAAGGACCTAGGAGGAGTTTGGATCAATAGAGAGGAACACCTGGTAGTAAAATTTTGAGTTTCTAAAGGTTAAAATTAGGGGTTATGAGCACATGATGGGCACTAAGTGGGAGGTCTATCATATCAAGCTATAAGAGATGCATGTCTACTTGATAGATGTTATAGCTAAGAGGGACATGGTTTAAGCTGATAGGGTCTAGATATTAGTAGAGTTGAGAGTTGAAATAGACCATCTCATATCAAAGCAGCAAATCTAACATATGTCGATCACTAACCTATGAGAAATTTATGACCAGGTGGTAGTGAATAGGGATAGTTCACAAGGTTAGTTGGTAGTGGTTATTGTCGAGAGGGACACTACATGAGCTAAGGTGGATTGGTTGAGAGGAGAGGTATCTCAATTATAGAAGGAGAGATAATAAGTGTGAGTAAAGGAATTAGTGGTTAGAGTAGGTGGGAGCCAAGACTAGATTATACTTTTCATGAGGGAGTATATGTAGAAATAATATGATGATGCTAGGGTGTACTAAGATCGTGCAAATCATTATAGGGTTCTCTACTATCATGCAACACTATAAGGCCATAGATGATCATCACTACTCACTTCTAGGTCACATAGTAGGTTAAGGACCAGGACTATGTTACACTCTATGGGTATGGCCCCACCGCCTCCACCATAACCTCCATGAGTGGATATAGGATATAACAACTCATGGAGCAAGAGCTACCAATTTTTAGGATGCAAATACCTATATGATTTTTTGCATTCATTGGTGTTAGATGTGTCAGTTTTGTCTATGTGGCATATGAGTCTTGAGCTATATGTATGTGCATGAGTGTACTAATTTTGTTATTATTGTACAATATTCCTAGATTTTTTTTTTAAGCAAAAAATCCTTTGTAGGGCTGCCTTGGTCTAAGAGACCACAATCAGGGGGTTCTACACCGTCAAAGTCACCCAGGAGTCACACTCGGACCTACCTGTACCAACATTATCAATTGGATTGTGGGTACCCAATTCAAATTTTTGGTAGGGTGGAGATTCAAACCCGGGACCTCCCTTGGAGGATTCCCCTCTCCTCTCCAACTCACCTACAATACCTGGGTTCACTATTCCTAGATTATTAATGTACATGATGAGCATTTTATGATACATAAATTTATTTATAGCAATATAATATGTCTTAGGTAATGGATACTATTTGTGTGATGCAAATTATTTGGGTATGATAAAAATATAGATTAATTAAGTAATTTATAAATATGTGTAATGGATAGGTTCTATGATGATTGATTTGATGTAACAAATTTAGATGACCATGATTTGGATTGCTTTGTAATGATATGGTATTTTTAATTAATTTATGTTGAGTATTTTTTTGTGCATAATAATACTAATTGGTTATGGAAAACTAAAAAAATATAGATAGGTGATGTTGTGAGGAATGGAGGTAGGATGATGCAGGTGATGTGAAGAGTTATGGGATGGTTCATTCGGATATTTTATCAAGTTCTAATATATTTAATTTTTTTTTAAATAGTATAGTGAGTGGTCATGGTAAAAACCATCATATAATAAAAATTTGAGATAAATGGGTAATGATTATTAGTTAGTTGGAGGTGATTACAAGGTGACTAAATTGATATAATGAGGGTGTAGAAATACTAATTGGAGGATTTTGTGAATATTTGGTGTTTTTAGAGATTCTATGTTTAGGATAACTTGAAGATAGTGCAAAATGAGGTTGAGTAAGATAGGGAAAATTTGAGGGAAAATTGAAAGAGGTTTATAATTTATTAGGGTTTTGATATTTCTAGGATGATAAAACCTGTAATATGTACAAAATTTTTTAACAATAGCCAATTAAGGCCTATATTGAAAAATCATGAATTGTGATCAATTATAGCCTAAAGATCCCATAATATAAACCAAAATTTTGAACAACATCCAATTAAGGCCTAAATAATTGAAATAGTTACAAAATTATGCATAATGTTTACAAAATATTTATAGTAATATGTCCAAAAACTAGTTAAAGTATAAATTTGAGCTAGTGTGAATGATGACCAATTGAGATGTATAGAACAAGTTGAACAATGGCCAACTAAGGTCTAAAGAGTTGATTAGTTGCAAAATTATGTACACTATGTACAAAATATTTACAATTCTATGTACAACAACTAGTGGATGTATTTGTTACCAATTGTGAATGATGACTAGTTAAGGCCTTATTGAACAAGTGTGAGCAATGACTAGTTAAGGCCTAGTTGAATAAGCATGAATTGCAACCAATTAAGTCCTATTTGAACAAGTACGAGCAACGACTAGTTAAGGCCTATATGAAAAAGAGTGAATGATGGTTAGTTAAGCCCTATTTGAATAAGTATGAGTGCAACCAATTAAGGCATATATGAACAAGTGTGAATGATGATCAATTAATGCATATTTGAATAAGTATGAGCGATGACCATTTAAGACCTATATGAAAAATCTTGAATGATGGATATTTAAATCCTCTTTGAACAAGTATGCACATTGGCCTAGAAAAGGTATGAGAGAGTGAATAGGATGATAACCAACATAATATACAAGATGCCAAAAGAATGATAGTATGAACAAGGTTGAGGGAGTTTAAAATTGGCCTAAAATGGTGCTAGAGAGTGAATATGATCCCCAAAATTATGAACAAGGAGTGAGATGTTAAGGGAATGATAATGATTAAGAGATAGAATGACCCAACTGATTGATGTGCCAAATAAAGATAATATTTCATTAGTTATTGCTATTTGGGTCCATAAAATATTATGCATGTGTTAGATGTGAGCCAATTAAACCTTATATTTTTATTGGGGGAAATATTTGATAAATATGTAGGGTAGGTGATTAAATAAGCTATAGATAACTTGTGATGAGTAGGATAGAATGATGGGATGGTTGGATAGTGTGCAAGATTTTACATGTTTTTCAAGCAGTGGTTGATGAGGATTAACCTACATGAGACTGGATGAGATGATCTAAATAGATGAGATGTAAAGACATCAAGGTCAAATTGGATTAGCACAAGTTCCTATAGAGGGATAGTGTAAATATTTACCATTGCTTGTGGGGTGCATAGAGTTATTACACACTTGTAAATCATTAGACAAGGCCAAAACTACCTCCATAGGGGCATACAATAAAATAAGGAGAACATAGAAGGTTGATTGAATGGGGTAGGTGGTATAAAGTAGCTTAAGGTCTAATGAGATATGTTGATAGGTTATATTGATGCCTAACATGTGCATGTAAAGTGATAATATTCTCATTAGACACCCATCTTATCCTTCCCCCATCATCTCATTGACCATTAAGCTAATGAGGGGGGTTGAGTAAGTAATGAAGGATGGAAAGTAGTTCACCCTAATGGTTTTATAAATATTTATGGATTGTAAGTTATATTTATCCATTGTCTCAAAAAATGTGAAACACTATGTTCAATACAATGTGCTACTAATAATGGTTTATAAAGGGAGTATGGGGAACTAAATATGGTTTTATGCAAAGGTGAACCAAATGATGGGATATGTTCATAAGGGAGGGTACATGAAATATTAGTCTATCCATGGATGCATGCTATGCTACCAAATTCATCAAGAATAACCATAGTATGTGATGTCCTCTCAAGAGCACATTGGTCAGGTTGGTGAAATATGTGCTTAAGTAGTGGTAACATGTGAAAATTTTAAAGTAGTTGGCTAAAAATTTCATAGATGACAAGGCACACAACTTTATATCCTATGAGGGTTTCATGATAAAAATTTTCAACTATTGATAGTGTGTGTTTTGTCCTCTAGGGATCTCTTCAAATATGGAATGTAATTTAGTTTAGATGGTCATGATGAGTTAGTACCTATGCAAACAACTACCCAATGGACAACCATAATCATTGTGAATTCACTGGATAGTTCCCAATGTATGACACAGACTCATCTTGGGCACGAGATAGATATGAGTTCTAGGCATATTATAAATTAATAATTATGAGAGAAAAAGATAGAAGTACTAATGGGTAGGGTACTGAGATGAATGGAGGAAATGATTCACTATTATTTTGATATTATTATGAATTGTATAGAATGAACTCAAGCAAACATGTATCAAAGTAATTGTGGAGAGATCTGCTAGTTCAGTCATCTAGTAGATAATAAGTGAAGCTAACCCTAGTTAGGATTATTAATGCATCCCCATAGATATTCTAGACATAGTATGCCATAAAAAACAAGTATTTATGCAAATATGATATCATTCATCTATATATGCAATTTGTGCAAAAGAAGATATGAAAATATGCAAAGAAGAGGTGAATAGTGCATGTTAGTATCTTTAGAAGTGTGAAATGATAATATCACCCTTATGTTTTATGTTTTTGGGAGTGTTCATAAAAAATGTAAATGAGGGTTTGACTATGTCATGTTACCTATTGGGAGAAATTCTTTCACCTTTATATTTTTGTCACACTGCAAGACTTCCTTGATCTAATCAGCACTATGGACTCTAGTGGATCCACCTCTTTGAATCAAGAAAAGATTATCCTAAGACTCTAGATAGATCGAGTAATGTAAGGAAACCCTAGAGGTGAGCCTATAATATATCTCATGTGCTCATGCTCATCCATATTTGCAAAAAATAATAGAAAAATTATGATGTAAAATTTGACCAAGCTTCAAAGTAACTCCTAGCTAGTGCTTCAATTAGCAGACCAATGCCTTATCCAAGGGGAAATTTTAGCTAGAATTAAAATATGGTGAGGAAGGAAGGGGGAGAGGAT